>CM041778.1:313843262-314443262 GCA_023374045.1 Limonium bicolor | reverse complement strand
GTGAAATGACTCCAAGAGTGGAGTTTTGGGAATTTGAGTAGTCCGGTAGAGAAGTGGACATTTGTGAACTTGAGGAGCTAAATGCATAGCCCCTTCTGTATTTGTAAGCCCAGTGGTGGGTCTTGTGTATGACCCTTCCCGGAGGTCGTGGCTAAGACTTAAAAGATGTCTTTGAGTATTGATTGAGACCTTGAGTATTGAGAATTGAGCATGTGAGTATTGAGTTGAGACTTGAGAGGGTTGAGTTGTAATTTGAGTATTGAGCTTGAGATTGAGAGTAAGAGAATTTGAGTATGTGTAACCCGAGTGAGTGGGTGACAATGTAGAATTAATTGAGGCATAGTGAGGTATAACCCTCAAGCCTAAGTATATAACAAACTAAACTAACCTCTTGATGTGTGTGTTAGTGTTTGTGTTCAATTTTGAACTTTGATTGTGCCAATATACATATATAATGTATTGTTGCCTTGCATGTTGTTTGAATTAAAAAGAACCGCATGCTCTCGACCAAATAGTTGGCGTACCCTCGCTAGTACCGGGGTATGCGGAAGTCATATGCAGCAATTTTACTGAGCCCCTAGGGGCGTTGTTTTTATTTTCCAGGTACATGGAAGCAGATCACTGTTCGAGAGTAGGACGGGGTTGTTATTGATTTGTGTAGTTGTTAAAGAAATTGTAATTGTGTATTGTGGATTTGTAAGACCGAAAGGTCATGGTTAGACTTGGAAATTGTAGATACTCGGTATAGTATTGAATCGATATTGTATTTGTATATTGAGGCATAGAAGTTGTATTAGCTTTGAGAATTGATCAAGGAATTGATTGCATAGTTTGGTTTGTAGTACTCGGTATATAAGACCCATCGAATCGATATTGTATTTGTTGTTGTATTTGAGTTTGGATTGGCCTTGTTAGTCACGTGGGTGACTAACGGCATTGTTTCACCCCCGGTTGTGTTGGAATTTCCGCTGCTTGTGTATTGGTAATGGAGACGGGTTAGAAGTTAGCTGTGTGATTACCGGTAGGGGTGTTACAAAACGTCATGGGTGGTGGATGTAATTTGCCCAATTAGAAAAGTTGGATGTAAAAAGGGGAAACCACATGGGTAAGGAAAGTAATTTTTGAAACCCCATGTGTGGGGTGTGTAATTTCTCCAACCTTCATGGGTGGGGGATGTAATTTTCCCTAGTTAGTATTATGTTATGCATTTATGGGATTTTTATTGTTAGTCAGCTACTTGACTGTTTTAGTTAGTGTGATGAAACCTTTATGTTATTGTAGTTTTTTATTACCGTAAAGAACCTGGGTATTTAAAGTGGTGGAAGGGTTGTAAGAAAGGGCATCGAGATATTGGATATTGTAAGACTTTTTTTAGGAGTTATTGGTATGAAGGTTACCCCAATCTTCCTAAGTTCTATCAGTTGGTAGAAAGGGCATCGAGACATTATATATTGTAAGCCTCTTTTGAGGAGTTATTTGTAGCAAGGTTACCCTAATCTTCCTAAGTTCTATCAATTGGTATGAGAGCCCTTCTTGGTCAATGGGGGGTTTCAAAAAGAAAACAAATGGAAGATGGAGAGTCGTTAATTAAGATCTTTGAGCATATCTATCAAAGGTTATGAGAAATGCTTGAAATAATTGGTCATGGTACGTTATCAAATGTGAAGCGCAATCAAACAACTCAATACTATAATGATTCAGATTTGAAGTGCATTCATTCATATCCGGTGGAGGTGGAAACAGAGGATGGGCTGGATGCACCAATATTTCCAATCATTTTAAAGGAACTCAAAGCTGTGACGATGAAGAAACATAAAGAGAAAAGGGAAGCGGAAACCAGTAAATTGGAACAGGAGGAGAAAACATTCGCTTTCTTTTTGGGGCATGTGAGGGTTCCAAGAACGAATGCAAGAAGACTAGTGAGAAGGCGAAAAGAGAACATAAGAATGAAGATAGGACAAGAAGAGAGGAGAGAAGGAAAGTCGTTATGGCAAGAGAAGAAAATATCTCATCACCGATAAGCTTGTCAAGTAGGGTTGGTGGAATCCATGAATACGGTCAAAGCAGAGAAGAAGTGATCAAAATAAGAAGGAGAAGAGAAAGCGGAAAAAAAGAGAGAAGGAATCAGAGAAGAGAAATCGACAACAAAGAAAGGGGGATCTGTATGATCGGTTGTGCATTAGTATTGAAGGAATTAGTGATTCCGGAAATAAGAGAAGGCAACCGAAGATCATTCAAAATAACAAGGAAAGGAGAAAAAGATGGAAGACAAAGACAAGAATGAGACACATCAAACCTGGTAATCGATTCAAACAATTTCCTTGCCCTTACCCAAATTCTCCTTCCTTAAGGTTGTCAACTTCTTTAATGCCTGTCTATCCAATCTAATTCCTGCCAACAACAATTTTTTGAGCGTTTGCGGGTGCTTCGGGGACGTACGGTTTCCTCCTATCTGTCGTGAGTGACTAATTACCTAAAATCAAACCAAGTCCTTAATTCTAGGAGTCACGGATAAGAGCAGAGAGACTGTGATCTTTAATATTCCTTCTGCAACTACTGTTGGTTCCTCGGTCTTGATTTCTACCTTTGAAAATTCCCTGGCCTTAAACAAGTCAAACAACCGTCGAATCTCAGAGAACACGATGCAACGCAGAAAAACAATGGGCTTATGCTTTAAATGTGGTGAAAAGTGGACTCCCACCCATCATCGTAAGATAGCTGGTCTACAGTTGCTAACCGGTTTGGTTTGTTAGGGAGATAGTCAGACATCCTCAAAAGGCTTTTATTCTTTGGCAGGATAGTCCAACAATTGATGCGACATGGGAAGAAGTGGACGATATTCAACAACAATTTCCTTATTTCCACCTTGAGGACAATGAGGATGTGCAGCAAGGAGTGATGTTAGGATTGTACCAGACACGTTTTATTGCATTGTTTACATTTAAAAAAGAAAATAATTAGTTAAGAAAGTGTTTTAGTAAGTTTGGGATATTTATGTAGTTAATGTCTTGCTTTTATGGTTAGGGAAAGTTCATTGTTTAGAAGTAGCTAGTATTATAGTTAATGTCATGCTTTTACGGTTAGAAAAAGTTTACTGTTCAGATGTAGCTGGTACTATGATTTATAGGATTTTGATTGTAGTCACCTGCTTGATTGTTTTGGTTAGTGGGGGGGGGGGGGTTTCTGTTATTGTAGTTCTTACTATAGTAAAAAACTAGAATATTTAAGGAATATAAGGGTTGTAAGGGAGAGTATCGATATTGAATATTGTAGACCTTTTCTAGGAGTTATTTTACTTCAGCAATTCTTGGCTACATGTATATGTAGCCAAAGATAGCTACATTTACTGTACAACCAACAATGAAAATATATACAATCAATAAGGAAAACATGTACAACAAATAATTATACTAAAAAGTACTATTTCTGTGTGCAATATATGTTATATAATTAATGTACAAGTTTTATAAGTATAATGTATATGTTTCTTTGACTACTTGTACATGTATTGTAGCCATCTTTGGCTACATGTGGGTGTAGCCAAGACATGTTGTATAAGTTCAATCAGGTACTTTCTCCTAAACTTTTCAGGCAACTGAATGGTGTTGTATATGCAATGGCTCTATTTAGCATGACTCTTTTTGTGGTTGTTTTGTAGCTGTTTTGGTCTGGTTGTTTTGAATGATTATTTTGCATGTTTTGCTGGTTGTTTTGTGCTGGTATATATGTGGTTGTTTTGAAAAATGCTGTTTTGTAGTGTGGTTGTTTCTTCCAGTGTTTTTGAATCAATTAGTTAAGTTAGTTACGTGTGGTGCGTTATCGATTTCTATGATAAGATTACAAATTTATTATACATTTTAAAATAATTTATTGTTAAGTTGTAAATAAAGAAACTACTAACAAATATACAAATTAATATATACACAATTTATTAACTAGGAAGACAACAAATTTTTATTACAATCAATTTTTGTTAACATTTTTATTAAAGTCTATACAAATAATTTTACTTTTATCAACCACAATTCTATCAATGGATACCAACAGTTACAACTATACATGGTTTCAACACACCAGACTACTTGTTCACGTTTGAATAAAAGAAGAATATAATAATTAATTTGTGAACTTTATTAATGTTTACATCATACAAAAAATAAACAATTTAGTTATTAAAAAATATGACCTATATATTACTATATGTACATATAATTAAAGATTCAGGTTTTTGTACATTGTTTGTAATAAAATGAAATACTTCCATTACAATGTGGTGTTGGTAAATAATTTGTAAAAACTACTAATGATATTTTTATAAAATCAAATAATAAGTAATTTTTTAGAAAATTAGTTAATTTATTAATATCAATCTCGACAATTTCGCAACCCTGACTTGTAAACAATAATATGCACAATATTCATTCTCTTGATTACAGTAATTTTACAAATTTACGGTATTTATTCTCTTTGCACATAAACAACTGGATTTTTTGTGATTTGTGATTGTTTTGTGCTGATATGACTTTTTTCTTGTTTGGCGCAAAACAACCAGCACCAAGTCAAGTACTGTGTCGGGTTGTTGTGTAAGATTATATTTTTATGTTTTCGGTTAGGTCATGTTACGTCAAATCAGAATCAGTTAATTTTTTGTCTTATAGCACAGGTAAGTTTTTGTGCCGAAGAAAACCGTGACACCAACATTGCGCTATTAGCCTTTCAAAAGAGAAAAAACATTGCGCTATTAGCTACTATACTACGATTTTGCACCTCTATGATCATTTTCCGCACGCTCTCCAGTCACATGATTCGTCATCAGCTGTTCAAAACCAAGACTGTCATCCGTGATCCCCAACATAAATGGATTGAGGAGGTGGAAATAGTTTACAAAAGAATGAGGAACTTCAGTTTACAGCAACCTATACTTTCTGCAATAGTTTACCCAGAGAAGAATTCCTAACTCAAGTAAATTTGATTATGCCAAAGTGAACACTCCTCTGCTGGTGATCATTGAAGGCGTAATCGACCTGAATTAGTCCCCACGGCGACTTGATTCGAACTCCATATCCAAATCCCACACCTCTTCCTGGCTTGCCTAGTCTCTGAGCCGGATTTCCTGCATTTCTCCCCAGAAAAAAATTGTAAATGACAAAGGATGATAATCTCCAGAACAAACAATACCAAAACCAAATTCGATAGAACGTTCACTCATGGAAAAGAACAAACCAGGGACGAGACGACCAGATCCCATGTCGGATCCGTAATCCATGAACAGCAATCCTTCAGCCTTCTCACCCTGAAAACAGAACAACAAATGAAGGAACACCCCACTGTTGTTACTGTTCGTTTGCAGTAAAAATATAACATTGAGGATATGCCATTTCTGTTCGTTGATGCCAAACTGCAGCGAAATCAAAAAAGGTGAACAGATATTTCTGAGATCAAACCTCATATAGATCTAGCAGAAAGAAAACCCAGATCAAGTTGAAGGTCAATTTACCAAACAACTTCTAGCTTCGTTTTTCGTTGGTCTCGAGACAACACATCTTTAATGAAAAATATATAGTCTCAACTTCTAGCAAGACAGCTGCTTTTACTATAGCTATCATCGAGGAAACCCCAGAAGTGAACTACCAAACCCATAATTGAAAAAAAAAAAGATGCAAGGGGAACAAGGTGCAAGCACAGAGAACCAAATATTGTCTAGGAAATTACAAAAAATGACACTAAACCTGGAAATTAACAACCCATATTTACCAGTGGAATAGCTATATCACCATTCGCAATAAAACAGGATCTTCCAGTTCCAACTGCACCCTCCCCGTACCCACGCACGCTGCTCTGACCCCCAATCGCGAATGCTTGGTAAGGGGCCATGTCTCCCACAATAGATCCACCAGTGAAGCTGTTCATGAGCAAGTCATAATAGTATATTTAGACTCAATATAAATCAACTATCTGATACATTTACAATGCACGTTTCTAATGATCATTTTATTGAATCATAGCGGTTTCAGTTTGAATCTGGAACTATAATTCTGAACGGCGAGCCTGAATGGAAAATAAAGACAAATAGGGTTCAGCGAAACGGACGGGTCAAAAACCATGTATGAATGTTCCTTCTTACTAGCACCCCTTGCATGTGAACAAAACAAGATAGATTGTACAGAGATAATAGGATTCCATGTGTGGAGGTGTGACACTTGTTTAATCAGCCATTATCCTTTCCTAAGTTTATTAGTGCCTTTGTTCCTTCACTTTCAAACTTTACATATGCTTCAATAGCCACCAAGATACATACAATACAAATATTCCTAAAAGCAGCTACTACTTACCTTGTTGTGAGGAGACATGACCCGAGTTTGACTCCCTTTGTTCCGACAAACTTGAACCGGTTGAAGATAAGCCATTTAGAAAGCACGGGGAGTCCTTGCTCTATTTGCAAATTGAACTGACCACCCACAAAAAGTACATCTTCAAGGAAATGATATAGTTGCAGTACCATGAACTATGTAATAAAATCTCAAACAAACTGAAAGATCTAAGCAAGAAGTTTCACATTTTTAAAATGGCAAGTTTGGGGAACGTTACTCGAGTGAAGCAGTTATCGGAGGCGTTGGTGTATTTTGTTTCTTGCTTCAACACTACCATGTGGTCATGAGGGTTTCCGCTGCAGAAGAAGATGATGATGATGATGACGATGATGATAGTTCATATACTTGTAAAAGGTGGATAATATCTATAAAGAACAGAGGAAGAACATCGCAGCAAATGGAGATGATATACCCCTAGGGGGGATTTGGTGTTGTTGAATTTACCTGCATGTCACTAGGAAGCCATCAAGATCTCGGCTTATGGGCCGACCATCGTCGTTGATAGGGCGAACATGCTGCATAGCAAATGATGGTGATGAGCCAATTTTTCCAACAGTAAACTTGGCGATAAAACTCAACATCAAAAAACAAAAGGGATAAAGAAAGGAGACATGAGACAAATCTAAACTTTCTACCTCATATCTAATACTTGTTTTGCTTCTCCAATTATGACTGGCTGGGTCATTCAAATCTAAACCCATCGATAGACGACAAAGATTAACACCAGCACTCCCAGAACGGGAGAAGTTTTCAATAGGCATACCATGTATGGCAATCTCAGGTGAAATTGAGTGCTGCAAACATTAAGAAAATGTTTCCACAGATTTGCATATAAGTTGCAACTCTTACATACATAAAATCTGCAACGATTATTTCAAAGATTGCTATGTTCTGAGATATACAAACAATGACTGCATAATTATAACGGATTGAAGACCTGTACGACAAATGACTGCTGCTGGGAAATGCATTCTGCTTTCGGCCTCTTGAATTCTACCACGACATTGGTATCATAAAGTCCCTTGTCCCAGAAAAAGTCGAGCTTCTCACGCCCACCAAATAAATTGGGATGGTTAACGCAAAGACTGACAAAAAAACCAACATATCTACAGTTAACAATCAGTTCAAAAGCCCGGATTACCATTAGTTGACCAGTTATAATGGAACGCCAAAACGCCCCTGAGTACAGTAAGCAACAAGACGCCCCTGAGAACAGCGAACAACAAACAGGTACGGTAATTCTGGGATGTCGATTGAATTGGGATCAGACTTACTTACCTCCCGATGACCAATGATAGTGGACTACCTGAATCCCTGGAATAAAAATTCCAGAGAGCGAAGGGATGAGAGACAGAAAGACAAGACAATCTTTGGTGAAAAAGGTTTCAATGAGAAGTGGTAGCAATGAGGAGTTAATAATGGAGGAAAGTGAGAACAGGAAAAATAAAAACCTGAACGGAGTGAGCATGAAAGCAGCACACAATTTGTGAGTTAAATCGACCTTAAAGTCTACTTTGGCTGCAATAAAAATCAAAGAAGTAGCAATTAAGAACAACTGCAGTGGCATCGTCAGACACACATCCACTTCCAAGCCAATTATATGTTCGAAGTTGAAACACTACTTTTAAACGAAGAGTATTACTCCAACAGGGCAGAGACAAATGAAAAGTGGGTCAAATTATGCAGCTATAATCCGGAGCTGGTCATATGCGCGCGAAAAAGACAAAGAAAGTACTGACCTTTGCCGGCATGGACGCTCTTCTGAGCTCCCATGTATTAATCGACGACAACGACTATCAATTCAAGCAACCCATCAAAATGCACAACTTGAAGTCTGGAAATTTGAATCGAGCCAGAAACTAGTAAGATGATGAGACAGAGAAGAAGAGGCGTCCACGTTTGATGTCGGAGGACGGGCGGACGTTGTTCAATAGTTGTGGGACCGGTCGTCGAGGGTGGTGGTAATAGTTTGCCGGCATCGGCTGTTATCCCTTGCTTCTCGACTGGAAAAACTGATTCGAAAGTCCCCAACTTAGTCTTCAAAATTGGGCTGGAAAAGCCCATATTGAGATTAACTCAGGGGTTGAGGCCTAATTCAATTGAAGCAACTCTCTTCGTGGATTTTTAGATCCCGCAAGATCAGTAGTCCAGACTGACAAGGCTAGTTTTACCATAGAAAAATTGCATACACTTTTTAGTGTGTTTTTTTTTTAAACTAAAATTTGTCATCTTCCATACATATAGTTTTAGGGAGGGCTCAAAATGTCCAACTCCTCCCTTCTGTCAAAATAGAGGTGCCTAAGTACTTCATATTCCAGCTTTACAGTCTGGATAAGTCTAGTTGGAGCTGTGGTTTTATCCCACTGCTTCCAATCAAAATGTGCATTACAACATCTACTAGCCACTATTGCCGGAAAGTTTGTTAAAATGTCATTAGTCACACAGAGTTTGATTTCCATATTACTACATAAAACCGAAGCAAAAGTGGGATACAGATGGGGAACTTCATATCTTACACTTAAGATAGTCTTTATCATCTTCATAGTTTCTTGGTGGTTGATCAGCACCAACAACTTTGAACACCTTCTAGTCACTACTTGTTGCAATCCATAACGAATTATGTCCATCTCTAGCAGAAAGGTAGGTCCATCGCTCCTGTTTTTCCTGTTAAAGACTAGATCCAGGTCACCCAAGGTCGAAATAAAAATGCCACTATAAATCAAGCTGTAGCCCATATTCTTATTACAATAGTTAGAAAAAATAATTTCCTCTTGGTTGAATCCGAAGAGAAGGTCTTCCTGACTCAACTGAATCTTGGTTCGAACTTCCTTCTGGTAGGCTTTTATAAAAGCCAGGTTAGCATTAATACATTCCAGTATTGCCAGCTCCGGTTTGTGTTTGACTCTATTTCTAGCATCATAAATAGCCCACATCAGGTTGATAATCTTAGAAATTCTTTTTTCCCCATCCTGTGGCCTTAGAAATGAACCAATCTTGAATAGCATTGCCGTAGTCATTAGGGATATTATCTGTATCAATGATTGATCTCTAGGCGTCCTTAGAAGCCCAACATTTGAAAATGCTGATAGTGTCAGTTTCAGGGATCCCACAGAGAAAACACTCATCCCTCCAACCCATTCTTTTTGAGATATTGACTAAGCAAGGAGAGATTTTATTTAGGAATTTCCAAGCATACAAGCGGGCTCTTAGAGGAATAAGAGAAGAATCTAGTTTCTTGTTTATGACAGAGAAATGGGTGGAAGGCTTAGAGGCTAAAACTGTGTTGAAAGAGTGAATAATTTTTGTTGTAGCCTGATTTGACTGAATAATTACCAGAACTAGTGCCCACCCAAGCCCACGAATCCTTGGAGTCTTTATGGATTTTAGTGCTGAGGATATCAATCTGGTCAATGGGGAGGAAGGTGTCTGCTATAAGTTGGAGATTCTAGGAGGATTTGTCATGATTCATTAGATGGTTGAGAGAAGAAAGGTTAGGATTTGAAAGATTTTTTAATATGGGGTTAGAAAAGGATTGTTTTTTGCCAACCAGGGGAAGTCCCAAATAAGAGTATCCTCTCCATTACCAATGTTTCTCAGAGCTCCCTACTTAATGGTATCAATAGTCGACAATAATGAGAACCATATTGGGCTATCTTTTTTCCCTTTAGTAGCTTTGAGGATGCTAGTATTTGGGAAGTAGAGGGCTTTTAGAGACTTGCTAACAAGGCTGTGATTTGTGAGGACTAACCAAATATGTTTAGCAAGCAAGGCTTTGTTGAAAGTTGCAATTTGTCTGAAACCCAAACCACTTTGATCAAAATCAGTACACACAGCATCTCATTTTTTCCAATGCATGCTTTTCTTTTTTTCAGACCCCGTCCACTAAAATTGAGCACAAATAGAATTAATTTTCTCAATGATCCCTACTGAAAGTTTAAACAGAGACATAGTAAATGTCGGGATTGCTTGGAGAACACTCATGATAAGGATGGATCTTGCCGCATGTGAAACAGGTCTATTGTTGGGGTAAAACCTAACGGCAAGTGTACAGGTCAATTCTAGCAAGTTTTAATAGAGAGTATTCCCTAAGTATCGAACCAGAGGAGGCGATGTCTAGTTTAAATCTTTACTAACCGGAAAGGAAATAAAAATACTAAATAAAAACAGGAAATTTGGGGTTTTGATTTGCTGGGAATTAAAAACTGTAAACAGATTGTAAAACAGTAAATAGCAAGAAAATAATTGTTACGAAACTGATTTGGGAAAGAGATCCCGGTTTACTATTACTCCCTAAATCTGCAATTCCTATCCCAAAGCGATTTCCAAGATAATTCTGAGTAAAACCCTAGAACAAAGTTAATTCACCTCCGGTCTCCCGCTTAGCAAATTCTAGTTAGCAAAGACCGAATTCTAACTCTCGTTACGAACCCACTGTTTACTAACCGCCTTAAGAACAATCTAGATTATCGGACAATTAGCGATTTAGAGGAATTACCGTCTCTAAACTAACCGGTTATTTTCTTGAATTCAATTGAAAGCCGTAGTCGTCACATATAAGCTAACAAAATACTAATCTTTATAATTGGCCAAATTATAACGATTAAAGAAATTAAGCAAGGAAAATAACTTTACTCAATCGAATTGTATTAAATCGCAAAGGAACATGAATAGCAAATTCAGGGATACATAGCAAACCGAAATCTAAAAGAACTACTCAGCCATTGGCATGGTTACAATAAGAAAAACTGTAATGAGTAGAAATAAAGAACAAGAAGAAACTCTGTTCTGAGACTTCTGGTGAAGTCTCCGTGGTGAATCTCTTTCTCTGCTCTGCTTCAGGCTCCCAATCAGAATTCTCTCAATTCAGCTAATTCTCTCTGTCGTATCGTGACTAATTGTGGTATGTGTAGGCATGTGTCTCTCGTTGGCAAGAGTCTCCTTTTATAAGAGTGAGAATTCTATCTTTAATCTGCTAAACGGCCGCTATCTAAAAGATAGAATAATGGATAAGTAAAGATAGAATAACAATCCGTTATTTTCGAAACAGATCTTCTGGCGCTCCGCTTGTATTGGTCCAGGTTTGCAAACAAGTACACAAACCCGGACCACCACTAAAACTCGACAGAAGATTCTTGCTTGAGGTTGGTCCAGGTTTGCAAACAAGTACGCAAACCCAGACCACATCTGAAACTAGGCAGAGAGTTCTACGATGAGGTGGTCCGGGATAACAAAGTAGGATACAAACCCGGACCACATCTGAAACTAGGCAGAGAGTTCTACGATGAGATGGTCCGGGTTTACAAAGTAGGATACAAACCCGGACCCTCATTAAAACACAGCAGTAGTTGGTAAAAATCAGCCTTTGACTCTGGTCTGACTTCCACTTGTTGCCTCAACCTCTAAAATCTTCATTTAATCACTTTGTTGAGCACTTTACCCTGAAAACATATCAAATCGATCGTTGGAGACAAATATAACAATAAAGTGTAAATAAAGCATTAAGGAGGGAAGTTAATGGCATAATGTAGATAATTAAGCATGAATTAGCCTAGTAAACTTAGACAAATTCCCGACTTATCAACTTCCTCACACTTAATCTTTGCTTTCCCTCAAGCAAATAAAAACATACTGAAATCTTACAGAAGGGAGACGTCAGCTTAGAGCCGTGCACAAGGAGATCTAAGAATGGAAAGCAGTCATGGAAAACAATGATCCACACTTGCAGGTTTTCATAAACAGTGAATTGAGAAGTATTTTCCAAAGGCTTAAGACATATAGTAAAACCACCTGACTCCAATTTCACTCAGGGACTACTTTCCAATTAACTTTCCACAATCCATGGACGACAAGGGGTGAGAAGTAATATCTTATTCCATATTACCTTTCATCACCACGTACTCATAATCAAGAAAGAATTTGCACTTTGCAATTGAAATTAATGAATTTCTTCAACTTTCTAAACAAGCATTAACTTTCTCTTTTATATCCCTCAGACTTTTCTCTCCATTCATGTAGCGGTGTTGGGTCTTCTATCCCAGATCAGATGACCTTAGGTAGATGGGTGATGAGGCACCCCAAGGACTTAATTACCAAATGGACGAGGCCTGTTTCTGGGTTAAAAGTTCGATTAGAGGAGTACCTTGCCTTTGTCCTTCCTTCCTTTCGTTCAAGAATCATTCCCAAAGTCCCCAAGTGAAATCAAAATCAGATAGTTACACTAATGGCTTAACTTTTTAATGAAGAAATAGACAAGCATTAATCAAAACTGTACATACAAGCAGTGCAACCAGAATTCCCACAACTATTTTCCAGCTTCGATCTCACAAAAACTAGTGCTACTCGTGCGGTGTTCCAAACCAACTTATCCAACCACTGAATAAGACTCAGGTATATTACACAACCAAAACTTTTTGAGGGCCAACAAAAATGCAGTGAAAATGGAGTGGTAGCCTTTAAAATTGTTCAAAATTAGCACATTCGAATGTAATTGAGCATGAGCATGTGTAATTTCCCTTCCCCACACTTAAAAATAAGCAATTCCCTCATTGCTTCAGTAAAATGATTAAGACCGAAGGAAAAACACAAATTCGCAGAAAACAACGTTTGAAGAATAAAAGAAGTTAGAAAATCACGCCCCTGGAGTATGGTGAAGACAACGTCCTCACACTTATGTGAAAACATCGGGGTGTTGAATTCTGGAGAAAATTCGACAGAGTTTCCCTTGGTTCCCTCAATACCTCACACGCAGCAAAAGTAGACCTGTAGCTCAAGAAATAAAACCAAAAGCCAATACTGACTTGCAGAAACAGTAAGCGTGCGGGCCAACATCATAGTTAAGTAATACAGACCGAAAATAAAAGGCAGCATTCGAATCCAAAATAAAAAAAAAAGTACAACCAAAAGAAAATTTCGCAGAAATGACTAAGAAAATAAACACATCAAAATATCCAAAAAGGTAGAAAGTAAAATAACCCAAACTCCAGGAACCTAGGGGTGTGAAGGCTGTGACTGCGACCCATGCGGAAGATGCCATGCCTCCATACGGGCGAAGCGGGCATCATACTCAGCCATCCTCGCCTCCTGGTGAACCTCAGAAGCATAACGACGCGCCTACAAAGAAGTCAAATGAACTCCATAGTTCGGAACTTGAGTGGATAATCATCGAGGCGCGAGCTAAACTCATCAATGCGGGTGGTGCACACCCCCTGCCAATCCCTGAACTCCGTTATCAGCTCCTCAAATCCCTGCGTGTGATCTGCTGCAGGAACATTAGTATCCCTAACCTCTGAGGGTCCGGCCATATCGGCACCAGAAGATCGGGCGGCTCTCTCACCCGGTCGGGCACGATGACGCTTAATCCAACCATCACCAATCTTCTCCCATTGAAACCGATGCATAGCTGTCATGTCTAAGGGAGAAGTGGGAGTCTGAGGCCGCTCATCACTGAAGTCAACCCTTGCCCTCTCAAAAAGAAACTGCAAAAAGTGCGGGAAAGCAAGGGAAGCAGTACAATCCACATCCATGATCCTCAGAATATGATCAAAAATCACTGAAGGGAAAACTATAGGACAAGCTTCACGTGAAAATGCATCATCCAGCAAATGCCGCAAAAAGAAATAATCCAAGGAGTTAAGGTCAGCACACTCCCTGGGGCGAACATTATGCATAATAATAGCCAAAAGCAAACGCTCCAGCGGGGTCTGTAGCTTGTCCCCCGTCACAACTTGATTATCCCTCGAAGACCATCTTTGACGGTACTGCACCTCAGGGTCATTAACAATCAAACGCAAATAATGCTCCTTAGCCCTCTTCTTATCATTCTCCTCATGTTTTAGGGCCTCTATAAAAGCATCATCAGCAAATCTTACACTCACCCCAAAATATTCCCTGATTTCTGAAGATCCTAATCGAATGACTTTCCCTTTCACCCTTGAGAAAATCACACTAGAATTATCCTCCTTCTCCGCATTATCATAAAACAACTTAACCAATCTCGGATAATAGCTCCCCATACCGATATGCACCAGATTGCCCCAACCTTTTTCACCAAACACACTGTCCAAATTAAATTCAGCAATTAACTCAGGAGAAAATGACCTCTCCGGAATTATTTTCCGGTCCTTGACATTATGCCAGTCGAAGGCAGCCTCACTGATGAAATCGGAGCGCACTGATTCTCGGAATTGGATTGGTGGCAGCGGTGCAGGCGCGGCCGATGAAGAGGTGGCAGCAGTAGTGGTCCGGCGTGCTCACTTGGGTGCCATAGGAACAAACAAAAACAGATATGCTAGGAATTGGGCGTGACCGGTGCGAATAAGTGAGCAGTGATGATTGGTGGTGGTCGGGGAATGTAGTAGTGGTGATGTGCAGCGGGCAGAAGGCAAAGTGGTGGTAGTGTGCGACAGAGGTGGTGAAGTGGTGTTGGCTGAAAGGAATTGACGGAGAAGATGTGGGCAGTGTGCGGTGGTTGACGACGCGGGTTGAAGATGGGGCCGAATTGGAGATGGGGTGGACTGGGGAAGTGCGGGTGGTGTCGGGTGGTGTCGGGTGGTGATTTGCAGAACAGGAGGTGCGGTGGGGTTCACACGCGGAGCGCCGGGAACTGGGCCGCAGAAGGAGACGGGGAGTGGTGGTGGTGCGGCGAAGGCGGTGGAGTGGTGGTGTGGTGATGCGGAGGTGGGAAAATTAGGGGCTGGGCGAAGACGGTCGGGAGACTGGGTAGCGGCGCGAGGTAGAAGAAGGTAATTTAGGGATTAAGTCCCGCGCGCTCCCTTTTGTTACTGCATGCAACTTGGTACGGGTTAGCAAACCAGTACGCAAACGCGGACCACACTTAAATTAAGACAGGAACTGCTCCGCGCTTATGGTCCGGGTTTACAAACCAGTAAGCAAACCCGGACCACCCCCAAAACATCCCAGTAGCTGCGCCTCGCATATGGTCCGGGTTTGCAAACCAGGACGCAAACCCGGACCACCCCTAAAACATCCCAGAAGCTGCGCTTAATATATGGTCCGGGTTTGTGAACCAGAATGCAAACCCGGACCACCTTCAGAAGTGACCAGAAACTAAAATCTTTAAATGATATCCTGCCTCACTGCTGAATTTACCTTCAAAACAGTAAAAACTAAACAAAACATGCTTAACAAACACATTAGCCCAAAAATAAAGAATGATAAACAATAAAACTTACAAGAAATAAACAAAAGCGAAAATAGTAAAAACTCATAAAACTGGGTTGTCTCCCAGTCAGCCGCCCGTCTTTTCGGTCTTTGGCTAGACCGTTCAATTGTTTGATCAGTACGGAGGATCATGGACCGTGATCACCGAATGGACTTCGACAATATCACCACTTAGATAATGCTTCAGCTGAGACCCGTTGACTTTGAATGTCTCTCCTTCTCCATTGATTAGGCCGATAGCTCCATAGGGCGAGACACTTGTCACTGTGAACGGTCCAGACCAACGAGACTTCAACTTCCCAGGGAATAGTTTCAGACGGGAGTTGAATAGAAGAACCTTATCCCCAACGTGAAACTCACGCTTGACCAACAGCTTATCATGCCACCGTTTCGTTCTCTCCTTATAAATCTTGGCGTTCTCATAAGCTTCCTCTCTAAACTCCTTCAGATCACACAACTGTAACTTACGCTTCTCACCAGCCCTTTGGAGATCAAAATTCAATGCCTTGAGTGCCCAAAAAGACTTGTGCTCCAGTTCCATGGGCAAGTGACAAGCCTTGCCAAAAACCAACTTGTAAGGGGACATACCTAAAGGTGTTTTAAAGGCAGTGCGGTATGCCCACAAGGCGTCATCCAACTTAAGGGACCAATCTCGCCTCGAAGATGTGACAGATTTCTGGAGGATCCACTTAAGTTCTCTGTTAGTGATCTCTGCTTGCCCGTTCGTCTGTGGATGGTATGGTAGAGAGACCTTATGCCGTACACCATACTTCTGCAGAAGAGCTTCAAACAGTTTGTTGCATAAGTGTGTGCCTCCGTCACTAATGATTGCTCGTGGGACACCAAAATGGGTAAAGATATTCTTCCTTAAAAACTTAGCACCACTCTTGCATCATTTGTCGGTGCTGCTATCGCTTCAGCCCACTTGGTGACATAATCCACCGCTACCAAGATGTAGAGGTTACATTGAGATAATGGGAACGGTCCCATGAAATCGATGCCCCAAAGATCGAACGGTTCAACCTCCAAGATCAAATTCAATGGCATCTCATGACGTCTGGATAAATTCCCCTGCCTCTGACATTGGTCGTATGTGGAAACAAACTGATAACAGTCCTTATTCAGATTCTTCCAGAAGAAGTCGGCCTCCAAAACTTTCACGGTTGTCCTAGCTGGACCAAAATGACCCCCTGCTTCTCTAGAATGGCAATGCGTCAGGATGTCTCTAGCTTCACTCTCAGATACACAACGACGAATCATACCATCTGCACAGACCTTGAACAGAACCGGGTCATCCCAGAGGTAGTGCTTGACCGTAGAGAAAAACTTCTTCTTCTGCTGATACGACAACTCTGGAGGAACGATGCCCTTGGCTAGGTAGTTTGCAATATCAGCATACCAAGGGTCCGTGGAATGACCAATCATAAAGACATACTCATCAGGAAAATATTCATTGATCGGCCTGCCATCATCTGGAACTTCCATACGGGATAAGTGATCCGCCACTCCGTTCTGCGCTCCAGGTTTGTCTCTAATCTCAATGTCAAACTCTTGCAAAAGAAAAATCCACCTGATCAAACGAGGTTTAGCATCAACCTTTCCAAAGAGATACCTGAGAGCGGAGTGGTCGGTGTGCATGATGACTTTGTTGCCAATGATGTACGGTCGAAACTTATCACAATCAAAGACGATCGCCAGCAGCTCCTTCTCCGTCGTGGCATAGTTCTTCTGCGCCTCATTCATAGTCTTACTAGCATAGTAGACTATCCTCAATACCTTGTCATGCCTCTGACCCAAAGCTGCTCCCAATGCATAGTCGTTGGCATCACACATAATCTCAAAAGGCAACGACCTATCAGGAGCAGCAATAATAGGTGCAGAAACCAATTTAGCTTTAAGCAAATTGAAAGCATCTAAACACTCTTGCGTAAACTCAAATTTAGCATCCGTAAGTAATAAATTACAAAGAGGTTTAGAGATTTTAGAAAAATCCTTAACAAAACGCCTATAAAAACCTGCGTGACCGAGAAAACTCCGGACATCCTTTACCGACGATGGTGGTGGCAGCTGCTCTATTACTTCAACCTTGGCTTTGTCCACCTCGATCCCTTTCTTAGAGATCTTATGCCCGAGCACGATGCATTCCTGCACCATGAAGTGGCACTTCTCCCAATTAAGCACCAAGTTAGTTTCCCTGCATCTAGTTAAGATCAAGTCCAAGTCTCTCAAACATGAATCAAAAGTCGGTCCGAAAACAGAAAAATCGTCCATAAAGATTTCGATGCACTTTTCAATAAAATCAGCAAAAATAGCAGCCATGCAACGCTGAAAAGTGTCTGGTGCATTACATAAACCAAAAGGCATGTGGCGATAAGCATAAGTACCATATGGACATGTAAAGGTGGTTTTCTCTAGGTCCTCCTTAGCAATTGGAAATTGAAAGTAACCGGAGTAACCATCTAAGAAACAGTAATATTCTTGTCCTATAAGCCTTTCTAGCATTTGGTCAATAAAGGGAAGGGGGAAGTGGTCTTTCCTAGTGGCGGCATTTAACTTCCTATAATCAATACAAACTCTATGCCCAGTAATAGTACGCTGAGGAACTAATTCACCTTTATCATTAGGTACCACAGTTAAACCTCCCTTCTTAGGTACTGAAATACCCCAAACCTTTGTATGTTGTTTAAATGTTAAACCATGGTATATTAAGGCTACAAGCGCCTTAGAAGCATCAGTGTACAATTTAAACCATAGTAAAAACAATAAAACACTAAAACACAGTTTGAGCAAAAACATGCTCTAAGCTTGAAGTGAACTTGGTTAAGACCCAAAGAGCCTACCAAGACTTAATAATATTCAATTATGATTTGATAAGGCTAATTAAGTCCTTAGGAGACCTTGGTAGACAATGAAACCAAACAAAACACACATAAATACCTTAAGGTCAATATGGGCTAAAATGTGCTCTAAGCTTGGGATAGTCTTGGTTAAGATCTAATGAGTTTACCAAGACCTTATTTATATACTAAGGAACATATTAAACCAATTACTAAAGAAAACCAAGCTTGAAAACAAGTTTAAACACAAAATGTGCTTTAAGGAGTCTTAAAGCACATTTTTTGGAAAATTGTCTTGTAAATGAGTTTTGAGTGGCTAAATGTCCATCATTACTCTTTAAGTAATATGTGTACTACTTAGTATCACATTAGGATGTCTAAATCAATGGGAAATCAAAAAATTCACAAATATGTGCCATGTTTTGTGAATAGTAACTAAATTAAGCTAGTTTATGACATTAGTCAAAGTAAGTAAGTTAATTGGTCAACAAAGACCAAAACACCCCTAAGTAATATATGGGGCCCGGTTTTTGTAAGGTGAGTCACCACCATTTGCAAATCAATTAAAGAAAGGAAGACATAAAGTAAAGTACTATTCTACTTTATTACATAAATATCTAAACAAGAGTACTCTCTCACCTCATTCTCTTATTTCCTTCCATCTTCACCGATTTCTTCATCTTCTCCCAAGCCCCCATGGGTTTTGCTACAGCAACAATGTCATCTCCTACTTCCATAGCTTGTAACTCCTAGCTCCATACACCAAATCAAATTCTAAACTTCTACGACCATATTGTCTTAGTTAGGCCAAGCTCTACACTTCTCTCTTTCAAATCTTAAAGGAACTCCATTTGGTGCCATGACATTCTCCATTGAAGGAGCTTGAGCTCACCTTTCCATGCCTTTCCATTCTCCTTTGCTTCAAATAAGGAAAGTCAAAGAATACAATGTTTTCCTCTTGTTTTGTGTGTGACCGAAAATCCCACTTATTGGTGCCCTTTCTCTTGCCTTGTTCTAGCTTCATTCCAATCTTCCAGGGCTTTGTGGAGTCCTCTCTGATGCTTATTCAAGCTCTCTTTTGTTTTCCAAGGTAAAACAGCTATCCTAATGTGTTAAGACCATATGTATAACCTAGGGTTTGTAAATGAGTTTGAGCATGGAGCTTTGAATGCTCATTTGTTTACTTGTGTTATGATTAGAACATTGACAATAACCAAGTACTCTTGCCGATTTCCAACAAGGAGAACAAGAGTGTTCAAGTAAAAATCTTGAAGAAAAAGAGGTAAACAAACTATCTCATGTAGTCTAAATGCCTTAGAAAATGAGCTTAAATTTGCTTAATAAATACTAAAGAGCCAATGGCAAATGAGCTAGTAAAATGCTCTCAGGGTTTATTAAGGACTATGTATTGTTGGGTGTATTTGCAGGTCAAGGCAATATACATGTGGAAATTCAGTGTTTAAGGTTTATGCAATTTAAGGGCCTAAGAGCCATGTTATTTAAGGGCCTAAGTGCCAAGCAATTTAAATTGTGGCACTATATTGTATGTAGTGTAACTTTGGTGAGGTTTTGTGTGTGAGAAGGTTCTTGATGGATTTAGTGTTCTAGAATGTTTTAATGGTGAAAAACAATGTGTTTTGGTAGACAAGGTGCTAGGAGAACCCATGGCAAAATTTGGGTAATGTATAAGAGGTTTAAGTGCTTAAATGAGCTTTGGTGAACTAGAAATGTTAGGAATGAATAAATGCTTTACAGGGAAGAAAACATGATTAGGTGATTAGAGTGTTACAAGGATTTAGGTATTGTGGGAAGTTCTAGGAATTCAATGAGTGTTGTGAAGGATGTTTAAAGTCTGGAGAAGTTTGTTTAAGGTTAGGATTTTTGATGTACAAGGAGAAATGATGTTTAGGTAGTTGAAAAAGGAGATTTAGTTTAGTAAGAAAAGATGTTTGGGAGATGATGTTATGATGGGAGGAAACATTCTTGGCATAGTGGTTATCATAGGTATGAAACCCACTAGAGAAACTAAGGAGAAACCATTATAAGTGTTAGAATTTTGGTAAGAAAAGAGTAAGTGTTTAAGGAGTTATCAGAGTTTTATGGTGTTGTATGAAGTGTAAGTGTCCATGAGTTAGAACCCTTAGGAGGCTTGAGGAAAGTTTGGAGAAAGTTTGACAAGTTTTGGACAAGTCCTGGTGTTGTCCGACCCAGTGGTCCACCCAGGGTGAGTCGACGGCCTCTGTTATTCACCCGTTGATGTTTCTGGAATGGTCCGACCCAGAGGACTTGGGTCGGACATGGGTCGGACGGGTGGATTTGAAAGACCGGAAAAAGTTTCTGGAACGGGCCGACCCAGTTGTGGGTCGGACGGTGGGTCGGACGGCCCAAACTGTAAAAAAAACAACTTAAGTGTGTTTAGTAGTAAACCCTATGCGTATAATGATGACAACCAAGTGTGAGTTTAAGTAAAAACGTGTCATTCAATCGTGTAAAGTGTTTAGTAAACCGGAATTAATAAGTATTAACCGACATTATCAATCATGTCTAGGAGCTACGTTTGGCGGGACTCGTACGCATCAAGGACCAAGGTATGGTTTTATTGTAACCTGTGTCCTACCGGATTACACCGACTTGTATGCCATGTGTTTTCTGTATGTTTACCACGTTATAAATAAAAACTGTAATGAGTTTACAGTAATTCTTTTATGTGGCGGGTTTAGTTCCGATACCGTTTAACCTCAAATATGTGAAACTTAACTAACCGACTCTAGGACCACATGAGAGATCGGTATTCGGACTACGACCCGTACCATGGGAACGTTCTAACTACGGCTAGTGCGTAGTAGTTGTGTGTTGTTGTATGTGTAATTGTGTGAACCTCCCTTGTGTGTTAACCCATTGTAATACCTTGAGGTGTGTGGATGTGATAGTTCCATGATGGGCTCTAACTATTATTAATAAGTTATATTTACTAATGGGGGGGGGGGGTGAGGAATCCGGTCGTTCCAGGTCCGCGCGTTGTTTGGGAGTGGGTATCCTTCTTAGCTTTACCCTCCTCTCTGTTATGGTTGTTTTCTCCACGGGTTACATCTCCCATTAGCTTACTCCAAGCTTAGCTATTCTGACTTATGATCGGTTAGGGGAACTTGTGTTTTGTGCGGTTGTTCGGATCACTAAATTCGTTCCATCTTTAAGTTAATTACTCGTCCGACTATTAGGACGGTAACGAGTGTTGTGTAACGAGCTTATCAATGAGTTGGCGACATTCTCTAGGCTCTACAGTGAACTAATTATGTTTGGGTCGGTTCCTTAAGAGAACCGTACCCGTTGTGTTATGTGTTGTTTTGTGCTGCAATGCTTATTGTGCTGTGATTTATACGTTGTTTAAATGTAAGTACGTGGACCATGAATGAATCCCAGCTTATAAAGAGATGTTTATGGATAAACCCGACTAGTGGGTAAGTGTCGTCTATTAAGGGAATAGCTCCGTTAAGGAGAAACACTCTAGGGCAAGGAACACAATGAGTGACTTGTTAAGTGTAGACGGGTTGGCCGTTTTATTGAGCCCTATTTGTTGGTGTATGTAATGGTTTTTTGTTTGGTTACATGCATTATTTAATGCAATCGAACGCATGCTAAGACGACAAATAGTTTGTGCGTGGCCCGGTAGCATGCGGGCTGCGGATTACCATACCAGCAAAGGTGCTGAGCCCCTTGGGGGCCACCCTTTCTTCTCTTCCTATTTCAGGTACAAGGAGCTGGAAGCCGTTCGAGAGTAGGACGGGTAGTTGTTATACATGGATAGCCATTTAATTGCATATGTTTTGTAGGTGTAGTAAGACCGAAATTGTTGTCGGCATTAGATTGTAAGAACTCGGTACAGTTGGAATGTGTATATATTGTTGGTCGTTGTTAATAGAAGGGATAGTATGTGTAGTTGCTTGGGAATCTAGTCCATCAGACCGATACAATGTGTAAATGTTAGCCTTGTTAGCCACGTGGGTGGTTAACGGCGTGTAACCCAATGAGTTAAGTATGTGACGATGTTGTTTTCCGCTGCAGTTTGTTGTTAAGTTTTGTTGTTGCTAGTCGGGTGTTACAAAAAGTGGTATCAGAGTGAAGTATCGCTCTGATGACTGAGTTACCGAGCTTAGGAAGTACCGGTAGGATGATACTTTGGGTTAAGGGTTGAGTGATAGCGTGAGAGATACGCTAGTTAGGAACTACCAGATGAATACTGGAACCCTATATCCTTCCCCCCCCCACAATCCCTGTTTTATAACTTGGGAAAGAAGCCAGAGAGATGGAAGTCCTCTCTTACTCGTGAGTACCCGATCTGGCTGTTATTAGTACCTCTATGAAACGGAGAACCTGTCATACGAGAATTCCAAAGAGTGGGAATCACGAGACGGTTCCTACATGAACAATGTTAACCGCATTTAATAGCAAAGAATGAAGAAACCTATGATTAGGAGAATGTAATTTCCGGCAACCTGGGTCGACATGTCGAGCAGTCGAGAACAACCAGCTTGCAACGCACTGACCGTGCAACACACAAGAAGGTAACTTAACCCGAGACACATTCTACGGGAAATTAATACACCAACGGTAACCAACTACCAACTAGGACTACACGTAGTACCCAAACAAGACAAGTCTCAGTAACCACGACAAATGCGTGGAACGGGCTACGAAGGAGATACAATACTAAGTGAAAAGGGGTCTCCCAGAATGGGAAACACCCTAGTTAGTGGTTATCATGGGAGACAGTGAGAAGTACCCAGAAGATTTATTGTTAAGACTGTAAGACCAAAGTAAGGCCAACAAGGCCACTGATGACAGTGCGGGTAAAAACAATACCGCAACCGGAGTGTTTAACCGATAGCCAGTTAGCATGGCGCTTGCCATGGCAATGCTGCTATACAGGGTTGTTCGGGAAATTTTTTTAACAACTATAAAGTACTTAGTAAAGTACCATGAGTTAAGTGGAGATCATCATAACGTGGAAGGGCTTGACAGCCTGACCTCTATAATTGGAAGTACACCCAGTCAGCAAGAAGCTAGATTTGGTTAGGCAAAAAGATGTTGTAAAACCATGAGAATTTTTCTTTCAAACTCAATTTATTTCCAAACTCTTTTCTTTCAAAACCAAATTTTTCTTTCAAACCACTACTTCTTTCTAACCTTCTTTTAAACCAAACCAGTAAACCCAAGGGTAGTACCCGAGGGAATGGATTGAGTTTGATAAGATACAACAGTGGATAACCTTCCCTGATTAAATTCGGGAAGCAAGGAATGCATATTATCACAGGATGATAAAGGTAGTTGACAACATAATACTTACCGGCGTGTGACGGACTTACGAGTGTACCAACTGTAATGTGGGACGACCGCACTCCGATAGGACTTGTGGGCCTGACAGACCTACTTATGGGTTAGTCGGGTAAGTAGCATATATCAGTATGGTACCCCACTATGTACACGAGTAGAGTCCGGAACACGGGAAGTAGTCGACCCCATACTACGGACAGCAGTAAAAGTTAAGCAAGAGCTGAGGATTACCACGAATGATTGGAGTAAAGGAACTCAGTTAAGTATAACAAGACTAAAGGAATTAGTGAATTCATTTCAAGCAAATGTTTTTAAGAGTCAGGAAGTGCGAAGTGAACTGACTGTTATGTAAGGACATCGCATATGTCTTAAGAATCCGAGGGATAAATATGATAGCTGGAATAGTGACTTAGCCTATACATGACAAGGCAGATGCCTAATGTGGACACTTAATGTGCAACAAACGGAAGAAACTCCGGAATGATTACCTGGACTGCCAGGAATATCGATCTTCACAGACGGAGTAACCAGTTGAGAACGCAAAACGGCGTAGTTAACTAATATACCAAAGGTGCGAGCCAGATTAAAGGCATAACTTAGCAACGCCCAGGAGCAATCCTTGAAGGGTTTTACATCAACAATTGTTTGAACAAAATAAGTGACAGAAACACAAGGTTGAAACTAACACCAAGTTTAGACATAAGTTGTCAGGAGACGAACTGACAATCCCAATGGGCATCCCATGAAAGGAAACGAAATGCAACGACCTTGTCATGGAGCCCAATACTATCACTAAACCATGTAATATTTCAGAGATGTAAATGTTGTGAGCAGCCTACAATGAGCGGAGCTCAAGGCAATAAGGCTTATACCACAACAAGATATGTTATATAATTTAATCATTGTAGAAGTTTATGTTGTACAAGTAATAGAGCGGAGAACGAACCACTGCTTTATGAGTGGGGATACCTCTCAATATTGTGAAACCGCAGGAGCGGTAGTTGTGTGAACCAATTACAAAAAATACGTTAAGGATGGACTAGTTATTATTGTGAGAGAGTAGTTGTTTAGTAGCATGTGTGTATAAAATGAAGCACCGAGCTGAATCATGCCGGCTTGTAATTCGAGTGATCAACGCTCAAGGAGCATTCAGTAGTCATCCAAGCGAATGACGGACCATAATACGAATGATGTAAGTATATGTGTGGAAGTTAATGTGACAGTAAACATCATGTAAGTTAGTGTTATGCAATGAGTAAGAGCATGGTGCGCAGAAAGCGACCGTTGTATGAGTATTGTTAAACGATAAGTGATAGCAAATAACTAGGCAGTAAGCTAGTATTATGAGATAAGGATCTCAGTGAAACACAGTGTTCATTCCTATTGCGAATCGCATAAGAGATTTTCTGTCAAGAGTTTACACCTCTGCACTCTGTATGACTGAGTGTTTTGGTATTGCATTTGTGCAGTAATGATCGAGTGCGATAGCTAGGATTCGGGAAATGTTAATTGTGGTGGAAATAGAAAGCGGGTTATAATGCCATAGTGACCGATGCATAGGGAATGCAAGGTCGTACTAATGAAAGAGTACTTGTACAGAACCAAATGTGGAGGCATGATTAGCAAAAAGCGACTGCAGCAACACGGAATACTAAGTGTCGGTATGGAATTACCTCAAGTGTGGGAAATAACCGAGAGAGCACTACACATTAGGTAGTAGCTAAACCTCAACCGACAGTAAGTCGGAAGGAATCAAGTCAATCATTGTGAAATACGTAGCAGTTTACGCAGTAAGTTATTAGAGAAGTGGATCAAAAGTTTTGAAACTTGCCGAATTCGCTCACGGTAAGAGATACCACGCGTCGGTTGAGAAACCGTTATTACCAAGATAAAGGTGATAATTGGAGTTGTACAATATAGTAAGAATAACGAGTGGGGCAAACTAAGCTCTACAGTTATCAGAGTTGCGCAGCAGAAACTAGTGAGCCAGTGATTCAAGTGTTGAATGTACATAGTGAACATGAGTGAATGGCTAATTATTAATGCCTAGAAGCCTCACAGGCCAGAACCGAAACCAGTTAAGAGTTAAAGCAAACTCCAATGAGAATTCTTGGTTTAGGGACTAAACCGCCAATATGGTTAACATTCTCTAACCAGAACACATTGTATAACAGACCGCGTGGAAGTTGAAACACTTCACGGTGGTAGAACTTTTAAACCAATATTCAGTGGTTGATTACGTGGGCGTAATCCCTTTTAAGGGGGGTAGAGCGCAAAACCACTTAGTGTGTTTTACCGTACAAGTGTACGTGAACTATGTTGTGCATAGCACAAAATAATTTGTTTGGATGATTGGTGCGTGCGTTACATAAACATACGCATTCATTCATGGTTTAATTGTGGTAATTGCACACAGAAGACGCGAATACCATTGTGATAAGTGTGTTTATTTTGTTAACAGTTGTGTGTGAAAGTACAAGTGTAAGGGAGTAAAGAAACTCCCGGGAACTAAAACCCCGACAGTGTGTATAAATGTAAAAAAAAAAGAATGTGTTGTATTTTGATAAAATATATGTATATATGTAATATAGTGATTCATGGAAGGGTATGAAACCGACATAGACCTGGTGAGAATAAGATTCCCTAGGTAACAGGATTTAAGCGAATGAAGATAGCTGATAGACGGAAATCTATCCCTTGGAGGTGTATGATTATGACTAGAAAGACTAAAGGATAGAAAATTGGAAATGAGTGATTCATTTGATGCTTGAAATTGAAGTGGGAGGTGGAACTTGATTTGCATGTGATCAAGGGAAGCCGAACACAAATTGGGGTGGAAGAATGGTTCAACACAGATGCTGGTCACATCAGGGTTGGATGATTCTTGAAGCTCCCTATAAGTGGTCACAAATAACCACGCTAGGAAAAGAGGCAAAGAGCTTAAGTTGGACTTGGAGTTGTATGCGCTTTCAAAAGGGTTTTCAATTTGGCATTTCCAAACTTCTGACTGATATTTTGAATAAAAGGATTCTCTTATACTTAACTACGTAAAGAATATTTTTGTAATACTTGCTCACGAGCTGAGGACGTATGAGCCTTTGTCTTCGGACCGGTGACATGGGAAGTATATATGCTAAAAATTAAGTGATTGTTTTGATCTCCCAAAGGAACGGGGACCAGAAGGTGTCCATCACGACCGGGTCCTGCGGGATCACAGTGTATCTAAAAGATATTTTTGGTTGCCATACATGCTAAGACATGTTGTGTGGTATGTGTAATAATTATTATTTGACCTTGAGTCCTAAAGTGGGTGAGTTCCGACAGTGTATGTTATCAAGACCTATGAGTCTAAATGTTGTAGTGTTACATAGACCTATGTGTCTAAAGGCTGTGATGTTATCAAGACCTATGGGTCTAAACGTTGTTATGTTACCCAGACCCAAGAGTCTAAGGGTTGTTATGTATGTGCAAATGTTGTTAAGGTACCCGGACCATTAAGTCCGAGGTTACTATGTAAGTGTGTTATGTTATGTATGGAAGTGGAAATGTTGCCCGGACCGTTAAGTCCGAGGTTGTGATGTAAAGTATGTTTGGTTATGGAAGTTTTATTTTACAAGTAATCCCCGTGTTATAATCCAATGATGTGTGGGAAGTATGAACTTCGAGGACGAAGTTCATTTAAGGGGGGTAGATTGAAATACCCCAAACCTTTGTATGTTGTTTAAATGTTAAACCATGGTATATTAAGGCTACAAGCGCCTTAGAAGCATCAGTGTACAATTTAAACCATAGTAAAAACAATAAAGCACTAAAACACAGTTTGAGCAAAAACATGCTCTAAGCTTGGAGTGAACTTGGTTAGGACCCAAAGAGCCTACCAAGACTTAATAATATTCAATTATGATTTGATAAGGCTAATTAAGTCCTTATGAGACCTTGGTAGACAATGAAACCAAACAAAACACACATAAATACCTTAAGGTCAATATGGGCTAAAATGTGCTCTAAGCTTGGGATAGTCTTGGTTAAGACCTAATGAGTTTACCAAGACCTTATTTATATACTAAGGAACATATTAAACCAATTACTAAAGAAAACCAAGCTTGAAAACAAGTTTAAACACAAAATGTGCTTTAAGGAGTCTTAAAGCACATTTTTGGAAAATTGTCTTGTAAATGAGTTTTGAGTGGCTAAATGTCCATCATTACTCTTTAAGTAATATGTGTACTACTTAGTATCACATTAGGATGTCTAAATCAATGGGAAATCAAAAAATTCACAAATATGTGCCATGTTTTGTGAATAGTAACTAAATTAAGCTAGTTTATGACATTAGTCAAAGTAAGTAAGTTAATTGGTCAACAAAGACCAAAACACCCCTAAGTAATATATGGGGGCCGGTTTTTGTAAGGTGAGTCACCACCATTTGCAAATCAATTAAAGAAAGGAAGACATAAAGTAAAGTACTATTCTACTTTATTACATAAATATCTAAACAAGAGTACTCTCTCACCTCATTCTCTTATTTCCTTCCATCTTCACCGATTTCTTCATCTTCTCCCAAGCCCCCATGGTTTTTGCTACAGCAACCCCAATGTCATCTCCTACTTCATATAGTTGTAACTCCGTAGCTACATAAACCAAATCAAATTCTAAGACCATATTTGTCTGAGTTAGGCCAAGCTCTCACTTCTCTCTTTCAAATCTTCAAGAACTCCTTTTGGTGCCATGAAAGATTCGTCATTGAAGCCGAGCTTGAGCTCACCCTTTCATGCATTGTCATTCTCCTTTTGCTCAAGGTAAGGAAAAGTCAAGAATATCAATGTTTTTCCTCTTGTTTTGTGTGTGACCGAAAATCACCACTTATGGTGCCTTTCTCTTGCCTTGTTCTAGCTTCATTCCAATCTTCCAAGGGCTTGGTGGAGTCCTCTCTTGATGCTTATTCAAGCTCTCTTTTGTTTCAAGGTAAAACAGTATCATAATGTGTTAAGACCATATGTATAACCTAGGGTTTGTAAATGAGTTTGAGCATGGAGCTTGAATGCTCATTGGTTTACTTGTGTATTGATTAGAAACATGACAAGTAACCAAGTACTCTTGCCGATTTCCAAACAAGGAAGAACAAGAGTGTTCAAGGTAAAAATCTTGAAGAAAAGAGGTAACAAACTATCTCAATGTAGTCTAAATGCCTTAGGAAAAATGAGCTTAATTTGCTTAATAAAATACCTAAAGAGCCAATGGCAAATGAGCTAGTAAAATGCTCTCAAGGAGTTTATAAGGACATATGTATTGTTGGGTTTATTTGCAGGTCAAAGGCAATATATACATGTGGAAATCAGTGTTTAAGGTTTATGCAATTTAAGGGCTAAGAGCCATGTTATTTAAGGGCCTAAGTGCCAAGCAATTTAAATTGTGCACTATATGGTAATGTAGTGTAACTTTGGTGAGGTTTTGTGTGTGAGAAGGTTCTTGATGGATTTAGGTGTTCTAGAATGTTAATGGTGAAAAAACAATGTGTTTTGGTATGACAATGTGCTAGGAGAACCATGGCAAAATTTGGGTAATGTATAAGAGGTTTTAAGTGCTTAAATGAGCTTTGGTGAACTAGGAAATGTTAGGAATGAATAAATGCTTTACCAGGGAAGAAAACATGTATTAAGGTGATTTAGAGTGTTACAAGGATTAGGTATTATCTTGGAAGTTCTAGGAATTCAATGAGTGTGTGGAGGGATGTATTAAAGTCTTGGAGAAGTTTGTTTAAGGTTTAGGAATGTTGATGTACAAGGAGGAAATGATGTTTAGGTAAGATGTGAAAAAAGGAGATTTAGTTAGTAAGAAAAGATGTTTGGGAGATGATGTTATGATGGGAGGAAAATTCTTGCATAGTGGTTATCATAGGTATGAAACACCATAGAGAAACTAAGGAGAAAACATTATAAGTGTTAGGAATTTTGGTAAGAAAAGAGTAAGTGTTTAAAGAGTTATAAAATGAGTTTTATGGTTGTTGTATGAAGGTGTAAGTGTGCCAAATGATGTTAGAACACATTAGGAGGCTTGAGGAAAAGTTTGGAGAAAGTTTGACAAGTTTTGGACAAGTCCTGGTGTTGTCCGACCCAGTGGTCCGACCCAAGGGGGTCGGACGGCCTCTGTTAATTCACCCGTTGATGTTTCTGGAATGGTCCGACCCAGAGGACTGGGTCGGACATGGGTCGGACGGGTGGATTTGAAAGACGAAAAAAGTTTCTGGAACGGCCGACCCAGTTGTGGGTCGGACGGTGGGTCGGACGACCCAAAACATGTAAAAAAAAAACAACTTAAGTGTGGTTTAAGTTGTAAACCCTAGTGGGTATAATGATGACAACCAAGTGTGAGTTTAAGCATAAAAATGTGTCATTCAATCGTGTAAAGTGTTTAGTAAACGGAATTTAATAAGTAATTAACGACATTATCAATCATGTCTAGGAGCTACGTTTGGCGGGACTCGTACGCAGCAAGGACCAAGGTATGGTTTTTCTTGCAACCTGTGTCCTACCGGATTACACCGGCCTGTATGCCAATGTGTTTTTCTGTATATTATGTTTACCACGTTTAAGATAAAAACATGTAATGAGTTTACAGTAATTCTTTTATGTGGCGGGTTTAGTTCCGATACCGTTTAACCTCAAATATGTGTTAAACTTAACTAACCGACTCTAGGACCACATGAGAGATCGGTATTCGGACTTAACGACCCGTACCATGGGAACGTTCTAACTACGGCTATGCGTGAGTAGTTGTGTGTTGTTGTTATGTGTAATTGTGTGAACCTCCCTTGTGTGTTAACCCAGTTGTAATACTTGAGGTGTGTGGATGTGATAGGTTCCATGATGGAGCTCTAACTATTTATTAATAAGTATATATTTACTAATGGGGGGGGGGGTGAGGAATCCGGTCGTTCCGGTCGCGCGTTGTTTGGGAGTGGGTATCCTTCTTAGCTTTACCCTCTCTCTGTTATGGTTGTTTCCTCCACGGGTTACGATCTCCCATTAGCTTACTCCAAAGCTTAGCTATTCCGACTTATGATCGGTTTAGGGGAACTTGTGTTTGTGCGGTGTGTTCGGATCACTAAATTTTCCATCTTTAAGTTAAGTTACTCGTCCGACTATTAGGACGGTAACGAGTGTTGTGTAACGAGCTTATCATGAGTTGGCGACATTCTCTAGGCTCTACAGTGAACTAATTATGTTTGGGTCGGTTCCTTAAGAGAACCGTACCCGTTGTGTTAGTGTTGTTGTTGTGCTGCAATGCTTATTGTGATGTGATGTTATACGTTGTTTAAATGTGAAGTACGTGGACCATGGAATGAATCCCAGCTTATAAAAGAGATGTTTATGGATAACCCGACTAGTGGGTAAGTGTCGTCTATTAAGGGAATAGCTCCGTTAGAGGAGAAACACTCTAGGGTCAAGGAACACAATGAGTGACTTGTTAAGTGTAGATGGGTTGGCCGTTTTATTGAGCCCTATTATTGGGTGTATGTAATGTGTTATGTGTTTATGGTTACATGCATGATTTAAATGCATCGACCGCATGCTAAGATGACAAATAGTTGTGCGTGTGGCCCGGTAGCATGCGGGTGCGGGATTACCATACCAGCAAAGGTGCTGAGCCCCATGGGGCCCACCTTTCTTCTCTTTCCTATTTCAGGTACAAGGAGATGGAAGCCGTTCGAGAGTAGGACGGGGTAGTTGTTATACATGGATAGCATTTAAATTGCATATTTTTGTAGGTGTAGTAAGACCGAAATTGTTGTCGGCATTAGATTGTAAGAACTCGGTACAGTTGGAATGTGTATATATGTTGTCGTTGTTTAATAGAAGGGATAGTAATGTGTAGTTGCTCGGGAATCTAGTCCATCAGACCGATACAATGTGTAAATGTTAGCCTTGTTAGCCACGTGGGTGGTTAACGGCGTGTAACACCAATGAGTTAAGTAATGTGACGATGTATGTTTTCCGCTGTAGTTTGTTGTGCTAGTCGGGGTGTTACAGGTACTACCTGAGTAGGACTTACCCAGTCACTGTCAGAGATCGGATAGATTATACCTGCATCCAGCAACTTGATAACTTCCTTCTTAATCACCTCTTTCATGTGCGGGTTTAGTCTCCGCTGGGGCTGTCTCAATGGCTTGTAATTCTCCTCAAGATAAATGCGGTGAGTGCAAAACGTGGGAGAAATACTTTGATATCAGCAATGGACCACCCTAACGCCTCCTTATTCCTCTTCAGAATCTGCAACAACGCTTCCTCCTGTTCATCAGTTAAAGCATTAGAAATGATAACAGGTAATCAGATGGAGGAACTAGAAAAGCATATTTAAGGTGACTAGAAGAGGCTTGAGTTCAAGAGAAGGTGGTGATTCCACAGAAGGAGCCAGCGTCTTTGGGACTCGGTCCAACGGTTCCTCCTCGACCTGATGGTTCTTCCTATACGGCCTCCCAGCAGCAAGCTGGAACGCTACAGCAGAAACTTCAGAATCGTTATGAGCAGTTTCTATGGAATCTACCAAACACTTCTCCAATGCATCTAACTCCGCGGGCTGTAAGAATAGTCCTGCATCAAGTGTCAAAACAATCTAAACTAAAACAAGCATGAACATCAGAAGGGTGAGCAGCGGCCTTGGTCATATCGAAGACAAGCTGCTCATCATGTAACCGCAGTATAATCTTCCCCCCTTCAACATCAATGAGGGTCCTTGCTGTGCGCATGAATGGTCCTCTAAAATAAGCGGTACTACCTTGTCTTCCTCCATGTCTAAAATAACAAAGTCAGCAGGAAAGCAAAAGTACCAACCGAAACAATTAAATCTCTGACCACCCCTCTAGGTAGGATGATCGACCTATCAGCTAACTGCAAAGTAATTCGTGTAGGTCACACTCTCCTAAACCAAGGTTTAAATACATGGATAAGGGCATCAAATTAATACTCGCACCTAAATCACATAAACCCTTACCGCAATTTCACATTACCTATCGCGCATGGTATGACCGGAGTACCTGGATCATCCAGCTTAGGTGGAAGCTTCTTCGAAAGAACAGCTGAAACGCTCTCGTAAGCTGCACAGTATCCTTCTCCACTAAAAATCGTCTGTTGGACAGGATGTCCTTCATGAACTTCGCGTATATCGGCATCTGCTTTAAAACTTCAGAAAAAGGGATGTTAATGGTCAGTTTCTTAAAGATAGTTAAAAACTTACCAAACTGCTCATCTAAGTCCCTCTTCTTCAAACGGTTGGAAAAGGAACTGGCGCTTCAGCAACTGCGCGACGTGGAGGTGTGGAAGTCTTAGTAGTCTTGCTAATCGTCACCTCCTCTTCAGCTGGTTCTTCCTGAGAACCTGCTGGTGCAGTTCTTCATTCCTCTACATTAGGAAGAGGAGCCTCAACTTTAGGGACCACCGGGTCAAGCTGTGTACCACTCCTCAATGTGATTGCCTTGGCGTGCTCTCCGGATTCTGCTCGGACTGACTAGGCAAGGAACCCAAAGGACGCTGAGCCAACTGCTGAGATATCTGAGACAGCTGAGTCTCGATGTTCCTATGAATGTCCTCTAATCATTATTGAAGGTCCTCTGCTCCTGGTTGAAGGCTTCCAGCTCATTAAATTTCTTCGTGTTAACTGTGATGAAATCATTCATCCTGGCCAGAACTTCATCCATACTAGAAGACGCTCCAGCACCCGAATTCTGCGCTTGCTGATTCTGCAGTGGCTGCTTCTGATAGGAAGGATTATGCTGCTGCTGAGGTCTCTGATTGTAGTTGCTGTTTCCACCACCAACAAACTTCGTAACGATTCTGCTGCTGAGTGTGGTAACCCGGGTTGCCTTGATTTCCAAAATAATTACCCGGTCTGTTACCAACATAATTCGATGCCTCTTCCTGTGGTGGAGTACATTGGCACAGTTAGAAGCCCTACCACAATATTCACAAGGTGGAAAAAACCTCAGGAACAGCTGCTGCGTTTGACTGCGGACTCATAACTGCACACATACGCTCAAACTGCTTCAACATCGCTTCTATCTTGGCAGCCAGGAAGTATTCGAATCCACCTCATAAACTCCAGCAGGTTTCTTCGGTGCAGCTTCTCCGGCTCTCGTACCTCCCCACTGATTAGCTGCTGTAGTAATAGTCTCCAACAGCTCTTTGATTCTTGCAATGGGCAGCTCCATCAAACTTTCTCCAGCACATGTATCAACCAACAACCGGCTAGAAGGGTCCAAGTTCGTGTAAAATGACTGCAGCACAACTCTTCTTCTAGTCCGTGATGTAGTACCTTCCTTACTATCCCCTTAAAATGCTCCCAAGCTTCAGACAAGGTCTCACCGGCAAACTGCTTGAAGTTAGTGATTTCACCTCTCGTGGTTAGCATCCGAGAGGGTGGGAAATACTTCTCCAGAAATGCATTAGCGAACTCTTCCCAGGTAGTAATGTTTCGGGCGCCAGTGAGTTCAATCAGCTGCTCTATCCCTCAGGGAGAATGGAAACAGAGTGAGCCGAGCAACCTCCTGCGAAGCTGGCGTCGAACACGCTCCTACCAATCTCAAGAATGTGGTGAGGTGGACATTCGGGTCTTCAGTAACCGTCCCGCTGAACTGAGGTGCGTTCATCACCATTGTCACGTAGTGGGTCTTGAACTACCACTGCACTCCTACTGGCAATGCAGGAATCACTATTGGCGACACCAACCCTTCAACACTTGGACGGGTGTAGTCCCCATCTGCCTCTGGTTATTCGCCATGTTAACTGCTGGTTGCACTTCCGGAACCTCTTCGTCGACAGGTGGTTCAGGGACCTGCTCTTCAACTGGCGGATCCAGATTTCAAATCCTTACGAAGCTGTCTTGCAAAACACTCGATCTCGAGGTTGAGCTCGAACTCCGGTTCTCCTGCAGAGCGGGTTTTAACCATAAACCGAGAGTTAGTGAACTAAAGCTATAATAGCGTAAATTAAAAGAGCAATCACAATTAAAACAACTAGAATCAGAAAAAGATAAAAAGAAATTAACTCACAAAATATGCAGATAAAAATCCTAACTACTAAACACAAAATATTCAAATAAAGGAATAAAATCAGAAATAAAATCTGGAGAATAAAAGAATATCTAAAACAAAACCAAAACAGATTAAAGCTAAGATATTTAAAACGTCAAAACGTTCCTAAACTAATAACTAAACTAAACGAAATCAAAACAGAAAACAGAGAATAACAAAATAATTTAACGAACAAGTTAAATAAAAGAAAACAAAACACAGAAAATCGAAACAGAACAAAAGGAAATAATAAAAGAACAAAATAAAATAAAGATTAAACTAATAACCGTGCCTCCCGGCAACGGCGCCAAAAACTTGTTGGGGTAAAACCTAACGGCAAGTGTACCAGTCAATTCTAGCAAGTTTTAATAGAGAGTATTCCCTAAGTATCGAACCAGAGGAGGCGATGTCTAGTTTAAATCTTTACTAACCGGAAAGGAAATAAAAATACTAAATACAAACAGGAAATTGGGGATTTTGATTTGCTGAGAATTAAAAACTGTAAACAGATTGTAAAACAGTAAATAACAGGAAAAATAATTGTTACGAAACTGATTTGGGAAAGAGATCCCGGTTTACTATTACTCCCTAAATCTGCAATTCCTATCCCAAAGCGATTTCCAAGATAATTCTGAGTAAAACCCTATAACAAAGATAATTCACCTCCGGTCTCCCGCTTAGCAAATTCTAGTTAGCAAAGACCGAATTCTAACTCTGGTTACGAACCCACTGTTACTAACCGCCTTAAGAACAATCTAGATTATCGGACAATTAGCAATTTAGAGGAATTACCGTCTCTAAACTAACCGGTTATTTTCCTGAATTCAATTGAAAGCCGCAGTCGTCACATATAAGCTAACAAAATACTAATCTTTATAATTGGCCAAATTATAACGATTAAAGAAATTAAGCAAGGAAAATAACTTTACTCAATCGAATTGTATTAAATCGCAAAGGAACATGAATAGCAAATTCAGGGATACATAGCAAACCAAAATCTAAGAAGAACTACTCAGCCATTGACATGGTTACAATAAGAAAAACTGTAATGAGTAGAAATAAAGAACAAGAAGAAACTCTGTTCTGAGACTTCTGGTGAAGTCTCCGTGGTGAATCTCTTTCTCTGCTCTACTCCAGGCTCCCAATCAGAATTCTCTCAATTCAGCTAATTCTCTCTTGTATCGTGACTAATTGTGGTGTGTGTAGGCATGTGTCTCTCGTTGGCAAGAGTCTCCTTTTATAAGAGTGAGAATTCTATCTTTAATCTGCTAAACGGCCGCTATCTAAAAGATAGAATAAAGGATAAGTAAAGAAAGAAAACAATCCGTTATTTTCGAAACAGATCTTCTGGCGCTCCGCTTGTATTGGTCCGGGTTTGCAAACAAGTACGCAAACCCGGACCACCACTAAACTCGACAGAAGATTCTTGCTTGAGGTTGGTCCGGGTTTGCAAACAAGTACGCAAACCCGGACCACATCTGAAACTAGGCAGAGAGTTCTACGATGAGGTGGTCCGGGTTTACAAAGTAGGATACAAACCCGGACCACATCTGAAACTAGGCAGAGAGTCTACGATGAGATGGTCCGGGTTTACAAAGTAGGATACAAACCGGACCCTCATTAAAACACAGCAAGTAGTTGGTAAAAATCAGCCTTTGACTCTGGTCTGACTTCCACTTGTTGCCTCAACCTCTAAAATCTTCATTTAATCACTTTGTTGAGCACTTTACCCTGAAACACAATCAAATCGATCGTTGGAGACGAATATAACAATAAAGTGTAAATAAAGCATTAAGGAGGGAAGTTAATGTCATAATGTAGATAATTAAGCACGAATTAGCCTAGTAAACTTAGACAAATTCCCGACTTATCATCTATTCCAACTATGGACTTTTTTTTTGGAGGGAATCAAGAAGGTAGCTAAAAGTTTCTTTTTTGTTCCTTCCCACTTTGATAGGAAGTCCAAGATATTTGGAAAATGATTTGACCTGGTGGACATTAAGAATCCTAGCTAGACTGTCTTCAACTGATGGGGGATTTTTTTGCTGAAAACAATTTCATATTTTCCTTGGTTGATTTGGTGGCCAGAAAACTTCGAGAAAGGAGTTTAGAATAGTGGCTATGGTGTGGATTTTTGAGGAGTTTGCTTTTCCATAGAAGATAATATTATCCAAAAAAGCCAAATCAGAAATAGGAGGGGCATTATTTGTAAGCTGGATACCTTCATAGGTAGGTTTGTCATGGCATTATTGAGGGTTCTGGATAGGGCTTCTTGGGCAATGATGAAGAGGAAAGGGGAGATGGGGTCACCCTGCCTAATTCCTCTCTTTTGAGTGAAACATCTACCCAGGGCTCCATTCAAAATAATAGATCCCTCCACTGTGGTAACACAGTTCATAGCAGGGAATACAAGCATCAAGGAAACCCATAGCTAGAATGATTTTGTCAAGAAACTGTCAACTAAGCCTATCATAAGCTTTGCTCAAATCAATTTTGCACGAAAACAGACTTTTCTTTTTGCAAGGGATTTCTCTATTTTGTGGTGTAACTCTCCAGCTAGAATAACATTATCTGTAAGTAACCTATCTTTGACAAAACCAGATTGATTGATTTAGGGAAATGATTCAAGGCAGGATGTCTTGGATACGATTGGCTAAAACTTGGTGGCTATTTTGTAAGTGAAGTTGCACAGGGCATGGGTCTGAATTTTGAGAGGGAAGTAGTAGCCTTTTTCTTTAGAATAAGGGCAATGTGGTAGTTGTTAAGCTTAGCAGGAAGGGGGTTTCCATGAAGGATATTCAAAACTGTATCAATAACCTGATTCCCAACATCTGACCAAAAAGTTTTAACGAAACACACCATTGAACCCATCTGACCCGGAGCTTTGTTGGATCCTTGTTGTTTGGAAGCACTCACAATCTCCTCTATAGAGTAAGGTCTTTTGAGGTCCTCAATGCACTCAGAGGGAAAGGATCCCATTTACTTCTATCATAAACCTATCCATGTTCCTGACAAGAGAGTCTTGAAACAACTCTTTAAAGTAACTAGCAGCTATACAATCTAGCTCAGCCCAATCATAATGCATATCCTAACCCTATCCTGAAGACAAAAATTTCATTCCTCCTACTGTTCATAGAAGCTCTACTGTGAAAGTAAGTAGTGTTTTTGTCTCCCTCCTTGAGCCACCTATCTCTAGATCTTTGTTTCCATTTTGTTTCTTCCTTTAACAGAAGCAGCTCAATTTCTAGAAGGAGTCTATTTCTGTTGAAATAGCCCACTCATTTAGAACCCCGAGGAGATGATCTCTAATTCCTTTCTTTTGTAGCTCAGTTTGTGTTTTATTTTTTGAAAGACCACCCATTCTAAGCCAGCAATTTCTTTTTACATCTGGAGATATTGCTCATAAGATCTTCCTTAGACTCCCCAGATAGATTCCACAATGGTTTACAATGTTGTCAAGAGCCCACACATTTTCAAATCTGAACATTCTAGAAGGTTTTCTGTGGTTACCTAATAATTTGAGGAGGATGGTGCAATGATCAGAACATTCCCTAGGGAGATGATGTACTGAAATAGAAGGAAATAGGTCTATGATGTTTTGAGTGGCAAAACTCTATCTAATCTACTAATAGAAGTGAAAGGCTCAGCTTGGCAGTTGGTGTAAGTGAAAGAAAAGCCTACAAAACCTAAATCCACAAGCCCAGATTGAGAAATCACATGTCTAAAGGGAGCCATTTGGTCTTCCCCTCTCCTTCTCCCTCATTTTTTTTCACTTTCATAGAGGATTTAGTTAAAATCCTCTCCTATTATCCAGGGCATAGAAAATAGCAGCTTTCAGATTTTTAATCAAATCCCAGGAATGGGTTTAAGTTGCCAATTAGACCACCCATAAAAACTAGTAACATAAAATTGTTCATACCTGGGAGTTGGACTTCTGCTGCAATGTGGTGAGGAGAGTGATTGAAGAGAATGATGACACACTCCATAGACCATAAGAGAAGAAGGCCCCCACTTTTCCCAATGCTACTAACCGCCCATCCTGAGTAGTTTCTCCACTTCTAACTAGCCCATCCAGATATTGCTTTGTGAGTCTCCATCAAAAATACCAGATTGGGTTTATGTTCCTTGAGCAGGAAAGACACCCAATCTACTGCACAAGGGCGACCCACCCCCGGAAGTTGAGGTAGAGGGCAACTCATTTGGGTAGGTAGCCTTGATTCTCATCACGGTCTTCCCTTTCTTGGATCGCCTCAAAGTACTCAGCCTCCTCCAACTTATACAGTGGGACAGATGAGCTGGTCATCAATGGACTAAGCCAAAAGTTTTCCTTTTTTGTTTTGAAAGCTTCAGATTGTCTAGGGCTCAGGCTTGAGTTGGAAACATCTTTGCCTTACCCTTGGCACTAGAGGAGGTAGGATAGAGGTGAAACCATGAGACACACTGGAGGGGTTAATACAAACTGCCCTGGACATGAAATCAGAAGGGAAGGAGGTAACTTCCTTAGGACGAATAGGGATACACTGGGTAGCCAAAGAGGAGGGGGTCTGGCAAGGTTTTCCCTTGGAACTGAACTCTTTACTGAAGAAAGTCATAGCTTGTACCCAATCAAACTGGTTTACATCATTTTTAGGATCCACAAAAGGAGGAGGAAAAGGGAGAGATCCAACAACAGGCTCTAGGATAATGGTAGAAGAGACCATGATGGACGTCAAGGGAGCAGAGAATTGATTAAAGCCTGGGGGTTTAACTGATTGGTAAATTTGGAGAACAGCCTTGTAATGGGAAGGCTGTGAGGAGGTGATTTGGGTGGGGGATTCTTGAGGAAAAGGGATCGAGGAGAGGTATCAACAGGCAGCGTGGCAAGGTAAGGTCCACATTAATAGTAGAGGGACTGAAATTTGAGGAGCTTTCAGAATGAGAAACCATGGCAGTAAGGCTATCCAGGGCACCTTCATCTTTCCATTGTTTAAACAGAGCAAACTCAGAGGCTTCAGCTAGAGCGGGAGCATACTCAGACCGATTCTAAGGACCAAATCTATCAAGAACAATTTCATATTCTTTCAGAAAGAGGCAATCAGACATAATATGGCTCACCCTACCACATCTATAACAGATACTTGGCAGGTTTTCATAAGACAATCTAAACACTCTATTTCCTTTGCGTTTTCAGAATGAGCATAAGCAAAGGGGGTCAGCAATTTTGATCTCAACTCTGATTCGAAGGATTTTAGCAGCTAATGGGTTGAATCTCTCTTGGCATTCCACAAATTTCCCAATACAGCTAGCCAGCTTAATAGTAGAGTGTTTATTGAAGAAAGCCATGGGAAGCTATGTATACCCCAAACTTTATTCTCCGTGGTATCATGTTCCTCAATATTGATTTTAGGGTTGATAGCTACAATAGCCAGAAGCCGATTTTGGAAATGTCATGGACCTCCAGCTAGGACATTTTTCATATCAGCTTCGCATGAAAATTGGAAGGAAAAGAGATTGCATCCTACCTCAGTAACCCTAAGCCCCGGCTTGGGTTCCAAATGTGAGACATGACATTTTGAAGAACTTTAGGAGCAACTAGGTTAGGACTCCACAGACAACCAAAGAGGGCTTTCTGGAAATCTGGGTGATTTTGTGAGTTCGACAGACTCCCTTCATCTCTCAAGCTAGATTCCGCAGGATGGAGTTGAAGGCGCGAGCAGTTAGCTATGATGGAGTCCATCGGGGGGAGCGCAGGCAAAGCTAGGGGAATTCTTTGGATTAGGAGGCTAATTAGGGATTTTTTGTGTTTCGATTTCTCTAGTTTCTGGGGAACTACAAACTCAGAGACTATTCTAAATTATGAGAGCTTCTACTTGTGAATCAGAAGGAAAAAAGCAAGATATTATTTTCTTCAGAGTACTTACTAAATCTTACCTCGACAGGCGAATTGATACCACCTTAGAGATTAAGATCTTCTGCAGCAGGATCATTAGAGAGAGATGAGAGAGGGGGTCCTCTACCTTTCTGTCTTGGAACTCGGCGGCATTGAAGTCGGAGGGTACGTGCATGCAAAGCGGACGGGAGGCTGTGAAAGAGAGGAGCTATTCCAACGCGCTGGGTTACAGGTCATCATTCCTTCAATGTCTGGATAGCAGTCCAATGTCTGGGAGAGGCGAAGAAGGGGCGCGTGTGGCTAAGCGCATTCTCTCTCTCTACTTTTCACTATAAGGGCGTTTTTCTGGCGTTGGTCCTTTTTAGAGTGTGTTTGTTTAAGAGAATTATTATAATGTTCCGTTTCTTCCTTATTTTTTAGTAATTTTTCTTATTTTTTTTAAAGGGAAAGGGATTGGGATTATGCTGATTCTCTAACTTGATTCCTCACATATTATGCAATGAGATTTCTTTCTCCAATACACTTTGACTGACAACATATGACTATTGACCGATGACTAACGGTCAGTGACTAGTGAATGTCGACTGACATTATAATGGTCGTTGACCAGCAAACCGGTATCAATTGACCGGCGGTTGTTGACAATTTTTTTTAATTCCCCTTCATTCTTTTTCTTAATTCTATTTTGTTTCCCCGCTCAAAATAAAAGCACCTTACTCTGCTTCCTACATTTTTCCTAGAAATTTCATAATATATCCTTAAGGGTTATCCATTTTTTACAAAATACCCATAAACTTTACAAATCACTATATATACCCCTCAAATTTATTGTACTCTACAATACATCTATCGGGTTTATTTTACTCTATTATTTCTCTACATCCCCCCTTACTCTGCTTTCTACATTTTTTTTTTCAAAAATTTCATAATATATCCTTAAGGTTTACCCATTTCTTACAAAAATACCCATAAACTTTACAAATCACTATAATGTACCCCTTAAATTTATTTTACTCTGTAATATACCGATGTTTATTTTACTTTACAGTTACCCTTAGGTTTATATCTCTACAATATACCGTGTGAGTGTAACAAATAATTTTTTCATGATATGCCCCTGCACAGTGTATCGGCTATATTTTCACGATATACCCCTGTGAAGTGTTATGAACTTTGTTTTTTACACGATATATCCCTACACAATGTAACAGCTACTTTTTATATTGTACTTGTGCACACTGTAGCAGCTAGCTTTGGCCTTTAAATACTGGAAATAGTACATAGGTGTAGTGTTTCAAACAGTGTTCAATGGTACACTTTAAGATTAGTGTCAAATTAGCTTTCAATTTTGGTGAAGATAAGTATTATTTTTCTATTGGGAAAATTCACGAGATACCCCTGTTTTCTTTCGTAATTCACAATATACCCCTGTGATTTTAGTAATTTAACTTTAAAATGCTTAAATGTTGTCCAAATTGATGAAACTTTACACGGACGATGCTAAAGTGTTATATTTTGGTCCAATATCAAAATTAAAGCTTTTAAGCTCACATGTGACCTGTGGGACCCAATGAATATGTGACTGTTCATTGGGTCCCACAGGTCACATGTGAGCTTAAAAAACTTCAAATTTGATATGGACCAAAATATAACACTTTAGCATCGTCCATGTAAAGTTTCATCAATTTTGGACAACATTTATGCATGTTTAAAGTTAAATTACTAAAATCACAGGGGTATATTGTGAATTACGAAAGAAAACAGGGGTATCTCATGAATTTTCCCTTTTCTATTTAATTTGTAGAGAAAATAAGATGAATCCCACCTCTTGTTCAAGATCTTTAGTGTAAATTGAGCCTCTTAGATTGGTGTCCAAGTTTTTATATATGCTTAAATTGCACATTGTTAGTCTTATTATGATCTTTTTATATTAGAAGTTAATGCATATGTGGGCATATGACTAATTCCTTCAACAGTGCAAGAATGGGATTAGGTAAGTGTTATATGTAGTCATTGGCTACTTCGTTTATAGTCTCTTAGAAAATATTTAGATAAGGATAGTATATCTTTACCGACTTACCCCGAAATTAAAAATGCTGATTAATTAGGCTAACGAAGATTTTAGAGGCTTAATTATGCCTAAAAAACATGAGGGAATAAATCCTGAAGAAAACGGATCCTTAAAACGGATTAAAAACACAAACGAACCTTAAAGCGTGTTTTCTAGGAAACCGGGAAAACGTGACTTTAAGCGGGTTAAATAGACACCCATAATAATTTTAGTCAATCAAATGTCTATAATTAGACATTAGTGAACGTCTAGAACCATTAAAATTAATTAAACGAGAAAATTCTGGAAAAAGGATTCCGGTAGTGAATAATGTAAAAACGAGAAGTTGTGGGGTGTTAAATGTAATAAAGCTAAACTAGCCTCCCCATTTGCAAATAAAAATCAGATTTCCCCCTTGTGTGTGTGGGTGCCGATTTCTCCTCTCTCACTCTCTTTAATTCTTCCTAATACACTAAAAGACAAAAAATAAAAGTTAGAAAAGTAAAAAGGAAAGAGAGGAGTCTCTCTCCTCCATTTCCCACCCTCTCACCGTACTCCCTCCTTCCTTCCTGAATTTCCCTTCTCCCTCAAGCCGTTAATGGCGATTAGAAGCCCCCCTTCAGCTCCTCCATTTCTTCATTTTTGAAAGCCCAAACACCTCCAAATTCATAAACATTACACATTGCACTCATCTTCTCTTGGGCTTCATTTCCCACCTTTTAAAAGTTGTGAAAACCCATCTCATTACCATGGCTGTAGCCCATTTTGGAGCTTGAAGACCACCATTGGAAGCACCTCCATCTCCACATTGTTCTAAGGTAAAAAGAAACTTAAAAGTCCATCTTTTCTAGCTCTTCTTTGCAAAATGAAAATCAAAGTTGAGCTCTTGCTTTCTCTTCCTTCAAGCCAGTTTTGGTGTGCATCTTGGGAGCTGGATCCTTGCCTGTTGTCCAAAAATCCCATCAAGAATCCTAAGGTAAATGCTTCCTTATAAACCCTTAATATGAATTAAATTCTAGGTATTTAATGGTGAGTTCTAAGTTAGCATTGGTATGTGTGGATGGCTGTAGCATTTCTGAATTATTGAGCCAGAACAAGAAACAAAGAAGAAAGAAGAACGAAGAAAGGAGGAAGGAGGAGAGAGAAAAAAAAAAACTAGAAACACAAGGTAAATGCTCTTACCTTGAGCTAGTTTTGTATGTTTTATTGTAACAGTTTTCGAATGCTTGAAATGAGGAAATGGAATTGTTTGAGTAGTAATTATGTTGTGGTATAATGAGGGAAGAGAACTAATTGTTCGGAGTTTTTGAATGTGGATTAAAAGCTTGGAAAAACCATGAGAGAACATGAACTTGTGCAAGAAAATTTAATATGTCTAGTGCTTAGATTGATGAAGAGGAATTTGGAATGAGTTGTGAGTTGAAATGGTGTGGGGCAACGTGTAAATGTTTAGGGGGACCTCTGTCAAAATTTGTCTAGAAAACTAGAGGAATAAGGTTTTTAGGAAGAGGAACAACCTAGGAAAACTAACTAGGGGTGTCTTGTGGTGTTTAGAATGAGTAGCTAACCATGCTAGGAACTAAAGAGTTGGGATGAGATCATGCAAGTTGAACTCTAGTAATGGCATTGGATAAGGAATCATTGGATGGCAAGATTTGATTTAAAAAATCTGTAGCATAGGAGAAACAAAATCTGTAGCATAAGGTGTTAGCAAATGAAAGTGAGAAAAATTGTGTGTAACTAACATGGAAATGGTAATGAGTTTAGTGATGATTTTAATGAATGAACTAAGGTAATTTAGAGGGTCTAATGTGGTGTTAAACATGTTAGGATACAGTAGGAAGATTGGGGAAGAAATGGGTAAAGAAAGGAGCTGAGAACAGAATTGAAAATGAGTCTACTGTGGTTGCCGACCGACCTTGGGACCGACCCTAGGAAGGTTGGTCGAGCCAGAATTTTGCAAATACGGAATTTACTGACTTTGACCGACCTTGGGACCGAACTTGGCCAGGGTCGTCGAGTCGTAAATTTGTGAAGGCAGAAGTCTACTGACTTTGACCGACCTTGGGACCTACCCTGCAAGGTCGGTCGGGTCTAAAATTGTAGAACAGAAGTCTTCTGACTTCGACCGACCCTGGACCGACCTTAGGGAAGGTCGGTCGAAGTTGATTTTCTAGAACCGTAACATACTGACTTCGACCGACCTTGGGACCGACCCATGGTAAGGTCGGTCGAGTAAAAAAAAAATAATAGTAATCATATATATATGTATATATAGTAGTATGCCATTGATGGAGTAATGACGGTAGAAAATATGCACATAAGTAAGAGAACAACTTAAGGAATAATGAGAAGAAAATGATTGTCATGACTAAGTATGAGTAGTAAGAACTAGCAATGATAATTGGGAATATTAATGAAGGAACTGTTATGCCCCATATTTTTTTTTATTTTCTTTTGATTCACAAAGGGAGTCTATATTAATTTGATCTTATATTAGGAAGTCTATGACATTCTTCTAATGTTAATATGTTAGCTTGAGGAAGGAGGGTTACAATTGTCTTCTTCCTTGTTGTTATTTAGTATTCTCTTAAGAGAGAGAGATATATATTAAACTATTTTATTTCTTCCTTCTCTCTTATTCTAATTCACGTTCAATTATTCCCCTTCCTTCATCTCTCTCATTGACGGTTCTCTCGACGTTCTCTATGCGTTCAAGTTCTTCTCCCTTTGCTCTTCTCCCTTCTTTCAATCTCCTTCCTGTAATTTGATTGCTAGAGATCCGCCAGTGGAATTATGTTCGTCTGTCAGTCGTCAATCAGGTTTGGTTTGTAGATTCCGGTTCTCTTCTCCGTTGAGTTTTCCTTTCCCTTTTCTGATTTTGATTTTGTATTTTGGGAGTGGTTCAATTCGATGGATTGTCGTTCGAGTGGTGATTCGAGAAGGGCGTTTTGTAGAGTCCGCAGAGATAGCATTGCTTCGGATGTCAGGTAGGTGGTAGATGGATTCGGTTGTGTATGTTCACCCACGGGGGTTCTGTTCGGTTCTGTATTTGAATTCTTTGACTCTCTGATTGGTGATGTTTCTTGGTTGATTTTGATGTGCATTTGATCCGTTAAAACCCCGTGGATGTATGTTTTCGATTGGCTATTTTGATACTATAAGTTATGTATGTTTTGTGGGGGATTTATGGCTTGGTTCTGGCTGATTTCCGCAAGTGATTTTGCAGTTTTCGCAGTGTCCTAACATGTGTCCGAACTTTGAAGTTCGGACATCATACGCCGGAAGTTTTTCTGACTCTCGAATTAGGTCCGAACATGCAAGGTCGGACGCATGTTCGGACAGGCTTTGTTTTTGACATAACTTCTTCGTCTGAGCTCCGTTTTGAGTGCCGTTTGCGGCGTTGGATTCCTCTTTTCGAGTACTATCTGTTTAAATATGTTTTGCACATGTATATGTGCAATTTTATTTTCAAATCTTTGATAATCCTTTGACCTCTTATTTGCTCTTAAAGTGAGGTTCAGCTTCTAACTTTGGTTTTGACTTTCGTATTTCATTGGTCTTTGCTTAAGACTTCTGTTTCAGCTTGTGAATTCTGTTTTTGTGTATTAAACCTTGGGCTTGGGTGTTAGCGTTCAGCAACGCCCTCTGTACTGTTTCGATTAAGCTTATGCTTTCTGCTCTGGTCTGATAAAGACTTCCGTTCTGTTCTGTATAAAGCTTTGATCTGTTCTGAGAGTTTTGTTTTGGGACCTAGTCTTCTCTGTATCTGAACCGTGGATGGCTGGTTTAGCTATCTCGTAGCGCGCTATGTAGGATCCTTCTGTTTCAACGGGTGATGTTCCCCGTTCTGTTCACGGGTGATGTTCCCCATTCTGTTCACGGGTGTTTCACCTGTTCTGTTTACGAGTGAGGTTTCCTCGTTCTGTTCACGAGTTGTTACTCGTTCTGTCTGTATGTTGAATGCTAGTGTCCCACTTCTGTTTGTGTGCTGTTCAGCTTCTGTCTGTTTTCTCTGCTTTTGTATTTGACAGACTGCTGTGTGCTTTCTGTCCTTTGAGCACCTTGTTTATTTGTACTGCTTCCGCTGCTCTGTCTGTTTGCAAACTCAGATAGGCTGCTGTGTGCTTCCTGTCTGTTGAGGATTTCTGATTTTGTAAGTGCTCTGATTTGTCTGCTCTATATGTATTTGATTTGAGACGGTCTGTTGTATGCTTACTGTCTTCTGCTAAGTTCTGGATTTTGCTAAGCTTCTGATTGTGTTTAAGCTTTTTGAGTTTGTTAAGCTTCTGATTTCGTCAAGCTTTCAGCTTCAGTTTACCTTATTCTATTAAGTGTATTTTTGACCACCGCTTAGCTCCTTGTTTTAGACTTCTGTCTATTTGGAAAGACTTCTGTTTTGTCTTTGATTTCGCTCTGGCTAAGCGCTTTCGTATATGTATATGTATGTTCAGTATCTTTTGAGCATGCTCAGCTGATGAAGTTTATCACCTGCTGAGCAATAGTTTTGCTCACCCCTATCTTCTGATTTGCAGGTTTTAGACCGCGCTTGGGGATTCTTTTCTACTTTCTGCCTTGGCTTTTGAGCTCTGTATTTTAGTTTGTTTGGCCATGGTGCCCAGTTGTAATTAGTTTGTACATTGTATTTCAGTTTGGCTGCCGCCTGTGTATTGTAAAGACATGTTGTAATTGTTTATTTGGTAATATACGAGCTTCAGTTCTATTTTGGGGTTTCGATAGTGTAGCCTTGCGTGTCTTAGGTAATAAGCGTGCGGCGTGTAACGGTCTCTCAACCAGGGTGGTTTTGGGGTCGTTACAGGAACGGTATAGGTTAATGATAGGTAATTGACCGTACAATTGTGTATATTTTATAGGACCCGAATAGTCGAACCTCAAAGGAAAATCGGAGTCCAAGTACGATGGTGAACGGTATGAATTTCTCATGCCCTGTATGCTACCTTGGCTACTCCGATTTGTGTGTTGTGTGCTATGTGATCACCCAAATAAGATAAAACGCATGAATCAGGTTTATTTCACTTCCTTGTACTTGCAATGTATTGTTTATTGTTGAATTGTATTTAAACCTATAGTTTGTATAATTCATGAAATGTATGAACAATGATGAAATGCTTGATTGTGGTTGAGAATTATGCTAACCCTTGACTTAGTGATTGTGACTTTGTTCTCACTAACTCACTAACTATGTAACCCCTCTAACTTTGAGTAAATTGGTAAAACAGAGTAAGTAAGAAGCCCGATATAGTTTCGGCCACGCATGAGGATGAGGAGACGCAAGAGGTTGGATCCAAATCCTGGCCTTAATCTTTTCCATGGTCCAAACCCCTTAAATGGGTAGCAACCTGGATTAGTGAGCCACCCAAAGCCCGATGGTGAGATGGTGTAGTCTCTGCCCAGAGGTCACACCGACCTAACTTGAGTATAATGTAAGTAAGTAAGTCAGTATTTGTATGAGTAAGACCAAGACTGGTGTAAGTCATATGGTCCCGAGTAAAAGAGTAAAGAACATCCGATTAACCCGGATGGGTAACTGGCTAACAAAGAATGATGTACGGAATCGTGAAGGGTATTACCATGTTGATTGACTTGTGTATTGCCTCCTGTTTTTTTGTAGGGTATCCTTGTATGTATGTGCCTTGTATGATTGTAATGTTGTATGTAATAGAATGTATGCATGAATAAAATGAACTCCATGTATTCGACCAAGAAGTTGGCGTACCCCATTAGCACGCGGGGTATGTGAATTTCATGCGCAGCTTTAGCTGAGCCCCTTGGGGCACTATTTATAATTTTACAGGTGCTCGTGAAGGATGACGGTCGCGTTGAGATCAAGATGAATACTTTTTGTGTAGTTAGTAGATTAGGAAAGGTGTACCGAGTTGTACAAGGCTGGATGCCCTTTTGAGTAGCCGGTGTATATGTGGTACACCCTTTTGGATATTGTGAACTAGGTAGAGATGAGTAGGTTGGTAAACTCATGGCTTTTGTAAACTTGTAAGAAGGGATGTAATTGATTATGTTTTTGGATACTCGGTAATCGAATGTTGTAAGTAAATGATGTAGATGTGTTGGGAAGTAATTATGGAAGCACGGTATATTTCTAATTATCGGATTGTTACTGTATGTAGAGTAGGTCTTGCTAGCCGTATGGGCGGCTAGCGGCATTGTATCACCCGCCGTTTGTATTTGTATTTCCGCTGCGAGTAGTAAGATGACCGAGACGATTAGAGAGTAAATAGAGGATCAGTGGTTGGGGTGTTACAAAAAGTGGTATCAGAGCGTAGTAACACTCTGATGTCTAGAAATTACCGAGCATATGGATTACCGAGTTAGGGTTACAACCTTTTTACAACGAAGAAGTAGGAACCTAACTAGGAATGACCATTGATGACAACGGATACCCTTAACGTCCTTTCAGACGATACCATTTCTTAACTCAAGACCAACTGGTCACAGTACCTAATGTAAATCGTTTTGTTCAGATGTCAGGCAGAGGACGCGGTCAAGGCGAGGCCGTGGTGGGTCTACTGAGGGACCCGGCACGCAGACGATAGTTGAGATCGTCGCAGCCACTGTAGCATAGATGCTACCGCAAGTAATTGCGGCTGTGCAGTAGACACAGTAGACTCAGGCTGAACCAATCCCACCCCCACCACCCAAAGATGTGAATAGGGTGAAAGCAGTCGTAGATCTCCGACCTCCTTGCTTTAAAAGCGAGAGCGACCCCGCCAAACTTGAAGCCTACATCTCCGAGATGGAGACGGCGTTCGAGACTCTCGAGGCTCCTGCTGAAGTTCAAGTGAGAATAGCAGCATATTACCTCAAGGATGCTGCTATGGATTGGTGGAAGCTAGTAAAGGGTGAGTATGTGGTCGACCCTACATTTAATTGGGAATCCTTCACCGCCATTCTCCGATCAAAGTACTAGAGCACGTCAAAACAAAGAAGCGCCTTGATAAGTGTCCAAATGAGCATGTTTTATAGGTGTATTTCATATATTATATTAACACTTTTCTTGCTCATTTCTCCACTTCGGTTAGTTTTCCTCTAGTTTATGTTTTATTGTTTATCTCACAAATTTATTGGTTTAACATGAGGAAAACCAAGCTGGGAGTAAAGTAGACAAAGAGACGAACGTATAGACGTAAACCGCTCAGGAAACGGAGTCCAAACGAAGAATCTAGAGCGAGTCGAAGTTCGTAGAAGGAAATAGGTCGACGCATGCAACCGCATGCATTCACGCGGATGTAAGGCGGACACCATATACATGCAACCGCATGCATTCACGCGGACGTAAGGCGGACAGGGAGGCTACCGCCTCTCCTTGGGCGGACGCTAGAGCGGACCAAACATAAGGCAACCGCCTCTCCATGGGCGGACGGCTAGGCGGTCAGGACTTTGTCCGCGTCTAGCTAGGCGGACGCCAATGCGGACGTGACTAAAAATCAGTCGCGAACAGTTTTCTTCTTCGCGCCGACTGTCTGCAACTTGCCATATCCATCTACTCCGCCTACCTTAATTCTCTCACGCGTTTCAGCTCTCTGTCCCCTGCAATTAATGAAGCAATCAGAGAGCAATCAACCTGCAATCAATTCTTACGTATCTGCCTCTTCCCTTCCTCTATATAAACTCAGCTACTGCAACCTTAAACAAACGTACGGAGAAAACCAGAAAATCAAACCACGCTCATCACACTCCATTCTCTTCCATTCAATTCATCCCGTAACACCATAATTCTCCATCTTGTATTTATTTCACCACTTCACCACATTTACTCACGTACGTACTCAAACAGAAGCAGTATTTTACAAAGAGAGAAAAGAGGCAGCAGAAGAGAGAGCGAGTGCAGACCCGTTCTTCGCAAGCAGTTTCTGAATAATGGCTATTTCTATCTTTACTCTGTTTTTAGTACTGTCAATGTGTGAGTAATTTTATATTTGTGCTTAGGATGGGTGTTTAACCCCAAAATAATTCAGACGTATTTATAATACCGGGTTTGCTTATAAATATTTGTTTTATCTCTTAAATTATTAAATGCTTAACAACTGATCATTTTTATGCATTTACGGTTTCTCTAATTTCAATGATTTTGTAAATTAGAGAATAGACCACAAAGAGAGATAAACGTTAGATATTATCTCCTTGATTAGCAGATAAAATCCATCGCTGTTATAAAAAGAATTCTCGCTTAAAGCTAATTAATGATTTTAGACTTTTTCTGATTGTAAAAAGTCTATTGAATTAATTAAGAGTTGTCCTTATCTATGATTTAGGAAGGCCACGAGATAAAATTCTTAACAGACAAATAAGAGCAAACCAGGATTATAATTAATATCTGAATTATATTTGGGATTTCACCTTCCCTAGCACATTTTCCATCCACTTATACACAACTGCTTTTACTGTTTTTATTATTTCTGTACTAATCCAACAACAAATCAAGCTTGCCTCCGGCTAAACCCCTTTTTACAGTTTTTAATTAACTACCAAGACTAGGATAATTGAACAATCTCTCTGTGGATACGACACTTGTTATACTATTCCGAATAGGTACACTTGCCTATTAGTTTGCTATAAATCTATATTTATTATAGTGTAGTTTTATCCCAACAAGTTTTTGGCGCCGTTGCCGGGGAGATTGATTCCATCAATTTCCCTAGTTTCCGGTAGTTCCGGTAGTTCACTTGCTATACTGTAATATTTTGTTTATATTATTTTGTTGTTAATCTAACTTCGGACATCTAATTTCGGACATCTGACTTCGGACATTTGACTTCTGACTTCGGACATCTGACTTCTGACTTCTTAATATTATTGTCATTTATTTTTCAGTCATTTCATTTCCATTGTCCTTAACATTTAATTTCCATTGTCCTTAACATTTAATTTCCATTGTCCTTAACATTTAAATTCCATTGTCCTTAACATTTAAATTTCCAGTATACTAACTTATAATTTCTGTCATTTAATTTTCTGTCATTTAAATTTCTGTCAACTAACTACTAACTTATAATTTCTGTCTCTAACTACTAACTTATAATTTCTGTCATTTAATTTCCCTTGTCACTTATTTTCTGTCATTTTACTCTTGTAAAAAAAAAATATAAAAAAGAATATATATCAGTGTTGCTTAATTAACGTTTATCAGCCTAACCAATATCTCTGTCTTTCTTTATCTATTTACTAATTAATTTCGCAGTTTCTGACGAACCACAAGTTATCTTCTGTGCATGCCAAATACTCGAACCCGAGGTTCTCCACCTATCAGTCCGAGACCCGAACCCGAGCGCACTTTATTACAAGCACAAAGAAACTGAGAAATCAAGCCATGGCCGATAACGAAGTTATAAATGAAATGGACCATGCAAATCAACCAGAACACCGTGCTCTCTCTGACTACCACCAACCGGATACCGAAGGAAGAGCATCAGCCATAGTTCTCCCCGAACTAACACCACAAGAACCGGACGATGGGCTTTCAAAACCCACTACATCACCGCCGTCCGGGATTTAGGCAAGTTTAGTGGAGCGAACCCAGATGAAGCCCCAAATCATCTGAGTCTCTTCCTAGACTTCTGCAATTCCTTTGGTCAGACCGGCAACGTCAAAGAAAGAATCCATCTTCAACTATTTCCTCACTCGTTGTCGGATTCAGCAAACAGGTGGTACCGAAGTCTTCCCTCCCGATCAATCACCACATGGCTGCAAATGGCCCAAAAATTCCTTGCCAAATACTACCCAACCAGTAGAACGAGGCAATTGATCGGTGAAATCAACACTTTCTGTCAGGAGCCGGGAGAAACGTTGTACGACGCATGGGACAGATTCAAGGATATGCTAATGAAGTGTTCCCACCATGGTCTTGATAATCAATCCCTCTGCCTGTCATTCTTCAACGGTCTGGATGATGGGAACCGACTACTCGTCAATTCCTCTGCAGGAGGAAGTTTCATGATGAAATCTCCTAAAGAAGGAATGGACCTTCTCGAAACCATGACGAGCAATACAAGACAGTGGACGAGATCCAAGGGAAGAACGCCACGAGCAGCAGGCCTACTCCACGTTGAGCCTACGGATCATTTATCAGCCCAGATCTCGTCCCTTGCAAAGATGGTGGAAAAGCTAACAACATCTCAAAACGAAATCGTAAAAACAATAGCTTCCCCACCTACAAGTTCATCACCAGTTCATCTAAGAAGGATGTGTCATATGCGCCGGTCCTCATGAAACCCATCAGTGCGAAGGTAAAAACCAGTACGAGGATGTAAACTTCATAGGAAACCGCCCCGGTAATTCCTACAACAACTTCAACAACAACTACCCATGGAGAAATCACCCGAATTTCTCATGGAAAAATAATGATCAAAACCAAGGAGGGCAGAGCAACAATTCTAATACCTATCAGGGAAACAGACCCCAACCAAATTCTAATATGGGTTATAGAGCACAAGGTACCCCTCCAGGTTTCCAGCAACAACAACAACCATCCTCAACCTCTTCTGATCCAAATGAGGAATTCAGGAACTTAATGAAAGGATTCATGACTACAACCCATACGAGACTCGTGGATCAAGAAGCCACTAACAGAAGGGTTGAAGCCCAGATACAACAAACCAACCAACAGTTGGAGCAAATCAGCCAGCAGCTTGCACAAAGGCCACCTGGTGCCTTCCCTAGTCAGCCAAATCCAAATCCAAGGGAACAGGCCAAGGCAGTGACATTGAGAAGTGGTAGGCCGCTCAACTCATCTCTTCCCCGAGATGATACTGATAACCAAGAACAGCAAGCTCATGAGCCTCAAGAAAATCCAGAAGAGGAACAGGAAGATACTGAAGAAGCCCCACCTCCTACGAAAATTATTTCCGAGGAGAAGGAGCCTCCTGAATCTACTCCTTCCTCTCTCACTAAAATTCTTCCCCCACTTCCTTTTCCAAACAGAATAAGAAAAAAAATTTAGATGAACAGTTTGGAAAGTTTCTAACTCACTTCAAGAAACTAACGATTAATATTCCTTTTGCAGATGCTTTAAAACAAATGCCAATATACGCAAAGTTCATGAAGGATATCATCACCAACAAAAGATCGTTGCAGGAAGTGGAAACTGTACACCTTACACAGGAAGTGTCAGCAGTGCTTCTCAAGAGTCTCCCTCCAAAACTTGGAGACCCAGGTTTGCCAATTATTCCATGTTCCATTGATAATGTTGATTGTGGTAGTGGGCTATGTGATCTAGGAGCTAGTATCAATTTAATGCCACTCTCAACTTTCAACAAACTTAAGATTGGTAAATGCATGCCTACTTCTATTCAATTACAATTAGCAGATAGATCTTTAGTATTCCCAAAAGGGATAATAGAAGATTTGATTGTTACTGTAGGAACTTTTGTGTTCCCCGCTGATTTTATTGTAATTGACATGGAAGAAGACACTAGGGTGCCCTTAATCTTAGGACGACCTTTCATGAGAACTGCTAGAGCACTAATCGATGTTGAAAAAGGAAAAATCATTTTAAGGCTGCATAACGAAACTTTAGAATACGACATGTCCAAGGTTATGAAGAAACCCGCTCATATAGAAGACACCTTTTCCATGGACATTGTCGACTCTATTGTGCAGGATAATTCATCTACTATTATTCGTAATGATGCTCTTGAAAATGCTTTAGTTGAATCCTGTGATAACCAACTAATACACCCTGACACAATCAAAATGGTAGCAGCTTTGGATAAAAGAAAATTATATACCAAACCACGCTACCCACCACCAGAACCATTAGAGCATTCCACTCAACAAATTTCAAAAATTCATGATGACCGTCCCACCCAACCGTTGAAGCCGACTTCAACATTCATATTCGATCCCGGATGACTTCATGGTGAAAGCGTCTAGCCAAAGACGTTAAAGAAGGGCAGCTTTCCGGGAGGCAACCCGGATGAACTTATCTTTTATGATTTATGCTCTTTTAATTATCAGGTTCTCTTTCAATTTTGTTTTTGCTAACTCTTAACCCCGTTTGTAGTATGGTTGCTTCTAGTGTCTTAGCAGGTACAATTTCATGTCTACACCGCAACCAAGCTACGCTACTTGAGGCTGAAGCTCAAGTGTGGGGGAACTCCTATAACGCTAGCAAAAATAATCTCAGGGGAGTACCAGTTTCTTTAATTATGCTTTTATTTAAATAAAATGCAGAGGAGCGTTTATGTGCTTAAATGTTTATTGTGAGCTTTGTGTTCTCTCTTTTTATCTACTTACCGAAAAGGCCTTCTGAAACTTTCCCTTGTTTTTCTGCTGAACAATGAGGACATTGTTCAATTAAGTGTGGGGGAGTGTGCCCTTTTCGGTGACATTTTATGCTAAAATGCTTAATCTCTCTGCTTATCTTGCGTTTGTTCAAATTCAATATCATGGACCCTTTATGTGTGGGTTGTTCTCTTTAAGAATAAATACTGTTATGAATTGTGGGATAAATGGTATAAATGGTACAAATTCAAAAATTTTAAATTTTGATTACTTTTGAGGAGCATTTTTATGCGGTGTGACCAAATGATCTGAAATGGATGGATTTTTATTACTCAGGGGTTCCTTCTGTCTTCTTTCTTAGGGATTGCTAAGGGGTGCTTCTCTGTCAAAAGGAAAAAAAAATAAATAAGGGACTTGCGAGACACCATTGGTAACCAACAAGAGAGTTGAGTGTTCTTAAAATACAAAGGCTTGATGCCTACATATTATCTTCTCATCTCTTATGCAAAAGTGAAACAAATGATAATTCTATTTTTCCTTTTGTTTTCTCCTCAATGCCCATTCTTGAGAGAAGTTGGCCATGGTAAAAGTTCTCAGAGTCACCTAAACAAAAGAACATTGAAGTACTCCGGATCATACCCCGAAACTCTAATTTTTATTTTTGCCCTGAGTACACCTATGCCACCAGTAGGTGATGGATCACACTCCTCTAAAAAGTTTAAGATCATGTACTTTGACTTCTTTATCCTACCCTTCGTAATAGTATTTGTTAATATTGAGCATTCCCTACTTGTTTGGGTACATGGTTTTGCTTGAGGACAAGCAAAAGATAAGTGTGGGGGTGTGATAAGTGTCCAAATGAGCATGTTTTATAGGTGTATTTCATATATTATATTAACACTTTTCTTGCTCATTTCTCCACTTGGTTAGTTTTCCTCTAGTTTATGTTTTATTGTTTATCTCACAAATTTATTGGTTTAACATGAGGAAAACCAAGGTGGGAGTAAAGTAGACAAAGAGACGAACGTATAGACGCAAACCGCTCAGGAAACGGAGTCCAAACGAAGAATCTAGAGCGAGTCGAAGTTCGTAGAAGGAAATAGGTCGACGCATGCAACCGCATGCATTCACGCGGACGTAAGGCGGACACCATATACATGCAACCGCATGCATTCACGCGGACGTAAGGCGGACAGGGAGGCTACCGCCTCTCCTTGGGCGGACGCTAGGGCGGACCAAACATAAGGCAACCGCCTCTCCCTGGGCGGACGGCTAGGCGGTCAGGACTTTGTCCGCGTCTAGCTAGGCGGACGCCAATGCGGACGTGACTAAAAATCAGTCGCGAACAGTTTTCTTCTTCGCGCCGACTGTCTGCAACTTGCCATATCCATCTACTCCGCCTACCTTAATTCTCTCACGCGTTTCAGCTCTCTGTCCCCTGCAATTAATGAAGCAATCAGAGAGCAATCAACCTGCAATCAATTCTTACGTATCTGCCTCTTCCCTTCCTCTATATAAACTCAGCTACTGCAACCTTAAACAAACGTACGGAGAAAACCAGAAAATCAAACCACGCTCATCACACTCCATTCTCTTCCATTCAATTCATCCCGTAACACCATAATTCTCCATCTTGTATTTATTTCACCACTTCACCACATTTACTCACGTACGTACTCAAACAGAAGCAGTATTTTACAAAGAGAGAAAAGAGGCAGCAGAAGAGAGAGCGAGTGCAGACCCGTTCTTCGCAAGCAGTTTCTGAATAATGGCTATTTCTATCTTTACTCTGTTTTTAGTACTGTCAATGTGTGAGTAATTTTATATTTGTGCTTAGGATGGGTGTTTAACCCCAAAATAATTCAGACGTATTTATAATACCGGGTTTGCTTATAAATATTTGTTTTATCTCTTTAAATTATTAAATGCTTAACAACTGATCATTTTTATGCATTTACGGTTTCTCTAATTTCAATGATTTTGTAAATTAGAGAATAGACCACAAAGAGAGATAAACGTTAGATATTATCTCCTTGATTAGCAGATAAAATCCATCGCTGTTATAAAAAGAATTCTCGCTTAAAGCTAATTAATGATTTTAGACTTTTTCTGATTGTAAAAAGTCTATTGAATTAATTAAGAGTTGTCCTTATCTATGATTTAGGAAGGCCACGAGAAAATTCTTAACAGACAAATAAGAGCAAACCAGGATTATAATTAATATCTGAATTATATTTGGGCAATTTCACCTTCCCTAGCACATTTTCCATCCACTTTATACACAACTGCTTTTACTGTTTTTATTATTTCTGTACTAATCCAACAACAAATCAAGCTTGCCTCCGGCTAAACCCCTTTTTACAGTTTTTAATTAACTACCAAGACTAGGATAATTGAACAATCTCTCTGTGGATACGACACTTGTTATACTATTCCGAATAGGTACACTTGCCTATTAGTTTGCTATAAATCTATATTTATTATAGTGTAGTTTTATCCCAACAAGTTTTTGGCGCCGTTGCCGGGGAGATTGATTCCATCAATTTCCCTAGTTTCCGGTAGTTCACTTGCTATACTGTAATATTTTGTTTATATTATTTTGTTGTTAATCTAACTTCGGACATCTAATTTCGGACATCTGACTTCGGACATTTGACTTCTGACTTCGGACATCTGACTTCTGACTTTTAATTATTGTCATTTATTTTTCAGTCATTTCATTTCCATTGTCCTTAACATTTAATTTCCATTGTCCTTAACATTTAATTTCCATTGTCCTTAACATTTAAATTCCATTGTCCTTAACATTTAAATTTCCAGTATACTAACTTATAATTTCTGTCATTTAATTTTCTGTCATTTAAATTTCTGTCAACTAACTACTAACTTATAATTTCTGTCTCTAACTACTAACTTATAATTTCTGTCATTTAATTTCCCTTGTCACTTATTTTCTGTCATTTTACTCTTGTAAAAAAAAAATATAAAAAAAAGAATATATATCAGTGTTGTTTAATTAACGTTTATCAGCCTAACCAATATCTCTGTCTTTCTTTATCTATTTACTAATTAATTTCGCAGTTTCTGACGAACCACAAGTTATCTTCTGTGCATGCCAAATACTCGAACCCGAGGTTCTCCACCTATCAGTCCGAGACCCGAACCCGAGCGCACTTTATTACAAGCACAAAGAAACTTGAGAAATCAAGCCATGGCCGATAACGAAGTTATAAATGAAATGGACCATGCAAATCAACCAGAACACCGTGCTCTCTCTGACTACCACCAACCGGATACCGAAGGAAGGGCATCAGCCATAGTTCTCCCCGAACTAACACAAGAAACCGGACGATGGGCTTTCAAAACCCACTACATCACCGCCGTCCGGGATTTAGGCAAGTTTAGTGGAGCGAACCCAGATGAAGCCCCAAATCATCTGAGTCTCTTCCTAGACTTCTGCAATTCCTTTGGTCAGACCGGCAACGTCAAAGAAAGAATCCGTCTACAACTATTTCCTCACTCGTTGTCGGATTCAGCAAACAGGTGGTACCGAAGTCTTCCCTCCCGATCAATCACCACATGGCTGCAAATGGCCCAAAAATTCCTTGCCAAATACTACCCAACCAGTAGAACGAGGCAATTGATCGGTGAAATCAACACTTTCTGTCAGGAGCCGGGAGAAACGTTGTACGACGCATGGGACAGATTCAAGGATATGCTAATGAAGTGTTCCCACCATGGTCTTGAAATCAATCCCTCTGCCTGTCATTCTTCAACGGTCTGGATGATGGGAACCGACTACTCGTCAATTCCTCTGCAGGAGGAAGTTTCATGATGAAATCTCCTAAAGAAGGAATGGACCTTCTCGAAACCATGACGAGCAATACAAGACAGTGGACGAGATCCAAGGGAAGAACGCCACGAGCAGCAGGCCTACTCCACGTTGAGCCTACGGATCATTTATCAGCCCAGATCTCGTCCCTTGCAAAGATGGTGGAAAAGCTAACAACATCTCAAAACGAAATCGTAAAAACAATAGCTTCCCCACCTACAAGTTCACCACCAGTTCACCTACAGAAGGATGTGTCATATGCGCCGGTCCTCATGAAACCCATCAGTGCGAAGGTAAAAACCAGTACGAGGATGTAAACTTCATAGGAAACCGCCCCGGTAATTCCTACAAAAACTTCAACAACAACTACCCATGGAGAAATCACCCGAATTTCTCATGGAAAAATAATGATCAGAACCAAGGAGGGCAGAACAACAATTCCAATACCTATCAGGGAAACAGACCCCAACCAAATTCTAATATGGGTTATAGAGCACAAGGTGCCCCTCCAGGTTTCCAGCAACAACAACAACCATCCTCAACCTCTTCTGATCCAAATGAGGAATTCAGGAACTTAATGAAAGGATTCATGACTACGACCCATACCAGACTCGTGGATCAAGAAGCCACTAACAGAAGGGTTGAAGCCCAGATACAACAAACCAACCAACAGTTGGAGCAAATCAGCCAGCAGCTTGCACAAAGGCCACCTGGTGCCTTCCCTAGTCAGCCAAATCCAAATCCAAGGGAACAGGCCAAGGCAGTGACATTGAGAAGTGGTAGGCCGCTCAACTCATCTCTTCCCCGAGATGATACTGATAACCAAGAACAGCAAGCTCATGAGCCTCAAGAAAATCCAGAAGAGGAACAGGAAGATACTGAAGAAGCCCCACCTCCTACGAAAATTATTTCCGAGGAGAAGGAGCCTCCTGAATCTACTCCTTCCTCTCTCACTAAAATTCTTCCCCCACTTCCTTTTCCAAACAGAATAAGAAAGAAAAATTTAGATGAACAGTTTGGAAAGTTTCTAACTCACTTCAAGAAACTAACGATTAATATTCCTTTTGCAGATGCTTTAAAACAAATGCCAATATACGCAAAGTTCATGAAGGATATCATCACCAACAAAAGATCGTTGCAGGAAGTGGAAACTGTACACCTTACACAGGAAGTGTCAGCAGTGCTTCTCAAGAGTCTCCCTCCAAAACTTGGAGACCCAGGTTTGCCAATTATTCCATGTTCCATTGATAATGTTGATTGTGGTAGTGGGCTATGTGATCTAGGAGCTAGTATCAATTTAATGCCACTCTCAACTTTCAACAAACTTAAGATTGGTAAATGCATGCCTACTTCTATTCAATTACAATTAGCAGATAGATCTTTAGTATTCCCAAAAGGGATAATAGAAGATTTGATTGTTACTGTAGGAACTTTTGTGTTCCCCGCTGATTTTATTGTAATTGACATGGAAGAAGACACTAGGGTGCCCTTAATCTTAGGACGACCTTTCATGAGAACTGCTAGAGCACTAATCGATGTTGAAAAAGGAAAAATCATTTTAAGGCTGCATAATGAAACTTTAGAATACGACATGTCCAAGGTTATGAAGAAACCCGCTCATATAGAAGACACCTTTTCCATGGACATTGTCGACTCTATTGTGCAGGATAATTCATCTGCTATTATTCGTAATGATGCTCTTGAAAATGCTTTAGTTGAATCCTGTGATAACCAACTAATACACCCTGACACAATCAAAATGGTAGCAGCTCTGGATAAAAGAAAATTATATACCAAACCACGCTACCCACCACCAGAACCATTAGAGCATTCCACTCAACAAATTTCAAAAATTCATGATGACCGTCCCACCCAACCGTTGAAGCCGACTTCAACATTCATATTCGATCCCGGATGACTTCATGATGAAAGCGTCTAGCCAAAGACGTTAAAGAAGGGCAGCTTTCCGGGAGGCAACCCGGATGAACTTATCTTTTATATGATTTTATGCTCTTTTAATTATCAGGTTCTCTTTCAATTTTGTTTTTGCTAACTTAACCCCGTTTGTAGTATGGTTGCTTCTAGTGTCTTAAGCAGGTACAATTTCATGTCTACACCGCAACCAAGCTACGCTACTTGAGGCTGAAGCTCAAGTGTGGGGGAACTCCTATAACGCTAGCAAAAATAATCTCAGGGGAGTACCAGTTTCTTTAATTATGCTTTTATTTAAAAAAATGCAGAGGAGCGTTTATGTGCTTAAATGTTTATTTGTGAGCTTTGTGTTCTCTCTTTTTATCTACTTACCGAAAAGGCCTTCTGAAACTTTCCCTTGTTTTTCTGCTGAACAATGAGGACATTGTTCAATTAAGTGTGGGGGAGTGTGCCCTTTTCGGTGACATTTTATGCTAAAATGCTTAATCTCTCTGCTTATCTTGCGTTTGTTCAAATTCAATATCATGGACCCTTTATGTGTGGGTTGTTCTCTTTAAGAATAAATACTGTTATGAATTGTGGGATAAATGGTATAAATGGTACAAATTCAAAAATTTTAAATTTTGATTACTTTTGAGGAGCATTTTTATGCGGTGTGACCAAATGATCTGAAATGGATGGATTTTTATTACTCAGGGGTTCCTTCTGTCTTCTTTCTTAGGGATTGCTAAGGGGTGCTTCTCTGTCAAAAGGAAAAAAATAAAATAAATAAGGGACTTGCGAGACACCATTGGTAACCAACAAGAGAGTTGAGTGTTCTTAAAAACAAAGGCTTGATGCCTACATATTATCTTCTCATCTCTTATGCAAAAGTGAAACAAATGTATAATTCTATTTTTCCTTTTGTTTTCTCCTCAATGCCCATTCTTGAGAGAAGTTGGCCATGGTAAAAGTTCTCAGAGTCACCTAAACAAAAGAAACATTGAAGTACTCCGGATCATACCCCGAAACTCTAATTTTTATTTTTGCCCTGAGTACACCTATGCCACCAGTAGGTGATGGATCACACTCCTCTAAAAGTTTAAGATCATGTACTTTGACTTCTTTATCCTACCCTTCGTAATAGTATTTGTTAATATTGAGCATTCCCTACTTGTTTGGGTACATGGTTTTGCTTGAGGACAAGCAAAAGATAAGTGTGGGGGTGTGATAAGTGTCCAAATGAGCATGTTTTATAGGTGTATTTCATATATTATATTAACACTTTTCTTGCTCATTTCTCCACTTAGGTTAGTTTTCCTCTAGTTTATGTTTTATTGTTTATCTCACAAATTTATTGGTTTAACATGAGGAAAACCAAGCTGGGAGTAAAGTAGACAAAGAGACGAACGTATAGACGCAAACCGCTCAGGAAACGGAGTCCAAACGAAGAATCTAGAGCGAGTCGAAGTTCGTAGAAGGAAATAGGTCGACGCATGCAACCGCATGCATTCACGCGGACGTAAGGCGGACACCATATACATGCAACCGCATGCATTCACGCGGACGTAAGGCGGACAGGGAGGCTACCGCCTCTCCTTGGGCGGACGCTAGGGCGGACCAAACATAAGGCAACCGCCTCTCCCTGGGCGGACGGCTAGGCGGTCAGGACTTTGTCCGCGTCTAGCTAGGCGGACGCCAATGCGGACGTGACTAAAAATCAGTCGCGAACAGTTTTCTTCTTCGCGCCGACTGTCTGCAACTTGCCATATCCATCTACTCCGCCTACCTTAATTCTCTCACGCGTTTCAGCTCTCTGTCCCCTGCAATTAATGAAGCAATCAGAGAGCAATCAACCTGCAATCAATTCTTACGTATCTGCCTCTTCCCTTCCTCTATATAAACTCAGCTACTGCAACCTTAAACAAACGTACGGAGAAAACCAGAAAATCAAACCACGCTCATCACACTCCATTCTCTTCCATTCAATTCATCCCGTAACACCATAATTCTCCATCTTGTATTTATTTCACCACTTCACCACATTTACTCACGTACGTACTCAAAACAGAAGCAGTATTTTACAAAGAGAGAAAAGAGCAGCAGCAGAAGAGAGCGAGTGCAGACCCGTTCTTCGCAAGCAGTTTCTGAATAATGGCTATTTCTATCTTTACTCTGTTTTTAGTACTGTCAATGTGTGAGTAATTTTATATTTGTGCTTAGGATGGGTGTTTAACCCCAAAATAATTCAGACGTATTTATAATACCGGGTTTGCTTATAAATATTTGTTTTATCTCTTTAAATTATTAAATGCTTAACAACTGATCATTTTTATGCATTTACGGTTTCTCTAATTTCAATGATTTTGTAAATTAGAGAATAGACCACAAAGAGAGATAAACGTTAGATATTATCTCCTTGATTAGCAGATAAAATCCATCGCTGTTATAAAAAGAATTCTCGCTTAAAGCTAATTAATGATTTTAGACTTTTTCTGATTGTAAAAAGTCTATTGAATTAATTAAGAGTTGTCCTTATCTATGATTTAGGAAGGCCACGAGATAAAATTCTTAACAGACAAATAAGAGCAAACCAGGATTATAATTAATATCTGAATTATATTTGGGCAATTTCACCTTCCCTAGCACATTTTCCATCCACTTATACACAACTGCTTTTACTGTTTTTATTATTTCTGTACTAATCCAACAACAAATCAAGCTTGCCTCCGGCTAAACCCCTTTTTACAGTTTTTAATTAACTACCAAGACTAGGATAATTGAACAATCTCTCTGTGGATACGACACTTGTTATACTATTCCGAATAGGTACACTTGCCTATTAGTTTGCTATAAATCTATATTTATTATAGTGTAGTTTTATCCCAACACGCCTAGAGCTTGACGCCTTGAGGATGAAAGAAAAGATGTCGGTTGACGAATACTACCGCACCTTCACCTCTATTCTACGTCTACTACCCGACCTTGGGTACACCGACCAGGTCTTGGTCGATCGCTTCTATGGCGGTTTGAGCCATCGCCTCGGTACGGTATGGGGTACACCCAATTTACCTCCCTTCAGTTAACGTTGGTTCGAACCCTTATTGCCATTGACAATACTTAAACCATTATCTTGATGAGCAAGAGCACCATCTAATACCTGAAAACTTCAGAGTGCTACCACGCTGCATCCGCGTTGAGATTACATGTCAGCTGAGGGATGAAGAGCAAGCGCTTAAGCGCAAAGCTAACAGTAAGAACACTAGCTTAGAGGAGCAGAAACCAGGGCAAGAGTTGGAAGAAGAGAAAAGGGATGTTTTTTCAGCAGTCACAGAAGAACACCCCAGTGAGAGCAGTGCCCATGCTGAGAAGGGCAAAGCAACTGAGCCGCTGCAGCTTACTTATCCTGCGCCGGTGGCTGCAAAGCCACTGAGATCACACCCGCCCAAGGGTAAGATTCTGAAACCTAACTCGTACATGTGCGAATGTAATAATTAGTATCACCGCACCGAATGTGCTAACACGCAAGCCTCAAGTTCTGGTTCCGGATAAAGCAAGAACTACTCAGATGGCCGTAGCTATGTCTGTAGAAAATGCAATCAAGATCACCTCGACACCGATTGCCAAGGGAGGGAAATTCGCTATTTCGGTTGTCAGAAGATAGGACATCGAGTATCTGAATGCCCTACCAACCCAAAGCCCAAGGGAAACTACCAGGGCTACAAGTAGAGGGAAGGTAAAGAGGTTGCATCTGACGATGCTCCAGCCCAACAGATGTAATACCCCAAAATTCTTAAAACTGTGATTAGGGCCTTACTTAATTGTAAACCCTAATTTCTAAGGATGGAGAAGGTTCTAATTCGTGGGTAGTGCATGGTGAAACATTAACCCTAGTTTCCCCGAAAATCACCCAGTAAACCTTAGTTTCTCAGGATTCTTGAAATTCCCGAAAATTACTAAATTCCTTAGGAACTGAGAGTGGTTATCAACCTTAGAAAGTGTGTTAGATACTTTTGAGAGTGTTTTGACATAAGAATCAATCATACCTTTCTTCCTTTAATATAAGACAATCTAGTTACGTTTTTCAGTATTTAGTGGTTCTAGGCAAACGAGGCTTCAGAAGAGCTCAGCAATGACCCGAGGAAATTCCTGAAACTTGATAACCCATACTAGTATTACCTACATATCTAGCCTTAATACCCATGAAGAGATCAATAAAATCAAGGCCTTAAGGGGGGGGGGAAAAAATATCACCTAGAAAATATCTAGGTTACAATTCACACCTCCTTACTATTCCTAACCTCCTTACTATTTGCCATTGATTACAAATGCAACTTGCTCCTCCTTATCCTAATTAAGGTGGTTACATATCAAGGGATGGGATTAATTAGACACTTATCACAAATCAAAGGCTTAGGAGAATTCTAGAAGTAATCATTACAAGCTTAAAGATAATGATGAAAACTAGTATAAATAAGGGGGGGCAAAATCGGCCATGGGGGAAGACAAGAGTGGCCATTATTCTTCACTTATCCTGTCACTATCAAGCTAGGAAATACCGTAGGAGCTTAGGCAACAACACTCCTCCATTAGAAATACAAATTTAAGGTAGTAACTTAGCTAAAATCAAGGAAAGCAAGTTCAAGGAGAGAAGCCATACTCCAAGGTGGACGACTTTGTTAGAGGATATTTTGGGTTCAATAATCATCTAATCAAGGTATAAGAACACCAAAATATCTAGAAGAGGACAGGTAACATCTAATCATCAATTCCTCCTTTAAAACATTATTTTCTTTTTAAATCTCCTTACTTGGTTACCTATGAATCCATTCTCCCTTTTATTAAAATTTTAACAGTAAACGTATGATGAAGACTTTGTGATTATATTAGAAAATCAAGTCGAAATAAGCTTGGGAAGTAGGAAACCCTAAGGACTTTGAAAATGAGGAAAAATGAGCTTTAAGCTTAGGATCTTGTTAGGTAGATTTCGATGGTTTTGAGTGATATTTTGAGGGTTTTCTTGGATAGTGAACTTATGGTTGTGGTAGAAAACGCAATTCAAAAGGAGTTACTTAAGTCGGTTAGACATGGTAAGGAAGCTAGAAATGAGAAAATGTGCTTTAAGCATTTTGGAGTGGTTAAATGAGTTCCCGAACTGATTTTGAGTTTAATTTTGATGAGGAACTTGTGTTAAAGAGTTAGGGACGTGGTTAAAAAGTTAGGTCAAAACTCTTTTGGGAAGATACTTAAGTTGGTAAGAAGTGATTTTGGTCAAAAGTGAGTTTTTAAGCTTTCTAAGGTGGTTTCTTGGAAATTGATTGATTCTATGAATTAGTGAAGCCTAAATGGTCCTTTTATGATGTTATCAAGGTGATTTAACAAGTGTGTGAGCTTGATGTGTGAATTTATACTTGTATTACTTATGTTTAAACTTGTTTCTGATATTTTACTCATGGTTCTGCAAGTGTTTTAAGGATGATCTCTTACGGTGGTGGTGGCAAGTATTATGTGATGTTGATAATATGGTTATCATAAGGCTATGCCTCTTGTGAGAGCCTTTCAAGGCCAAACCAAAATTCAGGCAACAATATAAGCTCCTACTAATGAATCGGAGCTGCCACTATATCTACTCCTATTGGGCAGAAGTTTTCAATAGGGGGTGTGCACACCTAAGGACATAGGGTGGGTGGTGATGGTGGTGGACTTCATTTGGAATTTCTTGTGTAAGATATTATTTATCTCTTGATGTTTCTTGGTACAGGTAAATGGTGTGAGATCTTTTCTGAACTACTATGCTTTATGATTGTAATTATTTACATGCGAATAAAGGTTTTAAAGAGAAAATGAGTTTTACGGGGTGGTAGTGTTACTCAGTTTTTACTGATTTTATTTGTTTGCATTCTTTTGTGTGTATATGAATTTCTGAGTACAGGGTAACTGGGATGGTCATCTTTTTTGCACTAGGATGAGATCACCGACACCTTCTACATATTTATGTTTGTCACCTACCATAGATACCTTCAGCCAGGGGTCACCGAGATAGTGTTCGAGGAATGGAATAAAAAGATACAGGAATTCAGGCACCCGGAGAACGGCACCAAGCATTCCATTACTCATGATGTTACCACTATTTATGAGTATATGGAAGTGGTCCCTTGTTAGATGCTAGATATGTAATGGTCTTTTGATACCCCTTTATATTTTGGTGTAAAATAGGAGTAGGAGCTAATTTGGCAGTTGGCTGGGAAGGGGTTATTTTGGTACTAAGGCGTAAGTGACGAGTTGGTTGTGTCACTCTTTTGGTAATAGAATAGCGATGTAAGATAAGCTAACGTAGGGGTGGTAGTGGTATATAGCCTTCCACTTGCTAGCACTTAGTAAGTGTAGCGGTAACCCCCGGTCGTAGAAGTAAGGAACCTTTGTAAAAACTAATGCATGTGTAATATAAGCTGATGTTTGTTATGTTGTTATTTCGGTTATAGCATGTCTCAAGTAAAAAAATGGCTAAATATAGTGGTGGTGGTAAACCGGGGCGTTACAGAGTGGTATCAGAGCTACAGGTTGGTTGGAGGGAAAATTAGACTAGTTAAGGACACAGGGTGACCCAGGCCTAAGTTTAGGAGTCTAGGCAGAACTATGTGGTTCTGAAAATTGTTTTGCTATGATATTTGTGTTGTGTGATTGGTTGGCTTTAGTCAACTATTTATAGTATCATGATTAACATATCTATGTGTAGAATAATGGAGAGGGGAGAGGACAGATGGATGAACTGAGAGAATTAACCCTGAGCATGAGAAGAATCTTGGAACAGCATGAGGCTAGAGTTGAAACACCAAAGGATTTCTCCCGAAGGATAGTGGCTATGAAACCAAGTACTTATTCAGGAGAAGAAGATCCAGTGATTCTGGAGGAATGGATCAGAGAAGAGACAAAATATTTGATATCATTGATTGCCCTGAAGAAAAGAAGGTAAGTGGGGCTGTATTTTATTTTAAAGGAGAAGCTGATCTGTGGTGGACTGCGGAGGAGGAAAGACTCAGGGGAAATCCTAGTTTCGGATGGAACATGCTGAAGGGTGCAATGAGGAAAAGATTTTATCCGGAGCACATAAGGTTGCAAAAATATCAGGAATTTACTGGATTGAGGCAACGAACAGATGATGTTAAAACTTATCATGCTAAGTTTGTGGAGCTTGCTAGATTTGCTCCGCATGTGGTACCGGATGAGGCTGCTAAAGTTCAACGTTTCTTGGAGGGGTTAAATTGTGATTTACAAGAAGCTCTGAGTATAATACCTATAAGTACTTTACAGATATGATAAAGCTGCTAATCTTTATAGAGTACAACAGAGGAGGAAGGAAGTACAAACGGGGCGGAAAAGGAGAATGGAGTCACATAAAGCTGAGAGTTTTGATAAGAGGACTAAAGTAGAAGTTAAACCAAGTGGGGGAGTGTAACACCCCCGAATAAACATCCAATAGCACAAAACAAAGCTCCTAGCCATATTACAAGATAACTACACAGCGGATTCTCAATATCATCCGGGTGCTACAGATGCCAACCACCCACGTGGTTGACAGACCACATTACCAATACTAAGTTACGGTCTGCATGACTGGAAACAGCCCTCAATAAAACTCATGTACAATATAGATACAATTCCCAAATACCTAGTGTATACAACATAGCTACTAGGTTAAACAACACAACTGAAACATTACATCCTGAGTTCAGTTCTACAGGGTACAATACATAAATTAGACAGAACAACTCATAAGTCTTGCCCGAGTGGACTACCCCCATGATAATCCTTCACCTACACTCCGTCACGTTCCAGATGATTACCTGTAAAAAATAAAGGACTCAGCAAAACTATGCTGAGTATGAATATGTGTAGCCCGTATGTTGCTGGGATACACGACTACTTGGTCGAATATTATTAAGTCCAATTACATGCTATAATAAAGCAGTAAAGCACACCACATCACATCATGATATCTTACACACTTAAAGGTAGCAAGGCATTAGCAACAAGTAACCAAGCATAACATGCCAGTATCATAGCAACACCAAACACGCAACCAAGCACAACAAGCTGCTAGTATAGCAACAACAATCATGTAAGTAATAAAACATGTGCATAGGTATATTATACTAATGATCCTCACTATGGGATCTTTCAAGCGTTGTGTTTTCATTGCTTTCTCTTGTTACCATAATGTGTATTTTCTTTCTCTTCTCTTGCACCAGGTCTGGGGATATAGTTAGATCCCGTGACCATATCATGTAGGTGCCAATCTTTCCTTGTTTCCTTAAGGTTTATTTGTGCATTCTCTTATCACCTCAAATTGAGGGACGTCTTCTCCATAGCTAATCCTCCATTCCCGGCGTCATGCGTCGAGAAAGCGGGGTCATCTCTAGACTTCAGGATGTGTTCCACCATAGGTATTCTACCTTTCATTATCATTATAAGTTCGACACCATAGTGGGTGTCATTGGAAGTCCTCTATAGTTTAAGAGGAGTTTTCTTCTTGTATAGTTGTTTTGTTTTGTTTGCATAGTTCGTCGTGTTTCATCTCAAGTTCCATAAACGAGAAGGGACTAAACTACTGTGTGCGTGCAAGTAATATGCAACAATGAAATATATAACGAGCATATAAACAAGTCACAACAAGTAATCCAATTTCATGCTTTAATCTTAAGGTCGTTGTCAAACAAGGCACACAGCACACAAGCCGTGTAACACGGCAACATACGGACCACACGTATCCATACCTGGTTCAGAAGTCAGAGTTGTCTCACACACACGGGGTCCCGGTTGGCGTTCGGTACGACCCTATCGTTAATTAAAACAACTTGTTAGTTTATGATTCTGTGTGACGACCGTTGTGACATCTTCCTAGGTTATCTCATTTTATTGGGTGTTGTTCCCTAGGTGCATTTTGCATGTTCAACTCATACTATTCCTTAGAAACTTTCTAAGTACCAACCTTGGACTTTATCAACCCCTAGGAAATTTTACATTGTCGAGTTACATGTCAACTAAGTCCTTCCTCTAGCTATTGTGCTAAAGTATTTTTGAGCACCAAGCATGTGACAAGTTTAACCTAAGGTTTGATTTTGATCTACCTAAGATGTGTTCCCTCCTTAGCTAAGCAAGTTAGCCATGTTATTAATCCCTTTATTAAAACCATAAGACTCTCCAATATTTATGGAACTCACTTATACCGAAGCTCAAAGGTTTCAAAACCTGAAATAACGTTCTTGTTCATAACCTTATCTCATCCCGCCTTTAATGTATCTACTGGTATCTAACCTTCCCAAGATGTTTCATCAACTTAGTCGTATGCGTTAGGAGTGTTTTGGGTTCATTATCCAGCTAACATCACACACTCACTACCCTTGAAACCAGCTATACTGAAACTCAAATCGGAGAAAACTGAAACACCAACTCTAAGCATACTCCCTCTCAGTTTTTCTTTGTACTGAGTTAAGTTGATTTCCTATCATTCCCAAGTGTTTACAAACCTATCTAAGTGTATCAGCTAGAACTTAAGTTTATAAACAAGCCATTACAGCACTCTTATACCTACTGGGTGGTAGTCATACAGAGGTAACAACTTTATAGAAAATCTGAAGACACAATGTGGGTACCTTCTCCTTTATCAATCTGGTTGTTCATCAACCTGGCTCCTAGCCTTCCCCCATAAGGTTTACACCCCTAGTTGAATGAGTTAACAAGCTTTTAAGATCAAATTTTTTTAACCCAATACCTCACCCATATAACTTCTGTATTTAATTGCACAGAAGCAACAAACCAATGAAAATCTGAAAAACAGAATTGGTGAATCCCCTTTTTATCCTTTCTGCTGGGTTGTTAAACTGATTCCTAATTATCCTATGAGTGTACCCACCTATTTCATTCTCTTAGCAGTATCTTAGGTTCATTATTCATCCTCTATAACACACTTAATACTCCCGGGAGTTAATCATACAGAGCACAAGGTTCTGAGAAAGAAAACTGAAACATAAATCTGTGTACACCTCTTTCCCTCCTTATTGTTTTATAGATTAACTGCCTTCTAACCTCCCAACTGAATATGCCAACTTAGGTAAATGTATTAGTAATGACTTGGGTTTATTATAAAGCCAACACAACACTTATACCACCTCTGAGAGTTGACCATACTAAGACATGAGTTTCAGAAACTGACACAAACAATATGTGCATCACATTCTCCTTTCTTGTTGTTACGTTGGTAAATTGATTTCCATCCCCCCCCCCCAACTTATTTAGCTTCTTGGTTATATGTCTTAATATGATTTTAACTCAAATTATACTCACAGAAACATGGCTAATGCCACTGCAAATCCATCCTTTAGAGACGACAATGTTGTAGATTGAAGACTTGAGTTTTTTTTCTTCACTCCTTAATTTGGATCATCAGTCTGACTCCTAGTTTATCCTTAAGCACTTACCTACTTAGTTACGTGGTTTAGTAATGTTTTAAACTCAAAGACAACCTAAATAACCCTATGACTCCCACATATACATTCTTATACTGAAGCAAGAAAAACTTGCAGAATCTGAAACTAATTTGGTTTATCCTCCTCTTATCTTTCCTTCCTGTTTGTTCACAACCCTGCCTTCCTTTTTGTTTATTGATCAGGCTTCTATTTCCCTCAATTTGTTTAGCTCCTTAATTAAGAGTTCTAACATAGTTTTTAACCTCAGAAACAGACCCACGGTAAGTTGTCAAAGCCGCTGAATGTCCCAATTCTGATAAGAAACTGAAGCTATAAAACTACTATACACAGTTGGCATTTTCTGCAGTTTTTCTTTTTTTTTGTAACTGATTTGGTTTCCAGTTTTCCCTTATTATCTAGTTACTTGGTTACCTGTCTCAATACAGTTTTCAAACTTCAAAACAAACCCAATGCACCATTAGTATTCCTAGAGCTTCTTAATAAAGAACTGGTAAGTATTGCAAAAGAACCTGAAACTGAAATGACACCGATATCCATTTTTTTTCCTCTGGTTGCTCTCGAGTCTGACTTTAACTCCCCCCCCCCCCCAAGTTGTTCTAGCTTCTTAATTGAGTGTTATTAAAGTCTTAACCTCAGTCAGCACAAAACAACAAGGGGCAACACCTCTCAAAACTCCTCATTTAAAAACTGTGGAACTGAAGGACAACCAAACCTGAAACTGATGCATGTTCTTTCTATAGTTTTAAGTTGCTAACGGTGTTTTATTTATTTTTATTTTTTACTCTTTTTTCTAATCTCTCAGTTAGTTTATACTTAGCCCCACGTTGTATTATGTTTTTAGGTCAGTCACTAAGCAATCACCATCTTTTAGATTACTTCAGGAAGATTAGTGTACAGAACGTAAAGAAAGTTTCAGAACCTGATAACTACCCCGAGATCCCATTTCTTACTTCTGTTCTAGTATGCCAACTATTTCTCCTAGATAGTATAGCCATCTATCTTAATATAATTTTAACTTTAAAACACCCCAGGCCATAAGGACTGCACCTTGAACTTCCTCACCCACAATCTGCAAATCTGAACATAAAAACTGCACATGGTCTGGTTTTTTTTCTGTTTCGATCATGACCCTAGATTTCTACTTCTAACTTTTCTTTTTCAGTCACTAGCGTAGTTGAGTTCTATCCAGGTTGTGAGTCCCAAAACAGCTTTGCTAATACCACGGAATCATCTGTATACTAACTGGAAGAAATAGAAATATACTGTAAACTGAAATAGAACTGCTACATCTTCTTCTGTTTTCCTTTCTACTAATGCATCAGGTTGGGCTTTTATTCCTCCCCGTGTGTTTATTACTTAGTTGGGTGTATTAGTAGCGTGTTAGGTTCCTCAGTAACCCAATAAAATTGTTATGACCCTCTGGGTTTTAATTACACAGAAAGGCAAGAGTTATAACATCTGTATATCAGTTTCTGAAATTCTAGCATTACCTTGCTTCCAAGTGTAGTTTCCTCTACCATTCCACTCTTGATTTGCTTTAGAATAACTTGCAATGAACTAGCTTGGATTAATTAGCGAATGTAGGAGAGTTTATCCAAGAGAATGGTTTGCTACAGAGGTTCACCGCACTAGGGGAAATCAAACTGGAGCATGGGGGAATCCTGTTACAGATTCTGCTTGGAAAACGCAGAGCCGGTTTCTTTCCATGCGATGGATGCTTCACTTTCTTCCTTTTTCTGCGATTTCGAATGAAGAGGAGATTGAGCCATAAGAGGAAAGTGATTCAAAGTGTCTTAGCTGGGTCCTCAGTAGGATGCACTTACTGATTTCTGCCTGGGATCTACGATTACACACAGAATACAGCAGGGAGTTTATCAGAACTATTCTTCAGTCTTGCATGAGCTGCTATCCAAACCAGCGTGGTCTGTAATAGTTTCCTTATTGCAAGGAGTTACCGGTGGTTAGAGAGGTTGAGTAGGGAGTTCTTGGTATAGGAAAGAAATAGAAATGAAAAGAAAGAAGAAGAGCAATGCGAATCCGTAGCACTTATCTTGCATGTAGAAGAAATCAGGGAGGAGTGGGAAGAGTTTCTGCATATGTAGCACCTGGTGCTTGCGAGAACATGGAATAGCTGGTCTGCATCTCTATGAATCAACAGGCACAGCAAGGGAAATTAAATGCAGGATACCAATGACTGTTAGTGGGTGAAAGTTCCAACGACGAATTTGTGGAAGATTGAAAAGGAATCTACGGGAGTTTGGTGTGCTCAAACTCTGAGGTTAGTGGCTGTCTGCTTGTCTATTTCCCTAGCATCAGAATTCTACCTTGGAGAGTGGTATGACAGACGTGAGTTGTTGGCAGCATGATAAAACAAAAGAGGAATGTTGGGGGTTGAAATGCAGTTCTCAAAAATCAGCAAGGACCTACTGTCCGATGCTTTGCTGTTCTCTAACTATTTTTTGTTTGATTCAGTTGAATTCCATTTTTGTACCTGGGATCGATGATAGTATCTGGTCATGGTTTGTATTATTTTCTTTTTGTATTTACAGTAGTAGTCGAATTATTAGTATAATTAGATTGGTATTGGTTACTGAATTTGAGCATAGCTCAACCGGTTAAGGCATTCAGGAAGGGTACTAAAGGTACCGGGTTCGAATCTCAACTAGAGCAGGTTTGCTCTTTTTTATATAATTGTATTACATGCCTATTTTATCGTTGTTACATACATATACATATATGTAACTATTTTATCTGTCACGTTGTTGATTATATATATATGTACGACTATTTTATTTTGTCACGTTTTAGTTATACATATATATATGCCTATATATATTTACGCGACTATTGTATTACATCACGTTATTACTTGTGCACGTAACGTGGTGATATTATAACATTGGTTGTACATATGTATGTATATATATACATACGGGTGACTATATCGACGTTTTCATGTTTGCGTCGCATTATTAATCGTAACATCTTCGGTTTAGAGATGTGTATACCTATGAGTTTACGTTTACGATTATAATTCGTCCAAGGTATATAGGATGTTCATACAATTTATTGGGCGCACTAGTGGTATTTATTTTACGCAACGATATGTACATGCGATAAGCATCCGTTTGATCTATATTTTAAATACCATAATGTTCCATGGTAATTATTGCACATAATTTAATTTAAACTCACTAATTTACAGTGGTAATTACTCGAGGTATTTCAGGGAGCCAGACCCACTACTCGTGACGGTGATTCAACAATAAAGGAACTAGATACTTTTATTGCAAGATATGTGAAAGAAACCACCCAGGTGAAGATTGTGAAGGAAGGTTGGTGAAGTGTTTTAATTGTGGAAGGTTAGGACATAGGGCCTATGAGTGTAGGGTGAGAAGGATGGAAGGAGGTACTAATCAAGTAGCCAGACCTACTACAACTAGGAATTTCAACAACCCGAACAATCATGACAACCAAGGCGGAGTACAACAAAATAATCAAAATGGACAGAGGAATAATTATGATGGTCCAAGAGGTATTATGAGGGACAAGAGAATAATCAGGGGAAGCAAATACAATATGAAAGTAGAAGTACTCAGGGGGGAGGCTATAAAAATCAAGGATATCAATGTAATCAGCAAGATTGAGGCTGAAGCTCAACAAGAAGGGGACGTCATTATAGGTACTTTTCCAGTTCTTGGAACTAGTGCTAAAGTATTGTTTGATTCTGGTGCTACTTGTTCTTTTATATCCTCTGAATTTTGAAGAAGTGAGTTGTCCCCGATATAGAAGTTGAAATTTCTGTTTCTACACCTCCAGGAAGAGTGGTAGGATGCACTAGAAAGATGGAAGGAGTAAAGATACCATAGAGGGTAGAGACTTCGAGATGGATATGATAGAGTTTGATTTGAAAGATTTCGATATAATCTTGGGGATGGATTGGTTGAGTAAGCACAAGGGACACATAGATTGTGAAAAACAAAAGATAGCTTATGTGGGAAGAAAGGGAAGAGAGTGTCATACACATGTGAATGACCTAAACAAAGGGTAAAGGTCATATCTACCTTAAAATTCTTAAAGGAGTTGCGAAAAGGAGAGCAAGCTTTTATGTGTTATGTTCAAGAGGAAAAATTGGCGCTAGAACAGAAAACATCCGCCCTAGAGGATTTGTCGGTGGTCAGGGAGTTTCCAGATGTTTTTCCACAAGAAATTCCCAGACTTCCACCCGACCGTGAGATTGAGTTCACTATTGACTTAGTACCAGGGACAGCACCAATTTCTAAGCATCCTTATAGAATGGCCCCGAATGAGATGAAGGAGCTAAAGAAAATAGTTAGAGGAACTTTGGAAAAAGGTTACATACGATCGAGTGCCTCTCCGGGGAGCCCCGGTATTATTTGTAAGGAATAAGGATGGAAGTTTGCGCCTTTGCATTGATTATAGGGAATTGAATAACATCACATCGAATAAATATCCCTTGCCTAGGATTGATGACTTGTTTGACTAACTACAAGGAGCTAAAGTGTTTTCTAAGATTGATTTAAGATCAGGCTATCATCAGTTAAAGATAGCAGAAAAGGATATACCGAAGACAGCCTTCCGGACAAGGTATGGTCACTATGAGTATGTGGATGCCATTTGGGCTAACAAATGCACCGACAGTATTTATGGATTTAATGAATCGGGTTTTTCAGTCAATTCCTTGATAAGTTTGTAGTGGTATTCATTGATGACATATTGGTGTATTCGAAGGATGAGGAGCAGCATGCTTCATCTCCGACAAGTTATATAGGTTTTAAGGGAGAAGAAACTGTACGCCAAATTATCTAAGTGTGATTTTTGGCTCAAGGAAGTATCATTTCTAGGTCATTTGTGACTGGAGATGGAATTTCAGTTGACCTGGCTAAAATGCAGGCTGATAAGGATGGCCCAGGCCAACAAATGTTCGAGAAGTTTAAAGTTTTCTTGGGTTAGCTGGGTACTATAGAAAGTTGTTCAAGATTTTGCTAAAATTGCAAGACCGCTTACAAATCTGATGAAAAAGGAAGTGTATTATAAGTGGGATGAAGATTGTGAAAAAGCTTTCCAGATTTTAAAGGAGAAGTTAACCACAACACTAGTTCTTACACTGCCCTGTGGTACAGAAGGTTTCAAAGTATATAGTGAAGTGTCTAAATATGGATTAGGATGTGTGTGATGCAAAATGGCAAGGTTATTGCCTATGCCTCCCGACAGTTGAAAAGTTATGAGACAAGGTACCCTACTCATAATTTGGAATTTGCAGCTGTGGTATTTGCTTTGAAATTTGGAGGCATTATCTATTTGAAACTTCTTGTAAAATTTACATAGATCATAAGAGCTTGAAATATTTTCACTCAAAAGAGCTTAATATGAGGCAAAGGAGATGGTTGGAACTTATTAAAGATTACGACCTGGAGATCTTATATCACGAAGGCAAAGCCAATATGTGGCAGACGCCTTAAGTCGGAAGAGGAGTCACGAGGGAGAAGCTAATTGGATATTACATGATGAATTGGTACAAGATTTCAAAATTGAACCTCGAGGTGGTAACGATGGGAGAGGTGGATAGAGAAATTTTGGCTAATATGAACGATTCCTCGACATTTACAAGGAAATTTTACATCATCAGCAAGAGGAAGAGAAACTATGAAAAACAAAGGAAAAAGTGGAAAAACGAGAAGCCCCGGATTTTAAGATTTATCACGATGGTAGTTTGAGATTACGTGGGAGAGGTGTGTACCAGATTCAGTGGCGAAATTAAAAAGAAACTGATGCAGGAAGCTCATAACTATCAATATTCCATACATCCGGGAGGAAACAAGTTGTATAAAGATTTGAAGAAAAGTTTTTGGTGGCCAAGCATGAAGAAGGAGATAGCCGAACATGTGTTGAAGTGCTTAACATGTCAAAAGGTTAAATTCGAGCATAAGAAGGTAGGAGGCATGCTGCAACCATTGGATATACCCATGTGGAAATGTGATTCGATATCTATGGACTTCATAGTGGGTTTACCACCAACCAGAGGAGGGATGGATCAAATTTGGGTAATTGTAGATCCATTGACTAAGACCACTAGATTGATTCCAATGAAGTACTTGGTCTATGGAACAGCTAGTGGAGGCATATAAAAATGTGGTTAAATATTGGAGTTCCAGTAGAAATTATTTCAGATAGAGATTCCAAGTTTATCTCAAGATTTTGGCAGCAATTTCAAAAGGCCATGGGAACAAAATTGAACCTTAGTACAGCCTATTGTTAGCATAAATATGTGACTACTTTTACCTAGCAGGTGTACCTATCGTTGTACGGGTATAGTGAATAAGTGGGTTGTCGATCTCAGGGACCTCGTTCAATTAACTGACAATTTATTTACTAACTGAGAAACTAAACTAAGAAAACAGGAAACGTCACTTTTTAAAGTTTTTAAATTTTAAAAACAATTACTCAACAAAACAAATAAAATAATAAAGAAATAAAATAAATTAGTAAATAAAGGAATTAAAAGGATAATAAAACAAACAAGCAAATAAAACAATACGGGTTAAAAATATAATAATTAAAAGACGCTCCCCGAGTTGTTCTGCTCACCTAATTCTTCAGATTTTACTATTAACTCTTCTTCTAACTTTTTAATAATTAACTCAGAAACTTTAATTAATTCGTCAACGGCTAAGTCTAACGACCCTAATTAATTGCTAGAACTAGCAGCAGACTAATGCTCTAATTCGGACACAAATAATCGCATAAAGTACAGTTTCTATTGGAGTCCGATTAACCTATAGGCGGGGTCACGCTTCTTGTCATTAATCAGGTTCGACTTCCTATGTCTAGTTAACTATCTCAGCTCTCGCATGTTGATCAGAAAACTACAAGAATTGTTCTAATTATTGGCCAGATAACTAAAACATATTAAGAACAGGAATCAAACTAATTATAATAATAAAGTTGTACGGAAAATTAATAAAACATAATCGTCAGGAATTAGGGTCACTTCATAACTCGGGAAACTAAAATTAAACTACTCACACATTATAAACAAACATTAAAGCAAATATCAAATGTTATGTAATAAGCAAGAATGTAGCAAGAAATAAAATAGCAAATGAAAAAGCAATTTACTAATCTTTCTTTTTATTCTTCCGGTTCACCGCTTCATTTTATTCCTCCGGTCCGCTCCATGTCGGTTCTCTCCATGTCGGTCTCACCTCTGTTCTTCTTCCCGATTCGCCAATTGAAGAAATTCTCGAAGTCGCTCTGCTCGTTCCCACGCCAGTTGGTTGATTCTCGGTGTCGACAGATCAAGGTGGTGATGAGGTTGCGATGATGGAAGACAGTGGTAAAGGCGATGAATGACGATGAAGGTGTGAAGTCGTGTCATCGGTGAATGGAGAGAAATGACGATGAAAATGATGTGGTGGTTACGGTGGTGATCTGGTGCCGTGGCGAGATGGATGTGGTGGTATGCGAGTAAGATTTCGGAAGGATGGTGAAGACGATGTGAGTATGGCGTGTGCTGAAGGCAATGAAGATAATGAATCGGTGTAATGGTGCAGTAGTCCCTCGCGAGATGTCGGGTGGATGATAATGAAGATGCTCGTGGATGATGGCGGGAAGAATGGAGATCGAAGGATGTGGTTGTGAGATGCGAGTATGACGGTGATGGTTTTAGGTGATGAATCGGTGGCCCGGTGAGATGCGGTGCGGGTGAGACGATGGTGAAGGCATGTCGTCGGTATGAATGGTGATGGTGATTGATATACGGATCGGAGGATGAAGATCGACGATGACGGTGTGTGATTGTTGTGGAGGAAAATGAAAGGCGGTGATGGATAGTGAATAGCGAGTGTGGTGTGTCGTCCGTGAGGGTGATGAAAGTCGTGGTGAAAGCGAATGGAATGAGGATGATGGTGTGGTGAAGGTCGTCGTGTGAGATGTGGGGTGATGACGATGCGGGTGAGGCGTGTCTGGTGTGTGGCGTGAAATGGAGATGGAGGGATGTGGTCGATGGTGAGGGCGTGAATGGAGATGGCGTGAAATGGAGATGGAGGGATGTGGTCGATGGTGAGGGCGTGAATGGAGATGGCGTGAAAGGAAAAAGCGAGAATGGAGAAGATGGATGATGAAGGTGGTCCCGTCGATACAGTCGTCCCCCTCCACCATGAAGATGATGCTTTGGTGAAGAAGATGCCCTCCTCGATGGTGAATGGTGAAGTAGTGCGATCGATCGGAATCGACAGTCGATGAAGCAGAGGCGGTCGTGAGAATGGGCTAATTTTGTCGTACATCGTCAGTCTCAAGTGGTTGATATAAATATATCAATCGTGATACTACTCTTGTATAATGATATGCCATGCGATGTTGATTTCATCGTAAATAAAACCTTGTACATGAGTGAATACTCTTCTGATTTATGATGGGCTAATGAATGTGCTGCACGTGAGAAAATTGTGAATAAATCCATCCATGTACATTAATATATGGTGCAGCCGTGTATATATATATATATATATATATATATATATATGTCACTATTGTTGTGTTGTAATACTTAGGAAATGATGAAAGTAAATTCAAGACTTTTTCCTACGTTTGACGTATAAAATGTATCAGTTCTCATCTAAACATAAATATTAGAAAATCATATGATAAGTGTAAAATATGACATGCATTGTTATAAAAATAGGAAGAATTAAAGTCCTAAGAATAGATATATTTTACACTTATCAAACTTCCTCACACTTAGCTTTTGCTTGTCCTCAAGCAAATATAGAATATGACTACTCTTAAGGGCCGTAGTATCGAAACTCAGGATCAAACAACTGCCGATGGAAAAACAAGCAAAATGACAATCAAAAGAATAGTTATGCTTCTTGCTGTAGGTTTTCACAAACAGTGAAAAAACGTGAAGTTAAAAAGCATGGAGAAGTTAGACTATAGAAACTGAAACAGAATAGTTTGGGATGACAAGGGGTGTGAAGTAACACCTTATTCCGTGATACCTTTCAACTCCACATACTCATGATCAGAATAAGCAAAAATGAATTACACATTTAACTTTTCAAAGTTCATTTTCCTTAACATTCTATTCTGCCATTTGCATATTTAATTCATTCCCTTAGACTTTTCTCTTCACCCATGTAGCGGCTTTGGGCCTTTTATCCCAGATCATAAGACCTTAGGTAGATGGATGATAAGGCACCCCAAGGATTTAATAACCGAATGAAGAGGCCTGTTTTGGTTCAGAAATTTTAATTCAGATCAGCGGAGTACCTTGCCTTTTCCTTTCATTCCAAACTTTCACAACGTTCCCAAGACCCCAAACTAGAAAAATTCAATTTTCATAATCAGCTAATCCACCAAATTTCAGTGAAAACAGATTCAATTTGGACAAAACTATACATACAAACAGCCAAAAGCAGAAAGATTCTTGAGGTGGTCATCAGGTTCGTTTTCAAAACTTCCAAAATTTTTGTTTTTTTTTCAGCCACTTAAAAGAGATAATTCTTCCCAAATAAGAGGACAAACAAAAACAAATGTGGCATTAAGTGCAGTTGTCAATATTTAGAAAGTACCTCTACTTCCTCACACTTAAGAGGAGCAATGTCCTCATTGTTCACAAAATGAAACCAAGAAAAGGACTTTCTAAATATTGCAAACTCATCAAGGATTCATGCAGGACAATCATGGACTGATATATAAAAATAAGCGTTAAGCATGATAGGCTGAACACAGACATTTAAATAAAGGAAAACTGAAACTCCCCTGATATAGTAGATTTGAGGAAGATTCCCTTCCTCACACTTAAGCTCGAACAAGGGGGTAGCGCTCCTCACACTTGCGTTCAAGTAAGTGTCCAGCCTTGGGGGTACATCAAACACCATGATAAAAATTTCAATTGCACACACTCACTACTACCACAAAAATGCTGAAAGCGTTGCATTAAAAGCACATACACCATTGCCACTTCTAAATAAAATAAAAAGCAATAATAAATCAGAAAACAACAACAAAAACAAAACATAAATTTAACCACTGGGTTGTCTCCCAGTAAGCTTCCCTTCTTTATAGTCTTTGGCTAGACTCCTGCTTCGTTATCTTGGATCAAAAATAAAAGTAGACAATTGTTTCGCCAGGAAGATGAAATAAGCAGTAATTAAAAGCAAACCACCTGGATCAAAACAAAGCGTTATGTTGGCTAATAGAATAGGAAAGTAAATACTCCACAAAACCTGGTGTTTGAGGAGGTATTGCTGGTAGCACTGCTCTATCAGAAGACCAGGTGTGAATGGCTCTACTTCCTCAAATTCAAGGACATAAACGTCCTCCTACTTTTGTTGAGGCTTTTGAAGGCACGGTGGGAGTTGCTGATGACTTGGTGGTAGCGGTGTTTTCTCCTCAGATTCAAGAATATAGATATCCTCTTCCGGTTGGTAAGGCTGCATGGAAACTTCATTTTGGCAGACAATTGCGGCAGAAGCTTTAATTTCTTCATCTTCAGTGAACTCGATCGTAAGTGGTGCTTCTACCGGCTCGTAGGTAAGTGCAGACAACATATCTTCAAATTTTAGTTGCTCCTCTTGTGTTGGGGATGGAGAAGGAGGGGAACACAAATTGTTAAATATTTGCTCTACCTCTTCTTCAGATAATACACTCCAAATAAGTTTCTCCATCTCATCATCAAAACTTGTAGCCTCAAAAATATCTGGTACGAATTGATCTTCACTCCTTGGATTCACCACTAGAATCTCTTCTAGCGGCTCGGCCTGACTCGGGAGAAATTTGTTTGGCCCCTGTGTATATTGTTGTTTATTCTGATTGAAATAGTAATATCCCAACTATTCTTCTTTGTACTGTGTATTAGCCTGCTCAACTTCCCACCAATATAGCTCTCGATTGGATTGTGAGGTGGTTGATAATCCTTGACCATTCTTTGGTAGGAGGATATCTCCTCCTGCATACGCGTCCATTCCAATTCAATCAACAATCTTCTCACCTCATCTTTACCACTTTCCATCATCACTAATCAGCCTAGTAAAACAAAACGAAAAAGAACAAGTAAAAGAACTAGAAATAGAAAAAAACAAAAACAAAACTACTACTAGATAGTAATGAACAAAATATAAATAAAAGAAAATTGCTAAAATAAATAACAAATTAATAAACAAAAATAAAATAGAAACGAAAATAAAATAATAGAATTAACTAAAAATAAATAAATAAAATTAGACCACCAATAATCAAACCAAACTCTAAATCAAAATTAAAGAAACAAATCCTAATTGAAATAAACCTAACAAAAACTAATTGAACGAAATAAAAGCAAATCGTAAACAAATTAGAACTAAACTAAATCGTAAACAAATATGAAGTAATTAAGCTAAATCAAATGTAAAATAAAACCAAAAATAAATACAAAATAATCCAACCAACTAAAATATAATCCAAACAAAAGGATAAATGGAAAATCAAAATATAAAGCACAAGATATTAACAAACATAACGAACTAAGAATAATAAATAGAAAGAGAAGTGACAAAGAGTAAAGTAATGGAAAATAAATAAAAAAAAATTAACAAAATGTGGATGATGAAACTTACGTACTGTAGGCAAGAAGATTGAAATTGTACGGCAAATTCTTAAAAATAGAAATCAACCAAAATAATCTGAAAAATAGAAGAAGATAAACTTGAATAAAATTTCAATCAATAAATAAAAATTAATTAACCGTGCCAGAGGTCCCGGCAACGGCGCCAAAAACTTGTTAGCAGAAATATGTGACTACTTCTACCTAGGCAGTGTACCTATCGTTTTGTGGGTATAGTGAATAAGTGGGTTGTCGATCTCAGGGACCTCGTTCAATTAACTGACAATTTATTTACTAACTGAGAAACTAAACTAAGAAAACAGGAAACGTCACTTTTTAAAGTTTTAATTAATTTAATAAAAATAAATTACTCAACAAACTAACATAAAATAATAAAGCAAATAAAATAAATTAAGTAAATAAAGGAATTAAAAGAATAAATAAAACAAACAAGCAAAATAAAACAAATAACGGGTTAAAATATAATAATTAAAAGACACTCCCGAGTTGTTCTGCTCACCTAATTCTTCAGATTTTACTATTAACTCTTCTTCTAACTTTTTATAATTAACTCAGAAACTTTAATTAATTCGTCAACGGCTAAGTCTAACGAACCCTCATTAATTGCTAGAACTAGCAGCAGACTAACGCTCTAATTCGGACACAAATAATCGCATAAAGTACAGTTTCTATTAGAGTCCGATAAACCTATAGGCGGGGTCACGCTTCTAGTCATTAATCAGGTTCGACTTCCTATGTCTAGTTAACTATCTCAGCTCTCGCATGTTGATTAGAAAACTACAAGAATTGTTCTAATTATTGGCCAAATAACTAAAACATATTAAGAACAGGAATCAAACTAATTTAATAATAAAGTTGTACGGAAAATTAATAAAACATAATCGTCAAGAATTAGGGTCACTTCCCAACTCGGGAAACTAAAATTAAACTACTCACACATTATAAAACAAACATTAAAGCAAATATCAAATGTTATGTAATAAGCAAGAATGTAGCAAGAAATAAAATAGCAAATGAAAAAGCAATTTACTAATCTTTCTTTTTATTCTTCCGGTTCACCCCTTCATTTTATTCCCGATTCGCTCCATGTCGGTTCTCTCCATGTCGGTCTCACCTCTGTTCTTCTTCCCGATTCGCCGATTGAAGAAATTCTCGACGTCTCTGCTCGTCCTCACGCCAGTTGGTTGATTCTCGGTGTCGACAGATCAAGGTGGTGATGAGGTTGCGACGATGGAAGACAGTGGTGAAGGCGATGAATTACGATGAAGGTGTGAAGTCGTGTCGTCGGTGACTGGAGAGAAATGACGATGAAAATGATGTGGTGGTTACGGTGGTGATCTGGTGCCGTGGTGAGATGGATGTGGTGGTATGCGAGTAAGATTTCGGAAGGATGGTGAAGACGATGCGAGTATGGAGTGCGGTGAAGGCAACGAAGATAATGAATCGGTGTAATGGTGTAGTAGTCCCTCGCGAGATGTCGGGTGGATGATAATGAAGATGCTCGTGGATGATGGCGGGAAGAATGGAGATCAAAGGATGTGGTTGTGAGATGCGAGTATGGCAGTGATGGTTTTAGGTGATGAATCGGTGGCCCGGTGAGATGCGGTGCGGGTGGAGATGGTGAAGGCATGTCGTCGGTATGAATGGTGATGGTGATTGATATACGGATCGGAGGATGAAGATCGACGATGACGGTGTGTGGTTGTTGTGGAGGAAAATGAAAGGCGGTGATGGATAGGGAATGGCGAGTGTGGTGTGTCGTCCGTGAGGGTGATGAAAGTCGTGGTGAAAGTGAATGGAATGAGGATGATGGTGTAGTGAAGGTCGTCCTGGTGAGATGTGGGGTGATGACGATGCGGGTGAGGCGTGTCTGGTGTGTGGCGTGAAATGGAGATGGAGGGATGTGGTCGATGGTGACGGCGTGAATGGAGATTGCGTGAATGGAAAAAGCGAGAATGGAGAAGATGGATGATGAAGGTGGTCCCGTTGGTCCAGTCGTCCCCCCCCCCCCCCGCCATGAAGATGATGCGTGATGGTGAAGAAGATGCCCTCCTCGATGGTGAATGGTGAAGTAGTGCGATCGATCAGAATCGACAGTCGATGAAGCCGAGGCGGTCATGAGGATGGGCTAATTTTGTCGTACATCGTCATTCTCAAATGGTTGATATAAATATATCAATCGTGATACTACTCTTGTATAATGATATGCCATGCGATGTTGATTTCATCGTAAATAAAACCTTTTTCATGAGTGAATACTCTTCTGATTTATGATGAGCTAATGAATGTGCTGCACGTGAGAAAATTGTGAATAAATCCATCCATGTACGTTAATATATGGTGCAGCCGTGTATATATATATATATGTCACTATTTGTTGTGTTGTAATACTTAGGAGATGATGAATGTAAATTCAAGACTTTTTCCTGTGTTTGACATATAAAATATATCCGTTCTCATCTAAACATAAAAATAAGAAAATCATATGATAAGTGTAAAATATAACATGCTTTGTTATAAAAATAGGAAGAATTAAAGTCCTAAGAATAGATATATTTTACACTTATCACCTATCACCCACAGACTGATGGGCAGACGGAAAGAACTTTCCAAACTTTGGAAGATATGTTACGGGCTTGCGCGATGGATTATCAAGGGTCATGGAGTGACAAGTTGCACTTGATTGAATTTTCTTATAACAACAGTTACCACTCATGTATCCATATGGCCCCGTATGAAGCTTTATATGGTAGGAGGTGTCGTACTCCGTTATGTTGGAATGATGCTCGAGAACCAATTATGTAGGACCTGAGTTAATAGAGGAGATGGCCCAGCAGGTTATGAATATTCGGCAAAGATTGAAAGCCGCACAAGATAGGCAAAAGCCTTATGATGATTTACATAGAAGGCCAGTTGAATTCAATGTGGGAGATAAGGTATTCCTGAAAGTTTCACCCACTAAGAGCGTGGTACGATTTGACAAAAAGGGAAAACTTGCTCCTAAGTATATCGGTCTGTATGAAGTGTTTGAAAAGGTTGGGAATTTAGCTTACCGTTTAGCCATGCCAATGAATTTGGAACGGGTCCATAATGTGTTCCACATATCACAATTGAAACGGTATGTACCGGACGAGTCACATGTGTTGCAATCGGACGAAGTAGAAGTTACACCCAATTTGACTTATGAGGAACACCCAATTAAAATTTTGGATCATAAAACAAGGGAGATCCGAGGGAAGTCTGTAGATATGGTTAAAGTTTTATGGACTCATCATGGAGTTCAAGAAGCTACGTGGAAACTAGAAAGCAAGATGAGAGCTCAACATCCAGAACTCTTTGATTAAGGTTAGCGATTAAAGTTTCAAGAGAAACTTTCTTTTAAGGGGGAGGAACGTATAATAGTTGGTGAACTTTAGTTTGTGAGTGTTTATTGGTTTTGGTTGGTAATACTTGGATGATTATTCTATGTTAAGAGTGTTGTTCCCTTAATGATTTGATTTATGTCATATCACCGGGATTTGTGAATGGTTATGGTTGCAATTGTTGTGTTTAAGATTTTGGGTGATGTTGCAGGATCATTTGTGGTTGATGGAGCTAACTGAGGGTTATTATGTTAAGGATTGTTTTAATTTCTTGGGGTATGTGAATGTCTTGCTTTGTATGATGAATTGAGCTTCCGGGACGAAGCTTTGTTTAAGGGGGGAGGATGTAATACCCCAAAATTCTTGAAACTGTGATTAGGGCCTTACTAAATTGTAAACCCTAGGAAACCATAATTTCTAAGGATGGATAAGGTTCTAATTAGTGGGTAGTGCATGGTGAACATTAGAAACCCTAGTTTCTCCTAAAATCACCCGGTAAACCTTAGTTTCTCAGGATTCCTAAAATTCCCAAAAATTACTAAATTCCTTAGGAACTAAGAGTGGTTATCAACCCTAGGAAGTGTGTTAGATACTTTTGAGAGTGTTTTTAGGTAAGAACCAACCATACCTTTCTTCCTTTAATATAAGACAATCTAGTTACGTTTTTTAGTATTTAGTGGTTCTGGGCAAACGAGGCTTCGGAAGAGCTCAGAAATGACCCGAGGAAATTCTTGAAACTTGATTACCCATACTAGTATTAACTTACCTACATATCTAGCCTTAATACCCATGAAGAGATCAAGCCAATCAAGGCCTTAAGGGGGGGAGGCGAAAATATCACCTAGAAAATATCTAGGTTACTATTCACACCTCCTTACTATTCCTAACCTCCTTACTATTTGCCATTGATTACAAATGCAACTTGCTCCCTCCTTATCCTAATGAAGGCGGTTAAATATCAAGGGATGGGATTAATTTTGGACACTTGTCACAAATCAAAGGCTTAGGAGAATTCTAGAAGTAATCATTACAAGCTTAAAGATAGGATGAAAACTAGTATAAATAAGGGGGGGGGGGGCAAAATCGGCCATGGAAGAAGAGCAAGAGTGGCCATTCTTCTTCACTTATCCTGTCACTCTCAATCTAGGAAATACCATAGGAGCTTAGGCAACAACACTCCTCCATTAGAAATACAAATTTAAGGTAGTAACTTAGCTAAAATCAAGGAAAAAGCAAGTTCAAGGAGAGGAAGTCATACTCCAAGGTGGGAGACTTTGTTAGAGGATATTTTGGGTTCAATAATCATCTAATAAAGGTATAAGAACACCAAAATGGCTGGGATATGACATGTAACATCTATGCAGATCAATTCCTCCTTTATAACTTATTTTCTTTCTTAAATCTCCTTACTTGGTTACCTATGAATCCCTTCTCCTCTTTTCTTAAAATTTTAACAGTAAACTTAGGATGAAGACTTTGTGATTATCTCAGAAAATAAAGTCTAAATAAGCTTGGGAAGTAGGAAAACCCTAAGGAACTTTGAAAATGAGGAAAAATGAGCTTTAAGCTTTAGGATCTTGTTAGGTAGGTTTCCGATATGGTTTTGAGCGGAAATTTTTAGGGTTGTCTTGGATATTGAACTTTTGGTTGGGGTGAAAAATCATGTCAAAAGTAGTTACTTAAGATGGTTAGACATGGTAAGGAAGCTAGAAATGAGAAAATGTGCTTTAAGCATTTTGGAGTGGTTAAATGAGTTCCCTAACTGATTTTGAGTTTAAATTTTGATGAGGAACTTGTGTTAAATATTTAGGGACGTGGTTAAAAATTTAGGTCGAAAATCCTTTGGGAAGATACTTAGATTGGTAAGAAGTGATTTTGGTCAAAAGTGAGTTTTTAAGCTTTCTAAGGTGGTTTCTTGGAAATTGATTGATTCTATGACTTAGTGAATCCTAATTGGTCTTGTTATGATTTTTTCAAGGTGATTTAACAAGTGTGTGAGCTTGATGTGTGAATTGCTACTTGTATTACTTATGTTTGAACTTGTTTAGGATATTTTACTCATGGATCTGCAAGTGTTTTAAGGATGATCTCTTAAGGTGGTGGCAAGTATTATGTGATGTTGATAATATGGTTACCATAAGGCTATGCCTTTTGTGAGAGCCTTTCAAGGCCAAGCCAAAATTCAGGCAACAATATAAGCTCCTACTAATGAATCGGAGCTTCCACTATGATCTACTCCTATTGGGCAGAAGTTTTCAATAGGGGGTGTGCACACTTAAGGACATAGGTTGGGTGGTGGTGGTGGTGGACTTCATTTGGAATTTCTTGTGTAAGATATTATTTATCTCTTGATGGTTCTTGGTATAGGTAAATGGTGTGTGATCTTTTCTGAACTACTATGCTTTATGATTGTTATTATTTACATGTGAACAAAGGTTTTAAAGAGAAAATGAGTTTTACAGGGTGTGGTAGTGTTACTCAGTTTTTACTGATTTTATTTGTTTGCATTCTTTTGTGTGTATATGAATTCTGTGAGTATAGGGTAACTGGGATGGTCATCTCTTTTGCATTGAGGTTGAGACCACCGACACCTTCTACATATTTATGTTTGTCAACTACCGTAGATACCTTTAGCCTGGGGTCACCGAGATAGTGTTCGAGGAATGGAATAAAAAGATACAGGGATTCAGGCACCGAGAGAACGACACCAAGCATTCCATTACTCATGATGTTACCACTATTTATGAGTATATGGAAGTGGTCCCTTGTTTGATACTAGATATATAATGGTCTTTTGATACCCCTTTATATTTTGGTGTAAAATAGGAGTATGAGCTAACTTGGCAGTTGGCTGGGAAGGGGTTATTTTGGTACTAAGGTGTAAGTGACGAGTTGGTTGTGTCACTCTTTTGGTAATAGAATAGCGACGTAAGATAAGCAAACGTAGGGGTGGTAGTGGTATATAGCCTTACACTTGCTAGCACTTAGTAAGTGTGGTGGTAACCCCCGGTGATAGAAGTACAGAACCTTTGTAAAAAGCTGACGCATGTGTAATATAAGCTAATGTTTGTTATGTTGTTATTTCGGTTATAGCATGTCTCAAGTAAAAAAAATGGCAAAGTATAGTGGTGGTGGTGGTAAACCGGGGCGTTACAGCAGACCTCGCAGGGACAGGGGTCCCGAGGTCCTCAGAAGGGCACACCGCAGAGGCAGCCGGTCTTGCACATTATTGACCGTGATGGGACTGGTACTAAGTCTGGCCTAGGTACTAACTATAACCTTTAACACTTGAAGAGCATATCTAAAGTATCGAATTACCTATTTGAGTGAATGCACGAGTAAGTAGAATTGAAGTATGTATTGGAGCATGAAATAAACTAGTTGAAACTAGAACTTACGTTAGATGAAATTTACAACCATATGGTGATTTAATATCTGCTACCCAATACCTCCAAACCCAAACCAAGAAGAAGCCGACATAACCACTCACCACTTCACTAACGAGTAGTGTCAGGTCATCCGACCAGGTATGATCTGATTAAAAGGATACCTGACACCCGAGGCACAAACTTCCATCATCTGACGATGCAACGAACTAGGAGCGGGTCCAGGAGGATTTTACACACCCGAATTCCCCGGTGGAGTGGAGATGAAGCTGAAGATGATGTGCTTGGGAAAGGACTGGAACCCTTATACCAAGACATACCAAAGGACACGATTGCAAGACGGGGCGACACCACCAACAATACCCGCCGAATTTCAGACGCTTGTTACACAAGCTGTAGAACTTGCACAACAGTATGAAGATAATCCAATCCCTGCATTGGAAGCAGACCTTTGTATCATCAACTTCTATGAGAAAGAAGGACGGCTTAGCTTACATCAAGACAAGGACGAGACAACGGAATCTCTTGAACAGGGAGTGCCCGTAGTGTCTTGGTCCATTGGTGATGAAGCGGTATTTTTGTATAGCGAGCAGAAGCATGTGGACCTCGCGGAGAAAATGGTATTGAGATCAGGAGATGTCTTGATCATGGGTGGAAAATCAAGGTTGCTGTATCACGGTATCAAAAAGATCAAGTAGAATACGGCGCCACCGGCAATAATCAATGCCACACACATGAAACCACAATGCCTGAACCTTACCTTTTAGAAAGTATTAACCTTGTAGTGTCATGCAATGCATCAGTAATGTGTATTAGAGACACAATATGTATGATGGTTGGTTTATTAATAAAGAGTAGTGTTGGTTATTAAATTCCACTTGTGACCTACCATCGTTACTTACTAAACTTATGAATCATTAGGTTGTGGACTTGGTACCGAAGGTAACCAGAGTATCCTCACCGAAGCACAAGCCGATAAGAGCGGCACCATCCTAACGGGAACCTTCCCGGTAAATGGCATTGATGCCTCCGTACTATTCAACTTCGGGCCTCTCATACCTTCGTTTCACTATCATTTGTGAAGAGGTTGGGGCTAGATGCAGATGAGCTACCAAACTTCCTGGTTACGCTCCTGTCGAAGGAGCAAGTAAGATGTACCAAATATTACCGAGCTGCCACGATCCGAATCAAGGGCGAAGAGTTTCCCATCTCCTTCATCGAATTCAGTGGGTTGGGATTCGACTTGATAGTCGGGATGAACTGGTTGGAGCAGCACAAGGGGAAAATACTCTGCTCCGAGCATAGACTGTTGCTCAAGAGTCCATCTAGGGTTACCATTTTATACCGCCAGAGGCCGAGAGAGCCTTCGACTACAGTCATCTCCGTTATGGCTATGTACTAGGAGCTCAGAAAGGGGCACGATGTGTATTTATGTTATGTGCAAGATCTAGAGAGAGATCCAGAATTCAGCACCGACGTGCCAATTGTGTTATAATTCCCAGATGTGTTCCCGAAAGAGCTACGTGGTATGCCACCACAAAGAACAGTAGAGTTCGAGATTGATCTTGTACCTGGTACTGGTCCCATTGCTAGGGTACCATACCGTATGGCACCAGCGGAAATGACATAACTCAAAGAGTAATTGCATGATCTACTCGACAATGGGTTTATACGCCCGAGCGTATCACCCTGGGAGCACCGGTTCTTTTCGTGAAGAAGAAGGACGGAAGCCTCCGACTCTCCATCGACTACCGCGAATTGAATGCGGGCACTATGAAGTACAAGTATCCATTACCACGCATCGACGACATTTTCGATAAGTTGAAAGGAGCTTCGGTCTTTTCCAAGATTGACCTCCTATCTGGATATCATCAGATTGCCATTCGAGAGCAAGACATAGAGAAGACGACATTCCGTACGAGATATGGCCACTACTAATCCACGGTGATTCCATTCAGTTTGTCAAACGCACCAGCCAAGTTCATGGATCAGATGAACCACCTATCCAGTGATCAGTTGGATACTTCAGTAGTAGTCTTCATCGATGACATGTGTATTTGAAGTCAGCAGAAGAGAATGAAAACCATCTCAGAAAAGTACTTGAGACACTACGCAAGAACCAGCTATATGTGAAGTTCTCCAAATGCGAGTTTTGGCCAGATCAGATATCTTTCCTTGGTCATGTCATCTCGAGCGCGGGTATTTCAGTCGATCCAGCTAAAATTGAAGCAGTGTGATCATGGCCTAGACCTAAGACTGTTACCGACATCCGGAGCTTTCTTGGTCTAGCCGGTTATTACCGGAGATTTGTGAAGGACTTTTCCAAAGTCGTAAAGCCCATGACAACATTGATGAAGAAAGATGCATCGTTTGTGTGGACAGACGAGTGTGAGGTATCCTTCCAGAGGCTAAAGGACTCATTGACCTCAGCGCCCGTTCTCACTCTTCCAGAGGGCATTGAGGGATTTGTGGTGTATTGTGATGCATCGGGCAAGGGCATGGGATGCGTACTCATGCAGCATGGCAATGTAGTAGCTTACGCTTCCCACCAGCTGAAAAAGCATGAGGAGAATTACCCGACACACGATCTTGAATTAGGAGCCATTGTATTCGCCTTGAAGATATGGTGAGACTACCTCTACGGGGTAAGCATCACCATCTACTCCGACCATAAAACTTTACAATATGTGTTCACATAGAAGGAACTGAATTTGAGACAAAGAAGGTGGATGGAATTTTTATCAGATTACGACATCGACCTCCAGTATAAAGAAGGGAAGGCAAACGTTTTAGCCAAACGCCCTGAGCCGTCGAGCACACTCACTCAATTCGCTACTCGCTTCTTCTATCTTGGTTGATGAGGTGCGAGACGCTCAGTTGAGCGACTCTTACATGACCAAGGTCAGACAAAAAATCATAGATGGCACATTCGAGAAACGAAAGTACGACTTCAAACTACATGAAGATGGTTTGATCCGGCTGAATGGCAGATTATGCGTTCCCCAAAGCAATGCTGAGCTGAGGGATCACATTCTGCGAGAGTCACACTGTTCTACACTATCTGTCCATCCGGGAGCCTCCAAAATGTACAAAGACATGAAGAGGTACTTCTGGTGGTCAGGAATGAAATCTGATGTGACTGAGTACGTTCTGAGGTTTCTCACTTGCTAGAAAGTGAAGTTCAAGCACCGAAGACCAGGCGGAATGGTACAATCTATGCCAATTCCGGAGTAGAAGTTCCACGATATCTCCATGGATTTTGTTGTAGGACTCCCACCTGCCAGGGGAGGACTCAACATGATCTAGGTAGTAGTTGATCGCCTCATGAAGGTTGCCCGCTTTATTCCGATGAGGGACACCTGGAAGGTGGCGAAGCTCGCTGAGATATTCGACAAGGAGATCATTCGACAAGGAGATCATTCGACACCACGGAATCCCGAAGACTATTGTATCTGACCGCGATACCAGATTTCTTTCGAGATACTGGAGAGTGACACGGGAAGTGCTGGGTATGGAGTTGAAGCTTAGCACCGTCTTCCATCCACAAATTGACAATTAGACAGAGAGGACCATCCAGACACTCGAGGACATGCTTAGAGCATGTGCCTTAGACTTCCAGGGGAGCTGAATTGATAGGCTTCATCTGATTGAGTTCTCTTATAATAACGGTTATCACCTATCGATCAAGATGTCACCATTCCAAGCTTTGTATGGTAGACCCTGCCGCACCCCGTTGTGTAAGGATGAGTTGAGCGAAGCGGTCATAATTGGACTGGAGTACCTTGAGCAAGTACAAGCTGAAGTTCAGAAGATTAGAGCAAATATGAAAGCAGCCCAAGATAGACAGAAATATTATGCCAATGTGATACGTCGCAACCTTGAGTTTGTCATGGACGATCAAGTGTTTCTGCGCAATTCACCTATGAAGGGCGTGTTCCGATTTGGCCAGAAGGGCAAGCTGAGCCCGAAGTTTGAGGGGCCTTACACGATCACGGAGAGCTTTACCTAAGGAGTTGGGGTGTGTGCACAATGTGTTTCACGTTTCACAACTCAAGAAATACATTGCCGATCCTTTTCATGAGTCTCAAGTATCTGTTCACGCAGAATTAATTGAACTTGAGACAGCGGCGTTGGCTGGAGCTTCTGCACGACTATGATTTGGAGATCCTCTACCATCCTAGTAGAGCGAATGTGGTGACGGATGCGTTGTGTCGTAGGGGTGCTCCGGGGCTTGCGTGTTCCATGTCTAGGATTCAGAAGTCTGCTTATAAGCTTCAGCGCATGGCTGTCTGGGTTGTTCGGTCTGATAATGCGGGGATGATTGTTGCGCTCCAGGTTCAGTCTACTCTGATAGATCAGATCAAAGATGATCAGTTAGCAGATGCTGAGTTATGTAGGATCCACGAAAGGCTGTCAGGAGTTAGGGTTTTCTGTGTCTAGTGATGGCTGCCTACGATTGAGAGGTAGGGTATGTACCAAGTGGAGGAGAGTTGAGGTGTGAGATTATGCAGGAGGCTCATGGAGCTCCTTATTCAGTACACCCTGGGGGTGTGAAGATCTATCGGGACCTCAAAGAGTCCTTATAGTGGGAAAACATGAAGAGAGATATCTCAGACTTTGTAGCTCGTTGCCAGACCTGCCAGCAGGTTAAGGCCGAGCATCAGTGGCCTGCGGGTCTTCTGCAGCCCCTTCTTGTTCCTGAGTGGTAGTGGCAGAGCGTAGGGATGAATTTCATAATAGGACTCCCTATGACAGCTTAGGGTCATGATTCGCTTTGGTGATCGTAGATCGTTTGACGAAGTCAGCTCACTTCCTGCCAGTGAGGAAGACTTTTAGTCTTGAGCGCCTGGCTCGGCTTTATATGGATGAGATAGTGAAGTTTCATGGTGTGCCCGCGACGATCATTTTGGACAGAGATCCGAGATTTGTATCAACTTATGGCGTAGCCTACATAAGGCTTGGGGACGAATTTGATGTTCTGTTCAGCGTATCATCCTCAGATAGATGGGCAGACAGAGAGAATGAATCAGATTCTGAAGGATATGTTGAGAGCTTGTGTGCTAGATTTTGGAGGGAGCTGGGATTGGCATATTACTCTGATTGAATTTGCTTATAATAATTTCTTTCAATTGAGTATTGGGATGGCTTCATTTAAGGCCCTATATGGTAGACGTCGTAGATCTCCCATTTGTTGGGATGATCTGAAGGAGAGAGCTATTATGGGTCCAGAGTTAGTGCAGGGAGTTGTGAATAAGGTCAGGACTATCAGGGAGCGTCTGTTGGTTGCCCAGAGCCTACAAAAGAGTTATGCAGATCAGAGGCGACATCCGCTTGAGTTTCATGTTTGGACCAAGTATATCTGAAGATCTCTCCAGTTCGTGGTGTTGTCAGGTTTGGTAAGAGAGGCAAGCTGAGTCCTCGGTTTATGGGCCCTTTCGAGGTGCCAAAGAAGGTTGGACCAGTGGCTTATAGGTTGGCGTTGCCACCAGCCTTAGCAGGAGTTCACGATGTATTTCATGTGTCGATGCTCAGGAAGTATCCTCACGATCCCAGTCATGTGATTGATTATGGACAGCTCCGACTTCAAGATGATTTCACCTAAGAGGCAGCTCTGGTTCGCATTTTGGCTTGTGATGTTTGTCAGCTTGCAGCAAGACACTGCCTATGGTAAAGGTGCAGTGGTCTGATCATCTGAGCATGAGGCGACGTGGGAACTTGAGGAAGAATTACGTGCCAAGTTCCCTTCCCTCTTCGAGTAGTGAGGTAGGTCGAATTTCAAGGATGAAAATTCCTTTTAAGGGGGGGTGATGTAATAACCCGTATTTTGTTTTCAGATTTTCTAACATTCCAGTTTAATTTATTTCTTATGTTATGTGGTGTTTAATTAGTATGTGGGACGTCCTGGGGCATTTTTTAAAAGGCGAGGGTCAAGGTGGTCTTTTCCTCCCTTTTATTTTGGTAAGTGAATTAATAAGGAAAAGCAGTCAGCAGTCCTTTTTTCTTTTCCCGGCCGGTTCTCTCATCACGACACTCTCACTTCGACAGTTTTTGAGTGTGTTGCTCTTTCCCTCCTCTCCATTGTTGAATATGATTTTGGGTGTGAAATTCTGCTGCTCTTGGTCGTTTCTTCTTATGCTGCTGCTGTTTGAGTGTTTCTCTGCGGGAACTCAGGTTCGATTTGCTGCTCGGTATCATTTCACATTGTAGTTTTGGGTGTTGTCGATTCTGATTTTTGGTTTCCTTTTGGTGCTGAATTCAGCGTGGTTTGCTTTTCTTATGCTGGTGGTTTGTGAGTCTCGTGCCTGGCATCGTCTAGACAGATTCGGTGCTTTGAATTCGTATAAGTGGGGATGGATTCAGGGTAGTTTACTCATCAGAGGGGACTGATTTTATCCTCGCTTTCTGGATGGAGAATGTGTTTCAATTGTGTGATCTGACTTCGGATTTGTGTTGTTAATCGGTTGGTTAAACCCCCGATGGTACTGATTTGCATTTTTACAAATTTGGGTATGTTTGGGAATTGATTTTATGAAGTTTCATGTCTCTATTTCAATCTGCGAATTGTCTGATTTGTGACGTCCGGACGTGTCGTCTGGCACCGCTCTATTTTTTGAATTTTTGAGCGTTCGGACATGCGTCCAGACAGCATGCAAGGACATTCTGGTTTTTGGTTCTACTTGTGTCCGAGCTTAGTAAGTTCGGACACAAGTCCGGACTTCTCCCGTTTTCAGTTTCGAATGTGTCCAGACATGTAAGCTCGGACACATGTCCGAACAAGTTCTGTTTTCTGCCTCGTACAATGTCCGGACATGCAAGGTTGGATGCATGTTTGGATACAGCTTCTGTTTTGGCCATCTTGCTTGTTTAAGCTCTGTTCTGACTTCTGTTTGATGGGTATGAATCCCTAAGTGTGAATAAGTTATTTATGCATGATTCATGCTTGTTTACATACTTTTAATACGATGTTTTGGCTAAATCATTTTGGGAGCTAGTCACTTAGCTTCTAAGCCTTGGATAGCCGGCTCGGGCTGTCCCGTAGCATGTTGCACAGGAATTCCTTATGTTTCTGTTCCTTAGGGTATCCTTAGGACATGTATGACCGACGGGTCTGTTAGCTGTCTTTACGGCTTCTGATGGGGGATCTTTGGATCCATAGGACTATATGAGTCCTTCTGTTGTGTTAGCGGGTTACTAGTGCCCCACCCTTCGTCTCTAATTCTGAATGTCCGACTGTGATTTTGATGTGGTATTCTGCTCTGGTTCTGATCCGTTTGAGTATGTTCTGTATATTTACAAATGGCATGTTCTGTTTATGCGAACTTCTGCTTCTTTTGAGTGGGCTTCCTTGAGGAAGTCTTCTGCTTAGGGGTTGAGCTCACCCCTTTATTTCACTATGCAGATTGAGCTTGGAGATCTCCTCCTCTTCTTAGGATCTGATTTCGGCTTTAGCTTTGTTTAGACTTTGTTATATGTTTGACTTTGCGCATTAGACGCTTTGGATCCTTGTAGCCTTGGAGCCCTTACTTTGTATTTGAATTTTCGTACACGGTTTGGATATTGTAAATTCTTCTAAGTATCTATTAAGTTCTGCATTTGGTTTTCAAATTCGTTTTCCGTTAGAGCCTTGCGACGTTAGGTAATAGACTCGCGGCGTGTAACGGCCCTAACTCCTAGGCCGGTTTTGGGGTTGTTACATTAACAATTGGTTACGTACTTCCTTGCCTCACCCCACACTTCTATAACATTTAAATCACAGGTTATAACATCACAAAAGATCAATATAACCAGACATAGCAACTGCTAGACAGAAACAACACAAAACAACATTTACTATTTACAAATTAACAATATGTACACTCATGTGCATCCAAGTTATGTCACTAAGTTTTACTTGAACCAAGTTGTCAACTAGCTTCATATAATCAGTATAATCTTCATTGATCTCTAAAACACAGGAGAATCGACTCCTACATGTATTTTCACACTTGGTTGTACAAAACAACAACAATGACAATAACAATTTTACAACCAATTTCTTAGGTGATTTACCTAGAGTTTTAGCCATCCTTTATCCCCTTTTATACTAACCTAATATGTGTTAATAAACCACCTATAATCAAGACTAACCCATGTCCAAGCTACTGGTCAAAACAACAACTTAACTATCCATTGTAATTTAACAACAATCATGTACTTTAATTACCTTTCCTTTGTACAATTTGTGTAACTATGTTGTTTAACATAGTCCACCTTAACTAAGTGATCATATAACATTATTTAGACTATATGAACCTCATTGATTCACTAAACTCTAAAAAAACAACCTATACAGCCATCTCTAAAATCGGCTTAAACAAAGACAACAATAACATTTTCAATTTGTACATCTATGTATACCTTAGTATATCTTGGTTAATTCATTATATCTTCTCAATATAAGTGATAAAACAGCTTAATAGAAGACACACCAACCTATTTGATCTAAAACACCAGAAAAACAACCTATACAGCTCTAACCCAACCGGTTTTGCTTAGAACAACAATAACAACATTCTTGGACAGATCTAAGTTTCCTTGCTATTCTAGCCTAAGAAACCCATGAAACCTGCTACTCACTTTTACATGGATATTCATACACATAATTAGCATCTTTTCCTTATAAATTCAATCCAAAAACACAGAGAAAAACAACCCAAAACTTAGTTATACAAAACCAAATTTAGCAACAGTTTTAGAGCACATTTTGTCACTTTACTTGTTCTAACTTGTCTAGCTTGTCTCTTATGAATATCCATGAATTTTACCATTTAAATAGGAGATTCAAAGCTCTAAGAATAGGCTAGTCACAGGTTTAATAACCAAGGAAAAACACAAAGAAGATCAACTCTATGAATCTGCAAATCAACACTAAGAAAATCAGGTTTTGAAGGTTTGTTGAGCATGAAAGTTACCTGGTTCATCCTTGACATTATTTCTAGTTTTATCTAAGGTTTCAACATCTAAAGCTCCCTTATTATTCCTCTTAACTTATCCTAGCAATTGGATTAGCTTTCCTCCCTAAATGGATGGCACAAATTAGTAACTAGAATACACTCAAGCTCACGGTTTCCTTGATGCCTTTGGTGTTTGTTCTTCCTAGCTTTGTTCTTCTTTTGGTGTTTGGGTTTTACATGAGATAGAAGGCAGAGAATAGTCTTGAGAGTGTTTGAAATTCTAGGGGAAATGACTCTCTATGTAGGCAAAAGAATGACTTAGTAATTAAGGCAACTAATGGGGTGATGACACCTAACTAGCTTAGTCTTGTTCCCATTTATCTGTCTAAGTTGATCATGTAGGATGAAGACACCTAGCACCCCTCCACATCCAATGGAACCGATGGAAAGGCTGAAATGATGAGCTTATAAGAGTCTTAATGACTAGAGGACAAAAACAATTAAGTGTAAATAGTAAAACAACATAGTAAAACTAAATAGTGAAACTTGTACTTCCCTAGGATTATTTGATTAGTATTAATGGAGACTCCACATAGAAAATTGGCTAGCTATGTTACTAACAGGAGGATAATGTCTATAATACATGATATCTAATCAAATCCCCTCACTTATGCAAGTACAAAACCAAAAACACATGCTAAAACATGTATTAATTCATGGCAATGTAAGAGCTTGTTTTTCCTTATTTTGCTGTCCATTTTTAGAGCTTTATTGGATATCCTATGAAATATCCCTATAACTTATAAAAGTAATTTAAGGCCTAACTGTATAAGGCTAACATGCCCTAATAATGAATTAAGTAAATATTTACATGAAGTGAGGGCTTAAGGAACCTCAGTCATAAGTATACAAATAAATATAAGGCTCAAAAAGGGTTATTAAACCTTAAATGAAATAATGAATTAAAGAGTTTATTTATACAGACATAAATTAAACAATAAAATGAGTGTAACATGAATATACATCATTATCTGAAATAGAGGAACAAATTAATATTAGAAAGCTTGAGAGTTTATTTCACACGCTAACATAAGTTACTACAACATACTTGTTCAAAAAAGGCATTAAGAGTTGTCCTCTTTGATCAATATCTTGCCCTAGTTGCATAAGTGGAAAAAAAAGGTTTCCTTTAGATTACCCTATTAGCCATTTTGTGGTAGACTAATGAGACATTTTTTTGATTGCCCTTTTTGATCATATCAAGAGGGCATTTAAATATGTTGTTTATATAAGTATCAAACAGGGAAGAAAATATATTGTAGTCCTTACTCAGCATCAAATAAGACAAAATAATATAATCGTTCTTGATACTACTCAATGAGGGCATATCTGTTACATTTCCATATTTAACACAAGTCAAATATGGCAATACTTGTAATTGTCCTCCTTTGATGTCATTTACAAAGGTTTAAATCACCAAAAATGCCCTCTTTGACCTTTAAAAAAATTATTGCACTCAACTGCTCCATACGGAGAATACTGGAGGAAAATAAGGAGTGCATACGTGGTCCATCTCGCTAGCAAAAGTAGGGTGTGGTCTTACAGTAAGATAAGAAGAAACAACTTTGATGATGGAAAAGATTAGGCAATCTGTGTCAAGTGAAATCAGTATATGTTGAAGAAAATTCCAAAGATTCTGTAACACCCCTACCGCTAATCTCGTCATTAACACTTAATCTCCACGTACTTCATTACCTTCGCAGCGGATAATCCAATAATACGGCGGGTGAAACAATGTCGTTAGTCACCCACATGACTAACAAGGCCTAAATTAATTACAGTAACAGTCTGATGGACCGGAATAACCGAGTACTTAAACAAATACAATAACATTCTCTTTTCAATTCTAAACCAAAACACTACAATACTCAATTCTTACAATCCCATTTACCGAATCTTTACATACTCTATGCCGATAACATATTCGGACTTACCCTATAAATACATACAATTACAATTATATGTACCAGCTACCCGTGCTTAACCGCCATCCCTGTCGTACTCCCGACCGGTACTCGTCTCCAATGTTCCTTAAAAGAATGGGTGGCCTCAAAGGGGCTCAGCACCTTTGCTGGTATGGTAGACGTGCAACCCGCTACTACCGGGTCACACCCAACTAATTCTCATCTTAACTTGCGATTGATTTTAAATAAATCAAAACATGAAGTGCAATAAACATACAACATGCTCGCAATCAACAAGTATTCAAGTAATAGAATACAACCAACAAGGATATCACATCAAGTTCATTAGGCTTATTTACCTTGTTCTTAGAGCCTTGAGAAACCCCATCTCAAGTAGGTCTCATTCTCATTATTCTCTAACTTATCCTTTTTAACCGGATAGTTTACTTGTCTCCTAGATCCTTGGACACTCTCGGTCCTGATCTAGTTCCTCAATTATTCTTATTTGAATAATTTTTAAGTTAAGCCACGTAGGCCTCCGGGCAGAGACACATATAGATCTCACCACCGGGCTTTTACACACTCAGTACGGAATTAAAACATTCTCTCATGTCTCCTCTTCCTAGCCCATAGTGCCCAGCTTACCTTTTTAGACGGGTAAGCTCTGCCACTTTCACTCCATTCGGGCACCACTATGTGGCACACGGCCCCGCAGGGCACCACTATGTGGCACACGGCCCTGTAACAAGGGAGTTCGACCACAGAATCGGAAACAAACGCTCTGTTGTTTCCTCTTCCTTGCATGTGTGACTCTCCATCCCCCTAACCCGACTCTCGGGTTAGTAACAATATGAGTCATATATATATATTAGTCTGTAGCATCTCTCTTGATGCCATCTCTCAACTTTAGGAGATTTTCCTAATTAGTTGTATTCACCGATTTAAGGGTCGCCCCTATACTTCCGTTACTTAGAAGTTTTGACGTTTTCTCACATTTAGTCACATCCTCATATAGGTTGTTGACTAGCTGTTATAAGGGAGTTCACTAGTCCCGTGTGTCGCTTTTCTCATTTAGAGTAAATTCATAAGTTGAGTTATCGTTGTTCACTAATCGATAATTCCCATGTGTTTTCCACATTTAATTTGTTTCGTGTTTCGACTCTTTCTATAAGTCACTAACCAACCGCTATTCAATTTCAAGACAGTCTATAACACTCAGTTAGACCACACATTCAGGCAAGGATGGTTAGTACATACTACATGCATCAAGATATGTATATGTCAAATGCAGTAAATTTTTTGTGCTTTTATCTTAGTAGGTCGGCACACATAGCAAGCAACACATAAGCCGAGCGTAACTCGGCAGGATACAAGTTGCAAGAAAACCATACATGTCACCAAGGGTTCACTTTCACGTTTGTCTCACATTCCTCAGGTAATTCTCGCACAAATGATATCATTTCAAATGTTTCTGTTAATATCAAGATCATACGGTATGTAAACTACTATTACACCCGTACTTACCCCATTGTCCCGTTATCCTTATCTTTACTCTTGTGAACTTAACTTCTCACTTCCACAATCTATCTAGCACTTGTTTATACTTCTAAGGACCTCTATATGTCACCAAAAAAGTCCTAAACATCATTTAAAACCATTACCATTCAATTCCCCATCATTTAGAACCTTTAAAACACTCACGGTGCAATTCTGCACTTGGTCTGGGTCCCTAGTCCCGGACCAATGCACTAAGTCGATTTTGCGGAGGAATTCTGTACTGGTCCGATACTTTGTCCCTACCCCAAGTCCCGGACCAACCCCTGGGTGGAATTTCGGCTTATTTTAAGGTGCTGTCCGGGACCTTATCCAAGGGCTAGGTCTCGGACCCTGCTAAAAAGCTGCTAAATTGCCATTTTTCAATTGTCATTCCACCCTTACTTTCTACCCAAATCTTTTCCAATCATTCTACATGTTTTCAAAAATGTTATAACACCCTAAACACTCCTTAAACCCTCTTAAATCCTTAGTCAAACCTCTCATTCAACTCTTGATCAATTCCACAAATCCAAATTCTAATTTATGCCCTTATATCTTCTAGTGCACTCCAACACATCCCCTTGACAGCTTTTCACCCTTCTCCCAACCATGTGACCATACCAAATACATCTTGGACATTTTCCTCTCTAGTTCCCAAGATCACTCTTTATTTTCAAGGTTACACACCTTAGTTCACCTCTAGCAAAACCAAGACTTTCCTACAACATTTTTGCTACAGTTTTTGCATAAATCCTTCCCATTCTTCAACCAACGCCTCAAGGTGTTTCATTACCCAAATTAATCCTCATCAACACTTAGTTAACCCTAGGTCATTTTTCACTCATAACATCACCTACAATCCTTGGGTTTCTACAGAAATTTCGGCATAACTCCGCTACTTTTCAAGCTCGCCCAAATTGCTCAATTTCACTTTTCCTAATCAATTCAACTAACCACATCCATAGTGGATCCTACCAGCACACAAATATTATCCAAATCACATCAATCACAACATAGTGCACTAAGCTTAAATGTTTGGCTCTTAGGCCCTTTAATCAAACATAATTTAAACAACTAATTCTCACTAACTACCAAACACATTCATAACTTAAATTTGGTTCATTCCTTTAAATTCCCATCCCAAAATCTCTAAGGCATTAAGGATGGATTCTAGGTAGATTATTTATCTTAATCTCCCAAGTGTTCTCCTTCTCTTCTCCTCTTTCTCTTCTAGATTCCTGTTGATGCAAAAATTGGTCAAGGCAATCCAATTGCTCAATTCTCTAGACCAACACCCAAATGGGGGAATTAAACACTAAAAAAATACCTAGAATCATCAATTGCTCTAGGACATAAGAGGGAGGTGCTTAGAGCATAAAAATTAGGGATTTACCTTTGGAACCCTAAATGGGTTTTTGCTCATGAATCTAAAGAAGGCTCCAACCACCCTCTTGAAGCTCTGATTTAGGCTCATACAAAACAAAAATTAAAACCTCTTTAGAAGCCAAAACCGGCTGGAAAGGAAAATGGAGAAAATATTGGTTTTCTTGGATTTCGTAACCTTAAACCAAAGGGGGGACAATCTAGCTCCATAAAATCTGATGTTTCTCTTCAAATGGGCTATACCCATGGATTTCAAATTCAACCTTTTTAGATTTGGAAAAGAGGGAAAGAGAACTCTTGATGAGAGGAGTACAAATATGTATTTATTTTTGGATTTGGAGCATTAATGTGGCTTGGGCAAGGAGAGAAAGATGAAGTAGCCGTGGAAGAGCTTCAAAATCATTCCAGCATCAGAGATAGGAGAAGAATACGGTGGAAAAGAAGAAGAGAGGTAAGAGAGAGAGGAGGGAAGTGAGGAGAGAGGGGAGAAAAGTAGCTTTTCTACTTTTTCTTTCTTTTCTCTATTTCTTCTCTTCATTACTAACTAACTAGCTAGTTTACTAATAGATAGAGGATGAACTACTAATAAAACCGGCCCACTGCAGTAATTAAGCTGGGGCATTTTTCATCTTTTGACCAAAAATGCTCATTAACTTCCCAGTTTGGGCACTATTCACTAACCGGGCCCGTTTCCTGGTTTTTTCTCGTTTCTTTAGTTTTAATGGTTCTTAGGCTTCCATTAATGTTTAGTAATAGTTATATGGTCAACTATAATCTATACGGGTCCATTTGACCACTTAAAGTCACGTTTCTGGGTTTTCTTGAAAAACGTGCTTTAAAGCCTCGTTTGCATTTTTAACCCACTATATGGATCCGTTTTCTTCGGGATTTGTTCCCACATATTATTTAGGCATAACGAAGCCATAGGAATCCATCTAGGACCCTAGTCGAGGTCACATACCACCTATAGTTGCTTAACACACATTTTTACGTTTTATGCTTTTTAAGTGTTTTCTCTTTTCTTTTGGTTTTGTTTTCTTTACCAGTCTTCTTTAGGCCCTATTAAGCCCCTAAAAATCATATTAGAATAATTTAATCACCATATTTAAGTCTGGGGGTATTTCAATCTACCCCCCTTAAGGAACTTTGCCCACAAAGTTGGTGAATCTAATATTGTTAGTCATTTAGACCTATCATGTGCCGAGGTCATCACCTATATAACCCTACAGGCTCAAAACCTGTTCAACCCATGCGTACATGCCAGTACAACACAAAAGTAATCAATAACAACAATCTACCGTGTGTACATACCAGTACAACACGAACGTACATCCCAGTACAATATAACATGTTTACATACCCGTACAACACAAAAAATTAACAAAAATGCACATACCAATGCAACACAAACTATTAACCACCATGCACATACTAGTGCGCACAAACGTACATCATAATATGATCCAACCGTGTGTACATACCAGTATAACACAACATACCAACAGTACTACACAAACGGGTGTACATAACAGTACAACCCCACATACATAACAGTACAACACCACTCTGAACCTAATTCAAGCTAATTTCACCTATCCCAACGGATTACTTGTGGCCACTTACAGGGAGCTTCAAGAATCATTCAACCCTGATGTGATCAGCATCAGTGTTGAACTATCCTTCCACCCAAATTTGTGTTACGTCTCCCTTGATCACTAGTAAATCAAGTTTGACTTCCCACTACAGTTTCAAACAATCAAATAGTTCAATCATTTACCATTTTCTATCTTTTAATCATTCTACTCATGAAGACAAAGCAATACATCTCCAATGAATACATATATTTATGTAACATAAGTACGAATCATTAAAACAAATTATTTTATGTTATGCACATCGTAGTTTACATACTTAATACGTAAAATATACGCTAAGCAGCTTTTCGCTTTACCCCCTTAAAAGGGATTACACCCACATAATCTACCATATGTTATCACTGAACATTTGTTTGCTGAATTCAGACGTCCTGAAGTGTTTTAGCTTCCATGCAATCTATTATACGATGTATTCTGGTCAAAGGGTCTTAACCGTATTGACGGTTTAGTCCCTGCACCAAGAATTCTAATTAGAGTATATTTGACTCATAACCGGGTTTGGTTCTAGCCTCTCAGGCTTCAAGGGATTGATAATTAGTCATCCGCTCGTATTTACTAGGTATATCAACCTCTGAGCTACGGCCCACAGGCTTCTACTGCACGACCCTGATATCTCTAGAGCTTAATTCGCCCTTTTCGTCACTCTAAATGTATTGTACATCTCCCTTTTTATCCCTTTTATCTTGGGAATAACTGTTTCTTCATCTGTGCATGGTATCTCTTACCGTACGTGAACTTGATGAGTTATAGATTTCATATCCAGTTCTCTGGAAATCTATTTCGTATACCGCTGTATACCTCCGTGATTAGTCACCTAGTTCCTCCGACTTATCGTCAGTTGAGGTTGAGCTACTACTTTATATGTAGTGTTTCCTCTATCGTTACTGGCTCATCATCATTCCTTAATTGTGCTTACTTATTTGGTTTTGTATAAGTGTTCTTTTACTTGTACGACTTTGCATTTTCTATGCATCGGTCCTTTCAACTTCCATAAGTTTTCTTCCGCTTTTATTCCGGTTGGATTCATTTTCTGTGACTATTGGTATATCCCATGCTCCACGTGCATTGTTGGCCCATGGCCGCATGGTTTATTTCTATGCTTTAGCTTATCCGGCTTGCGCCATATTCGTTGGTGTGTTTACAAGTCTCCCGTATCTAGTACAGGTTGGTTGTTCAACAATTAGGTCCTCTTGTCCCAAAGCTTATTACTTCTATTATTAACTGATCCTCTAAGGATACTCCTTTAGTTCGTTATGCTTTTGCAATAGGAATGAACAATGCCTTCTCTATGATATCCTCATTACCTGGTACCGACTGCTGGCTTTACTGCCCAGTCTATATACCAACTCTTGATACTCATTTCACTGAGTTTAGCTCGTAATTCCGCTTTGTTCTCCATGTCATTATTTGACTATACTCACATAATGGTCGCGTACTGCGCACCATGTTCTTACTCATTCTACAACATTGATTTACATGGCATCCGCTACCTCGTTAGCTTCCGCTCATGTACTTACACCATTATACCATAGTTCGCCATTTAATTGGCTGATTATAAAATATGCTATTCTTTAAGTTTCTATGTTCCATGAGCGTTGTTCACTCTACAATTCACTTTGTACACATAATGTGTTTGCTCCTTGACCGATTACTTTTCAGTTTTCACAATTGCTTATGAAATCCTTTTCCATCGTACTTATCTTGGAATTTCTCCTTCTTGTTCAATTTATCCCTTGGCATTAACTACATGCTCAAGCTTCACTTATATTATCTGGTGGAATCCTCTTTCTGGAGGGTCCACATATTCACCGCTCTAGTAGTCTCATATTAACGGAAGGTATCCCCACTCCCCTAATTCCTCATAGCACCCAAGTGTGGGCCAAATCAGTGGTGTCGTCGCTAAGATTCTTATGTCTTTGTACTACTATTACTATAGAGAGCAAGAAAAGCAACTAAAAGTCTTGTCAATTGTATACTGGGCTGATGCTCTAGTGATAGTGACACTGAAGTAGTCTTTACTCTAAGTTGCTCATTACATTGAATTCAAATCGAGTGGTTCATTCCCTGCTCTATTCATTTACATCAAATACTTTCTCTACCTTTACTGGTGTCATTCTCGACAATTCTTCTTATTATTCAATGTGGGTTTTGCAACCGTTTAAATCTACACAATGTAGTTAGTTCATGGCCTTTAAGCCACATTGCCTCGAGCTATGCTCTTTGCATGCTGTTTATACAAGTTCCTATTTCTCCGTATAGCATCAGATGGTTTGAAGGTATTACTGGGCTCCTTGATACGGCATCACACTTCCGTTCACTGGAGGCCCTTAGGCAATATCAGGTTTCCTTTGGTAACTTAAGGTACCATCGTTCCGTGGATTCCCTTCTGTGTTTTAACCGAGTATTCGTTTAAACTCTTATGCTCTTGTCACGGTATTTTGTTCAACTGTTGTTGACTCAAACACCTTTCAGGGATTCTCCCTTGGTGCTGTTGTATTATGCCATCTCGTTTAGCTAATATTTATCGGTATGTCCGGTCGGCTATATCGCATTGTAGCACCATATTCTGAACCATCTCTTTTAGGGTTGTGATGTCTCCCGTTCTTGGGTAGACCATTTATGTTTTCTCCTTGTGTACTTGACCTGGTTTAACATCCTTTTCAATGAAGTACGATGTTTCCCATTAGTCTTGGTGATTGTTCTGGGAATTCCATCCCGTTTGTTGGACATTGGCGTGTCCATGCTAGGCATTTGTCTTATTGTACTTAGGCTGGGTATTCATTCTAGCTTCCATGTTCCTTTTTACAATTCTTGAGCATGATAGATGTCTATACTTAATGATCGGTGCTCTTCGCACTTCCTAACTCTTATTCATTTTCCTAAGACGAGTTCTCTGATTCCTTTAGGCTCGTTTAACTGAATTCCTTCTCTAGGTCGTTTGTGGTATCCAACTTTCTAGCTTGCACTTACTTCGCTGACCGTAGAACGGAGTCGACTACTTCTCGTGTTTTGTACACCACTTGTATACATATGTGGGGTACCTTACTGATACATTGCTACTTACCTGACTAACCTATAAGTAGGTCTGCCAGGCCCACAAGCTCCTCTCGAGTGCGGTCGTCCCACATTTAGTTTTTGCATAATCATAGTGTTTGTCACAAGCCTAGGTGAAGTATTCTGTTGTCAAATCCTCTTGAATCCTCTTGAAACATCCTATGATGACTTGTTGTGGTTCTTCCGGTTCTGGTTTTTAAAAAAATTGGGGGTTTTTGAAAAATTCTAAGTTTTGAAAGAAAAATTTGAGTTTTGTAAGTAAAATATTCAAGGCATTTCAATGCCGGGTGGTTCTGACCGAGTCTAGCTTCTCGTTGACTGGTATATCTTTTAATACAATGGTCAGGCCGTTAGACCCTTCCAAGGTTTCACTTTTCCAGTTATTAGGATTGTGATCCTATATTTGCTCCATTCACCATCGTAGTACTTTGCTAAGTACTTCTTGGCTGTTAAATGTTCTCTGAACATCCCTGTTACTACTGCACTTGCCATGGCAAGTGCGCCATGTAGGTTGGTTTTCGGATTAACATATACTAGTTACGGTATTATTTCCATCTGTATTCGGTAGCCTTGTCGGCTCTTTCTTTGATCCTCTAGTTGATAATCAATCTCCAAAGTAGCTTCTCATTAGTCTTGACACGATGGTCATTCATCCGGGTGCTTCTCCACTCTTAGAGACCTCTATTTACTTGGTCTTGTGTCTTTCCTTGTTGCTCGTTCCCACACATTTAACATGGTTACCGAGACTTAACTCTTATTTAGGCACTACGTTGTAGTCCTAGTGAAGTATGTTTCATAAATGCTCTCGTTATTGTCGGAACTATGTCGGCCAGGTATTACAACCTTTTTGGCATTGTAGGTTTGGAATTACCCACTCTTGATTGTTTTCTTAGTCGGTTACTATACCGTTGGTGGTATTATCGAACAATTGCGGTCTCGCAGACTCGTGTCTCGGGTTTGTTACTGCTCCTTCATCCACTTCGCTGCACGCTTAGTGCCTCTCTTCTTGCCGGCCAAGTAGGGGTCTCGCGTCTGCTAAGCATGTTGCCTCATGCTATTGTAAATTCCAGTCCCCTGTGGTTAGGATTTCTCAATCTCCCGCCATTAAGTGGGGTTATTGTCATTCCAACAGAATCATCTCTGGGATTTCCGGTTCTTGGAATCTACCGTATGACAGGTTCTTGTTCCCTTAGGAATATTTCACAAAGTCGGATCGGGTTTCCCCGAGTAAGAGACATCTTTCTGGCGTTCTTTCCCGAGCTTTATAACGGGGGACATGGAGGGCGGGTTTGGTATTGTGGGTATCCAAAACATATTGGACGTTCCTATCTAGAGTACCTCTCACGCTATCGCTCAACCCTTAGCCCTAAGTCTCTAATTTCTAACTCAATATTTCCTAAACTCAGTATTTCCAGTCATTAGAGCGATACTTCGCTCTAATACCACTTTTTGTAACACCTCTACCGCTAATCTCATCATTAACACTTAATCTCCTCGTACTTTATTACCTTCATAGCAGATAATCCAATACTACTGCGGGTGAAACAATGCCGTTAGTCACCCACGTGACTAACAAGGCCTAAATTAATTATAGTAACGGTCTGACGGAATAACTGAGTACTTAAACAAATACAATAACATTCTCTTTTCAATTCTAAACTGAGTCACTATAATACTCAATTCTTACAGTCCCATATACCGAATCTTTACATACTCTATGCCGATAACATATTTGGACTTACCCTACCAATACATACAGTTACAATTGTATCTACCAGCTACATGTGCTTAACCGTCATCCCCATCCTACACCTGAATGGTACTCCTCTCCAATGTTCCTTAAAAGAATGGGTGGCCCCAAAGGGGCTCAGCACCTTTGTTGGTATGGTAGACGTGCAACCCGCTACTACCAGGTCATACCCAACCAATTCTCATCTTAACATGAGATTGACTTTAAATAAATCAAAACATAAAGTGCAATAAACATACAACATGCTCGCAATCAACAAGTATTCAAGCAACAGAATACAACCAACAAGGATACCACATCAAGTTCATTAGGCTTATTTAGCTTGTTCTTAGAGCCTTGAGAAACCCTATCGCAAGTAGGTCACATTCTCATTATTCACTAACTTATCCTTTTTAACCTGATAGTTTACTTGTCTCCTAGATCCTTGGACACTCTCGGTCCCGATCTAGTTTCCTCAATTATTCTTATTTGAATAATTTTTAAGTTAAGCCACGTAGGCCTCCGGGCAGAGACACATATAGATCTCACCACCGGGCTTTTACAAACTCAGTACGGAATTAGAAACATTCTCTCATGTCTCCTCTTCCTAGCCCAAAATGCCCAGCTTACCTCTTTAGACGGGTAAGCTTTGCCGGTCTCACTCCAATCAGGCACCACTATGTGGCACACGGCCCCGCAGGGCACCTCTATATGGCACACAGCCCTGTAACAAGGGAGTTCGTCCATGGATTCGGAAACTAACACTTTGTTGTTTCCTCTTCCTTGCACGTGTGACTCAAAATCCCTCTAACCCAACTCTCGGTACATATATTAGTCAGTAGCATCTCTCTTGATGCCATATCTCAACTTTAGGAGATTTTCCTAATTAATTGTATTCACCGATTTAAGGGTTGCCCCTATACTTCCGTTACTTAGAAGTTTTGACGTTTTCTCACATTTAGTCACACCCTCATATAGGAGGTCGACTAGCCGTTATAAGGGAGTTCACTAGTCCCGTGTGTCGCTTTTATCATTTCGAGTAAATTCATAAGTTGAGTTATCGTTGTTCACTAATCGATAATTCCCATGTGCTTTCCACGTTTAATTTGTTTCGTGCTTCGACTTTTTCTATGAGTCACTAACCAACTGCTATTCAATTTCAAAGACGGTCTACAACACTCAGTTAGACCACACATTCAGGCAAGGATGGTTAGTACATATAACATGCATCAAGATATGTATATATCCAATTCAGTAAACTTTTTCGTGCTTTTATCTTATTAGGTCGGCACACATAGCAAGCAACACACAAGCCGAGCGCAACTCGGCAGGACACAAGTTGCAAGAAAACCATACCTGTCACCAAGGGTTCACTCGCACGTTTGTCTCACATTCCACAGGTAATTCTCGCACAACTGATATCATTTCAAATGTTTCTATTAATATCAAGATCACACGGTATGTAAACTGCTATTGCTCCCGTACTTACCCCGTTATCCTTATCTTTACTCTTGTGAACTTAACTTCTCACTTCCACAATCAATCTAGCACTTGTTTATACTTCTAAGGACCTTTACATGTCACTAAACAAGTCCTAAACATCATATAATACCATTACCACTCATTTCCTCATCATTTAGATACTTTAAAACACTCACAGTACAATTCTGCACTTGGTCTAGGTCTCGGTCCGGGTCCCTAGTCCCGGACCAATGCACTAAGTAGATTTTTGGGAGGAATTTTGTACTGGTCCGGGACTTTATCCCTAGCACAAGTGTCGGACCAACCCCTGGGTGGAATTTTGGCTCATTTTAAGGTGCGGTCCGGGACCTTATCCAAGGGCTAGGTCCCGGACCCTGCTAAAAAGCTGCTAAATTGCCATTTTCAATTGCCACTCCACCCTTACTTTCTACCCAAATTTTTTCCAATCATTCTACATGTTTTCAAACATGTTATAACACCCTAAACACTCATGAAACCCTCTAAAATCCTGGGTCAAACCTCTCATTCAACTCTTGATCAATTCCACAAATTCAAATTCTAATTTTCTGCACTTATACCTTCTAGTGCACTCCAAAACAACCTCATGGCAGCTTTTCACCCTTCTCCCAACCATTTGACCATACCAAATACATCTTGGACATTTTCATCTCTAGTTCCCAAGTTCACTCTCTATTTTCAAGGTTACACACTTTAGTTCACCTCTAGCAAAACCAAGACTTTCCTACGACATTTTTGCTACAGTTTTTGCATAAATCCTTCCCATTCTTCAACCAACGCCTCAAGTTGTTTGATTACCCAAATTAATCCTCATCAACACCTAGTTAACCCTAGGTCATTCTTCACTCATAACATCACCTAAAATCCTTAGGTTTCTACAGAAATTTCGCCATAACTCCGCTACTTTTCTAGCTCGCCAAATTGCTCAATTTCACATTTTCTAATCAATTCAACTGACCACATCCATAGTGGATCTACCAGCACACAAATATCATCCAAGTCACATCAATCACAACATAGTGCACTAAACTTAAATGCTTGGCTCTTAGGCCCTTAAATCAATCATAATTTAAACAACTAATTCTCACTAACTACCAAACACATTCATAACTTAAATTTGGTTCATTCTTTGAATTCTCATCCCAAAATCTCTAAGGCATTTAGGATGGATTCAAGGTAGATTATTTACCTTAATCTCCCAAGTGCTCTCCTTCTCTTCTCCTCTTTCTTCTCCATTCCTCTTGATGCAAAAATCGGTCAAGGTAATCCAATTGCCCAATTCTCTAGAACAATACCCAAATGGGGGAATTAACACTAATAATATACCTAGAATCATCAATTGATCTAGGACACAAGATGGGTGCTTAGAGCACAAAAATTAGGGATTTACCTTTGGAACCCTAGAATGGGTTTTCGCTCATGAATCAAAGAAGGCTCCAACCCCTCTTGGAGCTGGATGAGGCTCATACAAAAATAATTAAACCCTCTTGAGAAGCTAAAATGGCTCGTAAGGAAAATGGAGAAAAGATGGGTTTTCTTGGAATTTCTTACCTTAAACCAAAGGGGGAACAATTTAGCTCCATAAAATCTGATTTTTTTCTTTAAATAGGCTATACCCATGGAGGTCAACTTCATCCTTTTGAGATTTGGAAAAGAGGGAAAGATAGCTCTTGGTGAGAGGAGCACAAATATGTATTTATTTTTGGATTTGGAGCATTAATGTAGCTTGGGCAAGGAGAGAAAGATGGAGTAGCCATGGAAGAGCTTCAAAATCGTTCCAGCAGTAGAGAGAGGAGAAGAATACGGTGGAGAAGAAGAAGAGAGGTAAGAGAGAGGAGGGAAGTGAGGAGAGAGGGGAGAAAAAGTAGCTTTTCTACTTTTTCTTTCTTTTCTTTATTTCTTCTCTTCTTTACTAATTAACTAGCTAGTTTATTAATAGAGAGGGGCTGAAATACTACTGAAACTGGCCCACTGCAGTAATTAAGCTGGGGTGTTTTTTGTCTTTTCACAGGAAATGCTCATTAACTTCCTAGTTTGAGCACTATTCACTAACCGGGCCCGTTTTCCGGATTTTTTCTCTTTTCTTTAGTTTTAATGGTTCTTAGGCTTCCATTAATGTTTAATTATAGTTATATGGTCAACTATAATTTATACAGGTCCATTTGACCACTTAAAGTCATTTTTCTGGGATTTCTCAAAAAACATGCTTTAAAACCTCGTTTGCGTTTTTAACCCACTATATGGATCCGTTTTCTTTGGGATTTGTTCCCACATATTATTTAGGCTTAAATAAGCCCTAGGAATCCATCTAGGATCCTATTCGAGGTCACATATCTCCTATAGTTGCTTAACGCACATTTTTACATTTTATGCTTTTTAAGCGTTTTCTCTTTTCTTTTGGTTTTATTTTCTTTACCAGTATTCTTTTGAAATACCCCAAACCTAAGTATGATAATTAAACAACAATTTATGATGTAATAAGTCTAAAACATGCCTTATAAACGTTGTTAGACAATTTAAACCAAGGAAAACACAAGAAAACGCCAAAAGGGCAATTTAAGCAAAAATGTGCTCTAAGCTTGGAGTGACTTTGATTAGCACCCAAATATCATTATAAGACCTTATTAACATGATAATGGACATGTTAAATCAATTACCAAAGAAAAACAAGCTCAAATACAAGCTTAAACACAAAATGTGCTTTAAGACTCCTTAAAGCACCTTTTTGAGAAATTGTCATAGAAATGAGTTTTGAGTGGCTAAATGCCCATGATTGCATCTTAATCAACATGTGTACTAATTAGTATCACATTAGGAAGCCTAAATCAATGAGAAATCAAAATTTCACAAATTTGTGCACTAATTTATGAATAGTGCCTAGTTTAAGCTTTAGTCAACATAAGTCAATAAGTTGGTCAACCAAGACCATAAATATCTTAGTTACTAAGGGGGGGGACGGTTTTTACATGGTGAGTCACCATAAGGGGCCAGCAACTAAAGGAAAAGAAGAGGAAATGAGGGAATAGTACTATTTGCTTTAAAAGACAAAAATCTTTACTTTAGCCTACCTCTCTCCTCTTTTCTTCATTTCTTCTTCTTCCACTGAATATTTCTTCTTCTTCCTCTCAAGAAAAACTTGAGTGCTGCCTCCATTCATGCTCCACCTTCATTTGCTCACAAAACCTTCATTTTAGCTCCAAATCCAAAAATATGCATATATTATTCTTAGTTGGAGCAAGACCTACCTTTCTATCTTTTCAAATCCTTCAAAGCTCAAGTTTGGTGCCATAAGAAAACTCCATTGATGGAGGAAAATCAACTTTGAAGATCTCTTTTGGTTCTCCATTCATCCAAGGTAATGAAAGTGAAAGAAAAATCAACTTTCCACCACTTTTCCATTATGGCCGAAACTTACCACTCATGGGGCTTTGTTTTTATGCCTTGTTCTAGCTTGTTTTTATTCTCCAAGGGCTAGAGGAGGTCCTTCTTGATTCATATCCAAGCCTATCTTAAGACTCCAAGGTAAAACATTTATTTTAATACCTTAAAACACATTTTAACCTAGGTATGATTCCTTAAGGTTAATGTGTTCATTAGCACTCATTGGAGTTATTGTGGATTGACTAGAACATTGGCAAGGAAATCTAAGTTGGTGGCCGAAATGAAACAAGGAAAACCAAGGAGGAAAGTGTGAGGAGAAGCTTGGAAAAACAAGGTAAATTGCTTACCTAATGGTGGTTTAAGGTTTTAAAGGGATGAGATTTAGATAAGTACTAATGTAGCTTAAAGCTTACATTAGGTAATGAGTTATATAACCTAGGAAAAAGGAATTCAAACAAGCTTGTGAACTTGTGACTAAGGAGCCAATGGAATGAGTTAGTAAGATAAGTATAAGGTGAATTAAGAGAACACTTATATTGCTATGGGAGCATTGTTGTGTGTATTTGCAGGTTGAAAGCTATTAATGTGGGAAATTCAGTGTTTAAGTTTAAGTCATTTAAGGGCCTAAGAGCCATGTCATTTAAGAGCCTTAGTGCTATGCAATTTAAGATTATTGCACTATATTGAGTTTATTATGAATGAGTTGATTTGGGTGAAAAATATGATGAGAAAAAGATTGGATGTGTGTGAGACGATTGAATGAGAAAAACCATGCATATGGGCATGATAATATACTAGAGGAGCTATGGCAAAATTGGAGTAGAAAACAAAGTGTTTAAGTGGTTGTTGTGAATTAATATGACCTAGGATCTACTAGGAGTCATTAAAGGAAATTTGAGTGAAAATAAGTTAACAACGGTGTTCTCGAGGTTTAGAATGGCCTAGAGTTTTCTAGGAAGAATTAGAGGTTAGGTGGGTGTATTAAACACACCAAGATCATGTTATGAGGAATGATAAGACTTGAGCAAAAATCTGGAGGAAATGGTGTATGATGTTTTAAGATGATTTAGGTATGAACTAGAGAATATAACAATGAGAATTTTGGGAAGCTTGTGTAAGTGGTGAAGATGCTAGTGGTGGATTAATAAGGTTGTAGTTGGATAATAATGAGTGGACTTGGGTGATGGAAGTGAAAATTGAAGGAGGATGTTGTAAATTGTCAAGGAAAATGACTAGGAATGTATAAGAGTGCATGATCATGAGAATAGTGAGTAAGTTGAATAAAAGAGGTGGAAATGTCTAAGGAGGGAGTAGCATGGTTGAGGTAAAGGAAGAACAATGCTAAGGTGTTAAGAGGATGGGAAAGAAATGTATAGGTATGTTCAAGAGTTTAAGAGTGATGAGTAACAAATGGAAATGAGAGAAATTGTGCATGGATGTGCAAGATAACCTTGGGAGGTTTAGCAAAAGAAGAAGGGTGAATAATGAGGTTTGAGGAGCAGTAATATTGGTTGAAAAGAAACACTTTGGTGAGTTGAGGTTTTAGGTAAAATCTACATGTTGGAATGTAGGAAACTAAGTTATAAGTGTTAGGAACTTTATAAGAGATTGAGTGAATGATCAAGGAATTGAGTATGAGTTTGGTGGATGAATTAGGAAGTTTTTAAAGTGTTAAAATGAGGGTGAAACATGTCATAACACATGTGGAAAGGTTAGGGAAAGATGGGATAAGAATAGAGGTTGAAGATGCACTAGTATGCATAAGTGTTGAAAATGGAAATTGAAATTGGTAGAATTGAATAAGGATATGGATGATGAGTTTAACCAAGGATTTAAGTAGGTTTTAAGAGTGTTTAAGGTGGTTAAACATGTTAAGAAAACATGTGAAACGATTAGGGAAGAAACGGGAAGAAGAACGGAGTTAAAACGAGTCAAATAGAGCGTTTCTAACTTCGACCTACCCAGGGCGCTGGGTCGGTCGGTGGGTCGGTCGGGCTAAAATCTGCAAAATTGACTTTCTGACTTTGACCTACCCAGAAGCTGGGTCGGTCGGTGGGTCGGTCAGAAAAAAAATTAACGAACAAAATGATTCTGGAATGGACCGACCCAGAGGGCCTTGGGTCGGTCTAAAGGAATTTTTCGAGCCATAAAGTTACTGGAATGGACCGACCTAGGGGTTGGGTCGGTCGGTGGGTCGGTCGACCCTAAGGTTATAAAAAAAAGAAATTTTAAGGATGTTAAATGGTATAGGTATTAAACCATTAAGAGGGTAATGATGATTAGAAAGATAAGAATATAAGGACTTAAGGGATTAAGTTAAGAAAATGAATTAAGTGTTTAAAGTTGATGAAATATCCCTAACCTTAAAAACATTATTAAATGATCTATTAATGATCTAATATGGTTAATAAACATCTAAATACCAGTGAGGAACAATCTAAAGATCTCAACAAGGCAAAACATGCCTTAAGATCGGTAAAGCCAAAAATGTGCTTTAAGACACCATAGAGATTGTATGACCTCAAATAGGATCCAAAGTGGATTCCTAAGTATTATAATGAAGTAATGAACATTATAAAACCATTCTCAAAGGAAACCAAGCTCTAAAACATGTTCTAACACAAAATGTGCTTTAAAATTCCTTAAAGCACGTTTCTGAGGAAATTGACTTTCTGAGTGGGTTTTGAGTGGTGTTAGGCATTGGATTAGACCTTGTTATACTAATGTACTATAATGTACCACATTAGAAGGTCTAAATCCAAGATTTCAAAAAACAAATCAGAAATATGGCACTCATTTGTGAATAGTAATCCAAATAGTGCATTTTTAAGCAAAATTGACTAAGTATAGTCAATGGTCAATACATGACTCATCTTTATCCATATGAGGTCGGCAGCATGGAGCAAGGAGGACAGCACATTCATCTTTAATGCTAAATATCAAGCCAATTTGGTGAATCACCATTTACTATTCCATTTCTTACTTTTCATTCATTAAAACACATTTTCTTTCTTTCTCTTTCCTCTTGTCCCATTCCAGCCAAGCCATCAGCACTTCCTAACCCTCTCAAGCTGTGTTCTTGAGCATTCAAGGCAAATCAATCTCTTTTGCACCTAAGGTAATGGTTTAAGGCTTATTTTAGCTCTTTTTCTTCATCTCTTCATTACCTACACATGGAGCTCATGATCTATCACTTTCCATGGCTCATTCTCAGTGTTTTAAACCTTGACCAATAATCATTCTCGGCTGAAGCAAGCTTTGGGACCAAGGTGGTCAAAATTTACATTATAAGGTAAAAACATACCTTAAGGATATCTATTCTCCATCCGGTTTTCTCCTTCTGATTTCTATGAGTTTATTCACTCATAATCTTCATATTTACATGTTAATTCAGTTGGTTAACCATTTGGAGCAAGGGTGGCCGAAAATCAAAGGAAATATCATTCTTTAAGGCATTTTGCCAAGGTAAAACCTATTACCATAGCAACTTGTTGTTGTCTAGCTATTCCCCATGTATTTATGGTGAATTTAACACAATGTGGTGTGTTTAATTCAGGCCGAAACCCTTTGGAGACTACCTAGCATTTTTAAGGTGATTTTTGCCTTAAAGCTTACATTAATTGTTCTTTATGGTTAAGCTCATGCTTGGAGTATAACCATATCTTATTTTGGTGTATTAAACATGTCTAAATGATGTGGTGAATTTTCCTCCAAGCTGCCGAGTTGTTACTAAGGATAAACCAAGGTATAAACACCTTAAACTTATGATTTTATTATTTCTTAGCATATATAAATTATGTGCCAAGAGCGGAGGTATTTATATGGGTGATGTTAACCTAAGTATGGAAAAAAATGACTAAGATAAATTAAGCTAGTCATTTAAGTGATTTAATTAACATAATGGTCAAATTATGACATTATGTGGAAAAATAATTAAGCTACAGCAAGGCCGAGAGCTTATAGTATAATTTGAGCAATTTTATTTGTAATTTTATGTTATAAAGCAAAGTTGTAATAAGGCCATGTCATTAGGCCATTTTTTTAAGTTTAAATGCTTATTTAATTTAATTTATGTACTTACTATTAAGTATGGGGTCAAAGCCGCAAATAAACAAACATTAGAGGGCTGTAGGTGAATATAGCCGAAAATTGGGATTTAAAATGTATTTAAATAAAAATTATAAGATTTTATAAAGTTTTGGGGTGAAATTGTAAATATTGGAAAGTTTGGGGTAATCTATGTAATTACCGAGAAAGTGGGGTCAAAATGATGTTTGGAAGTCAAACATTGACCAAGCAAAAGACTTTGACCAGATTTGATGATTTATTAATTTAATTATCAAATTATACTAAGTTATGTATTTAAATGTAAAAATTACATAACATATGGGTATATGTGAGATTACCAAAAGTTTAGGGTATAAAATGGTATTTTATACACCTATGGGTCATTAGGAATTTTTAGGAATTTATTTGGTTAAATTTGGAGTTAATATGGATTATATATGTATAATATATGATATTTTATATTGTTACATATGGGTAACAATTGTGGTAGAAACCGTAAATATGGAAAGTATAAGGTTAGGAATGATATTTATAACCTTTTGGTATAGTTTGGTAATTTTTGGAGTTATATATAAGGTTTCATTAAGATATATGTATAATATATAGTTTTAATGACATTAGAAACTATATGTTATAAAATGGGGTTATTTAGTGAATATGGAAAGTTGGAGGGTTGGAAATTAATTTGAAACAGGCCTAGGGTCTGTTCGGTAATTTTGGGACCTTATAACCATAGGTTATAATTATATTAAGGTTTAAGGATTATAATATAAGGTATATATTATAAGTGTGACAATGGAATATAATTTGGAGTTGATTTGTAAATTATGGAAGTATAGAGGAATATGATAAAAACCAAGGAGAATAAGGGCCATTTGGTATTTTATAACAATTTATAACTATAGGTTATAATTGTTTTAATGACATAAATGTCATAATATATGTTATATAACTATAATATAACATTATATAAATTATGTGGTGGATTTTGTAAATAATAGAGTACAAGGGTGCTGTTCGAAATAATGGGATTTTAGAATAAAAATTTATAATATGGTTTGCAATGTTATAAAGGTTATAACACTTATAATGCAAGAAATATTCATTAAAAGAGAATGAATATATTATAAAGATTTACCATATAATAATGGTCCCATAATACATGTATATAAATAAATATATGTTATGGTGTGGAAAAATATAATATGGTTCAATAACCTTAAATTATCATAATTAAAATGATATAAGATAAAGAGAAAAGAATTACAAACATTAGATATGGAAATTCTAATGTTAGGAGTATGCATGGAATAATAAGGATTTATATAATTCAAAGTATTTTTACACATGAATTATACTACATTAACCTTGGAAAAACAAACCTTAGGAAAATAAATACTAAGGTAAAAATGTATAATATATGATTAAGGATTATACATGCAAATATAGAAACAAACTATATAATATACAAGGGTATATTGAATTACATGCGATAACCAACTTCAAACTTTAAGTATATTAAATATACGAGACGCGACTATGCATGTAATATAACGTTTTTCCAAATCCCGAGTTAAGCCGAAAACCCGACAAACGTTGACAGTTAATAACAGGGGATTAACCGGGAGGTGATAGTGACGGTACGGGGTACCATAGGGTTATGTCGTTATACGGATTCTAATCAGTAGCATTATGTATTATTAGACGGTTAGAGACGACACGGGGAGCATCGGATCTAGCTGATTCATACTCCACGGTTATACATTCAGGGTGAACGGTATGTCATTTATGTGGCTTGTTTGTCTCTGAGGATTTTCCTCAGTTCCGACATTGTGTGAAAATCTGTGTCAAGATTGAATGTCTGCTTGTGTGAATTAATATGCTTGAGTTGTGTATTAATGCTGCTTTATTATTATTACTGTTGAACGATAACAGTACTGTTCGTATATATGAACATATTATAAAACGAACTAGCGACAATGATGCTATCTTATATGTGTAATATAAGGAACGTAAGTAAAACGTTGTAGCATTAGGAAATAAGATAATATATATATATATATATTATTCGAGACTTATATACGGAGCATTGGCCTCTTTAACGCCGATCTCGTATCTAACACAGATCCCGAGTCGACATACTCAGGATTGGACTAACGACCTTAGTTGCTGTGTTAGGAAAAATAGTAAGACGACGATGCGATGGTATAGATAAGTTAATCAAGAGGTTTTGGCTCTTACTGTACATTGTGACCAACTAACGATACTAGGATGTTGTGTGGGCATCCGTAGGTATCTGGATAAATTTCCAACGGACTACAGATGGTTCGTCGGTCGGAGACTCTACCGGCTGGAGTGGCTACTGCCGTGGGTGACCCGCCATAGGAGATGGGTAACTTAGGACGCGTCGTTCTAACGAGACGTTGTCCTTAGGCATGACTGAACAATTACGAACGGCTATATTAGCTCGTACATTAGGCTAACATTATTTGGGCTTGTATGCCAAAGACGGAAAATTATACTTGTTTATAATCTCGTTGTTTCGCCTTGTTGCTCAGGGTTATGCTTTATGGTTATGTGTTGTATGTTGGTGGATTTGTTGAAACGAGTCATTGTGCTCATACTGTGTGTTGTGAATTGGTTGATTGAGTCATTGTACTTTTGTCTGTATTGTGAACTGGTTGAGTAGAGTCGCTGTTCTCATGTGTGGATTATTGTGATTGTTTGGTCGAGTGAGACGCCGTACTCAATTATGAACTATAAAGTGTTTGTTGGAATGGAGTCTCTGTACTCATATAAGCGTTGTAACGCTTTCAGTGGTTTACCGCGATGCGATGTGTGAAGCCGGGGGGCTTGTTTGCTAATTGAGTTTACTGCAATATATGTTGTTGCTTTACAGTTTTTTTATATTAAACTATTTGCATAAAAAAGAATTGCATGCTCTCGACCAATTGACTGAGGGTCCGAGGGGGCATGACAGTCATGTAGTAACATACTCAGCAGGGGCTGATTCCATACCACAAACAAACATTTTTGCAGGTATGCAGCTTCCGGTGTCGACAAAGAGCGGGACGCGCTGGGTAGTTTAGTTACAGTTGTTTAAATATCATTGTTGCATTTTGATATGAACTTAGAAACATGTATAGGATTGGGATACTTAGAATGTTCACTATGAATGTATTTTATATTGGTTTGGGAAGGTTAGATCTATCTCTTGTTGTCACTGTGGGAAATTGTTTCGTAATTATATATATATCAGTAAGCACGTTATTACTCGTATGGATGAGTGAGAACGGTGACACCAGTAGTTCAATTGTATAGATTACCGCTGCGATTACAATGCTAAGTAAGACGATTAGGAGCCGATTAGAGTAGGGGTGTTACAGTTGCGTTATAAGAACTTAGTGGTTATTAGTTGGGGATCATTAGTAGCTAAGTAAGTGAGGTTAACTGAAAGTAATTAACAATCCAAATAAGATGAATGTTTTAGGACTTGAGAATTGGGACTCAGAAGGAGAATAGGCAACCAAACAACCGACGGTGTACGGTATGGTTTTCTTGAGACCTGCTTGCTAACGAGGTGTCCCTCGGCTGGTGTGCTATTTGTTTTTGTGTGCCCACTAAACAAGATAAAGCATGCAACCGGAATATTATGTTTATTGTATTATTGTGTGATGTTTGAAAACTAACACAACTTACCGTGAGAACTTACTAACTAATGTTTAGTAAAGAATTGTGTGAGATTAAGGAACACTCCCAAATATTGTTTTATTAGTAACCGAAAGAGGCTAACTAACAAACATTGACTTTAAGGCTTCCACTAACTGGAACTTGGGGGAGTGATGAATCCGGAATGGTACCGGCACATGTGTATTGGGGGAGGTCGGTATCCTTATCAGGTACCGACTTCCAAATATGACTTGTCTTCGGACTCGTCACCTAGAGTCGACATATAGACTCGACCTCCTCGGACTTCTTGTTTTAGGAGGGAGGCATACTGAGATGGGTGTGGTGGGATCTACCTAAATGTCCAACTAATTCTAACAAATATTGTTTATGTATACCAATGGAGCTGATAACTCATTGGCTAGGATAATGTGACCCGACAGATAAACAATGAATTAAGGAACAACCATTTCTAATTAAAAAACGGTTGACTTAATTATGATAAGAATTGAGATAAGATTGAGATAAGGTTTGAGATAAGATACAACCATTTCTATTTAAAGAATGGTATGTTCTAAGACTGAGATAAGGATTAAGATTGAAGTAAGATAAGGTTGGACTAAGATTAAGAGGAAACAAAACTTAAGGAGTTAATGATTAACTCACAAACTAGGGAACACTTTTAAGTCGTTCATTGTGTTTGAACTTTGATTGTTCATATGTGGCTTGTTGTTTATTGCACTTTCTATTATGTTGTGCATCTAATCAACCTCCATGCTATCGACAATTAGTCGGCGTAGCCACGTTATCTTGGGGGCCATGAGAGGATCGTACCAGCAATTTTGTTGACCCCCTTTGGGGGCTGTTTTTATTTCGCAGGTGAATGTCAGAAGGCGACCGTCCTGAGAGTAAGATGGGGTAGATGTGTTACGGGTTTAAGTGTGGCCGACGAGTTGTGCATGTACACTCGTATGGTATTTGTTAGTAGTAAGTTGTATAGGATGTGAGGCGATTGTAAGGTTTGTTATGTAATTGGTTAAGGCTTGTAAGTACTAACGTTCGGTATATTTGGGTCCATCAGACCGTAGCTAGATCTTGGAGATTTTAGTTTGCCTAGTTGGTCACGTGGGTGACTAACGGCGGTAACACCAAATGTTGTAAGAAATCCGCTGCTAAGTTAATATAAGTGATTGGAGGTTTATGAGATAAGTATGGCTTTATTATTTGGGGTGTTACATCTTTAGGCCCTATTAAGCCCCTAAAAATCATATTAGAATAATTTAATCACCATATTTGAGTCCGAGGTATTTCAGATTCAAATGTAGAGAATTAGGATAAACTTCCAAAGATTCAATCTTATTCATGGTACATCAATACAACAACCTTATTCACATAGTTTTATATGTTCTGTTTCTATTCACATCAGGATCCAATATCACTAAATCATTTATATCTAACTATATGTCCAATGACCCTCAAATCCCTCATTAGTAACCAGTCAATTCTTCTTTTTACCCAGCTCCAACACCTATTACACAAAAATATAAGCAAAATCATAGAGTGAGCAACATTAGAGAGTAAACAACATCAACATCAGAGAGTAAGCAAAATCAAAGAGTAAACAAAATCAAAGAGTAATCAGGGTAGTGAATAAATGGGAGAGAAAGATGATGTAGATAGCTTCTTGCCTTGTATGTCTGTTAGAATTGATATTATGCACACATGTAAATGAAAACATGGATATACTGTATAGCATCATATAAGATCAGTAACTAGTACATTCCAGAAATTCTGCTACTAAACAACTACTACATATGTACAATGGTTGGATAGTAAAAGAATGAGAATGTGTAGTACGATAGTAATAAATTGAGGAATTAGTCTATCGAAGATGTAATCACACCTAATTAGCAAACAAGTCTTTTCTATGCCTCGTATTGTAGATGCTACAACAATCGATACACCCACCTTTATCTACTCATGTATGATGACATACCTAATATATGAACAATATAAAATCAAGAAAAGGTATGGCTTGTTAAACTTTAAGCTTGTTCCCACTTTCGTTGTGCTCATAAGAAAAGGTAGAAATGAGAAAGTTTCATTACTAAATTGACCTGACCGGGATTGACAATGTCCTACCATCTTTTCTAGTTCATCATGTATCCTCAATTCTACATATCTATCATAATTTCCCGTTCAGTTCAAATTCCTACATGTCTCTTGTACGTTTCTTTCATGTCCTGAACATCAGAGAGTAAGCAAAATTCAACTAATCAGTAAACAAATCAAGTAGATTAAAAGCTCAATATTATAATTTAACATTCACCAACCTATAAGCTTGGTGGCCATGCCACTGAATTTGGCTAATTCAGCCATGAACTCATTTCGTAGTCTAGCTTCTCTTTCTCTTGCAACCTCCTATCTTTTCACTTCCCTCTCCAATGTTTCTTGTTCTTTGCTCACGATTTCAGCCCGTAATTCCTTCTCTCGTGCCCTGAGCAGCTCAAGTTCAATTTGTAGCTTAGATCTCTACATGGAAACTTTCTTGGATGACATTGGGTGAGCTCTTCCTAATCCCCGAGCGTAGCCAGAAGCATGACCTAAAACATTCTGATATCCTATGAAATATCCCTAAAAATTATAAAAGTAATTTAAGGCCTAATTGTATAAGGCTAACATGTTCTAATAATGAATTAAGTAAATATTTACATGAAGTGAGGGCTTAAGGAACCTCAGTCATAATTATACAAATGAATATTAGGGTAAAAAAGGGTTATTAAACCTTAAATGAAATAATAAATTAAAGAGTATATATAACAAACATAAATTAAACAATAAATGAGTGTAACACATAATATACATCATTATCTGAAATAGTGGAACAAATTAATATTAGAAAACTCAAGAGTTTATTTCACACATTAACATAAAATAAACATTTAAATGACTTATACAATAGTCTCTCCATTTTTTTGATCTATTTTTTATTCTCTTATATCCCTTTAATTTACAATAAAACTCGGTTCCATAACTCTTCTTGACGTTATGGCAGATGAACTGCTCTCTCTTTTATTTTATTTTGAGAAAGATGCTCTCTCTTTATCAATAACATGACCTATCTCCATTGTTTTCACGGTAATTGTTCACGCTCTTCTTCTCCTTATTGTACACACCTCCCTTCTTTTTATTTTCCTCATCTTCATTCTCGGTAAATTTTGCAACCCACGGGTGAACTTGAAACATACATGCTTTGTGCTCATCTCCTTTCTCTTCATGTAATTGTACATCTGCGATAATAAACAGTGGATCTACTTCTACTCACATATCAAGAGTTATTCCCGAACAGGTAATATACATCAGCCATCTTTATTCTCTTCTAGAGTCTGTAACCCCCTCCAACTTCTTCTTACATCTGCGCCTCTAATATAAATCACTAGAGACCAGTCTTCATTATGTTAACGCTCCACTTTTCTTCATTCCTTTTTCCCGTCTTGCAAGCATTTGGATCAGGAAACCGAAGAGGGAAGGTTCGGGTGGCGTTTTAGTCGAACCGAAGAAGGTTTATACTTTAACCGACAAACAAAAGAAAATAGGAGTGGTGCTGCCCTTTTGGTCAAAACCGAAACCAACACCAGTGAAGGGTGATAATTCAACTCTTACTTGCTCTCTTCGGTGTGATTTCTTGTGAAACGCTGCACTTTGCACACCAAACTCTACGGGACTGGAAAATAATTCTTGAACCCGTAAATCACTCTTGCCTTATGTTGATTTTAAAATAGCAGCTTTGAATTCTTCAGTTGCTCTTTGTGAGAGCCGAAGAAAAAAGTGTACCTTAATTTCAAATGTTAATCACATCGGTAACTTTGACGTTTGTTAATAAGTTGGTGCTAATTTGGTGGGGTTGGTTAGATTAACGTGTTATAAAATAAGTGATAATATTGAGGTATATGGTTAAATATATAGTTAAGTTAATTAGCTATTAGGTGTGGTTAAGAATAAATCATAAAATATAAATTGTAAAAAGGGGTGCTTGATACATGGGTATGACAATAAGTCTATGGGAATGGAAATATTTTTTTCCTATTTCCATGCTTGGTAAATAAAATTCCTATTTTTTAGGAAGAGAGTGTGAATTAAATGAGTTCTATTCCGACAATTTGATAACCAAGGGAGGGGTAGTTATCAAATTAGGATTACCACAGGAATAGGAAGTAGTGGAGCGACACTTTTTATGAATTGATAAATATTTTCAACCTGGAATGTTTATATACTCTAGTTTTTTCATAAAAGTGATTAATTTTTTTCAATTCATAACTAGTTTTTATAAATAAATGTATTCTTACAAAATTGATAATTTCTTTTTATGAATATTTGAATATCATTTAAATATAAAATAACAAAATTCAAACTTTATTTCAATAACATTTGGTGTTACTTCATATTAATCATTATATGGAGTTAAACAAACAAAAGTTTTAAGATAGAAAAGATGTAAAAAATGCAACAATGACAAGATAAATAAGGTAAGAAAAAATATTAGAAAGTAAAGAAATATGATCAATTGTAATAGAAGTATTTACAATTTTTATTGTTACTCTAGCTGTACATATTCATCAATTTACTATAGTTAATATCTTACAATAAATTTATATATTATTTTCTATATATATATTTATTGGTTTAATATTTATTATCAAAGAAAAGCTATTAATTATACTTGCCTCCGTTTTCTGATCAAAAAAAAAAAAGGGAGTAAGTATAATTGGAAGCAAAAGGAATTTAAAATGAGGGATGAAGTTGTTATAACCCAAGGTTTTATTGCAGAATTTATTTTGTTACGTTTGTGACTTAAGTTGGAATTATTTTGTGATTCAGGACAGAGACGTCCTTTGAATTAAAGACGAGGGCGAGGAGGTCCTTTACTTCTTCCTAATTTTGGTAAGTGCATAAATAAGGAATTAATTCCCTATTCTAATCATGCTCTCATTCACGATCTACTCCCCATGAAATACCCCAAACCTTAATATGTTAGTTAATTATATAATTAATATATTTTAAGACTCAATTAGTCACTAAGAACATGTGGGAGAAATTCCCGAAGGAAACGAATCCAAACTGTAGATTGAAATCACAAACAAGGCTTTAAAACACGTTTTCGAAAAACCGAAAACGTGACTTTAAACGTCAAAAACGGACTTGTATAAATTATAGTTGATTTTATAACTATAATTATATACTAATTAAAGTCTAAAAATTTTTAGAATAAAAAAAATATATATATTCTAGAAACCGGACCCGAACTGTTAAAACTGACAGTTCGGAAATTAACGGTGTTATCTGCTAATGACCAAGTGCCACTCTCTCACATTGTAATAAAATCAGATTTTATTTCCCCCTCTACTCAATTAATTCTACCTTATTTACTAAACTACAAAATAATAAAATTCCCCTCACACACTAACTCTCTCTCACACTTTCTCTCTTCCCCTCATTCTCCTCATTCACGTTTTTCTTTTCCCTCACCCAGCTCTCTCTTTCTGTTCTTGTTGCCAGCAATGGCGATTTTTACAAGCCAAAGAAACCCCAACTTCAACTCTTTGTAACTTCTTCATCCTAGCTCCAAATCAAGAAATTCTTTCACCAAAATACTCCTCTCATCTTGGGGATCAGTTTGCACCTTTCAAAATCTCAAAACTCCATACTTCATCTCCATGGGTGTACCACATTTTGAAGAAGAAACTTCATATTCTTGAAGCCAATCACCTTCTTGTTGTTCTAAGGTAAGAAGGAAACCAAAATTTCACTTATTCCTCCATTTCCTTCTTGAAATCGATTTTCCCTATTTTTGAACACCATGCTTGTTCTCCATGTTAGCTTGTTAATCTTCAAGAGTTGTTGGAGCTAGCCCTAAATCCATTGCCAAACACTTCACTTTGAAGTAGAAGGTAATTTCCTCCATGTGTTCAAGTAATTCATAAATCCTAGGGTTAATGGAATTATAAACCCTAAAGACTCATTGTGGCTATCTTGGCTTGGTCATTAGTGTAGCAATCTATCCTGTTGAGTACGCTTGTGGAACAAGAAGTAAAGAGAAGGGGAAAGGTGGAAAAGAAAACCAAAGGTAATTAACTCACCTTCAACCAATGTGTGAGCTATGAATGTGTTTTGTTTTAGTGCAAATAAATGTTGAGTGTAATGCAGGTGTTGCTAATAATATGAGGAAATTCAGTGTTTAATTTGTTGTTGTTTAAGTGCCAAACTTTGAGGGCTATGTACATTGTGGTGTTGTGTCAAAATGATGGTTTTGTATACAAATTTGTGTTTCGGAATGAGTTGATGTTAAAGTGTTTTGGTGGCTAAATAATGTGGGGGAAACATGTAATAACTATGGGGAGATCATGCCAAAAGTTGTATAAAGTTGGGTGTAATTCTGTGTTGAAAACGCTATTTGAAAATGAACTTACAGGCACGTCCGAACTTCCGTCCGGACTTGGAAGTTCGGACATGCCTCGTGGTGTTATAAATTTTCTGAGTTTCGGGTGATGTCAGGACTTCTGTCCGACCTTTGAAGTCCGGACGCGTTTAAAAATTTTCTCAGGTTTTAAGTCTCGACTTGTGTCCGACCTTTGATGTCCGGACATAAGTTCGGACGCGTCAAAATTTTTTTCCCAGGTTTAAGTCTCGACTTGTGTCTGACCTTTGATGCCCGGACACAAGTTCGGACGCGTTGAAAATTTTTCCGGATTTGCTCTCGACTTGTGTCCGACCTTTGATGTCCGGACACAAGTTCGGACGTGTTTAAATTTTTTTTTTCCAGATTTCTGTTCGACTTGTGTCCGACCTTTAACGTCCGGACACAAGTTCGGACACTTGAAAATTTTTCCCAAATTCTGTTCGACTTGTGTCCGACCTTTAACGTTCGGACACAAGTTCGGACAAACGCCAGTTTTCATCTTCTAATTCTCGGCTTGTGTCCGAACATGGATGTCCGGACACAAGTTCGGACATGTCACTGTTTTCAACATAAATTGCTCGTTTGAGCCCCGTTTTGACTTCCGTTTGCGGGGGTTTGTTTAGGACATGTAGATGGGTTGTAATAACAACTAAAAAGACGGAAAGATTTTAATAAAGTGTGAAAGAAAAATAAACTAGGAATGTGAAGTAACCAATTAATAAAAGTCTAGTATATTAATTAACCGACATTACTAAATGTGTATAGGATTCTCCAACGGTGGGAACCAATCACAGCAAGGACCAAGGTATGGTTTTCTTGCAGTCTGTTGCCTACCGGTTTACACCGGCTTGTGTGTTGGTTGTTTTTCTGTGTGTTTACAACCTTGTAAGATTAAATCATGAAACGAGTTTACAGTTCTTATTATTAATGTGACGTGTGCGTACCGATACCGGTAACCTCGAATGTGTGCTAACTGTTGATTAACCAAAGCTAGGAAACGTAAGAGAACGGTATCCGGTAATAACGTCCCCAACCTAAGGAACGTTCTAACCCGGCTATGTATGTTTAGTTGTGATGTGTGTGGCTGAATAATGCCTTACTTCCCTCGTATGTCTAACCGGACTTAAACACTTACTTGTGTGAGGTTATGTTAAGCTCTCATCGTGGGACTTCTAACGAGGGCTAACCAGGGGAGTGAGGAATCTGGTCGTTCCGGTCACGCGTGTATGTATGGGTGGCGACATCTGTATCAGATTAGGCTCTCTCCTTATGTTAAGGTAGTTTTCCCTTCTTGGGAATTCGACCTCCCAATAGCTTAGCCAAAGCTTACCTACCTAACTTCCACTCGGGCTAGGGGGAAATTATGTGTTTGATGTGTTCGGGTCACTAGTCCCGTCTCATCTTTTAAGTTAAGTTATTCAGTTGACTAACAAACAGTAATGTGATGTATGTTGAGCTTAACATGAGGATGAAGACATCCTCTAGGCTACAAGTTGACTAACCATGTTGGTTGTTTCCTAATGTGAATTATTTTCACTATGTACGTGTGTATTGTTCTGCAATAATTCTTGTTAAGTATATGCATGTTGTATGATGAAATCAACGCCATGTTATCATGACAAATAGTTGCGTGTATCCCGGTAGTCAGCGGGATGCACGTTAACCATGCCAGCAAAAGGTTACTGACCCCCTTTGGGGGCTATGTTTATTTGCAGGATGAGGATCGAGGAAGCAGAATGGCTTTAGATCCTAGGTCGTTGATATTTTGTTATTTTTGGATGTTGAACCCGAGTAGTGTTTGTACACTCGAGGTCGTTTATTTTTGGTGGATGTAGGATCAGTTGGTGATTTTTGTACAGTTACACTCAGTATATTGTCATTCTTTTTGGATAGGTGATTTTTTTGTAAGGTTGTAATTATGCTCGGGATTCGCGTGGTCAGACCGATACATTTTATGTAATAGCCTTGTTAGCCACGTGGGTGGCTAACGGCGTGTAACACCGCCCCTTTTGGTATATGTTTAAGTAATGATTTCCGCTGCGATTATTGATTAAGTGTGATGGTTATGGATGGGGTGTTACAAAAAGTGGTATCAGAGCGAAGTATCGCTCTGATTACCAAAAACCGAGCTTAGGAATATACCGAGTTAGGAAGTTTAAACCTTGTCATCCAAAGGACGTTATAAACAAGTGATACGATAAGTTTGTAAGCACAATACTAATGTGCTCTCATATATGTTCAGATGGCAGGGCGACCACGGGGACGAGGCCGCGGAGGGCCTGGTCCAGGAGACACAGGGGATGACCCTACCGCTCAGATGATGGCCGAAGCTGTAGCGGCCGCCCTGGCCCAAGTGATACCTTAAATAGTAACCGCAGTGCAGCAAGGGCAGCAACAAGCCGTTGATCAAGATCAACCAGAACCACACCACCACAGCCACGCGAGACCAATTGGGTGAAAGCGTTGGCCGATTTAAGACCCCCGTCTTTCAAAGGGGAGACCGACCCTTCCAAACTAGAGACATATATCTCGGAGCTTGAGACCGCCTACGAGACTTTGGCCGTTCCTGCTGATGCCAAGGTCCGACTTGCTGCTTTTTATTTGAAGGGTTCAGCTAGGAACTGGTGGAAACTTGTACGGGCCGAGAAAGTGGCCGATCCGGAGTTTGGGTGGGAACAGTACACGGCGTTACTGCGAGCCAAGTACTACCCAGTGCATTTGCAAGAGGCAAAGCGCCTGGAGCTTGACCGTTTGAAGCAAGGAGACAAAATGACGGTGGACGACTACTACACCACCTTCACCGACCTTGTTCATATCGTACCCGACCTAGGTTACTCGAACCGGGTCTTGGTGAATCGCTTCTACAGCGGGTTGAGCCACCGCCTGCGCTATGGCATGGGGCCAGCCGAGTACAATACCTTGCAGGTATCTTCAAAAAAAATAAAATATATAATATCTAAGTGTGAATGAGTTATGTTGTATGTGAGTGTGTAAATATGTTGCGGGGCATGACTAACACCTTGAACCTCAGGAGTGCTATCATGCCGCTGCTAAGGTGGAGATCACCGTCCGTCTAAGGGACGAGGAGAATGCGCATAAGCGCAAGGTCTCGAGCGAGGGCCAAGGCTCGCAAGGGTACCAAGGAGGGAAGAAGAGGAAACCTTACCCTCAGCCCCAGAAAGACCAGCAACAGGGTGGCAAGGGCCAAGCCCAGCCCACTACCTCTGAGGAGCCGCTGAAGCTCACCTATGCCTATGCGGCTAAGCCCTTACGCTCTCACCCGCCCAAGGGTAACTAGTTAATTCCGAATACCGAATTCAAGTATGTATTGATATATTGTGAAGTGTGTATTGATTGTGTGTTGTGATAGCAGCCAGTACGGGCTCTGGACCGGAGCGCCACTACTTCTGTAAGTGGTGCAAAGGTGACCATCCCGGCAAGGATTGCAAAGGGAATGATGTGCAGTGCCACTACTGCAAGAAGCTGGGGCACCGTGACTTCGAGTGCTACAGTAACCCCGATGGCAGGAACTATAGGCCTAGAGGGAAATGGAAGGGTAAGGCCACTGCGACCACTGAAGGCCTGAAATCTACCTATCAGCCATCCTCAGGGCAAGGGAATACTGATTCCTAGAAAGGGAAGGGGCCGGGAGCAGGCAAGGCTGCCTTGAACGTGGTGGACCGGTCAGAGGCACCAGGATCGTCTTCTAGACCAGGTACCCCTTAGAACCGTTAAGTGAGATTAGTGATTGCTTACCATATTCCATGCATGTGTGTTAGTGAGTCAAAATGTATGACCACATAAGTAACAAGTTAAAATATAATGTAAAAACCACCTAAACAAGGTAACTCTAAACCTTATGAACTTTCAATATTTGTTATCCAATCCCACCCACACCGAACCCCGGAGACACCACCATCGACATTGCTGACTATCCGACAGAACAATGTCAAGTTATCCAACCAGGTATGATATTATTAAAAGGATACTTTACACCCGAAGCACAAATTCATATCATTCGACGATGCAACGAGCTTGGAGCAGCACCTGGAGGTTTCTACACACCTGAATACCCAAGTGGGGCGAAAATGAGTTTAAAGATGGTGTGCATGGGTAAGGATTGGAACCCTTACACCAGGTCATATCAGAACACGCGAGCTGAAGATGGAGCTACCATACCGAATGTACCTGAGGAGTTCCTTGCGGTTGTTAACCACACCGTGGGAATTGCTCAGCAAGTTGAGTCGGAACAAATTCCAAGTATCAAGGCAGATTTATGTATTGTCAATTTCTACCAAAAAGGTGGAAGATTGGGTTTACACCAAGACAAGGACGAGACACCCGAGTCTCTTAGTAAGGGAGTACTCGTGGTGTCTTGGTCCATTGGTGATACCGCAGTGTTTATGTATGGCGAGCAGAAGCGTGCGGACCTCGCAAGGAAGCTAGTATTGGAGTCTGGCGATGTGTTGATCATGGGTGGGCAGTCAAGGATGCTGTATCATGGTATCAAGAAGATCAAATTGAATACGGCGCCTCCGACAATAATCAATGCCACACACATGAAACCTGGAAGATTAAACTTAACCTTTAGGCAGTTCTAAAGTCATGTAAAGTGTGAAGTCAGTTGTATGTTAAGTATGTGATGCAGTAAGTATGCTAAGTTATCGAGCGATGTAGCCAATGTAATACCATCATGATGTAACGATGAGTTTTATGAATAAAGTAGTGTTGATTTCTTGAGTAAACCACTCGTGTTATTACCGTTATAATTATAAAGTTTCTGAAATAAATTAGGCTGTGCACTCGGGACGGGAGGTATACTGAGTGTCTGCAATGAGGCAGAGGCCGGTAACAGCGGCACCATCCTCACCGGTACCTTCCCAGTTAATGGCGTGGACGCCTCGGTCTTGTTCGACTCCGGAGCCTCACACACTTTTATCTCACTATCTTTTGCGAAGAGGCTGGGGTTAGACGGTGAAGAGATGCAAGACTTTCTAGTCACTCTCCCGTTGAAAGAGCGGATCAGGTGTACCCGCTACCACCGAGATGTTGTTGTACGAATTAAGAATGAAGAGTTCCCGATCGACTTGATAGAGTTCGACGGGCTTGCTTTTGATGTAATTGTCGGAATGAACTGGTTGGAGCGGTACAAGGGCAGAATCCTATGTGCCGAGCACCGTCTGCTTCTTCGGAGTCCGTCTGGGGTTACCATTTCATACCGCCAGAGGCCCAGGGAGCCTTCGACACAGATCATTTCCGCCATGGCCATGTATTACGAAATCAGAAGGAAGAATGATGTATACCTCTGCTATGTCCAGGACATAGAGAGAGACCCTGAGTTTAGCCCAGATGTGCCGGTTGTGTCGGAGTTTCCTGATGTCTTTCCTAAGGAGCTCCCAGGCATGCCGCCTACACGGACAGTTGAGTTTGAGATTGACTTGGTACCGGGCACCGGACCTATAGCGAAGGCGCCCTACCGTATGGCTCCAGCTAAGATAACAGAGCTCAAAGAGCAGCTGCGAGACCTACTCGATAAGGGATTTATCCGCCCTAGCGTTTTACCATGGGGAGCACCAGTCCTTTTTGTGAAGAAAAAGGATGGTAGTCTCCGCCTCTGCATCGATTACAGAGAGCTGAATGCTGTGACAGTGAAGAACCGTTACCCATTGCCACGTATCGATGATTTGTTCGATCAGCTGAGAGGTGCATCTGTATTCTCTAAGATCGATCTGCGATCGAGTTACCATCAAATTGCTATCAGAGACAATGATATTGAGAAGACCGCATTCCGAACCAGATATGGGCACTATGAATTCACGGTCATGCCGTTTGGGTTGTCTAATGCAGCGGCAAAGTTTATGGACTTGATGAATCGTTTGTTTCGAGAGTAGTTGGACAAGTCAGTGGTTGTCTTCATCGATGATATTCTTATTTATTCTAAGTCCAAGGTTGAGCATGAAAGTCACCTGAGGAGTGTATTGCAGACATTGAGAGAGAACCAGCTTTATGCGAAGTTCTCGAAGTGTGAATTTTGGTTGGACCAAGTCTCTTTTCTTGGTCATGTTATTTCTGAGGCCGGGATCGCTGTGGATCCGGCCAAGATTGATGCTGTGCGCACCTAGCCTAGACCGAAGACGGTTACAGACATCCGGAGCTTCCTCGGTCTGGCAGGTTATTATCGGAGGTTTGTCAAGAATTTTTCTAGTGTTTCGAAACCGCTGACATCCTTAATGAAGAAGGATGCACCGTTTGAGTGGACAGTTGACTGTGAGAGCTCATTCAAGAAGCTCAAGGATGCCTTGACTTCTGCACCAATTCTTACTATACCAGAGGGTACTGATGGTTTTGAGGTGTATTGTGACGCGTCAGGTAAAGGAATGGGTTGTGTTTTGATGCAACACGGGAAGGTCGTGGCTTACGCCTCCCGACAGTTGAAACGACATGAAGAAAACTATCCTACACACAATCTAGAATTGGGTGCCATTGTCTTCGCCTTGAAGATATGGCGACACCATTTGTATGGAGTGAATGTGACGATCTATTCAGATCACAAGAGTTTGAAATACCTGTTCACTCAGAAGGAGTTGAACATGAGGCAAAGAAGATGGGTTGAATTCCTTACGGATTACGATATTAACCTTCAGTACAAGGAAGGTAAGGCAAACATTGTGGCTGATGCATTGAGTCGCCGAGCACACTCTCTCCATTCGCTAATCTCTCACTCTAGCTTGGTTAAAGAGGTGCGGAGTGCTCAGATGGCAGATCAGTACATGCAAGAGATCAAACAGAAGCTTATTGACGGCACGTTTGAAAGTCAGAAGTATGATTTCCGACTTCATGATGATGACTTGATCAGGCTGAATGGCCGACTTTGTATTCCACGAAGTAGCGCTGAGCTGAAGGAGCGCATACTGAGTGAATCACACTGTTCTTCTACTTCTATTCACCCCGGAGCTTCAAAGATGTATAAGAGTTTGAAGAGATATTTCTGGTGGACCGGTATGAAGAAAGATGTGACAGATTATGTTGTTAGGTGTCTCACTTGCCAGAAGGTCAAGTTTGAGCACCGTTGTCCTGGTGGCATGGTACAGCCAATGCCCGTTCCTGAATGGAAGTTCCATGATCTTTCCATGGACTTCATTGTTGGACTTCCGCCTACTCGGGGAGGTTTGAATATGATATGGGTCGTTGTTGACCGACTGACCAAGGTGGCCCGATTCATTCCGATGAAGGACACCTGGAAAGTGGCGAAGCTAGCAGATCTCTTCGACCGTGAGATAGTACGACATCATGGAGTACCGAAGACTATCGTGTCTGATAGGGATACCAGATTCCTCTCGAGGTACTGGAGAACTACACGGGAAGCGCTTGGTACCGAACTGAAGTTGAGTACGGCGTTCCACCCACAGACAGATGGTCAGAGTGAGCGCACTATACAGACGCTTGAGGATATGTTACGTGCATGTGCACTTGACTTTCAGACCAGCTGGATTGATAAGTTACATCTGATCGAGTTTAGCTACAACAACAGTTACCATGCGTCGATCAAGATGTCTCCCTTCCAGGCTTTGTACGGTAGACCATGCCGCACGCCATTATGCTGGGATGAGTCGAGTGAGACGGTCATTATAGGACCTGAGTATTTAGAGCAAGTACAAGCAGAAGTACGTCAGATCCGGGCTAACATGAAGGCAGCTCAGGATAGACAGAAATCATACGCCGATGTGCGCAGACGTGACCTGGAGTTCGCCGTGGGTGATCAGGTATTTCTTAGAGTATCCCCCATGAAGGGTGTGTTTCGTTTTGGCCAGAAAGGCAAGTTGAGCCCAAAGCATGTGGGGCCTTATGTTGTGACGGAGCGGATAGGCCCGGTAGCCTACAGACTTGATTTACCTGCTAAGTTAGGCAAGGTACATGATGTATTTTATGTGTCCTAGTTGAAGAAATATATGTCTCATCTGTCTCATGTACTTCAGCCCGAAAGGCTAACACTAGAGCCGACCATGCGATCAGTGGAGACTCCCGTACGGATCCTGGACACTAAGACTCGAGACACTCGCCATAAGTCTGTTAGATTGGTGAAGGTTCTCTGGTCTAACCAGGAAGTCGAGGAGGCCACTTGGGAGCTGGAAGAGAAAATGAGGGTGAAGTACCCGTCGTTGTTTACTTCTTAGTTTTGTATGTATAGGGTACGGGGCGTACCCCTATTTAAGGGGAGTAGAGCCGCTTCGGTTACGTATGTACGGCATGTATTGGAATACATGTCTATGTTGTTATGTTATAGACCTTTGAGTCTAAGTGATGTTATGTACAGTCTAAGTGATGTTATGTACCGGGACCTTGAGTCCGATGTGATGTAAAGAATGTTTGTTTGTTGTTATGGAAGTGTTGTTTCAGAAGTAATCCCCGTGTTCTAATATTTAAGATGCGTGGGAGGTGTGAACTTTGGGGACAAAGTTCTTTTAAGGGGGGTAGATTGAAATACCCCAAACCTTAATATGTTAGTTAATTATATAATTAATATATTTTAAGACTCAATTAGTCACTAAGAACATGTGGGAGAAATTCCCGAAGGAAACGAATCCAAACTGTAGATTGAAATCACAAACAAGGCTTTAAAACACGTTTTTCGAGAAAACCGAAAAAAGTGACTTTAAACGTCAAAAACGGACTTGTATAAATTATAGTTGATTTTATAACTATAATTATATACTAATTAAAGTCTAAAAATTTTTAGAATCAAAAAAATATATATATTCCAGAAACCGGACCCGAACTGTTAAAACTGACAGTTCGGAAATTAACGGGTGTTATCTGCTAATGACCAAGTGCCACTCTCTCACATTGTAATATAAAATCAGATTTTATTTCCCCCTCTACTCAATTAATTCTACCTTATTTAGTAAACTACAAAATAATAAAATTCCCCTCACACACTAACTCTCTCTCACACTCTCTCTCTTCCCCTCATTCTCCTCATTCATGTTTTTCTTTTCCCTCACCCAGCTCTCTCTTTCTGTTCTTGTTGCCAGCAATGGCGATTTTTACAAGCCAAAGAAACCCCAACTTCAACTCTTTGTAACTTCTTCATCCTAGCTCCAAATCAAGAAATTCTTTCACCAAAATACTCCTCTCATCTTGGGGATCAGTTTGCACCTTTCAAAATCTCAAAACTCCATACTTCATCTCCATGGGTGTACCACATTTTGAAGAAGAAACTTCATATTCTTGAAGCCAATCACCTTCTTGTTGTTCTAAGGTAAGAAGGAAACCAAAATTTCACTTATTCCTCCATTTCCTTCTTGAAATCGATTTTCCCTATTTTTGAACACCATGCTTGTTCTCCATGTTAGCTTGTTAATCTTCAAGAGTTGTTGGAGCTAGCCCTAAATCCATTGCCAAACACTTCACTTTGAAGTAGAAGGTAATTTCCTCCATGTGTTCAAGTAATTCCTAAATCCTAGGGTTAATGGAATTATAAACCCTAAAGACTCATTGTGGCTATCTTGGCTTGGTCATTAGTGTAGCAATCTATCCTGTTGAGTACGATTGTGTAACAAGAAGAGAGAGGGGAAAGGTGGAAAAGAAAACCAAAGGTAATTAACTCACCTTCAACCAATGTGTGAGCTATGAATGTGTTTTGTTTTAGTGCAAATAAATGTTGAGTGTAATGCAGGTGTTGCTAATAATATGAGGAAATTCAGTGTTTAATTTGTTGTTGTTTAAGTGCCAAACTTTGAGGGCTATGTACATTGTGGTGTTGTGTCAAAATGATGGTTTTGTATGCAAATTTGTGTTTCGGAATGAGTTGATGTTAAAGCGTTTTGGTGGCTAAATAATGTGGGGGAAACATGTAATAACTATGGGGAGATCATGCCAAAAGTTGTATAAAGTTGGGTGTAATTCTGTGTTGAAAACGCTATTTGAAAATGAACTTACAGGCACGTCCGAACTTCCGTCCGGACTTGGAAGTTCGGACATGCCTCGTGGTGTTATAAATTTTCTGAGTTTCGGGTGATGTCCGGACTTCTGTCGACCTTTGAAGTCCGGACCGTTAAAATTTTTCAGGTTTAGTCTCGACTTGTGTCCGACCTTTGATGTCCGGACACAAGTTCGGACGCGTCAAAATTTTTTCCCAGGTTTAAGTCTCGACTTGTGTCCGACCTTTGATGTCCGGACACAAGTTCGGACGCGTTGAAAATTTTCCGGATTTGCTTCGACTTGTGTCCGACCTTTGATGTCCGGACACAAGTTCGGACGTGTTTAAAATTTTCCAGATTTCTGTTCGACTTGTGTCCGACCTTTAATGTCCGGACACAAGTTCGGACACTTGAAAATTTTTCCCAAATTTTGTTCGACTTGTGTCCGAACTTCAAAGATCGGACACAAGTTCGGACAAATGCCAGTTTTCATCTTCTAAGTCTCGGCTTGTGTCCGAACATGATGTCCGGACACAAGTTCGGACATGTCACTGTTTTCAACATAAATTGCTCGTTTGAGCCCCGTTTTGACTTCCGTTTGCGGGGGTTTGTTAGGACATGTAGATGGGTTATAAAACAACTAAAAAGACGGAAAGATTAATAAAGTGTGAAAGAAAATAAACTAGGAATGTGAAGTAACAATTAATAAAAGTCTAGTATATTAATTAACTGACTTACTAAATGTGTATAGGATTCTCCAACGGTGGGAACCAATCACAGCAAGGACCAAGGTATGGTTTTCTTGCAGTCTGTTGCCTCCGGTTTACACCGGCTTGTGTGTTGTTGTTTTCTGTGTGTTTACAACCTTGTAAGATTAAATCATGAAACGAGTTTACAGTTCTTATTATTAATGTGACGTGTGCGTACCGATACCGGTAACCTCGAATGCGTGCTAACTGTTGATTAACCAAAGCTAGGAACGTAAGAGAACGGTATCCGGTAATAACGTCCCAACCTAAGGAACGTTCTAACCCGGCTATATGTTTAGTTGTGATGTGTGTGGCTGAATAATGCCTTACTTCCCTGTATGTCTAACTGGACTTAAACACTTACTTGTGTGAGGTTATGTTAAGCTCCCATGTGGGACTTCTAACGAGGCTAACCGGGGGAGTGAGGAATCCGGTCGTTCCGGTCACGCGTGTATGTATGGGTGGCGACATCTGTATCAGATTCGGCTCTCTCCTTATGTTAGGTAGTTTTCCCTTCTTGGGAATTCGACCTCCCAATAGCTTAGCCAAAGCTTACCTACCTGACTTCCACTCGGGCTAGGGGGAAATTATGTGTTGATGTGTTCAGGTCACTAGTCCCGTCTCATCTTTAAGTTAAGTTATTCATTGACTAACAAACAGTAATGTGATGTATGTTGAGCTTAACATGAGGATGAAGACATCCTCTAGGCTTACAAGTTGACTAACCATGTTGGTTTCCTAATGTGAATTATTTTCACTATGTACGTGTTGTTATTGTTCTGCAATAATTCTTGTTAGTATATGCATGTTGTATGATGAAAATCAACGCCATGTTATCATGACAAATAGTTGCGTGTATCCCGGTAGTCAGCGGGCTGCACGTTAACCATGCCAGCAAAAGGTTGCTGACCCCCTTTGGGGGCTATGTTTATTTGCAGGATGAGGATCGAGGAAGCAGAATGGCTTTAGATCCTAGGTGTTGATATTTTGTTATTTTTGGATGTTGAACCCGAGTAGTGTTTGTACACTCGAGGTCGTTTATTTTGGTGGATGTAGGATCAGTTGGTGATTTTTGTACAGTTACACTCGGTATATTGTCATTCTTTTTGATAGGTGATTTTTTTGTAAGGTTGTAATTATGCTCGGGATTCGCGTGGTCAGACCGATACATTTATGTAACAGCCTTGTTAGCCACGTGGGTGGCTAACGGCGTGTAACACCGCCCCTTTTGGTATATTTAAGTAATGATTTCCGCTGCGATTATTGATTAAGTGTGAAGGTTATGGATGGGGTATTACACCCCAACTGTCAGTTTTATCGGAGTGTTCTCTCTCTCTCTCTCTCATTCTCAGAAACGTTCTTCCCTTCCCTTGCGAGTATGAGTTGCTGAAATTTTTGTTCTGCTGTTGCTAATTCTCTACTATGGATTCTTCTTCGCTACGTCTCCTTTGTCATAATCAGGTTTGATTTGTAGCAGTCGACATTCTTCGTATTATATTTTGGATTTCTCTCTACGTTTCTGATTCCTGGTTCCTCTACATTCCGATTGTTGTCAGTGGTTGATTCCTGCACCCTCAATCAATTCTCTGCTATTGATCCTCCTCTGCGATATCTCAATTGTTGAATTCAGGTTCGGGTGGTGGATTATAGTTTCTGTTTTGTTTTCAGGGTTGTGGCACTTTGCTGATTTTTGAAATTCTCTACGTTATTGGTATATTCAGTGATTACTGCTTTTGCGTGTGGTCAACATTTTGGTGGCTGATTCTGCTACATTTGGAACTTCTTCTACAATTAAACGAGGTAGGTGGCTGATGGATTCGATAGGGGTGTTCGGTTGTGGGGAGTTTCTGAATCGTTCATCTAATTATCTGAATTAAGTATAAATGATTTCTCCTTTTGATTTTGCATTGTTTTGAACCAGTCAAACCCCCACAGTTGTTGGCTTTAAGTGCTGGTTTTGTGTTGCCAAATTGGTGATGTTTTGATTTATTGTTCGTATGTTATTGTTATGAAATTCTCTGATTTTTGCCTTGTCCGAACATCTGTCCGAACGTTGATGTTCGGACAGACCCTATTTTGCCTTATGATTTCCAAGTTTTAACTTGTGTCCAAACTTTCGTCCGAACATGTAAGTTCGAACGGGGTGCGAGGACGAGTCTGGCTTACAAGTCTTGGCATATGTCCGAATTTGTCCAACACCTTTGATTTTTGACTCTCGACCTGTGTGTCCGAACATGGATGTTCGGACACATGTTCGAATTTTTGGAACTTTTTCTCTTTTAAGTCTCGACTTGTGTCCGAACATGGATGTTCAGACACATGTTCAGATAAGCTGTTTTGCCTAAATTGCTCGTTTGAGCTCCATTTTGACTTCTGTTTGTGGGGTTGTGTCCCCTAATGATGATTAAGCTTTCTAATCACTTTGTAGTGCTGATTATGCACCTATGAGTATTATTTATTAAGCTTCTATTTTGGGACATAGTATTCTCTGTACCTGAGCCGTGGATGGATGGGTCTAGCTATCCCGTAGCGAGCTGCATAGGCAATCCTTCTATTATTTACAACAGGTCCCCCCCCCCCCCCCCCGTTCTGTTCACGAGTGATGTTCCTCGTTCTGTTCATAGATTCTCTCCGTTTGTTTGTATGCATTGAGCACTAGGGTCCCGCTCTATTTGTGCCTCTATAAGTTCTGAACTCTGTTTTAGCCATGGTAAGTTGGGTTTCCACTACTGTCATTTTGCTATGGAAAGTACTCATCCTTCTGTTTGACTTTTGTACTTATGATCATTCTTCTAAATGCTTTGATCATGCTTATTGATGAAGTTTGTCATCTACTGAGCATGTGTTTGCTCATTCCCCTACTTTCCACTAACATTTACAAATTGATCAGGGAGGATCTCTCTTCGATTTCTGAAGTTTTAGCTAGTCTAGCTCATCTATGTTTATTTGGCACGTCATACATTTGGATCTTTGTAGCCTTCGGCCCATTTAACATTACTTGTGTTAGACCTTTGACTTCTAAGTTATGTTTGGATTTTAATTACATTTTGAGGAATGTTTGACTATCTCTCTGTCTATATATCATACAATGTTATTTCGACTATTCTTTAGATGTTAGTGAGAGGTCTTGCGTTATTAGGTAATAGATACGCGGCGTGTAACATCCCTAACTCCTAGGCTGGTTTTGTGGTTTTACATTTAGTGGTATCAGAGCTCTGGGTTTGAATTTGCTAGAAATTAGAGTTCAATTAGTTTGTCAGAATGTCATTTGTGTTTCTTAAGGCTGGTGCGGCTAATTTTTGGATTTGTGAACTTTCAGAATGCCGCACGAGAGCTCCAGTTACCCCTCAGGGAGATGTGCTGATGCTGTTCAGCAGTTTATGACCTAGCTGATGCAGACTGTGGCTGCTGGTGGTGAAGCTACTGGTGGTGCAGCCGGAGCTGAGGTTGCTAATGCTGGGGGGCGTAACGTAAAAGCGTTATAACAATTTATGAAGCTGAAGCCTCCAGCTTTTGATGGGAGTGGAGATCCTAGGAGGCCAGCCACTGGTTGTCAGAGGTAGAAGAGTTACTTCGTATGATGAGGTCCGAGGAGGAGCAAAAGGTGGACTTCGCTACCTTAATGTTCAAGGTCGAAGCCAAGGAGTGGTGGAGGTCAGTGATTGAAAGTTCCCACAGCCCTGGAGGTGGGAACAGTTTACCAGCGAGTTTAACAAACAATTCTACCTCGACATCTATAAGGACCAAAAAATCCTCGAGCATAATTGACTGCGTCAGGGTCGGGATATGAGTGTGAAGGACTATGTCAGGAAGTTCATCACCCTGTCTAAATTTGCAACTGAGCTGGATGAGCATAAGAAGGCTAGGAAGTTCGAGAGTGGCCTTAGACCAGACATCAAGTCCGTTGTGATGCCCTTTCGTCACAGGACCTTTCGAGATGTAGCCGACATGGCTCTGTTGGTGAAGGCCGATCTAAAGGGCAGCCAGTCTACAGTGAAGGACCAGAGAGAGGAAGCAGAGGTCCAATGATGCTGGAAGGAGAGATTATGGTGCTTCTTAGAAGAAGCAGTTTGCTGGGGATTATCGTGGTTCAGGAGTTCCACCGGGGACGTGAGTGCTACAAAAAGTCTGGAGCGTGCTTCAAGTGTGGCTCCCTCAACCACCGGATTCCAGATCGCCCTCAGGCTGAGAGGAGCAGGGGCAGTTCAGCAGGTAGGACTGGAGGGTCTACCTAGAGGCTAGAGACCGATCAGAGCAGAAAAAGCCCCACGCCCAGGCGAGAGTCTATGTGATGGCTGAAGAGAGAGATTGTTTGACAGGCTGTTTGGTCACAGGTATCCTAGTTGTCTTCTCGTTCTATATTTTGTTGTACAAGGGGGTCAATACGGTTAGATAGATAACAGTTGTAAACACTAGTCTAAATACTTGCCCGACTCAATAACATCCAAGCATAATCTTTAAAAGGGTGCTGGAGTCAACGAAGATTGAACTAGTGTTGTGACAAAAGTACATAACCACTAGAGTGAGTATCAAGTTTAAACACTGAAAGGACATAAGCCTATGAGTAATAAGATATCAACTATGTCGGAGCTCAAGCGGTAAGAAAGGGCCGAAAAGGCTTATTTAAGACATGAACCAACTAAACTTGTAGATGCAAGTGGTTGCAAACCCTCTAATTTATTTATGGAAAATTGCCAATAAAGCACCAGTGAGAAAAGAAAGAAATAAAATGCGTGTCTAATGAGGAAGTCATGGCACTCTAAGGTTGGGGTTAACACCAATATTAGTGAAACAAAGACGGGAAAGCTTATGGTGAGCTTAAGGACAAGAACAAGGAAACCCCATTAATTGGGTAGAAGATTATGAGAAATTTTCATAAGCTGAAGGACTTGCTTATATTAGCACTTAATCTTACCATTTTTAGAAAGAAAAAATGGGATGCGTAGCAATGCAGCACGGGAAGGGCATTACCTATGCCCCGTCTACTGAAGGAACTTGAGAAAAATATCCTATACATGATTCCAAATTAGATGCAAACATCTTTACTCTAAAATATAGAGAAATCATTGTATAGTGTAGCAATTACCATATACTTGGATCATAAGAACCTTTAATGTGTTCACAACCCAGATAGAATTGAACATAACACAAAAGGTGTCGGATTGAGTTACGAGGAAGGTAGAGATAACATAGTAGTGAATGCCATGATAATAAATACATGTCTAAGGACAAGAACATAATATGTAAGATTGACCATTATATGCAGGCCCTTAGACATAACATTTCGATTGAAAAAATAGACGAGTAGAATTACAAGTTTAGACTCGATGCTAATGGGAAAAATCAGATGAGAAATAGATTATGCATTAATTTCAAGGACATGGAGCAAAAGGAAGTTATGATACAAGATTAAACAGCACGGATGGGGAAAAGTAAATGGTAGAAGACCATCAAAAGTAGGATTCACACATGGCTGTGTGGAAAGAAAGAGTCACGTAACCTCAAGATTATCCTGGTCGTGGATGCGGATAAAGGAATGAAGCTTGCTTGGAGAAATGCATTGTCATTAGTTTACAAGAGAAGAAGTCGGCAACGGAGGCAATGGATGGATTCCAACTCCTTTGGCCTAACATGAAGGGATTATTGGCTTTCTCAAGAAGGAAATTTCTTACAGTCTTTAATTCAAAAAGAGAGGTAGACGATATAATAGAAGAGGCAAGAATGGAGAGTAAAGATCTAGAAGGCATGGAAATTCAAGGTGGAACAAATGACCATGTTAAGAAAAGAACTTGGTTGTTATGTGAGGCGTTCCAATTCATGGGGAACAAGACAAATCTGAGAAAATTGCCCAAATAGTCGGTGAAGTAATGAAGATAGAGGAGGAGGAAAATAAATTTGTAGAACATGCAGAGATTAGAATCCAAATCGAAAAGTCCACATTACAGTTGATAAACTAGAAGACTACAGTCAAAATTGATGGACAAAATTTTCTAGTAAGTATAGTTAAAGCGGATGGTCAGAGGTCCAAAAGTTCACAGGCAGATATGCCGGAAAGTATTGCACAACTGTCTAAGACTAAATCCAATAGTCAGTAGACTGAAAGTAATAGCATCGCTGCAGCAAACGATGATGGGCAAGAGAATCCACATGAAGAATCCACAGATAATGCCATGCAACCGTTAGTAGAAGGGAGTTTACACCCACGTGCAAATGGGCACGAGTTAGGGGAAACTGAAACGGTAAAAGAAAACACAATTATTATGCCTGGAGGAGAACAGGCCTAGGGAGGGAATTTTCTTGGGTTGCGTAAACTCTGAGGCAAAAAAAGCAAGGAACAAGAAAAGTCAGGTGAAATCTTTACCCATGACGATGTTAAGGAAAAGGAAGTGGGCAGTTCGGTGAAGGATAATCCTGAGGCGCGCGCCACATACACTCAAGCGAGTAACCCATAAGTCTGAAGACGGGAATATTAGTCCAATCAATGTTGGATGCTAGGAAATGGTCAAAAGGGCAGAAAATGGAGGAAAAGATAAATTAGGACTGCCAAATACTCCAACGGTCAACACCCTAGAACGCCTGACAGGAAATAAAATAGCAAGAGAGAGCAAAAGAAATTTGTTTGTAGAACTTTCCCACGACATGCTGCCATCTGCTCAGGTAAAGACTAGGGATGCAATAAATTAGAAGGGAGAAATTATTAATATTGAGAATGAAGCAGATGAATGTATAGATCTCTTGATGCAATTGGGATGTCAGGTCCCGAACGTGGCCCATACAAAAACAAACATTCAGAAACAACTTCAGGTTAGCCCGAGTAATTAGGGCAGCAACGATGTGAATATAGGCTTTCAAAATATCAAAGGAATGAGGTCAAAGTCCAAGCAAAAGAAGGTACGTGAAGAAGTAAGAAAATCAAGGATTTATATTTTTATGTCTAGTAAAAACGCAGCAAAGGATGTTAGCAGCAAGCTTGGTTCCAAAATTTTGGGGTAAAAAGAAAGTGAGTCTTGGATGGGATGAAGTCTATAGCCTAGGGAGGTATGAAGGCTTGGTAGTATTATGGGATGAAGAAGAAGTGGAAGTTCACCAGATAGAAAAATTCTAGAGATGGATGATGCTTGATATTAAGTACCGCAATGAAGGAACATGGTGCTCGGTGATCGCAATATATGCGCCATGTGATGTCAAAGAAAGGAAGGTTATGTTTGATGAGTTATTCCAAGTCAGACACAAGTGGCGGTCAAAAGTGTTGTTTATAGGGGATTTTAATGAGGTTTTATAGCCAGCGGAAAGAATGTCGCGGTGCAACAACAGGTATACGAAAAGGCTGAAAGAATTTCAAAGATGGATAAAGGATATGCAGCTGATTGAGATACACCTATGTGATGCTAAGTTTACATGGAGAGGGGTGGTTCCCTAAGAAAAATTGATAGAAGCTTTATGATGCATAAATGGTTAGCACAGTATACCGATGTCAAACTACAATCTAGGGAATGGTCAACTTCAGACCATAGGCTCATTGTGTTGGATACGGGAACAGTTAATTGGGGCCCGAAGCCGTTTAGGTCATTGGACACGTGGTTAGAACACCCCCAGTTTGCCAAGTTCATAAAGAAGGAATGGGGAACCATGAACCATGGAACTACTTTGAAGAAGCTGAAATGGTTAAAAGGCGCTTTGCGGAGATGGAATAAAGAGGTCTTTGAAGAAATAAAGCAAAAAGTGCTTGATCGATCTGAGGAGGTGAAGAAAATTGAAAGGAAAATAGAAAAGGTTGATGCCTCCACGGTCATAGAGAGGGCAAGGATGCAAGCATTGGCGAAACTCGATCAAGTAGAGAGGGAGCAGGAATTATACTAGAAGCAACTTGCCCAAGACAAATGGATTAGGATGCAGACAATAATACCAGATATTTACATATGAGGGCCACACTTAATCGATGCAAGAAACTCATCAGATACCATTTAACTAAAGATGGTGTCCTCTACAACCCTACAGAAATTAAAACACATTATTGACTATTACGCCAGGTTGTTTGAAGCGCAGAGCCTCTAAGGGATAAAGCCACTAGTTGAAGGCTACCCAACGCTGTCGATAGCTGAAGTGGACTAGTTAGAGAAAATTTCGACAGTTGAGGAAGTTAAGCAAGTCATTTTCCAGTGTAATGGGTCTAAGGCGCCGAGTTTTGATGGTTATAACATGAAATTCATAAAAAAGATGTGGCATGTGATGGGCAAAGATTTTGCGAAGGATGTGCAGAATTTTATCATCACATAAAAAATGGAGCGAGGGACAAATACCACGTGTATAGCATTGATACCTAAGACATCGGAGGCATCTCAAGTAGAGGAATACCGGTCGATAAGCATGGTGGGCTGCTTGTATAAAGTTATTGCTAAATTGTTGAGCAATCGATTGAGCCCATAATTGCCTAAGTCAATTGGTGAGCCACAATCAGGGTTTATCAAAGGGATAAATATCCTTGAACGGCCGTTTATAGCAAATGAAGTTATAACGTCATTGCCAAAGACTAAGAGGAAAGGAGTGCTATTAAAAATTGACTTGATGCAGGCGTATGACTGCATATCTTAGGAATTCTTAGATGTCATGATGGAGCGTATGGGATTTGGAGGCGGTCGATCATGGAATGTGTCACCACTTCAAGAATATGGATCTTAGTGAATGGCTCTCCAACTAAACCTTTCTCCCCTAGTCGAGGAATCCGCCAAGGTGATCTGCTTTCCCCTTCATTGTTTATCATTGTTGTTGAAATCCTTCATTGGATGATTAAAGGAGCGGTGGAACATGGCTTGTTCTTGGGTCTTAAGGTGGGTAGAAGACAAGTGCAGGTGACCCACCTCCAATTTGCAGATGATGTTGATATTCAGTGAGATATGTACGCAAGAACTATTCATCTCCACAGAATCCTCTTAGTGTTTGCTGAAACTAGTGGTCTCAGACTAAACATGGAGAAATCTTTAGCATTTTGCATTAACACAAGTGAGCAAGAAACACAAATGGTTGCAAATATTTTTGGATGCCGAATTGGTGTGTTGCCAACATCGTACCTAGGATGCCCTTTGAGTGTGAACACTAGAAAAGTTTCAAAGTGGGAACCGGTCTTGCAGAAGGTAGAATCAAAACTTGCATCTTGGAAGGGTAGCAGGTTATCAAAAGCGGGGCGCGCAACTCTTATTCGATCGGTTCTGGAAGCCATCCCTCTATATTGTGCAAGCTTGTTCGTCATGCCGGGGAAGGTACGAAGGAAATTAGTAGACTTACAAAGGAATTTTTTTAGGGAAAAGCTCAAGCAAAGCCTTAGCTACTGTCTAATGGGCTAGGATGTCTCTACCTAAGGATGTTGAGGGCCTAGGATTTACAAACTTGAGCAACAAGAACCTAGCTTTTTTAGCTAAATTGAGGTATAACTTTTCACGTAATCATCAGCCGTTATGGAAAATGGTAGTGAAGTCTATTTATTAGGTGAGGGATGGGCTGCATACTGGAGAGTCGATAGCTGTAAATGCAACCTAAAAAGGTCTGTGGCATTTGATCGTGAAGAGTACACGTGAGCATGTTCGGTTGAATGAACTAATTGATGAGATGGTACATATTCAGATAGGAAATGGCATGAAGATCTCTTCTAGTTTGATAACTGGTGTAGAGTGGGAGTCTTGAAAGATAAATTCCCACGTTTGTTCCAGGTTAGTCTGCAACAGGAATGTCCGGTGTCTGAGATGGGCGAATGGTCTGATGGAACATGGAGATGGAATCTACGGTGAAGGTGCCCTTTGTTTGTTTAAGAAGAGGAACATGTCACATCACTTTATGAGGAAATGTCATGTTCACCGACATCGCCATTCCAACATGATGATAGTTACTGGGCCACGGCGGGTCGTTGTACGATTTCAAAGGACATCACCACCGTACTGAGTATGCAAGATGGAAACAACATGAACGGCTCACAGGTGCTAGAAGTAAAGGCCATCTGGCATGGTCTATGTGAACCAAGGGTAGAAATGACCCTTAGGTTTGCGCTGATGAAAAGATTAACAACTAAAGGGCTTGTCTTTGATAAAAACCTAGTGCCGATTGCACAAAGCTAATGCTCATGGTGCAAGAGGGCCCTAGAAGAAGTGGAATGATAGGGTATAACCTAATGGCAAGTGCACCGGTTGATTCTAGCAAGTTTTAATCTCAGAGTATTCCCTAAGTGTCAAACAAGTGGAGGCAATGTCTAGCTTAATCTTTACTAAACTAACAAATAAGAAAAACAAAATAACGTATGAATAACAGGAACTTGAGGGTTTTGGTTTGTGGAAATAAATGATGTAAAAGAGATTGAGAAACAATAAATAACAAAAAAAATAACTGATTTGAATCTAATTTGGAAAGGAAATCCCAGTTCACTACTTCTCCCTAGATCTGCAATTCCTTTCCCCTAGTGATTTCCAAAAAAAATCCTGAATAACACCCTAGAACAAAGGTAATTCACATCCAATCTCCTGCTCAGCAAATTCTAATTAGCAAAGACCGAATCCTAACTTATTATGAACCCACTATTTACTAATTGCTTTAAGCGCAATCTAGTCTATTAGTCAGTTAGTGATTTAGAGGAATTGTCATCTCTGCACTAATCGGTTCTTTCCCTGTAGTCAATTGAAAGCCGTAGTTGTCACTTATAAGCTATCAAACTAATAATCTCAATAATTGGCCAGATCATAGAAGATTTAGGAATTTAGAAAACAAAAGAACATTATTCAATTGAATTTTAGAAAATCACAAAGGTACTGGAATAATCAATCTAGGGATACATAGCAAACCAGAAATAAAACGGACTACTCCGCCATAGACATAATAATACAGCTCAAATTGAATAAAACAGACTAAGGGAAGAAAGAAATAGGAGAAACGCTGATGTAGGAAGTCGTCACGAATTCTCTGCTTTTAACCTTCAGTCTCCTCTTCTACTTCCAACAATCTCCAAGATCTTCACAAACTCTCCTTTTTCTCTCTATCTCTCTGTGCTGTGATATTCTCTGTATTGTTTCGTCCCTTTCCTGACGTTCCCAAAGTTCTTCTTTTTATAATCTTCAATTCTTCTCTTTCAATTAAGATCTTGGGCACGTTTTATCACTTTGGTCCAGGACTTAAGGTGTGTATGAAGTCCCAGACCAATCCTCAAAATCGGTTAAGATTCAAGCTTGATTATGGTCTGGGACTTAAGGTGTGTATGAAGTCCCGGACCAGTCTTCAAAAATAGGCCGTGAGTCTAGCTAAGGGTTGGTCCAGGACTTAGGACCTGTATAAAGTCCCGGACCTAGCGTGAAATTGATGGACAATGCATCTCTTCACTCCATTCAACTTGTTTTGAAAATCTGAAATCCCCCACAATGATAGGAAACATGTTTTCTTGAGATTTTTATCTGAAATAACATAAAACCCCTTCATAGAAGACAATTGCAACATGAAGCACAAATATACTCATAAGATGGAAATTAACAGTAAATAGCAACGAATTACGCATAAATAGACCCCCACAGAAATAGGTAAATTCCCGACTTATCAACTTCCCCGTACTAAACCTTTGCTTGCCCTCAAGCAAATACTGCAATAAGAATATACCGAATTTCAACAGCAGGGAATCATCAGATCAGGAAAAATGTACAAGGAAATCTAATACCGAACAACAATCATAAGACACAATGATTAGCACTGGAGGTTTTCATAAACAGTGAAATGAGGATGTTGTTAAATGCCTGAGACAATTATCATAACCATTCAGTCCAGATTTCACTTAGGGCTTTACTTTCCACAATTCAATGGACGACAAAGGGCAAGAAGTAATGTCATATTCCACATTACCTTTCATTGCCACGTACTCATAATCAAAGAATAATTTGCAATTAACTGCTTAGAATGGAAGTACTTTTCTCCCGATTTTCTGAGTTAGCATTATTCATTTCATCCCCCCAGACTTTTCTCCCCATCCTTGTAGCGGTGTTGGCCTTCTATCCCAGATCAGACGATCTTAGGTAGATGAGTGATGAGGCACTCCAAGGACTTAATTACCAGATGGGAGAGGTTTATTCTGGCTTAGAATATATTAGAGGAATACCTTGTCTTTGTCCTTTCATTCCTTTCACTCCATAACATTTCAAAGCCCCAAGTTAGTCCAAACAAAAACAGTCACAAAACGGTATCACCTTTGTATTGAAGGAAATATTCAAACATTTTAACAAAATATGTACATACAAGCAGTACAACCAGAGTTTCCATGACCGAAGTCCATATTCAATCGCAGATAATTGCTACTTGTACGCTATTCCCAACTGACTCATCCAACCACGAATTAGAACCAAGTATGTCAAAAACACAAATGTTAGAACAAAAGTCAGTATAAAGAAATAGATAATGTCAAAAGTCAAACAAAATAAGCAAATTGATCATTAGAAAACACAAGCAAGTGCAACCCCCTTTCCTACACTTTAGAAACAAGAAATTCCTTCATTGCTTCTTTAGTAAGAACAAAGCGCAAAAGGTGGAACAGAACTCCCCTCGAAACTGGTGAAGAGAATGTCTCCACACATAAAGAAAAAGAACAGTTGCTGAGGGAATTCTGAAAGAAAATTAGGCAGAGTCTCCTTTATTTTTCATTCAAAGACAAACACAACAGTGGCAAGCCTGTAGAAATATCTAGAAATAGCGAACAATGCCTTGCAACAGATAAATGATCACAGGCCACTGATTGCACTTAACAGAAATAACAATGTTATCAGTTACATCCCAACATAAAAGAAAAATTAAAAAAATATGTAAACTAAAAATCTAAAAGACATCAAAATAGCGAAAGTATAAAAAAAAAGAAGAAAAAAACACTAAAAAGTTGAAGAGTCTCAAAAGGAACAAAAAACCAGAAAATGAGCTACTGAGATGGATGATGATCACGAGGAAAAATGCCAAGCCTCTAGCTGAGCAAAACGGGATCATAATCAGCAAAATGCTACTTCATTAGGTACCACAGCTAAACCTCCCTTCTTAGGCACTACTTATGAAGGACTTACCCACTCACTGTCAGAAATTGGATAGATAATATCGCATGCATCAAGAGCTTAATGACTTCCTTCTTGACTACCTCCTTCATGTTCGGGTTCAACCTTCACTGGGGTTGAATCAACGGCTTGTAATCCTCCTCAAGATAAATGTGATGAGTGCAGAAAGTGGGAGCAATGCCTTTGATGTCAGCGATAGACCATCCCAAAGCCTCTTTGTTCCTCTTGAGAACCTGGAGCGGAGCTTCCTCTTGTTCAACAGTTAAAACATTATAAATAATAACAGGAAAATCAGATGGTGGAACTAAGAGAGCATATTTAAGATGACTGCGAAGAGGTTTCAATTCAAAGAGGTGGTGATTCCACAGAAGGTGCAAGTGTCTTTGGAACTTGGTTCAGATGTTCCTCCTCAATTCTGAAGTTCTTTTGATATGGCCTCCCAACAGAGAGCTAAAATGCTGTGGCGGAGACCTCAGGATCATCATGAGTGCTATCTATGGAATCTACCAAACACTTCTCCAATGCATCAAGCTCCATTGGGCTGTATGAATAATCCTGCATCAAAGTGTCAATACAATCCATACTAAAACAAGCATAAACATCAGAAGGGTGTGTGTAGCAGCCTTGGTCATGTCAAACACTAACTGCTCATCATGTAACCTTAGAATTATCTTGCCCCCCTCAACATCAATGAGGTCCTTGTTGTTCGCATGATGGCCGACCTAGAATTAGTGGCACAACTTGTCTTCCTCCATGTCTAAAATAAAAAATCAGTAGGGAAGAAAAAGTGTCGACTAAAACAACTAAATCTTTTACCACCCCCTTTTGGTAAGATGATCGATCTATCTGCCAACTACAAAGTAATTATACTAGGCTCACATTCTCCTAAACTAAGCTTCAAGTACATAGACAAGGGCATCAAATTAATGCTAGCACCTAAATCACACAACCCCTTTACCGCAGTTCACATTACCTATAGCACAAGGTATGACTGGGGTACCTGGATCATCAAGCTTAGGTGGTAACTTCTTCGAAAGAACAGCCAAGATGCTCTCGATGAGCTGCACAATGTCTTTTTTTACCAAGGACCTTCTATTGAACAAGATGTGCTTTATAAACTTTGTGTAGATCGGCATCTGTTTCAAAGCATCAGAAAAAGGAATGTTAATTGTCAACTTTTTGAAAAAACTCAGAAACTTACCGAATTTCTCATCCAAATCTCTCTTCTTTAACCGGTTTGGAAAAGAAACCGGTATCTCCACAACTGCACGTCGAAGAGGTAGTAAAGATGTAGGAGCTTTGTTAACTGTAACACCCTCCTCAACTGGCTTCTCCTAGAACTTCACTGGATCAGCAATTGCACTCTGTTCATCATCAAGAGGAGTGGCCTCAACTTCAGGGACCACCAGATCAAGCTGTTTACCAACTCTTAAAGTGATCACTTGGCATGCTCCCTCGGATTCGGCTCTGGCTGGCTAGGCAAGGAACCCAAAGGACGCTGAGCTAATTGCTTGTGAAATCTGGGAAAGCTGAGTCTTGATGTTCCTATTAAAGTCTTCTGATAATTGTTAAAGGTCCTTTGCTCTTGATTGAATGCTTAACTTAGAAAAATTTATTTGTATTCACAGTGATGAATCATTCATTTGGGCCAAAATCACCTTCCATACTCGAGCACCAAATGTTCCAGCACCTAAACTCTGTGCTTACTGATTCTGCAGTGGCTTATGGTAAGATTGACTATACTACTGTGGCGGTCTCTGATTGAAGTTGCTGTTACGACCAGCTTGGTAACGATTTTGTTGTTGTGTGTGGTAACCTGAATTCCCTTGGTTACCAAAGTAATTACCTTGTCTGTTACCCACATACTTTGTTGCTTCTTCTTGCGGCAGAGCACATTGACACATGTTAGAACTCCTCCCGCAAAACTCATAAAGAAGATAGGACTCATGAACAGCTGCTGCATTCGACTGTGGGTTAATTATTGCACACATCCGCTCAAATTGCTTCAACATTGCTTCTATCTTAGCAGCTAGAAATGTGTTTGAATCAACCTCATAAACACCAGTAGTCTTCTTCGGTGCAGCCTCCCCAAATCTTGTACCTCCCCACTAGTTAGCTGCAGTAGTAATGGTCTTCAACAACTCCTTGATTTTAGCAATTGGCAGCTCCATGAGACTTCCCTCAGCACAAGTGTCTATCAATAAACGGCTTGAGGAATCCAAGTCTTTGTAAAAAGACTGCAGTACTACCTATTCACCCGAACCTCGGTGTGGTACTCTTCGCATGATCCCTTTAAAACGCTCCCAAGCCTTAGATAAGGTTTCACCAGTGAATTGCTTAAAATTAGTATTCTCTCCTCTTATGGTTAGCATTCAAGAAGGAGGAAAATAGTTCACTAAGAACACATTAGCTTACTCCGTCCAGGTGGTAATGCTGTTAGACGCCAATGAGTTTAGCCAATCGGCAGCTCTATCCCTCAGGGAGAATGGGAAAAGAGTAAGTCTAGCAACCTTCTAAGAAGCTAGTGTAGAACATGCTCCTACCAATCTCAGGAAAGTGGTGAGATGGACATTGAGATCTTCGGTGACTGTCCCACTGAATTAAGGCTCATTCATAACCATAGTCACATAATGTGTCTTGAATTGCCACTGCACTCCTGCTGGTAACGTAGGAATTACTATTGATGAAATAAGTCCCTCGACACTCGGGTGGGTGTATTCCTTCATTTTCCTCAACTGATTCTAATTGTCATCACCCATGTTAGCTCCTGGTTGAATGGCCGGAACCTCTTTGGTAATAAGTAGCTCAGAAACCTTCTCCTCAACTGGTGAATCTAGATCCAACCCCTGACAAATTCCCCTTGTTAATCTATCAATCTCGAGGTTGAGTTCAAATTCAGGTTCACCAGCAGATCGAGTTGTAACCATAAACAAAAATTAGCTAACTGAGAATAAATTTGCGTAATTATAAAAGTAAAATCAATTAGATAAAACCCACAGACACCAGAAATAAATATAAGAAATAACTCGCACAATGCTAAGAAAAATAAACAAAATCAAATCTAATTAAGTAAAAAAAATTCTGGTAACCGGAGAAAATATTCTCGAATTGAATCCTGAAAATAAAATCAGAAAACAAATCTTCACAAAATCAAATAAATAAAAGAAAACTCAAATATAATCAAACTAAACATATGCAAATAAATTCAAATCTAGATAGAAATCCAACAAAGAAAAATCTTTCAAAAGCGAAACTAGATAAACTAATCCTACGTCCTATCCCTAACAATTAAAATTAAAATTGTAAATCAAATTAAAAGAAACAAAAAATAAGTCAAAATAAACAAAATAAAATAAAACAGAAATAAAGACTAAAGTAAATAACGTGCCTCCCCGGCAACGGCGCCAAAAACTTGATGGGTATAACCTAACGGCAAGTGCACCGGTCGATTCTAACAAGTTTTAATCTCAGAGTATTCCCTAAGTATCGAACCAGAGGAGGCGATGTCTAGCTTAATCTTTACTAAACTAACAAATAAGAAAAATTAAATAATGTATGAATAACAGGAAATTGGGGGTTTTGGTTTGTGGAAATAAATGTTGTAGAAGAGATTGAGAAACCATAAATAACAGAAAAATAACTGATTTGAATATCACTTGGAAAGGAAATCCCGGTTCGCTACTTCTCCCTAGATATGCAATTTCTTTCCCTAAGTGATATCCAAAAAAAATCCTGAATAACACCCTAGAACAAAGGTAATTCACATCCGGTCTCCCGCTCAGCAAATTCTAATTAGCAAAGACCAAATCTTAACTCTCGTTATGAACCCACTGTTTACTAATTGCTTTAAGTGCAATCTAGTCTATTGGTTAGTAAGCGGTTTATAGGAATTACCATCTCTACACTAATCGGTTCTTTCCTTGTAGTCAATTGAAAGCCGTAGTCGTCACTTATAAGCTATCAAACTAATAATCTCAATAATTAGCCAGATCATAGAAGATTTAGGAATTCAGAAAAGAAAAGAACTTTATTCAATTGAATTGTAGACAATCACAAAGGTACTGGAATAATCAATCTAGGTATACCTAGCAAACTGGAATTAAAATAGACTACTCAGCCATAGACATGATAACACTGCTCAAATTGAATAAAATAGACTAAGGGAGAAAAGAACTAGGAGAAAATCTAATGTAGAAAGTCTTCACGAATTCTCTACTTTTAACCTTCAGTCTCCTCTCCTACTTCTAATAATCTCTAAGATCTTCACAAACTCTCCTTTTTCTCTCTCTATCTCTGTGTGCTGTGACATGCCCTATCTCGTCTCGCCTCTATCCCGACGTTCCCAAAGTTCTTCTTTTTATAATCTTCAATTCTCCTCTTTCAGTTAAGATCCTGGGCACGTTTTATCACTTTGGTCCGGGACTTAAGGTGAGTATGAAGTCCCGGACCAATCCTCAAAATCGTTCGAGAGTCAAGCCTGATTGTGGTCCGGGACTTAAGATGTGTATGAAGTCCCGGACCAGTCTTTGAAAATAGGCCATGAGTCTGGCTAAGGGTTGGTCCGGGACTTAAGACGTGTATAACATCCCGGACCTAACCTGAAATGGATGGACAATACATGTCTTCTCTCCATTCAACTTGTTTTGAAAATCCAAAATTCCCAACAATGATAGGGAATGTGTTTTCTTGAGATTTTTACATTAAATAACACAAAAACCCATCATAGAAGACAATTACAACATGAAGCATAAATATACTCATAGGACAGTAATTTAGCAATAAATAGCAATGAATTAGGCATAAATAGACCCCATAGAAATAGGTAAATTCCCGACTTATCATGGAACATGTGTTGTTCTTGTGTCCTATTATTGCTCAAGTATGAGAGCTCTTATTAAGATGGTCGAATGTCAATTTCACCCTTGAATCCATGATGGAGGACATCTTCCAAGACTGGTTCACTGTCCCCCTGGAGACAAAAGCTAGAAGAGTGTGGAAATCATCTTTGGGCTATGGTATATACTATGTTTGGATGCATCGTAATAATGTTATTTTTATAGAAGAACATTTCAGCCTGTCAAAAATTGAGACATAAACTAAATTAGGAGTGTTTGGAGATGGTCAAAAATGTGGTGGAAAGATATTCCCCTTTTTTGTGGTTTGTTCCTTGAAGCGAATTCGCTAAAAGATTACCTGTATGACCTTTGGGTGATATGAGTGTTGGAACTGCTCTTAGAGTTTGTTGTTGCGTGTAATTTGTTTTCAGTATTTAGTTTGGACTCTAGGCATGTAATGGGTTGGGGGGTAATCTTTTTCCTTCTTAACTTTTTTCCCAATGGGTTTTACTTAAGAAGGTTTTAATGAGGCCCAAGTTATAACCAACCACCTTTTATTAATAAAATGGCTATATGCCTCAATTATAAAAAAATTAATAATAGCAGTCTATATCATGTGAGAAAATACTTTACAGGAAGTAGATCCAAAGGCTATCACAGTGGATATGTAAATCTTATTTGCCTCTAGAATTTGAAGACAAGTGCAAGAAGCACTACGTACCAAACTGTGCTCAATATTATACTTCACCCTTAGACCAAAGATCGGTTTGGAAGGAACAATGTAGAGACTTGAGGGTATACCACGAGCATGTGCATTTGATTTCCAGAGAAGTTGGAGAGACAATCATATCTAAGAGTTTACGAATAATAAAAGATACCATGCAACGATTAAGATACCTCTATTCCCAAAATTACAGGAAGACCGTGTAGAACATTGTCACATTGAAATGAGGTCAGCAAGAACTTGCTGCTAGCAAATTACTACATAAAAGCATGTACAATGCATTAGAAGGACAAAAGGGCAAACTAAACCCTAAAGTCGTTGGGTCATATAGCTTATGGAGCGAGTGGGCCCATATCTCATAGGTTCAATATACCTAAGAAATTGGGAAAATAAATGATGTACGACATGTCTCCCAATCGAATATACATATATATATATATATATACCTTATTCAACATAGGTATTATAACCTAAGAGGTTAGAATTGAATCCAGTTATGATACAAGGCCTAGAGAAACGTAACTAAAACCACCAAGATGGTTAAGATCCTCTAGTCGGATCACAATGTGGTATAGACCACATAGAAGCTAGAATACTCTATGAAGCTAAACATCTTGAACCAATTGTTTCAAGGATATTATATTATAGATTATGTGGGCGTAATCTATTTGAGGGGGTATAGTGCGAAATCGATTAACGTATGTTTTACTTATCGAGTACGTAAACTACAATGTGTATAGCATAAGCCATACAATTGTGACAAATTGTCGTAATGTTTCATAGATATGAACACATAAACATATGTATATGTTTTGCGCCACTGTACACAAATAGGAACAAAGAACATAAGAGAATGTTCTTACTTTCATTGTAGTTACTTTCGCACTAAAGAATGCGAATACTAGATATAGAATATATCTACCTTGTTAGCTCTAGTGAGAGAATACAGATAAAGAGGAATAGAAACTCTAGTGGCATATGACTCGTTATGAAACTGAGTGTGGTATTGTGACATGTGAATCGGTATGAACCTGATGTAGAACCTAGCGGAAGTTGACTTTCCTAGAAATTTGATTGGTATTAATTAATAGAAGTTAGTTCAATATATTGTAATTAATTCCTTATGCCTATGTGTGAGCATCGATTTTTGAACCACTATCCTATGTTGATTCGGGTTGACTAGGATTTGGTCGGGTTATAGGTACTTCTTATAACCTATGATTAATAACTAAGTCATATAACATTAATTATTAAAATCTAAGTTAGCTCACTTGAACCTATTTAGAGTCACCACCAAATTTTGACCTACTGTAAATTAGGAAAGGAGAGTTCAGGTTCAGGGGCTTGGTATTCGACTTTTCAGGGTTTAAATTACTTTCATTACCCTTTTACACCTCAACTTACGGCTTATCATGAGATTGATTTAACCTAAGTTCCCATGCTTTTGATTTTTTTATATTTTTGACATAAAATTAAAGTGAAATTAAAATTATCTAAACTAGGGTTTCGTAAGCCGAATAGGTTAAATTTTAATTCCGTTTGTGGCTACAAACCTAATGTCCGAATCCTCGGACCCTAGTTATGCAGCAAAGCCTAATTCATGAGAAAACAAAAATTTTGAAAAGTCTGGGGCCACAGACAGGGCATCCAAATAGATTACCCTAAGGCCTAACCCCACACACCCTAGCAAAGATAAGAAAACGTCGAAGGCATTTTTAGTTTGTAGTGGCGGGCTTAAGTCTAACGACCCTAAACCTGCTACCACAAACCCTAAAACCCGTCAAGTTAGTTGCTACAATGTAAATTATAGAACTACTTCCAAATAGATGACCCTAACCCCACACCCTAAAACCCACCCTAAGAGAGCTAAAAAACATCGAAGGCATTTTAGATTTTATAGTGGCGGCTTAGGGCCGTCGAGTTAGTTGCTACAGTGTAAAGTATAGAACGGCTTCCAAATAGATACCCTAACCTCTCACACCCTAAAACCCACCCTAAGTGAGCTAAAAAACATCAAAGGCATTTTTAGGGTTTGCAGTGGCAGTTTAGGGTCTAACGACCCTAAATTCGCCACCACAAACCCTAAAAGCCCGTCGAGTTAGTTGCTACAATGTAAAGTATATAACGGCCTTCAAATAGATTACCCTAACCCTACATACCCTGAAAACCACCCTAGAAAGGTAAAAAAATGTAGAAGGCATTTTTAAGGTTTGTAGTGGCGGGTTTAGAGTCTAACGACCCTAAACCCACTACCACAAACCCTAAAAACATGTCGAGTCAATGTAAAATGTAGAACGACTTCCAAATAGATTACCCTAACCCACACACCCTTAAACCCACCATAAGAAAGCTGAAAAACGTCAAAGACATTTGTAAGTTTGTGGTAGTGCGTTTAGAGTACGTGTAATTAATTGACCTAGGATGGAAGAAAAACATTTAAAATGTTTTGAGCTATGAATGAGAATTAATATTTGCTGACATTTGCTCATATTTAATTATGCACAATAATTAATTTTCTACTTAAAAATGTTTATTTATCAAAGAATTATTTTCAACATTATTCACACTATATTTAAGCAAGAATCTATCAAGTTTTCACTTTAGATAATTTAATTTTTTTGTATGAGATTTTGTTCATAAGTTTGAATATTCTAGTTTTTCCTTGTACATTCAAACACTCTAAAAATGAAAATTTATATTAAGAAACATTATTAATCACATTATTTATATTTTAAATTGTAACTAAAAATTGTTATTAAATCACCTTATTTGTATTTTAAATTGTATATAAAAATTGATATACAACAACTAGCATATAAGATTATTGTATAAAATTATAGTTTCTTGAATAAGGTTTCAAAAAAGTTGACTTGGTGTTTAAAAAATACAAAATTATTAATAGCCTAAATTAGACACTATTGAGTCACTTCACCTGATGACACTAGTAAAACACTAAGGGGTCGTTCGTCTGCTGCGGGCCGAATTGTGGGTCGATTAATGCAACATTAATCTATAATTCAAAAGCCCAATTTAACTGTAACTTTTGGCCTGGGTTGTTCATTCATTAGCTTAGCTTTTCTGCATCCAACAAAAGTAAAAAATACAACAATACCCTTGACATGATCATTCCCCATTTCCCCGTGCATGCGTGGCATACCCATCATCTAGCTCAACATCCATTTCTTCTTCCTCATTATAGAGAAGTTGAAAACACTATTGCTATTTGAATAACTTGTAAGTCACCGTTTCTCTTCCCTCTGGGTTGCTTGTTAATTCCTTATTTCTCTTCCCTCTTCGTTACTTGTTCTTGACTGTGGCTAACCCCGGGTTATTCGACTCACCAGGTTTGTGTTTCGCCTGCTTATTTTCCACTTCGTGAAGGTATGTTCTTTCCCTTTGCCAGGTTTTTCTCTTCGACTGCTTGTTTGTTTTACGCTAAAATGGATAAATTTTTTTGTTAGAAAGGACAACCACCATCACCGAAGAAGATGTACTCCCGTTTCAGCGTACATATTCTAACCTTTTCTGTCAAGCGATTATGCTGATTTGCCTGACTGTGTAGTATAATTATGCTTATCCTAACCTGTTGGTCATTCATATAACTTGTTGCAAATCTGATTACTATTTATCTTATACACTAACAGTCCTTGTTTTGTTTGTATGGTGATAGCTTTTGCTACCACCCCGTGTTCTACCTGATTCAGTAGGTTGTACCTTTGTCAATTTAGTGAATACTTGTTCTGTAATTATGCATTTTCTTACAACCAATGAGAAGTTCCTGATTGAATCCGCCACTCTTTTGCAATTGTTTGACTAATATCAGCCATGGTCACCTGATATACACTTGCTTCCTTATTGAAATTTGTTATATGCTATCTACCATAAAACGTAGACCGAATTTATGTAAGCTGCAGCAACTATTTTTTTGTTCTAGGTTATGAGTAACCCTATCATCATCCTTTTGTTCCTCTGGTACATTATTTGTTTTTGGCATTCATAGATGTTGAGTTTCTATATTTTGGATCAAACAAAGGATCACCATAGTTATCTGAAGTAGTTATCCCCTAAGTGTTCTGCGTTGCTAAATTAGCATGGCTAATATTTGTAGTCCTCTTCAACTGGAAGAAGTGTCAACCAATTGAACACTACGTACATCAATTGTGACTGCCAGTTGACTTCTATGTTACTGATTTCCTACACTGCTGATAACTTTGGCAGATTGTTTTTCAAATGTAACACCTGTGGTTTTTTTAAATGGTGGGATACGGTAAACAAGCCAACCAGTGGAACATACTGGGGGTACAACAGAAGATCAGACATTATTGTAGACATCAATAGACTAACTGAGCTAACCAATCTTACTGAAAAACAAAATGAAACCACCTCATCTATCATAGGAAGGGTCAGTGATATGGTTGCAAAGCTAGATATGATTGAGAAGGTGGTGTTGTTGTTTGAGAAAAGCCATGCTGATGTTAAGGACATGCTGGTGAAGATGGTGCTTGTGTTGTTTGGTTTTGTAATGTTTGTACTTGGGTGGGCCATGTTAGGTTAGTTTATTGTTACAGTTGCTTAAAAGCAACAATTTCTTAGAAGCAATGGTAATTTAGGTGTAACCCACCTCATTTGTGTGAAAATGTTGTAGTACGCTAATGTTACCAAAAAATGTTTGTCAACTGCCTTGTGTAGTAAGCAAGGAAGATGTTATGTTATGTTTGTAATAACTGTTGCTTGTAAGCAAGGATGTCATGTGCTATTCTTCCTGTTAACCTAATGTATAATTGTTGTGTTTGTGGTGAAATCTTTATATAAAGTACTTTCGTCCTCTGATTGTCAAAGGTAAGCTTCAATCATACATCCTACAGGGCTAACTTATTCCTGAAGAAGACCCACACCTTATGTTTGACTTACAATATCAGAAAGTTGCTTTGGCTACTTTAGTTGGTCTGCCTAGTGTAGTGTCATGCACTATGCTTATTGCTGGGCAAGCACCTGTGCTGTCTTTCGTGTTAACAGAAATGAATCATGCACATACATCTAGGTATGGCTCACTACACATTATAAGAAGCCCACCTCATAATCTTGTTTTTAAGTTAACTATTTGTTAATGTTATAGTTTCTTTGCATTTGATTGTATACCAAGTGCCATCGACGTGGAGCATGCACCCAATGAAATGCATGATGAATTGGTTGTAGCAGAACAATTTCTAGCTGAAGGAATTTGTTATGCTGGGCAAATTGACGACGATAGTACCCTCGAAGATAGATTGTTGTTGCTTTCCTAGCTGCTACATTAAAACAACCCAAGAAGAAGGTTGCGGAAACAAAGTTCTTCAAAGTTGGCAGTACTAGCAGAAAAAGGATAGTTACTGTCCATTCTGATAGGGTCAGTGAACACAACAAGAAGCAGATGGTGAATAAATTCTTTGAAATTGGTGGTACAAGTAAACCAGCAACAGATGCATCCTTGAACCAAAATTGTCAAGAAGTGTCAAACTCAAGAGGAAGTGAGTACAGTATAGAGTGTAGTTCTAGAAATTCGTCTGACTGCATGATATTAGACGAATATGAATTTGAAGACACTATCCATCAGAGCTTTGATGACATTCTAGAGTTCGTAGAAATAGATTAGGACTAGGTCTGTGTGTATGACGCTTTAATGAGTCATTAGTATGACTCCATTATTTTGAATAGTTCCTTTTTGTAAATGTTGTATTAGGGTTGTGTGAACCTGCACTATTTTGAATGCAACAGATCTGACTTTTTTGGCATACATTCTATTGTCTGTGTTGTAGGTACTTAAGGAATAATGTATGAGCTGACTCGTTATCTTTACATGCTCTGCTAATGTTGAGTTGTGTGGTTATTTAGGTCTGTTTGATTGTGTTTGGGATATATATCAACATAGTGCTAATAGGAACATTCGATTGACAATGTCATACATCTGTTAAATGTGACAACAAGATAACAATTTAAAAGAAGCACACCAAATAACAATCAATTGGTAGATGGTACCAACCAACATGTAGACAAAGTAAGCACACACACTTTAGGTCAAAATGGTAGACTAGACTTAGGGTTTTAATGAAATGTGGAAGAAATGTTTTGTAAAAATCTTCAAAAATCTTCATCGACATTAGGGGTTTTGGGTCCCTTGAACTAATCTACAGTAGGATTGGTTTCTTTTGAATCAGCAAAGTTGTCTTGCACATCTTCAATCTCCACTTCCATTTTGACCTCTGTGTTGCCTGGTTCATGCGTAACATCAGAAAGCATTTGTTCACATTCTTCCTTTTTGACCACGTGAACAGGAATTAAAGGTGTCTCACAGCGGAGGGAATTACAGTAATAGAACTCACATGGGTGTTACTTGCCACCACTCGCCCATACGAGTGATGTAGCAGTACAACATCTTAACAAAATTAAACATAAAAATACAATCCGCGGTGACAACGAGATACCGCCTACATGTCTATCTAAGTTACAAAAGCACAACTACTGTGAGCATCTAAACATAATCCAAATCTTACAACCCATTTCCAGTGGAATCATTTAATACATAACGAGGTATGAACGGTAAATCCAAAATCAACATCGTCCTAACTACCTAGTCCCGCACTTCGGCTTCGACGTGTTCAGCAACCTGCACAATAAGTGTAGTCTCAGCGATAGACGCTGAGTATGCCGGATCTGGACCCTAATGGTCACTTGTCATTTTTAACCGTCTTGATATTAGATTGATTTCATGCTTTAACATTTTACAGATATAATAGGTACTGTAACAACATGCATGATTATATAATCATTCATCCAATCCAAACAGTCATATATGGATATACACATTACTGTCATACATCATACAATGCAATGGCATTGAGAACTCATTCATCGTATGTTAACATCATCACATAGTACATCACTCGGCCCTCTGGGCCTTCACATATCGTTTGTTTAGGTTAGCACAGTCGGGCGTCAGTTAGGACAACCCGAAATATACTCACTTGGAACCTAGTCCACGTACACACAAAGGTGCTCACTGCCCTGATCATCCGAAGACTCTGGGACTTATTCACTTTGCCTTTGTAAAGGCGTCCATTTAGGTGGCCAAGGGTGTAACACCCCTACTATGCACATCACATTACTTGAAATCGCAGCGGAATATAAACAACTAAACAGTAACTAAACGAATGGTGCTACAACACCGTCAACCACACGTAGTTAACAAGGCTGAATAAATACAAGTGTACCGGTCTGATGATCAGACTCCCGAGCATAGAACTAACACCACATATATACATCACAAAATACCGAGTGTTTACATATGTCCTTCACTGTATACTGTCACTGTAAACTGTCATAACCAAATATATAACACGCCACGGGAGCACAGGCGCATCCCGGGCCAACATCCAAAAGTACTCAAAGTAAACTACATCCTAGGATCTAGAGCCACTCCGCTTCTTCGTCCTCATCCTGCAGTAAAGAAATATGGATCCCCCAAGGGGGTCAGCAACCCTTGGCTGGTATGGTTAACGCGCAGCCCATCGGCTACCGGGATGCGCGCAAACTATTTGTCATGATGACATGGCATTCATTTTAAAACACACAACTTATACATATATAACATAACATGGGTATTGTACACATCATCACACACATACAATTCCTTTTAGGAAGAGAACCAACACAGTTAGTCCCCATTGGGAGCCTAGAGAATGTTGCCATGCTCATGCTAAGCTCGTTACATAACTCGTTACCGTCCTGTTAGATTGAACGGTTAACTTAACACAAGGTGCCTCGGATATAATGATCCAAGCACACCGAAATAACACATAGTATGCCCCTGTGGCCCGACGTGAGTCACTAAAATAGCCTTGGTGAAGCTAAAGGGAAGGTTGGAAACCAAATTGGAAACACAACCATAACATACAGAGAGAATCGAACCGGTTATGACATCGACTCCCATACTCACACGCGTGGCCGGAACAGACCGGACTCCTCACTCCCCCCGTTAGCACTTGTTAGTAGTTCATCATTGAACTCAACAAACAATTCACAATAATAGGTCAAGTCTTGTTAGACACACACAAGGGAAGAGAGAGTCATACTTAACAACATAATAATATTTAACAACTGTAAACTCTTTACATGGTTTAATCTTACAAAGTCATAAACACACAGAAAAACAAACAACACACAAGCCGGTGTAAACCGGTAGGCAACAGACTGCAAGAAAACCATACCTTGGTCCTTGCCTCGATTGATTTCCACCTTGAGAGAATCCTAAACACATTAGTAACGTCGGTTAATTATTTATTTAACTTCAAACTTACTAAGTATTTAACATGATTGTATGACATGTTTTAATGTCTAACTTGCCCTAGGTTACCTTCATTATACCCCCTAGGGTTAACTACATAAGTCACATTCTTTTCTGTTTTTTTTTTTACAAGTTTAGGTCCGACCGACCTTACCGACCTTACCGACCGACCTTGTACAAGGTCGGTCCATTCCAGAACATATTCCCGTCAAAATTTTCTACTCCGACCGACCTTGCAAGTTCGGTCGCATGGTCGGTCCATTCCAGGGTTTCTTCCCTTTGAAAATTTAGCCCGACCGAACTTGCCAAGTCCGGTCCTATGTTCGGTCGATTCCAGTAACTCAATCCGTACATAAAATACAAGCCCGACCGACATTGCAAGTCTGGTCCCCAAGGTCGGTCCATTCCAGAGGCTAATTCTCGCAGGGTAAACTGGGCTCGCCGACCTTGCAAGTTCGGTCGCAAGTTCGGTCTGGCCCAGACCCTTGTTTTTCCTTTTTACATTCAACTCCAAACTTCACCCCCTATAACCTAGTACCCCCTAACCTCATTTGGGCACTTCAAACACACCTTAAGACCTCCTCAAACACCCATAGAACTCATTTTCTAATTCCTTAAGCCTTTACTCATTTCTTCCCAAAATTCTTAACACTTATGCTATTTCCTCCCTAGTTTTTCAAGTGATGTTTCATACCTATGATAACTACTATCCCAAAAAGGTTTCTCCTTATTTTAACATCATCTCCCAAGCATCATTTCTCACAACTAACTCCTTATGTCATTTCTTGAAATCCTTTTTCAAGTTCACACTTTCTCCTTATTTTACCAAAGTTTGCCTAAGTCTTTACCTAAGTCCAAAATGACTTTGGTACATACTAAAACCTCAAGATCATGCCTAAGTCCTTGTTACACTCTAGAACACTTCCTAGTTCATCAAAATTCCTTTAAAACATCTTGAACTCCTTATACATCTTCTAAATTTCGACATAGGTTCTCCTAGCATTTTGTTACACCAAAGCACATTGTTCTCCCCATTAAACACACAAGAATACTAACAACCCATCAAACACTTTATTATACACAAACTTCACTCATAAAGCACTACATCACAATATAGTGCATAATTTAAATTGCATGGCACTTAGGCCCTTAAAATGCATGGCTCTTAGGCCCTTAAAGTGCATAATTCTTAAACACTGAATTTCCACAATATATTTGCCTTTGACCTGCAAATACACTCAACACACATATGCCTTTTACTAGTCTCTTGAGAACACTTTACTAAGTCATTCACCATTTGCTCTTTAGGTAGTTTTAATAAGCATTATAAGCTCATTTCTCCTAAGGCATTAAACAACATTAGGTTAGTAGATTTACCTCTTTTCCAAACCACTTCTTTCTTGTTTCCTTATAAAACCGGTAAGGTATTTGATTCCTTGTCAAGTTCTAAACAATATACAGACATTATAATGAGTATTCAAGCTATAAGCTTCATCTCATTGTAAACCCTAATTTTACATTGTTTCAAAAACATTAATGTAGTTGTTTTACCTTGATCTTTGAAGAGAGTTTGAATATATAACAAGAGAGGACTCCACCTAGTCCAAGAAGAGTTGGAATGAAGCTAGAACAAAGTCACACAAGAAGCTCCATCAATGGGTATTTTCGGTCACAACAAAAACATGGAGGAAATGTAGTTTTTATTTGAGATTCCTTACCTAGAAGCAAAGGAGAGTAACAATATGTAAAAATACAAGCTCAAGCTCCTTCAATGGTGGAACTCCTTGGCACCGAAATGGGGCTCTTGAAGTTTTGAGAAGATAGGAATGAAGAGCTTGATGAGAGGAAGAGATTGGTGGTGTTTGTTTTTGATTTGGACAAGTGAGCTAGATTTTACAAGAGATCAAAGATGGAGATGGTGGTGTGTACTATTGCAAACCGTGAGAGAATGAAGAAGAGAGGTTGAAGATGGTGTTTGGAACCGTGGGAAATGAAGGAGAGAAATGAGAATGAAGATAGAATTTGCTTTTAAGAAGATATTTGTAGTAATAAAGTAAAAAGTAGTTTTAATTAGTTCTCTTTATTTACTTATCATATCAACTAAAGAGTGGTGAGTCACCACACTTAGAAAACCGGCCCCCTATAATATAATGAGGGTATTTTAGTCTTTGTTTGTCAATTTAATTACTTAATACAACATATGTTACAAACTAGCTTATAAAAATCACTATTCACCAAAACAAGGCACTTAGAAGTGAAATTTTTGATTTCCCATTAATATAGACATCCAAATGTGATATTATATAGTACACATATATATTTAAGAGTAATGATGGACATTTAGCCATTCAAAACTCATTTACAAGACAATTTTTCAAAAATGTGCTTTAAGACTCCTTAAAGCACATTTTGTGTTTAAACTTGTTTTCAAGCTTGGTTTTCTTTGGTAATTGGTTTAATATGTTCATTAATATATAAATGAGGTCTTGGTAAGTTCATTAGGTCTTAACCAAGCTTATCCCAAGCTTAGAGCACATTTTGGCTCTTATTGACTTTAAAGCACATTTTGTGTTTTCTTTTGTTTAAATTTGTTTACTAATGTTTCTAAGACTCTTTTTAGTCTTTATATACCATATTTAGATGTTTAAACAACATAACTAGGTTTTGGGTATTTCAAAGGGCCTGGTGCCAACGGTAGCACACTCCGCCTGACGATCTATCTAGGCTCGATCAGGATTAACTAGGGAAAACCCGATACGGGATAACCCAAGAGATCTCTACGCGCGACCAGCAGCCAGTGACTGTCTGGATTAAGGTACATCATCACATTCATTTACACTCCACTGTTAGCTTTGTTAGTTGGATAGTCAGTTACAGTTTTAGTTATGGAGTACATCACTTAATTTGTTGGCTGCCCTATGGGTCTTACGCATGCCTAGTATTATTCTAGGTAACATTCACATTCGATTCAAAGCTCTAGAGACCGACAATGTCGTGCCCCGTTCCTAAGTATTTTACTTAGGTTATAACTACATACTTGTAATACTTAGCGTATTAGGTCAAGCAACAGAGGTCACAATCACACATTTCGCATATGTAGTTTTGTATAAGTCGATCTATAGTCGACGTAGTATTAGTCCCGTAGGACGTTCGTGCATAAATAATATTGCAGGGAACATAACTACACATCACACACATAAATCACATACATTCATTCACACAAGTTATTTATCAAACAAATCCGAGCCCGAGGAATTCCTCAGGACAACCCGGATCAAATCCCTTTACATACCGTACACCGTTGACTAGATTCGTGCAGTGTAGACCACTAGAGCTTTCGAGCGCGTACGTCGGGAATGCGATCTAGTAATACGAGGAACACTAAGCGTCAATCCATATGACAGCACAATTCGGTATTTCCGAATAACGTTTGAAATCCTAGTACTATGTCCCCAGACTTAACATTGTTACTAATTAAAGTATCGTTATTAATATTTTATAAACCCCTTACTCGTTGTGTGAGTTAATTCTCGGTTTACATTAGAGCATGAAACCTTGCGTTATACACTTATGATACTTCACTAGGGTTTTTTATCAAACCAAAGTCTTATACTATCCTTAGTATTTTATGTCGTTATAACTATAGTGTATAACTTTATTTCTTGGTACGTGTTTATTTTTATGTATGCATTTAGCATAACAGTTTGAATAACTACATCCTTAGCCACATAATATTATTTGTGTTACATTTGTTCTATAATGTTATACGGCACGATATTTATGTGTCACTAGACTTTATTACATGTGGCTTGGCAACTTAGGAATGTATCGAAAATAATATACACATGTGCCACATTTGAGCTCCTTTATTATATACTTTCATCACTCACAAAATTACCACATAACTTATAATATATAGTAGGTATTTAATTTTATAACACCAAAAACCTTGTGGTAAAATGTAACCCAAGGTTGTTCACATTGTTTAGTTATTGGGTACATATGTATATACATGTCAGATTTCATTTCTTCCACGTCACAAAATCACCACCCCACCATATTAATTATAGACTGAAGAACCCAGATCTGTATTACAACTTAACCTCTCACTGCAATTCAATTGAACAGAAGAAGACATGATATCAGAATTTGGAGATCATGCTGATGTGGTCCTCTTTTTGTCTCTGTTAGGTCGTTAGGGTGGTTTGTAGAATTACCACGAATGTATCAACCTAGTTTACTCCTTTAGCAGTACTTTAGGTTCACTCTTTATTCATTTCTACCCTTAACATCCCTCTGTCACAGGGTTATACAGAGAGTCATTAATTTCAGAAACAGTTGGAAACTGATGTGTTGAGTTTGGTAAGTTATTCCTTTTCTGTTTTTGCTTCTCATCCCTTGATTTGGCTTCTTCTTCATTCTCTCCCCCCACTCTGCTTAGTTACTTAGTTCCTGATGTTAGTGCAGTTTCATTCTAACAGAAATCGGCTTATACAGAGACAGGAAGAGAAACTGTTAAGGCAGAAAAAGAACTGACTTCACTCTTATCTGTTTTTTTTCTTTCTGTTGACAGTTGGCTTACAGTTTCCTTTTCCCTTTCAAAATGTTTACTTAATGGTCAAGTGATTTAGCTGGATGTAGATCCCCTGAACCACTCTATGCAACCCTCTTTAAACCCACTGTAACTTAGGCATACAGAAGCAAAATCTCTGATCTGTAATCCTGAAAACAGAACTGATGTGTGCCCTCATTAGCCCCTCTGTCTGTTTTCTAAATGAGTTACACTCCCTCTGACTCCCTACTTATTTAGCTAGTGTTTTATCGAGGTTTTTAGACTCAAGAATAACTTAAGGAAACCTTGTTAATGCCACAGAAGTTTGAGCATACAGCAGTCAGGACAGCAGCAGAAGAATCTGCAACAGGTGTATTTTTTTTCCTTCCTTCCCTCTCTGTTAGTTCATATGTTTGATTCTTCAATCCTTTCCAAACCGTTAACCCAGTTACAGAAGCATTTGCATCAAGTTTTTAAACCCAAATAAACCCAAGACAACTTGTTACAGATACTGAAATAGCCAGACACTGATCTGGTGAGAAAACTGAAACTGAATTAGAACTGAAATCAAAACTGGTGTTCTCTTATCCTTCTGTTCATTTTTCTGTGATCACTCATTGAACCTCCTTCCTTCTCACGAATTGTTTACCAGGTTAGCTAGTTGTATACTCCGGTTTTAACTTCATATCAGATCCTTAATTACCCAGGACACTCCACTGAAAATTCTCCACACAGAAACTGGACCATGTCGTTACAGAAAACGGAAAGTGTGAAACTAGTTATTTCTTTCTGTACGTGCCACCTGATTCCCTAAATTTCTCCAGTTTATTTACTTTTAGTTAAGAGTCTCAGTACAGTTTTAATTTTGAACAGTCCAAGACACTGAGTTAGAGTTATCTAGACTCTTTACACAACAGAAATCTAGAAAGATCAGAAACTGTCTAAATGTAGGGACTGAAACTGAAAATCTCAATCTGTTATTTCTTCTTCAGTTTCTTCTGTTATTCATGAATTGGCATTTTCGATTCTTCCCTCCAATCTTATTACCCAGTAGCTTAAGTATTCTATCAAGCTTCTGCTCTCAATTAAGTCCCATAACCACTTTGTTGTAGACACATAAATATCCAACACTAGCTGGAGAGAATCTGAAAATTGAAGAAAAAGAAACTGCAATCTGAGTTGGTGTTGCCACAGAAACAGCATTATAAAACTGGTTGATTCTCTTTTTTGTTTTTTTTTCTTTTTCTGACAGTCCTTCATCCTAGACTGTTTAGACTGTCCTACCAACACCAAGACATTTTAATGAACTGAAACGGAAGAAGGGTTTACAAATTGGCATCTGTTACATATATATATATATATATATATATATATATATATATATTTTAATCTGCTTTCCTCTCGGTACTAGTTCAGGTAGTTTAGGATATGATAGTTCTTCTCTTCTCTTTAAATTCCACAGATTCAAAGTAGGTCTACCATCCCACTTTTAAGCTCCTGAAAGCTGTTATACAGAAAGCTTAGGATGACAGAAAACTGCACTCCAAACTGGTAATTCCTTTCATATGTTTCCTTTTTGTTCATTTACAGTGGCCTGCAGTTTATTTTTTTTTCCTTTTCCTCTATAATACTTACCTACCTAGTTAAGTGGGTTGTTAGTGTTTGAAGTTCTTGAACTATTCGATGCCACCTTTTACACTCTCTGTAACAACATTATACAGAAATAGAAGTTCCTGAAACTGAAACTAAAACAGGAATGTTATTTGTTCCCACTGTTTTTTCTTCTCTGTCATTTTTCTAGATCAACCTACACCTCCTTCCAACTACTTACCTACTTGGCCAATAATTCATTTAGATTCCAGACTTCAAGAACAACCCAAAACAACCTTATTACTGACATATAAATAGCCAGAACTGAACTGGTAAGAAACTAGAACTATATCGAGGTTGCAGTCTAAAATCTGTGTTTCCTTATGCTTCTGACATGCCTTTCTTGCTTACCCCTTAGACACTCATCCCTTTCCTAATTGCTTAGCTATCACGATGAGTGTGTTTTTAGGTTTCTTATTTCGAAACAAGTCACAACAGTATGGTTTAGCCACCTAAATTGTAACAGAACAGAAAGTATGCTAGATGCATCTGTTTCTTGTTTTTATTCTAGTTAGGATCTGTTTTTTCCTTATTTCCCTCCTTCAACTTCCTCACATAAAGAGACTTAGTCAGGTGCATACTAAGATTATAGTGTACTAATACCCAAGAATACTAAACATACCGAGACCACATGCTACAGATTTGCATGATTAACAATTTTGATGGGTTTAAACTTATTTCTGTTCCTCTGATCTTGAGTTAGTTTAGCAGTTACTCACCAGTCTTGACAATCCCTTAGCTACACCTTTGGTGGAAAACTCGAACCCAAGCACCTTGGTCAGTTGACTACACTGGAACAGTTTATTTAGGTGTTAACCCGACAACTTAGAGAAAGGACATGATTTGGAGTAACTGAAACAGGTATGACCTGTACCTTGTTTCCTTTTCCTTCTTCACCGAGGATAGTACAGCAAAGGGGGTTGGCTTGGTCTTATTCCTTCAACAAGCTGAGAACTCTCTATTGTCTGCTACATGAGGAGAGACAGAAAGGAGGAAAGGAGAGTTCAGTATTACTATGGCCATTACCGGTACAACAGTGGTTAAAATTGTGGTGAATCTCACGTAAGAAAACAGAGAACAGCAGCTTAATGCATGTTGGGTTTATTACTGAAATGAAGGTGGAATTTAAACTGGGTTTCGTATGGTTTTACCTTGAGAAGACAAGGGAGCTAACTTCCCTTCCTTCTCTGTCTTTCAACCGAGGTTTCCCACTGTTCTAGCTCCCAGTACCGATCTTTGCTGCTGGTGTATATATTCACGGTTTAGTTCTTGAAGATGCGAAACTCATGGGAGAACAGTGAGTATAGTTTAAACTTGGAAACTTACCTACCTACTGGGCAGTAGCCATGGAGGTGTGGGTTCTCGGTGGAACTGGAGAAGACAAAGGTACAGAAGGAAAGAAGAGGAAAGCTGATATATAACAGAGTGGTGTGGCGTTGGTCTGTGGGACTGTCGCGTGGGAAGTCTCAAGCGGAATGGGCATTTGCAAAAACAATTCTTTAGGTTGTATGGGAGTACATAGGTAGTCTGAAGAATGTCTGTTGTCGCGTGGAAATTCATGGCACAATAGTTCCTGTCGTTATGGAAGTTTGTAGCAGTCTGGATTTTGAGGAATTAAGCTTAGAGGAGAATGTAGGGTGATACACCACCCTTTCCTGTAACTTTAGTATAGTGACTACCAATTATAGTTCGTGGGTGGTTTATACTGAATTCGAGCACAGCTCAAGCGGTAAGGTTTCGGGATAGGTACGAGAGGTCTCGGTTTGAATCCCGGCTAGAGCATGTTGCTCTCTTTTTTTTGTTTCAGTCCTATTAAGTCTATTTATTGTATATAAGTGACTATATTAATATGTAGCGTTACTAGTTGTATGTATACATATATATATACGACTATTTTTATTTGTCGCGTTTTGGTTATATGTACAACGTTATAATCTTGTAACGTTATGTATTTACATATTTTTCCGTATGTATATAAGTACGGTAATAATAAACCGTTCGCAGGTTATTACTTGCTTGATTATTTATACTTTAATATAGCTATTTATATATTAAAATAACGTTTAATTATTTAGGGGTATTTCAGTCTACCCCCCTTAAAGAGACTTCGTCCCGAAGTCGTCTTTTTCGAATGATTTATAGAAATTACCCGTATACCCATGGTGCACATCTATTTGATGTGACGGTACCTAAGCGATACAATATAACTGAATTCATAAGGAGTACACACATATATATATATATAACAATCGTCAACCATTTATACACCCATTCATACATGTTCACAACATACACATGTGCGCAATGCGCAAACAATTCATACATCCGAGTACCTCGTAGGATACTTACATACATGTTCACAACATACACATATGCGCAATGCGCAAACAACCTACCAACAAGACAAAACACGTATGCCCCGCATACAAATACACATACAGACACACATGATAATCAATCAGTACACGTATGTCCCTAAATAGGTGTATTAATAACTACCCTTATAATCCCATAATGCATATCTATGTGATATATCATTTACGCATATCATGTTGTGCTAATACCACACATAGCCCTTTATTGTGGCGTTAATTCAAACATATATGGATATAGGTGATCCATCAGCACCATCATTTCCTATCAGTTCTACCAATCCTGACAACCTCCCCGAGGTGTCATACCATATCACCATTCCACATTTCGTATCTAATTATTCGTTTCGTATCTAAGCGATACCCTAGGTAATCAATCTACAAGGTACAACATATATATATATATATCACAGTATCATAAAGAAAGTACTACACCTGGGTGTAAACACGCCATTAAGTATTTCATAAAATTCATACATACGAGTGCACATCTCACACAAACAAATCAACCACGTACGCCCCGCGTACCCAACAACACCAACAAAATGAACAAACAACATCCAACAATCAACCTCGTGTGCCTCGCACACCCACAAACCTACCAACAACCAACATCGTATGCCCCGCATACACACAAACTATTGTATGCCCCGCATACAAAATAAGCCAACAACAACTGTGAACAACAAAATTCAGTGCGAACATGTGCACAGCCAAGAGGCTCTACCCCCCTTAAAAAGGGTTACGCCCCCGTACCCCACAAGTATTCAACAGCCGCTCCACAAGGAGCGCTGGATACTTGGCTCTTTTAGAGTTCTCTAACTCTCATGTGGTGTTTTCACCTTTGGAGTAGATTATTCTCATGTCAGAGAGACGGGTATGACTCTAGCCCCTTCGGCTCTTAAATATATAAAGTGGTGAGGCACATATTTGTGCTCTCTCCCAAGTTCGTTTTAATGGGCCCACTCGCTCTGTATGAGGTGCAGACCCATGAACAGAGGCTCAATTTCCCTCTTTTCATTACTGTGTATCCTCTTATTTGGATCACTAGCATACATTCGTGTGTCTTCTTCCACTGATATTCAGTTTGAGGTATAATATGACATTGGTTCTTGTTAGTACTTGGTGCTCTTTGCACTTGTCTTTGTAATACCAAGACGTACCCACTCTTGTTGATATCCATTGCACATGTCCACGTAGATGATGATTGTCATCCGTGTCTCCTGGTGGTTTTGTTCCAAAGTGATACACTGTTGTAGATCTTTGATACACACTCTTGTTGATATCCATTGCATCTTTCTGTATTTCTACTAGATTAATAACTGCACAAGTGCAATACCAAAACACTCAGTCCTACAGAGTGCAGAGGCGTAAACTCTCAGCAGTTAATATCTAAAGAGTCAAACAGATAAGATGAGTGAATCATCATGTGAGTGGTACATTCCAAGTCCATTATTCCTTCTCAAGGTATCTGCTAGCATTTAGCTTGTCTCGCATCATTGCGTAGTCACGCGTTTACGTTCACATCATTTGGTAGATTCCTCTGGATTGCGAGAGCTTGCATGATCCTTATGTGGGTTCTACGTATTATTGTCCATATAGTGGTTTCTTGTTTCTGTCATCTGCCTCGTCATCTTCGAAGGGTCTTCTTGTCTTCACTGTGTATCGTTCGCTATTCTGTGTTGTAGGTTCTTGTTTTCTCTAGCCCGTTGGTTAACTGTGGCTCTTCTCGTCCATCTTCGAGGTAATCTGCATCACTGTCCATAGTACGGAGTTGACTACTTCCTGTGTTCCTAACACTACTTGTCTACATGCATGGGGTACCGTACTGATACATTACTACTTACCTGACTAACTTATAAATAAGTCTGTCAGGCCCACATGCTCCTACCGGAGTGCGGTCGTCCCATGTCTCGTTTAGTAAACTGGTAGCGTCCGTCACACGACTATTGTGAAGTATTCTATTGTCAATTTCCCTTTTGATGGATGTCCTTGTTGTAGTTTGATGTTGATTGGTCCGTAATGTTGGTTATCTTGTCGTAGGTTCTAATGTTCTGGTAGTATGGTGGTAAGGTGGTTGGAACATTATTTTTTTGTTCCCTGGACTCATGTCCTTAGAAACATATTAGTGGTAGCATTTGGTTGCTAACCAGTTAAACGTTAAACGTTGATTCGTCCGTATGGCTGCAATCGGTTTATGTAATATTGGTGCTGGGGTAGCAATGTCAGTTCTCCCATCTCTATCTCCATAAGTACATACGTAATTATTTCCTCCAGGTTTAATCATTATCACATCTTGCCTATGCTTCCTGATACGGCGTAGGGTAAGTTCTCATACTTGGGTATTCACATTTGTTCCCTCTCCCGTTTAATTGGGTGTATTGTAGATTGCATGATTGCTTGAGCATCTTGGCTCTTCATCTTTCCAACTTTTCTCATTGATGGTACTGCATCCACAAGGGTATGCTATTTCTCATAAGATTAGGTTTGTCCATTAGGACTAAACATTTATCACAATTTGTGATTAGCATTGAATGCTGGTATATAGTTCTGGTATTCGGCTAGTAAGCAATGTCTTTGTTGTTACTTATTGTTTAATGCTAGTTATTTGTAACTGCAGTTATTTGTATTTCAAGTGCGCAGTTTGGCGCCTGTTAGCAACTCATGATTGTTATTCCCATTGCTTACGGTATGTACTGTAGCTCCATTGCTTCATCATATTAACTTAGACATTGTTATGTTAGTAATATACCTGGAAAGGTAATTGGAGTCGGTGTTCCCGGTCTCCTGAGCTTATGCCCCTTATTTGTACATTAGATGCTTGCTTATTTACGCTATTTAGCGTTTGGTTTGTGTGTTCTGTGATATCGATTTAGGTGGTTGTCATTGGTTCAATTTACACATTCTTTCATCACTGACAGTCGTCACAGTAGTAAACGACATGTCTTTAACATATATTAATATTTATCATTTTCTTTACATGGCGGGACGCCCATGGCGGTAGCCCTTCTTCTACTTAGAACTTGTCTGATAGTCAGTATGATCCTGACAATACATATAAACTTAATCTTGATGTTGATTAGTTGTGACTGTACATAACAGTATATGGCACCCCTTGGTAAAGGTGGTGCTCAGAGGTGGTAATTATTCATGCGTTCAGTGTTGATTCGCGTTCATTGTTGCAAAGGTGTTGGTAATGTCCGTATTACGGTAGAATTGTTCTTTTCACTCTTGGTCCATCTGTGGACTGATACGTTTTACCAATTCCCTTGTGTTCATCACAGGTTGGCGTATACGTACATATAGTTGGTGAACTATAGGTTACATTTATTATGAGGTTAAAATGTTATAACGTATGATATGTACAACATTTTATTAAATATGTGGCAATATTGTAACAACGGAAAAGTATAGTTGATGGAAATGAATTTTGATGTATAGGCCTTTTGGCAATAATATAGTTTTTTTATTAAAAGTATGGTTTATAGTATTTAATGAGAAAAAATGGAATTTATAAACTATAGTTAGTATAAAATAGACCTTAGGAATTATAAATATATGTCTTGAAATGTGACAAGACATTAAGATGAAGTTCTTAATATAAATTGCATAATGTAATGCAACAAATCAAATAATCATCTTACATTAAGATGATGAGGAAAATGTGACATAAGATATAAGAGAATAAATCATGAGATACGAATGTAAGTGAATGAATATAAATACTGCGCATACGATATAGTTGGAAACTGCATGGCAGCGATCGTTATACGATCGTATTCTCTTCTTAGTTTTATTTGTATAATTTAATATATATTCAACGTAACTGTTAATCGCAAGTTTCCTTTGCTAGTTGTTTGTAACTAGGATACTGCAGTTTTGTTTATCCTTACTATAATTAATTTTGGCAACTTGTGAAGAGTTTCAGGAGTCATACGACTCTGGTGTGATCAGCGCCAGTGTTGCACTAACCTTTCACCCCAATTTGTGGTTGGTTTCCTCTGATTCCCGGGAATCAGGTTTCACCTTCCACTTCCAATTCAGCCATTGAATGCTTTGATAATTAAATTATGTTATCTTGGCTCTTAGCCTGTGTCATTGCATTCGTTCTCGTTTAGTAGTTATAATTTGTTATGGGCTGGTGTGCCCCTTTTATTGCGTTAATCGGACTCATCAGTCCCTTCAGAGGTTGTAGGCCTCGTATCTTAGTGGTTTATTGCAACATTTGTAGTTCTGTAGTTTATATTAGAGGTGTACAATTGTTTGGTGATTATTGGTAGCCATGGTGTCGTACCATAGGTCTACGCAGTTTACAGTATTCGTTTGTACGATAATAGCAGTGGTAACTGCAGTAGTAATTGTTTGCAGCACTTGCAGTGGCAAGTGCGCGGGGTAGATGAATTTATTGGTACATTGTTTAAATCAGCGCTTGCAGTGGCAAGCGTACCATGCAAGTAGGGTTGTCGGTTTCCGACTTGTTGTCTCACTGCTGCATGGGTTGCTTAAATACTGTTAGAATGATTGCTCATGGATACGACGGTATTTGGATTTGGGAAATTTTCCCTGACCACACTGTCATTAGGGTAATCAAGTCCTCCCTCTCATTATATTTATATAATAGCGTAAACGTATGGACTTTGTCTCCCTACAGGTACCGCCACGACAGGGTCCTAGTGTCACGGTATTGTGTGCACACAAGTTTAGGATTGAAGTTTGTACATAACAGGACGGTACTCTCACAAAGTTCCTTCACGTTCTCAAGATAATTTCTTTTTACAGTTTGATGGTTAAAGGTCCCATTACGGGCGACGGTCTCGCGGAGTTCATGGTGCTCCCGGTCCGCTTGCCCTGATGTTCTTGGGTGACCCTTTCCACGACGTTATAGTAGTAGTGGCGCTCGCCTCTGGCAGTGCCTATTGATATGGCGCTTGGTCGTCAATGGGGGTATGACATTGAGGTTGTATTAATGTTACAGGAGCAGGAATTATTCATTCGCTGCGAGAGTGTTTAGACAATCCGTTGGGCTTGGTAGCCCTTTTCCCTATATTCGGGGATTATATTTCTTAGTTGTATTATACTCGTTGGGTTGTGGCGGGAGGGGTACTGTCGGCGGTAGTTCGTACTGGACTTCCACATGAAAGTGGACTGTCGCCAATGTACTCATGACGTTTGTGTCTCCTCTTGGCTGAGCTCTCAGTTGGACCTTAACAGGGGTAATATTCCAGGGCCTTTATGCCCTTGGTCAGCTTCCTGGCTCACACCACCACTAGATGTCGGTATTACCGTTCGTCTTCTCAATAACACACCATAATACAATTAACTCATTTATGCGCCCCATGGGCTAACACTTGCAGGCCAAAGGCTCTGCCAACACATAATTTCATTAAGACACAGACGTTTCGTACCTCACAAACGTTTCCCAAGTTTCCCAAATCCTAAGCTCACTGTCTTAACCTAGTATCTCGTCATCAGAGCGGTACTCCGCTCTGATACCACTTTTGTAACACCCCTCATAACAAATACGTAATAGTCGCTCACGTGAACAGGAATTAAAGGCGTCTCACAGCGGAGGGAATTACAGTAATAGAACTCACATGGGTGTTACTTGCCACCACTCGCCCATACGAGTGATGTAGCAGTACAACATCTTAACAAAATTAAACATAAAAATACAATCCGCGGAGACAACGAGATACCGCCTACATGTCTATCTAAGTAACAAAAGCACAACTACTGTGAGCATCTAAACATAATCCAAATCTTACAACCCCTTTCCAGTGGAATCATTTAATACATAACGAGGTATGAACGGTAAATCCAAAATCAACATCGTCCTAACTACCAGTCCCGCACTTCGGCTTCGACGTGTTCAGCAACCTGCACAATAAGTGTAGTCTCAGCGATAGACGCTGAGTATGCCGGATCTGGACCCTATGGTCACTTGTCATTTTTAACCGTCTTGATATTAGATTGATTTCATGCTTTAACATTTTACAGATATAATAGGTACTGTAACAACATGCATGATTATATAATCATTCATCCAATCCAAACAGTCATATATGGATATACACATTACTGTCATACATCATACAATGCAATGGCATTGAGAACTCATTCATCGTATGTTAACATCATCACATAGTACATCACTCGGCCCTCGGGCCTTCACATATCGTTTGTTTAGGTTAGCACAGTCGGGCGTCAGTTAGGACAACCCGAAATATACTCACTTGGACAGTAGTCCCACGTACACACAAAGGTGCTCACTGCCCTGATCATCCGAAGACTCTGGGACTTATTCACTTTGCCTTTGTAAAGGCGTCCATTTAGGTGGCCAAGGGCCTGGTGCCAACGGTAGCACACTCCGCCTGACGAACTATCTAGGCTCGATCAGGATTAACTAGGGAAAACCCGATACGGGATAACCCAAGAGATCTCTACGCGCGACCAGCAGCCAGTGACTGTCTGGATTAAGGTACATCATCACATTCATTTACACTCCACTGTTAGCTTTGTTAGTTGGATAGTCAGTTACAGTTTTAGTTATGGAGTACATCACTTAATTTGTTGGCTGCCCTATGGGTCTTACGCATGCCTAGTATTATTCTAGGTAACATTCACATTCGAGTCAAAGCTCTAGAGACCGACAATGTCGTGCCCCGTTCCTAAGTATTTTACTTAGGTTATAACTACATACTTGTAATACTTAGCGTATTAGGTCAAGCAACAGAGGTCACAATCACACATTTCGCATATGTAGTTTTGTATAAGTCGATCTATAGTCGACGTAGTATTAGTCCCGTAGGACGTTCGTGCATAAATAAATATTGCAGGGAACATAACTACACATCACACACATAAATCACATACATTCATTCACACAAGTTATTTATCAAACAAATCCGAGCCCGAGGAATTCCTCAGGACAACCCGGATCAAATCCCTTTACATACCGTACACCGTTGACTAGATTCGTGCAGTGTAGACCACTAGAGCTTTCGAGCGCGTACGTCGGGAATGCGATCTAGTAATACGAGGAACACTAAGCGTCAATCCATATGACAGCACAATTCGGTATTTCCGAATAACGTTTGAAATCCTAGTACTATGTCCCCAGACTTAACATTGTTACTAATTAAAGTATCGTTATTAATATTTTATAAACCCCTTACTCGTTGTGTGAGTTAATTCTCGGTTTACATTAGAGCATGAAACCTTGCGTTATACACTTATGATACTTCACTAGGGTTTATTTATCAAACCAAAGTCTTATACTATCCTTAGTATTTTATGTCGTTATAACTATAGTGTATAACTTTATTTCTTGGTACGTGTTTATTTTTGTATGTATGCATTTAGCATAACAGTTTGAATAGCTACATCCTTAGCCACATAATATTATTTGTGTTACATTTGTTCTATAATGTTATACGGCACGATATTTATGTGTCACTAGACTTTATTACATGTGGCTTGGCAACTTAGGAATGTATCGAAAATAATATACACATGTGCCACATTTGAGCTCCTTTATTATATACTTTCATCACTCACAAAATTACCACATAACTTATAATATATAGTAGGTATTTAATTTTATAACACCAAAAACCTTGTGGTAAAATGTAACCCAAGGTTGTTCACATTGTTTAGTTATTGGGTACATATGTATATACATGTCAGATTTCATTTCTTCCACGTCACAAAATCACCACCCCACCATATTAATTATAGACTGAAGAACCCAGATCTGTATTACAACTTAACCTCTCACTGCAATTCAATTGAACAGAAGAAGACATGATATCAGAATTTGGAGATCATGCTGATGTGGTCCTCTTTTTGTCTCTGTTAGGTCGTTAGGGTGGTTTGTAGAATTACCACAGAATGTATCAACCTAGTTTACTCCTTTAGCAGTACTTTAGGTTCACTCTTTATTCATTTCTACCCTTAACATCCCTCTGTCACAGGGTTATACAGAGAGTCATTAATTTCAGAAACAGTTGGAAACTGATGTGTTGAGTTTGGTAAGTTATTCCTTTTCTGTTTTTGCTTCTCATCCCTTGATTTGGCTTCTTCTTCATTCTCTCCCCCCACTCTGCTTAGTTACTTAGTTCCTGATGTTAGTGCAGTTTCATTCTAACAGAAATCGGCTTATACAGAGACAGGAAGAGAAACTGTTAAGGCAGAAAAAGAACTGACTTCACTCTTATCTGTTTTTTTTCTTTCTGTTTGACAGTTGGCTTACAGTTTCCTTTTTCCTTTCAAAATGTTTACTTAATGGTCAAGTGATTTAGCTGATGTAGATCCCCTGAACCACTCTATGCAACCCTCTTTAAACCCACTGTAACTTAGGCATACAGAAGCAAGATCTCTGATCTGTAATCCTGAAAACAGAACTGATGTGTGCCCTCATTAGCCCCTCTGTCTGTTTTCTAAATGAGTTACACTCCCTCTGACTCCCTACTTATTTAGCTAGTGTTTTATCGAGGTTTTTAGACTCAAGAATAACTCAAGGAAACCTTGTTAATGCCACAGAAGTTTGAGCACACAGCAGTCAGGACAGTAGCAGAAGAATCTGCAATAGGTGTATTTTTTTTCCTTCCTTCCCTCTCTGTTAGTTCATATGTTTGATTCTTCAATCCTTTCCAAACCGTTAACCCAGTTACAGAAGCATTTCCATCAAGTTTTTAAACCCAAATAAAACCCAAGACAACTTGTTACAGATACTGAAATAGCCAGACACTGATCTGGTGAGAAAACTGAAACTGAATTAGAACTGAAATCAAAACTGGTGTTCTCTTATCCTTCTGTTCATTTTTCTGTGATCACTCATTGAACCTCCTTCCTTCTCACGAATTGTTTACCAGGTTAGCTAATTGTATACTCCGGTTTTAACTTCATATCAGATCCTTAATCACCCAGGACACTCCACTGAAAATTCTCCACACAGAAACTGGACCATGTCGTTACAGAAAACAGAAAGTGTGAAACTAGTTATTTCTTTCTGTACGTGCCACCTGATTCCCTAAATTTCTCCAGTTTATTTACTCTTAGTTAAGAGTCTCAGTACAGTTTTAATTTTGAACAGTTCAAGACACTGAGTTAGAGTTATCTAGACTCTTTACACAACAGAAATCTAGAAAGATCAGAAACTGTCTAAATGTAGGGACTGAAACTGAAAATCTCAATCTGTTATATCTTCTTCAGTTTCTTCTGTTATTCATGAATTGGCATTTTCGATTCTTCCCTCCAATCTTATTACCCAGTAGCTTAAGTATTCTATCAAGCTTCTGCTCTCAATTAAGTCCCATAACCACTTTGTTGTAGACACATAAATATCCAACACTGGCTGGAGAGAATCTGAAAATTGAAGAAAAAGAAACTGCAATCTGAGTTGGTGTTGCCGCAGAAACAGCATTATAAAACTGGTTGATTCTCTTTCTGGTTTTTTTTTCTTTTTCTGAGAGTCCTTCATCCTAGACTGTTTAGACTGTCCTACCAACACCAAGACATTTTAATGAACTGAAACAGAAGAAGGGTTTACAAATTGGCATCTGTTACATATATATATATATTTAATCTGCTTTCCTCTCGGTACTAGTTCAGGTAGTTTAGGATATGATAGTTCTTCTCTTCTCTTTAAGTTCCACAGATTCAAAGTAGGTCTACCATCCCACTTTTAAGCTCCTGAAAGTTGTTATACAGAAAGCTTAGGATGACAGAAAACTGCACTCCAAACTGGTAATTCCTTTCATCTGTTTCCTTTTTGTTCATTTACAGTGGCCTGCAGTTTTTTTTTTTCCTTTTCCTCTATAATACTTACCTACCTAGTTAAGTGGGTTGTTAGTGTTTGAAGTTCTTGAACTATTCGATGCCACCTTTTACACTCTCTGTAACAACATTATACAGAAACAGAAGTTCCTGAAACTGAAACTAAAACAGGAGTGCTATTTGTTCCCACTGTTTTTTCTTCTCTGTCATTTTTCTAGATCAACCTACACCTCCTTCCAACTACTTACCTACTTGGCCAATAATTCATTTAGATTCTAGACTTCAAGAACAACCCAAAACAACCTTATTACTGACATATAAATAGCCAGAACTGAACTGGTAAGAAACTAGAACTAAATCGAGGTTGCAGTCTGAAATCTGTGTTTCCTTATGCTTCTGACATGCCTTTCTTGCTTACCCCTTAGACACTCATCCCTTTCCTAATTGCTTAGCTATCACGATGAGTGTGTTTTTAGGTTTCTTATTTCAAAACAAGTCACAACAGTATGGTTTAGCCACCTAAATTGTAACAGAACAAAAAGTATGCTAGATGCATCTGTTTCTTGTTTTTATTCTAGTTAGGATCTGTTTTTTCCTTATTTCCCTCCTTCAACTTCCTCACGTAAAGAGACTTAGTCAGGTGCATACTAAGATTATAGTGTACTAATACCCAAGAATACTAAACATACCGAGACCACATGCTACAGGTTTGCATGATTAACAATTTTGATGGGTTTAAACTTATTTCTGTTCCTCTGATCTTGAGTTAGTTTAGCAGTTACTCACCAGTCTTGACAATCCCTTAGCTACACCTTTGGTGGAAAACTCGAACCCAAGCACCTTGGTCAGTTGACTACACTGGAACAGTTTATTTAGGTGTTAACCCGACAACTTAGAGAAAGGACATGATTTGGAGTAACTGAAATAGGTATGATATGTACCTTGTTTCCTTTTCCTTCTTCACTGAGGATAGTACAGCAAAGGGGGTTGGCTTGGTCTTATTCCTTCAACAAGCTGAGAACTCTCTACTGTCTGCTACATGAGGAGAGACAGAAAGGAGGAAAGGAGAGTTCAGTATTACTATGGCCATTACCTGTACAACAGTGGTTAAAATTGTGGTGAATCTCACGTAAGAAAACAGAGAACAGCAGCTTAATGCATGTTGGGTTTATTACTGAAACGAAGGTGGAATTTAAACTGGGTTTCGTATGGTTTTACCTTGAGAAGACAAGGGAGCTAACTTCCCTTCCTTCTCTATCTTTCAACCGAGGTTTCCCACTGTTCTAGCTCCCAGTACCGATCTTTGCTGCTGGTGTATATATTCACGGTTTAGTTCTTGAAGATGCGAAACTCATGGGAGAACAGTGAGTATAGTTTAAACTTGGAAACTTACCTACCTACTGGGCAGTAGCCATGGAGGTGTGGGTTCTCGGTGGAACTGGAGAAGACGAAGGTACAGAAGGAAAGAAGAGGAAAGCTGATTATAACAGAGTGGTGTGGCGTTGGTCTGTGGGACTGTCGCGTGGGAAGTCCCAAGCGGAATGGGCATTTGCAAAAACAATTCTTTCGGTTGTATGGGAGTACATAGGTAGTCTGAAGAATGTCTGTTGTCGCGTGGAAATTCATGGCACAATAGTTCCTGTCGTTATGGAAGTTTGTAGCAGTCTGGATTTTGAGGAATTAAGCTTAGAGGAGAATGTCGGGTGATACACCACCCTTTCCTGTAACTTTAGTATAGTGACTACCAATTATAGTTCGTGGGTGGTTTATACTGAATTCGAGCACAGCTCAAGCGGTAAAGGTTTCGGGATAGGTACGAGAGGTCTCGGTTTCGAATCCCGGCTAGAGCATGTTGCTCTCTTTTTTTTGTTTCAGTCCTATTAAGTCTATTTATTGTATATAAGTGACTATATTAATATGTAGCGTTACTAGTTGTATGTATACATATATATATACGACTATTTTTATTTGTCGCGTTTTGGTTATATGTACAACGTTATAATCTTGTAACGTTATGTACGTTTACATATTTTTCCGTATGTATATAAGTATGGTAATAATAAACCGTTCGCAGGTTATTACTTGCTTGATTATTTATACTTTAATATAGCTATTTATATATTAAAATAACGTTTAATTATTTAGGGGTATTTCACGGTTGTTGCTGATGTTGTATGTCATCGGATAGTTATGTTTCCATTTTCACTTCTTCCTTCAAGTGTATGCATGTCATTACGTTGAACTACAAAACAAAGCGGGGAAAACAAAAGATGAAATCGATTACACAACAATCTTTAACAAAAAAAACCCTTGATGTTACCTTGAGCGATTATTTACGGAAAAGAACCCACATCCGTAGTAGTATAGGTAAAATGAGGATAAGATATGGGAATGTGGTGATATGTCTTGCTATACGTATATGTACCCTTTTTTCGTCATTTATTCGAACTAGGGATAAATAGGTATACAAAAATAAAAAATATTCCACCACACAATGTGAAATACCCCTAACCTTAAAAACTTAATTAAATGATCTATTAATGATCTAAGAAGGTTAATAATCATCTTAATACCATTGGGGAACAATCTAAAGATCTCAACAAGGCAAAACATGCCTTAAGATCGGTAAAGCCAAAAATGTGCTTTAAGACACCATAGAGATTGTATGACCTCAATTAGGATCCAAAGTCGATTCCTAAGTATTATAAGTAAGTAATTAACACTATAAAACTATTCTCAAAGGAAACCAAGCTCAAAAACATGTTCTAACACAAATTGTGCTTTAAAACTCCTTAAAGCACGTTTTTGAGAAAATTGACTGTCTGAGTGGGTTTTGAGTGGTGTTAGGCATTGGATTAGACCTTGTTATACTAATGTACTATAATTTACCACATTATAAGGTCTAATTCCAAGATTTTCAAAAAAATCACAAATATGGCATTCATTTATGAATAGTAACCCAAATAGTGCATTTTTAAGCAATATTGACCAAGTCAAGTCAATGGTCAAGACTTGACCCATTCCTATCTTAAATGAGGTGGCAGCATTAAGGGTGGAGGACAGCACATCAACCTTTAACTAAAATATCTAGCCAATTTGGTGAATCACCACTTTACTATTCCATTTAAAACTTTTCATTCCTTAAAACACAAATTCTTTCTTTCTCTTTCCTCTTGTCCCATTCCAGCTGAGTACCCATCAGTTCCTAAAGCTCTCAAGCTGTGTTCTTGAGTATTCAAGGCAAATCCAACTTATTTCCACCTAAGGTAATGGTTTAAGGCATATTTTAGCTCTTTTTCTTCATCACTTCATCACCTACACATGGAACTAATAATCTATCACCTTCCATGGCTTAATCTCAGTATTTTAACCCTTGAGCAAGAGCTATTCTCGGCTGAAGCAACCCTTGGGACCAAGGTGGTCAAAATTTCCATAATAAGGTAAAAACATACCTTAAGGAGTTTCCTTCTTCATCCGATTTTCTTGGTCTATTTTCTATGAGTTTATATACTCATAATCTTCATATTTTTATGTTGGTTCAGTGTGTTAACCACTTGGAGCAAGAGTGGCCAAAAACCAAGAGAAAATCCATTCTTTAAGGCATTTTTCCAAGGTAAAATCTATTACCATAGCACCTTGCTGTTGTCTAGCTATTCCCCATGTTTTTATGGTGAATTTAACACCATATGGTGTTCTTGATTCAGGTTGAAACCATCTTGAGACTACCTTTCCTTTTTAAGGTGATTTTGTCGTAAGCTCATGCTTGGAGTCTAACCATATCTTATTTTGGTGTATTAAGCATGTGAAAGTGTTGGGTTGAATTTTCCTCCAAGCTGCCCTGAGGGTATTAGGTCATTAAGCACTTAAAACAAGGTACAAATACCATAAACTTATGTTATTATGATTTTTCAGCTCATACAAATATGTGTCGTGAGAGGAGTTAATTAAATGGTTGATTTTAACCTAAGTATGGGCAAAAATGACTTAGATAAATTAAGCTAGTCATTTAAGTGGTTTAATTAACATAATGGTAAAATTATGACATTATGAGGAAGAATTATTAATGTTAAAATAAGGCCGAGAGTTTATAGTAAATTTTAAGCTATTTATGTGTAATTATATGTTATAAAGCAAAGTTGTAATAAGGCCATGTCATTAGGCCATTTTAATGTAAGTTTAAAAGCTTATCTAATTTAATTTATGCTTATAGCATTAAGTTTGGGGTCAAATGGTAATTACTAGTATTAAATGAAGTCGTGGGCATAAATAAAATGAATTTAGGGTTTTTAAATGAATTTAAATAAAAATTATAACATTTTATAAAGTTTTATGTCAAAATTGTAAAATAGAAAAGTATAGGTATAGGTAGTAATTACCGAGACTTTGGGTTAAAATTGGAATTAGAAGTCAAAGTTGACTATATAGGAGACTTTGACCAAGTTTGGAGAGTTTATGGAATTAAAATACTACCTTATATTAAGTTAGTTATTAATTGTAAAAGATTTATAAGAGTTGGGGTGATATTGCAATTTCCAAAACTTAAGGGTACTAAATGGGGTTTAGAACAGACCTTGGGTTATTAGGATTTTTTAGGATTTTATTTGGTTAAATTTGGAGTTAATATGAATTATATAAGTATAACATATGATAATTTATATCATTGTTACAAATGGGTACATATGGGGTATAAACTGTGAATATAGAAAGTATAAGGTTAGGAATGATATTTATAACCTTTTGGTATAGTTTGGTAGGTATTTTTGGGAGTTATATATAAGGTTTTATTAAGATATAGGTATAATATATAGTTTTAATGACATTAGAAAACTATATGTTATAAATTGGGGAGATTTGGTAATTATACAAAGTTGGGTGGTAGGAATTAAATTAGAACAGACCCTAGGGTCTGTTCGGCAATTATAAGCCATTATAACCATAGGTTATAATTATTAAGGTTTAAGGATTATAATATGAGATATATATTAAAAGTATAACAATGGAATATAATTTGGGGTTAAATTGTAAATTATGGAAGTATAGTGGAATTTAATAAAAACCGAGAAGAGTATGGTATGTTTGGTATTTTGTAACAACTTATAACTATAGGTTATAATTGTTTTAATGACATAAATGTCATAATATATGTTATATAACTATAAATAACATTACATAAATTATGTGGTGGATTTTGTAAATATTAAGAAAACAAGTGTTGTTTGGTAATAATGGGCATTTTTGAATAAGAATTTATAATATGGTTTTTAATGTTATAAGGGTTGTAACATTTATAATATAAGAAATATTCATTAAAAGAGAATGAATATTTTAAAGACTTACCATATAATAAATGGTCCCATAATACATTATATATATAGATAATAAATATATGTTATGGAGTGGAAAAATACAATATGGTTCAATAACCTTATATTATCATGATTAAAATGATATAAGGTGAGGAGAAAAGAATTATAAACATTAGGTAAGGAAATTTTAATGTTAGGTTGTACATGAAATAATAAGGATTTATATAATTCAAAGTATTTTTACATATGAATTATACTACATTAACTTGGAAAAACTAACCTTAGGAAAATAAATACTAAGTGAAATGTATAATATATGATCAAGAGTTATACATGCAATATAGAAACAAACTATATAATATACAAGTGTATATTGAATTACATGCTATAACCAAAGTTCAAACATTAAGTATATTAATATACGAGACGAGTCCACGCATGTAATATAACGTTTTCCTAATCCCGAGTTAACCGAAAACCCGACAAACGTTGTTAGAAAATAACGAGGAATGAACCGGGAGGTATTAGTGACGGTACGGGGTACCGCAGAGTATGTCGTTATACGGGAATGCTAATTTGTAGCGTTATGCATTATTAGACTGTTAGAGACGACATGAGGAGCATCGGATCTAGCTGATTCATACTCCACGGTTATATAATCCGGGTGAACGGTATGTTGTTATGTGTCTCTGATTGTCTCTGAGGGCTTCCTCAGTTTAGACTTCTGTGAAATCTGTGACTGTAACACCCTATTCCTAAACCTGTAATAGCGTCGCAAGTCATAGCATAATAAGTAACAATTCGCAGCGGAAAATAAAATTATCTACCTTGGTGTTACACGCCGTTACTCACCCTTGTGAGCAACAAGGCATCCTCACTCTTTCCAACAATACAACTCCTTACGCTGTGATGAACAGATACTGAGCACTTCTAATTATTACAAACCAAATCCAACTAAATGAGCAACTAACTGAATACAACAACCTCTTTAATACAATACAAAAAAAAAAACAAAGGCGTTTACTGAAAACACAACAGCTACCCCCGTGTCCCGTACTTCGGCTTGAGTCTTCTTCAATAACCTGGAATGTTTGGCCCAATGAAGGCTCAGCAATCGAAATGCTGGTATGCTAAATGTAGTCTTAAATCATTTGGACTCCTTAAGTCGTTTAGCCATCTTGATATTATGTTCATTACATAAATACCGGTTTACAATGATAACAGTAATAACTGTAAACATTTAACGATCACATAGCAATTCACCTGTAAACACCAGTGTACAATAGTACACGACACCAATAACCACACAACAATAACTCATCGAAATAACCAATAGTCACACATTAATAATCCATAACAATCACCAAACAAGACGCGTATTAAACTGTACTTGTTAGTTATCCCCCTGACCCTTATCCTTTAAACCAATAATTTAACCTTTTCCAATTAATTTCCACCTCAAGTGTCATGTTAAGTCAACCTTAATAACTTATTAATGGACGAATGTCCCCTGTGTTCCATTGGAACTGCTTACCAGCTGACCCTGTGGCCATGGTTAATTGACCGATCCGGTCGAACCTGTGCACCAACGACAGTGCCTTCCGCCATCCCCGAATGTGGCTGATGGATTTCCTTTGAGTGACTCTCCATTGAAGTCTCTCGTAGTGATCACAATGCGCAACCAGAAAGTCGAAATGATCTGGATTCCTCTCTTTATAAGTTAGCCCTTTTTGTCAGTGACATAATAACCAATCCTTGAGTTAAGACTATAATAGTTGACCATCAGTTAGGTTCAATAATACCTAAAGGTCAGTTAGTCTTGTTTCAGTTTAGATGTATAAACTTCCAGTCATAAGACGTTCGCGTAAGATAAAACGCAGTGGTGTTGAGCTATACAGTACACAATATCATACACATAAAATCACAGATATCGCTCTTGACAATTAAACATATAATTCCATCAAATGAAGCTCTCACCCACGGTACACCTGCAATAAAATCACAAAGGTAGCTTGATAAAAATAATGGTATTAACATGCTAATCTAGTCATACTTCTACTAGACAAATATATAAGTAAAATTATTTGATCAAAATGTCTTATGATTACCGATAATGGACTAGATGGTGGAGAGATAAATGTTGTATGATTGCTAATTAATTAACTCATAAGACAATTACCTAACTTCTATAATTGACATGTTGCAATTAACAAAACTTAGCTAACCTTTTAGCATCCTATTAGCCGTATGGCTACAAAGGAATGGAGCTGCTACCTCCATTAATTCCGATCACACCTGCAAGGACAAGACAAGTTAGCCACAATAGTTAAATCACCAAAGTGCTAATTAAATTGCCTAATGATATTAAGTAACCTAAATAAGTCTCCACCACTCCTTTTAGCCGTAGTCTACTCCATGAAGAGCAGCCTATATACTCCACCAAGTCGAACACCTGCATAAACAAACAAGTTAGATTCATTAATTAACTTAACAAAAACTTAAATAATTGCCTAGCTTTGCAATTAACAAACAAATGCCACCTAATGCTCCATGCAGCCGTAAGCATATAGGAAGTGGAGCTTCCGTTTTCTCCACTACAGCCGGCCATCTACAAGATTGGAATATGCCAATTCACCATGGCCAACCAGCCGATTACATAGCCAACAAGGAGATTTATGTAGCTAATTTAGTAATCAAAATAAACATAAACATTACATAAAATAAAGACATGAATAATACAATTAAACAAAACATAGCAAATAGGTTATGATTGCTCTCATTTCAATTCTCCTTATACCTTACGTGACTACCTTCATTCCCTTGCCATCATTCACGAAGGTAAGTCTCCTCTCTTGTTCTCTCTTTTCTTCATTTCCTAATTTGATTCCTAAGTATTAACAAACTCCATTAATGTTGTTCTAAGATCTAACACCATTTCTATGTAAATTCCTAGTTAAATCTACTAAGTCTTGAAGCAAGAAATCATCCTAGCAAACCTACAAGAAATCACCAAGCATATATGTTCCAAGGAGGTTTCTTGATTCAACAACAATACAAGGAACAACAAGATCAAGTTAAGTGAAATACCCCCCACCTAGTTATGTTGTTTAAACACCTAATATGGTGTAATAAGACTAAAAGAGTCTTAGAAACATTAGTAAACAAATTTAAACAAAAAAAACACAAAATGTGCTTTAAAGTCATAAGAGCCAAATGTGCTCTAAGCTTGGGATAAACTTGGTTAAGACCTAATAACTTACCAAGACCTCATTTATATACTAATGAACTTATTAAACAATTACCAAAGAAAACCAAGCTTGAAACAAGTTAAAACACAAAATGTGCTTTAAGAAGTCTTAAGCACATTTTTGAAAAAAATTGTCTTGTAAATGAGTTTTGAATGGCTAAATGTCCATCATTACTCTTAAATATATATGTGTACTATATAGTATCACATTTGGGTGGCTATATTAATGGGAAATCAAAAATTTCACTTCTAAGTGGCCTTGTTTTGATGAATAGTGCTTTTATAAGCTAGTTATATACATATGTTGTATTAAGTAATTAAATTGACAAACAAAGACTAAAGTACCCTCATATTAATAAAGGGGGCCGGTTTTCTCTAAGTGTGGTGACTCACCACTCTCTAGTTAAAGTAATAAGTAAGTAAATAAAACTAATTAAACTACTTTTACTTTATTACTACAAATATCTCTTAAAGCAAATTCTATCTTCATTCTCATTTCCTTCCTTCATTTCCCACGGTTCCAAACACCATCTTCCTCCTTTCTTGCTGTTCTCTCACGGTAATACCACCACCACCATTGAAACTCTAGCTTTGACCACTTGTAAAATCTAGCTCACTTGTCCAAATCAAAACAAACACCACCATCTCTTCCTCTCATCAAGCTCTTCATTCCTATCTTCTCAAGCTTCAAGAGCCCCATTTCGGTGCCATGGAGTTCCACCATTGAAGGAGCTTGAGCTTGTATTTTTACATATTATTACTCTCCTTTGCTTCTAGGTAAGGAATCTCAAAGAAAAATCATGTTTCCTCCATGTTTTTGCCTTGACCGAAAAACATATTGAATTAGCTCTTTGTGTGACTTTTTTCTAGCTTCATTCCAACTCTTCATGGACTAGGTGGAGTCCTCTCTTGTTAAATATTCAAACACTCTTCAAAGATCAAGGTAAAACACTACATTATGTTCTTCAAACAATGAAAATTAGGGTTTACAATGAGATGAAGCTTTATAGCTTGAATACTCATTATAATGTTTGTATATTGTTTAGAACTTGACAAGGAATCAAATACCCTACCGGTCTTGTAGTGAAACAAGAAAGGAGTGGTTTGGAAAAGAGGTAAATCTACTAACCTAATGTTGTTTAATGCCTTAGGAGAAATGAGCTTATAAATGCTTATTAAAACTACCTAAAGAGCAAATGGTCAATGACCTAGTAAATGTTCTCAAGGAGACTAGTAAAATAAACATATGTCTTGTTGTATGTAATCGCAGGTTAAAGGCATATATATTGTGGAAATTCAGTGTTTATGATTTAAGCACTTTAAGGGCCTAAGAGCCATGCATTTTAACGCCTAAGTGCCCATGCAATTTAAATTATGCACTATATGTGATGTAGTGTGAAATTTGGTGAAGTTGTGTAAGAAAGTGTTCTTGGTGTTCTTAGTGTTCTAGGATGTTTAATGATGAAAAAGTGTCTAAGGTGTAACAAATACTAGGAGAACTTATGTCGAAATTTAGGAAATGTATAAGGAGTTCATGATGTTTTAAAGGAATTGTGAGGAACTAGGAAGTGCTCTAGAGTGTAACAAGGACTTAGGCATGATCTTGAGGTTTTAGTATGTACCAAAGTCATTTTGGACTTAGGTAAAGACTTAGGCAAACTTTGGTAAAATAAGGAGAAAGTGTAAACTTGGAAAAGAATTAAAGAATGACATAAGGAGTTAGTTGTAATAGACGATGCTTGGGAGATGATGTAAAATAAGGAGAAAGCATTTTGGGATAGTAGTTATCATAGGTATGAAACACCACTTGAAAACTAGGAGAAAACACATGTAAGTGTTAGGAATTTTGTGAGGAAATGGGTAAAGGCTTAAGGAATTAGATAATGAGATTTATAAGTGTTTTTAAGGATGTCTTAAGGTGAGTTTAAAGTGCCCAAATGAGGTTAGGGGGTACTAGGTTATATGGGGTGAAGTTTGGAGTTGAATGTGAAAAGGAAAACAAAGGTCTGGGGCAGACCGAACTTGCGACCGAACTTGCAAGTTCGGTCGAGCCCAGTTTACTCTGTGCGAGAATTGGCTTCTGGAATGGACCGACCTTGGGGACAGGACTTGCAAGGTCGTCGGGCTTGTATTTTGTGTACGATTGAGCTACTGGAACGACCGAACATAGGACCGGACTTGGCCAATTCGGTCGGGCTAAATTTTCAAAGGGAAGAAGCTCTCGGAAAAGACCGAACATGCGACCGACTTACAAGTGTCGGTCGGAGTAGAAAATTTGAGACGGAAATGTGTTCTGGAATCGACCGAACTTGGTTAAGTTCGGTCGGTAAGGTCGGTCGGACCTAAATTTGTAAAAAAAAAAAAAACAGAAAGAATGTGACTTATGTAGTTAACCCTAGGGTGTATAATGAAGATACCTAGGGTAGAATAGACATTAAAAACATGTCATACAATCATGTTAAATACTTAGTAATTTGAAGTTAATAAATAATTAACCGACGTTACTAATGTGTTTAGGATTCTCTCAAGGTGGAAATCAATCGAGGCAAGGACCAAGGTATGTTTTTCTTGCAGTCTGTTGCCTACCGGTTTACACCGGCTTGTGTGTTGTTTTGTTTTCTGTGTGTTAATGACTTTGTAAATTTAAGCCATGTAAAGAGTTTACCGTTGTTAAATATCATTATGTTGTTGAGTATGACTCTCTCTTCCTTGTGTGGTTCTAACAAGACCTGACCTATTATTGTGAATTGTTTGTTGTGTTCAATGATGAACTACTAACACGGGCTAACGGGGAAGTGAGGAGTCCGGTCTGTTCCGCCACGCGTGTGAGTATGGGAGTCGATGTCATAACCGGTTCGATTCTCTCTGTATGTTATGGTTGAGTTCCAATTTGGTTTCCAACCTTCCCTTTAGCTTAACCAAGGCTATTTACGGACTCACGTCGGGCCACAGGGGCATACTATGTGTATTTCGGTGTGCTTGGATCACTATATCCGAGGCACCTTGTGTTAAGTTACCGTTCAATCTAACCGGACGGTAACGAGTTATGTAACGAGCTAAGTATGAGCATGGCAACATTCTCTAGGCTCTCAATGGGACTAATTGTGTTGGTTCTCTCTCTCTCCTAAAAGGAATTGTATGTGTGTGATGTGTGTTATGATGTGTACAATACCCATGTTATGTTATATATGTATGAGTTGTGTGTTTTAAAATAAATACCATGTCATCATGACAATTAGTTTGCGCACATTCCGGTAGTCGATGGGCTGCGCGTTAACCATGCCAGCCAAGGGTTGCTGACCCCCTCGGGGGATCCATATTTCTTTTACTGCAGGATGAGGATCGAAGAAGCGGAGTGGCTCTAGATCCTAGGGTGTAGTTTACTTTTGGAGTACCTTTGGATGTTTGCCCGGGATGCGCCTGTGCTCCCGTGGCGTGTTATATACTTGATTATGACGGTTTACAGTGACGGTATACAGTGAAGGAATTATGTAAAACACTCGGTATTTTTTTTGATGTATATATATGGTTATAGTTCTATGCTCGGGAGTCTGATCATCAGACCGGTACACTTGTATTTATTCAGCCTTTTAACCACGTGGGTGGTTGACGGCGTTGTAGCACCAATCTTTTAGTTACTGTTTAGCCATTTATATTCCGCTGCGATTCCAAGTAATGTGATGTGCGTAGTAGGGGTGTTACAAAAAGTGGTATCAGAGCGAAGTATCGCTCTGATGACTAGGATACCAGCTTAGGGATATACCGAGTTAGGAAACCTAACTGCAGATACCTAAGTGAACAGATTTGGGAAAGGTTAACCACTAACTAAGTGTGGAGATACCTTATTATCGGGAAGCGTTACAATCGTTGGACCGATAAGTGTGCAAGCAAATGCTAATAAGATGTTCATTGAATTCAGATGGCAGGTAGACCACGAGGTAGAGGCCGCGGTGCGCGGTACTGGAGGTATGGGTGACCAGGGCGATGATACTACGGCACAGACCATGGCTGAGGCAGTTGCAGCCGCTGTAGCCCAGTTGGTACCCGATTTGGTTGCTGCTATACAGCAAGGGCAACAGCCCGAGTTCAGCCACCACCACCCACCCGCCACTAGAGACCAATTGGGTCAAGGCGTTGGCTGATCTGAGGCCGCCCTCGTTCAGTGGGGAGACCGATCCCCGTAAGCTCGAGGCGTACATCTCCGAAATGGAGACCGCCTTCGAAACCCTAGCACCACCTGAGCATGTCAAGTACGACTTGCTGCTTATTACTTGAAGGGCTCGGCACAGAACTGGTGGAAGCTTGTGCGAGAGGGCAGAGTTGCTGACCCGACTTTTCAGTGGAGGGAGTACACGGCTCTGCTGCGAGCCCAAATACTACCCGATACACGTGCAAGAAGCCAAGCGCCTGGAGTTGGACAACCTGAGGCAAGGGGATAAGATGACGGTAGATGAGTACTACTCAGCTTCATCGGACTACCACCTGCTACCGGATCTTGGGTTACTCAGACCGATTCTTGTGAACCGCTTCTACAACGGACTGAACTATCGCCTACGCTACGGCATGGGGCCTACTGGATATACCACTTTGCAGGTAAAGGCACTACAGTGTAATGTGAATAAGTGTGTACGATGTGTTAATGTGTTGTGAGTTTATTTGGCGGGGCATAACTGACAACCCTAAATATAGGAGTGCTATCATGCCGCTGCTATTGTGGAGATCACCGTCCGTCTGAGGGATGAGGAGAGTGCGCTCAAGCGCAAGGCTCAGAACGAGGGCCAAGGCACGAGGGCAGTGGGGAGGGAAGAAGAAGAAATCATACCCCCAGTCCCAGAAAGGACAGCAACGGGTGGCAAGGGCAGACCCAGACCACCACTGCTGAGGAGCCTCTGCAGCTCACCTATGCGTATGCGGCCAAGCCCCTACGTTCTTACCCACCTAGGGTAATTGTCTAATCCTGTGTGATAAGTTAGAGTATTGTTGATAAGTTGTGGAACAAGTATTGATTGTGTATTGTGATAGCCTAGCAACGGGCTCTGGACCGGAGCGCCACTATGACTGCAAGTGGTGCAACGGAGACACCCCGTCAAGGACTGCATGGTACGATGTTCAGTGCCGTACTGTAGAAGGATGGGTCACCGCGATTACGAATGCTGGCAGAACCCAAACGGTAGAAGCTACAGGCCCAAGGGGCAATGGAAGGGTAAGGCCACTGCGACCACCGATGGCCAGAAGACGGCAAACCAGCCACCCCCAGATCAGAGGTACACAGAGTCCCAGAAGGGAAGGGGTCGGGGTCCAACAAGGCCACCCTGAATGTGGTGGACCGGTCTGAGGCACCAGGGCCCTCTTCTAGACCAGGTACCGCCTAAACTGTTGAATGTAATGAGTGTTTGCATACCGCATTTCATGCATATGTGTGAGTGAGTTTAAATAAACAACCATGTGAATAAATGAATAAAGTATAGTGTGAGATTTACCTAATTAGAGTACTCTAAACTTAAAGGAACCTTCAATATATGTTATCCAATCCCACCCACCCACACCAACCCTGAAGAACCACCATCAACATCACCGACTTCCCATTGGAGCAATGTCAGGTTATCCAGCCAGGTATGATACTCTTAAATGGATACCTGACACCGGAAGCACAAATCCATATCATCAGACGATGCGACGAACTTGGAGCAAAACCAGGAGGATTCTACACACCCGAATACCCGAACGGAGCAAGGATGCAATTGAAGATGATGTGCATGGGTAAGGACTGAACCCTTACACCAAGACATATCAAGAAATGCGAGCCGAAGACGGAGCAACAGTACCAATTATACCAGAGGAGTTCCATGCGGTCGTTAATCACGCCGTGGGAATTGCTCAACAAGTTGAAACGGATTCAATTCCAAGTGTGAAGGCAGATCTATGCATTGTGAACTTCTACCAGAAAGGTGGACGGTTAGGTATACACCAAGACAAGGACGAGTCACCCGAGTCTCTAAGTAAGGGAGTACCCGTGGTGTCTTGGTCCATTGGTGATACCGCAGTGTTTGTATATGGCGAGCAGAAGCGTGCTGACCTCGCAAAGAAGCTATTGTTGAAATCGGGAGATGTATTAATCATGGGTGGGCAATCAAGGATGCTATACCATGGCATCAGAAAGATCAAACTGAATACCGCACCGTCGGCAGTGATCAATGCCACACACCTGAAACCCGGACGATTGAATTTGACCTTCAGACAGTTTTAAGCCTTGTATAAATATGTGATGCGATAAACCAGTGTGTATAAGGATGTTGTAAGTGTAAAACATGGCAACAGTATAAGCCAACCAATGTTGTAAAAAGAGTGTGTTAATGAATAAAGTGGAGTTGTTTGAAGCATATAACCGTGTTGTTACCCAATACTTATTAGTTTGCCAATGAATTAGGCTGTGCACTCGGAACGGGAGGTATACTGAGTGTCTGCAATAAGGCAGAAGCCGGCAAGAGCGGCACAATCCTCACCGGTACCTTTCCAGTGAATGGCGTGAGCATCGATCTTGTTCGACTCTGGAGCCTCACACACATTCATTTCGCTATCATTTGCGAAGAGGCTGGGGTTAGACGGTGAAGAGATGCCAGACTTCATGGTCACTCTCCCGTCGAAAGAGCAGATCAGATGTACCCGCTACTACCGAGATGCTATTGTTCGAATCAGGGGTGAAGAGTTTCCGATCGACTTGATAGAGTTCGACGGGCTAGGCTTTGATGTGATTGTCGGGATGAACTGGTTGGAGCGGTACAAGGGCAGAATCCTGTGTGCCGAGCATCGACTGCTTCTTCGGAGTCCATCTGGGGTTACCATATCTTACCGCCAGAGGCCCAGGGAGCCTTCGACTCAGATCATCACCGCCATGGCTATGTATCACGAGTTACGACGAGGGAGTGATGTATACCTCTGCTATGTCCAGGACATAGAGAGAGACCCTGAGTTTAGCATAGATGTGCCGGTAGTGTCGGAGTTTCCTGATGTATTCCTAAGGAACTGCCGGGCATGCCGCCAGCACGAGAGGTTGAGTTTGAGATTGATTTAGTTCCGGGCACCGGACCCATTGCGAAAGCACCTTATCATATGGCTCCAGCAGAGATGACAGAGCTCAAGGAGCAGCTGAGAGACCTACTCGACAAGGGCTTTATCCGCCCTAGTGTTTCACCGTGGGGAGCGCCGGTCCTCTTCGTGAAGAAGAAGGACGGTAGCCTCCGCCTGTGTATTGATTATCGGGAGCTGAACGCTGTTACGGTGAAGAACCGTTACCCCTTACCACGCATCGACGATCTATTTGATCAGCTGAGGGGAGCATCAGTATTCTCCAAGATAGACCTACGTTCCGGATACCACCAGATTGCCATCCGTGACAGTGATATCGAAAAGACAGCATTCAGAACTAGGTATGGGCATTATGAGTTCACAGTTATGCCGTTTGGCTTGTCAAATGCACCAGCAAAGTTCATGGACTTAATCCGGACATGACTAAAATTCCAGATCCGAGAGTTCGCGTTTCAGATCTAAAACTCTGTGTCACGTCCGGATCCGGACACGATCCGGACGTCACACAGAATTGAAAAATAAAAATGCACGCGGCTAATTATCGAGCAGCGAACAGACAGTCGCATGGAAACACGGGAGCGGCGCACTGCAACGATTATTGACTGCGCTCCATCCTCAATTAATGCCTCAATCAAGCTACCCTTTACCAAACTTCCACCAATACATGTTTCCTCCTCTAACCCTATATAAACCCCCTTCTACATTCATTCCAAATCGCACCTGACTTCACAGTCCTTCGTCTACATTCATTTTCGATCAGAGGCCACTCGGCTTGGTACGATCGGGGTAGCGCCTTCGTCATCGAGAGGCGCATCATCATGATGAGGCATCAGCTGCAGCCGGACTACCAGCCTTATTCGAGGGTATAGGAGCCGCCAACATTTTACGCATGGGCGTCGGAGTCTTCTCACCCGACCTGGTACGTGAGTTTTACGCCAATGCTGTGGCGTCAGACACGACACACAGCATCACTTCATACGTACGCGGGTACGAGGTAGAGGTAACCCCTGAGACCTTTTCTGCTCTATTATTCCTCCCAGACGACCATGATAGGCATGTAGATTTTCGGAGGATGCACTTAGGCAGAGTAAGTCTAGGTGGTTACTAGAGGTCGGGAGTACTACTCGCCGACGAGGTGAGGAGAACAAGACTGTATTACCATATGCCATTCCCCATCCCTTCAGCAGAGGACCCTAGCTGAGATCCTCAGTCATTAGATCCGGCCTCAGGCTGGGAATGATGCTTCTGACGAGGATTGTGTCCTCCTGGACTACCTCATAGCCTCACCACATCCGGCAGCCCAGCAGCTCTCGCTACCCTACGTCATGTTCAGACAGCTGCATAAGGTGGTGACATACCTGTGGACGAAGAGAAGAAGATCACACCTGTCTTCCCTATCTTCATCCAGCACCTTCTCGCCTCTACCCTCCCTGAGGAGATCTTCACTGACATGGCGGTGAGGGAGGGTGAGACACCCATCGGCCTTACGACCTTCAGGAGATGGGGTTTCATGCGCCTTGACGACGGGAGCTGGGTGAGGGGCAGCTCGGGCTTAGGATCTACGGGTACATCAGCGAGCTCCAGCTCCACACCGGCCACTGCTACCATGGCGCCACCCACAACCCCTGTGATGAGTGTCCCCCCAGAGATACAGGCCATGATGGACTCTATCCTCCAACAGCAGCAGAGGATGGAGCAGAGATTCGGGGGTATGGAGCAGCAGTTCGGCTCTGTACAGCAGCAGGTTGTGGGAGGTCCAGCAGCGCCAGGTGCGCATGGAGGGACATATAGATGAGATCCGCCAGACACAGGGCACCCTCCAGGCAGAGCAGATCTCCATCGCTGAGCGTTTAGAGCGCAGTGATGCTTTACACAGAGAGGCTGCTCGGTACATGGCAGATGCATCCACTCAGCAGGCCCAGAACACAGCCAGCTCATGCAGATGCTCATTGCCCAGTTGGGAGCGAGACAGCCACCGCCATCACCGCCACCGCCTCAGTGATAGCCATTCTATTTTTACTGCTTTCTTTTCTTTTGTTGGTTTTTTTGTATTTTTCTTTCTTTTTCTTTGACTTATTTTTTTTCCTTTTACTTGTTCAAACTAACGGAAACATGGGAATGCAGGAGAAGTGGTAATTGTTATGTTATGCAGTGTTTTAAATTCTAAATTGCTAAATTTATTGTTTCTCTGAGCAGTGCAGCGTTCTAAAATGATTACTTTACATGTCATCTCTACTGCGAAACAAAGGGCTATAAGTACAGGACATGGAACCACACTACTTGCAAATGTCTGCTAAGCTTAAACTATGGGGATTCTTTCTCTAAATATGATTCATTCGATTCAAATATTCTCTGTAGTTTCGAGTTAATGCACTTTATTCTGTGGTTGTACTTGCCAGTGAAAATATAGCAACACTTAATCTGCACACAACATATACTGTCTGTGACTCATAAGGAATCTCTTGACCCCTGCCAAACTTCAAGTGTGAGGAAGCACATCTTCCTCAACCCATAACACCAGGGGAGTCTCTGTTCATATTTCACTTATTTGATGTTCCACATTTGTTGCGTTGAGGGTTAATTATGGCATATGCATCTTTTATGAGTACAACATTTTTGAAAGCTCTTTTCTCTGTTTTTCTTCTTTGACCAATGAGGACATTGCTCATCTTAAGTGTGAGGAAGGAGAGACCTTTCCCTGAAAACATGCTACTTGTTCTTTAATGCCACACTTGCTTTTTGCTTCTCTAATACCTGTGCACAACGAGTGTTGTTAAACCAAAGTGAAAACCGTAGGAATCTTTTTGTTTGATGAGGTTTGTATAAAAATAGTTTTATTTAAAAATACTCTCTTTTCACTAAAAATCTGGTAGATTGGCTAATTGTGGAAACCAGATTATTTTAGCTTGGGATTTTGAAATGAAGTGAATGTTTGGAATGAAAAAGGGTAAGGCAAGGTACTCCACTGATCAAAATTTTTTTCCTAACATAGCAGGCCTCGTCTATCCGGTTATTATCTTAAGGGTGCCTTATCACCTATCTACCTAAGGTCTCGTGATCTGGGATAGTTGGCCCACACCGTTACATGGATAGAGAGAAAAGTCTGGGTTTACGGAATAAACTTTGCAATTCACAATATTTCGTTTGTTTTGTATATAATTCTTGGAAGAAGAATATTTTTGCATGTGAAAGAAAAGAATTCATTGCAGTTTAATTTTTGTTTTTGATCATGAGTACGTGGTGTTGAAAGGTATTGCGGAATAAGGCATTACTTCACACCTCTTGTCATCAAAGGTTAGAGAAATGAAAATGGTGGAAAGTCCCAAGCTAAGTTAACTTGTTTTCTACAATCTAGTTTCTCTATGCTTTTACAAAAATTGTTCCTGTTTCACTGTTTGTGAAAACCTACCTCAGAGAGAGAGATTATTCTTTCATTTATCACTTGGTTTGATTTCACCCTGCACTTGTTTCAAATTTGAGATTACTTGAAGGTTTTAGAGATATTCTTATTCCTATTTTGCTTGAGGACAAGCAAAAGCTTAAGTGTGAGGAAGTTGATAAGTGTGAAACATATAGGCTTTTTAGGGTTTAAATACCTTATAATTTGTAACAATTCAGGCAATGTTTCCCACTTATTATGTGTTTTTCCTAAAGATTGATGCTTTGATAAGAACTGATGTGTTTATATATGTTAAATGCAGGAAAAACCCAGGAAATAAAGATTATACATAATAAGGATTACAACACAACAACGGGAACAAATCAGGAGAAGAGACAAAAATATGTCTTGTCCGGATCAGTTTGGCCGGACACAAGCCGGACATCTCTTGTCCGGATCTTATTGGGCCGGACGCAATCCGGACATGACTAAAATTCCAGATCCGAGAGTTCGCGTTTCAGATCTAAACTCTGTGTCACGTCCGGATCCGGACACGATCCGGACGTCACACAGAATTGAAAAATAAAAATGCACGCGGCTAATTATCGAGCAGCGAACAGACAGTCGCATGGAAACACGGGAGCGGCGCACTGCAACGATTATTGACTGCGCTCCATCCTCAATTAATGCCTCAATCAAGCTACCCTTTACCAAACTTCCACCAATACATGTTTCCTCCTCTAACCCTATATAAACCCCCTTCTACATTCATTCAAATCGCACCTGACTTCACAGTCCTTCCCCTCTCTAACTTCCTCACTCACCCTATACCGCTCCATCTCCATTCATTCCTCTATCCCTCCATATCTCAGCCCAGTTTTATCATCAACCTCGCTCGAAATCCCCCGTAACCATTCGCTTTCACCACGCCAACACCCGCATCCATTCACCAGATTTAGCCGTGTCCGACCCTTGTCCCGGATCCGGACAAGGCCATTCCATCCACGTCCGGATCGTCCGACCCAGACAGATCCGGACATCTCACGTCCGACCCTGTCCGACCCTAGTCAGCCGGACACCTCACAAAAATCACCAAAACTTCCACTTTCGCCCCATTACAAACACCCATCCACTCCATTATCACCGAGATCAACCTCAAGCTAGCACGGAGCAAGGACAAAGGACGGAGCGAACAAGAAGATCTTCGTAACAGATGATTTCTTCTAACTCTCTCTCATTTATGATTATAATTGCTATGTCTAGCTAAAAGGATTTACTCTAGGGGAAGGGATGTTGTAATTAGTTGAACTCTGCATTATTTTGCTGCTTATTGAGACAATTTGGATTGTTCAGGTTAATGCTTTTAAGTGCTTTTAATAAATGTTGCTAAGTTTATATAGCCCTCGAATCATGTTATGATCAGATAAGGTGATTAGCATTGACGGTCATATTAACCTGTTACCTTTGATAATGCAATCGGATAGATTACTTTAGTCACTAGGAGCTTTAGTCCGGATTGAACCAACCAGACTAGTAATTCTGTGCATTAAAGCCATCTAGATATACTTGCTAGGTCTAGACTAGAACTACATGCCCTGTCTAGATGAGCTATCTGGAATTATGACTTATACAGAATAGATAATGGAGAATTACAAGCCGATCCAAGTCTCCACTTAAGCAGTAGAATATGCAGAACCTAGCTAGTGAAACACTCCCTGAACCTAGAGTACCGTTCACACTCCCAAAACTATCACTTTACTTTATCTATCTGCTATTTACTTTCCTGTTATTTATTTGCAACCCAAAACCAAAACAAAAACCCCCTTTCGAGTTAACCAATACCTAAGGCTAGACTTACTCATCGAGTCCCGTGGATTGACACCCCGGTCGCTTTGTCTTTAATTACTATACTATTTCGACCGGGATTTTTGCAACCTGACGATATATTAAACTATTGAATTCTAGGATTATTTCTTAGTATTTAATATACCAAATATTATCGTTTGCAAAATGGCGCCGTTGCCGGGGACTTGACTTTTGTCTAGTCCCTAGCCTTGGTTAATTTGTTACTTTATCACAACACACTGTTTATAATCATTTGTTTTGTAATATATTTTGATTTTAATTTTATTTTTGTGTGCCATTTTCATTACTTTAAAAACTCACTCATTTTGTTCCTTTTTCTCGGGCTGATTATAAGCGCCTAGTGGATGCGCAGAACGCGCTCAACTGGTCCCCCAGACACAAACTTCGATCCTGAAATCGAAAGAGTCTACCTCCAAGCCCTGAGAGCAAGAAGGCAGCTTGACTTCAACATGGCGGCAAATCATGACCAAATTGGAGGAGGTGCAGTGACTCAGTACACAATGGGAAGGATAAACAGACCACCAGCCACACCAAGACGAGGGCCAGTGGTTCTACCAATCTAACTGCAGAACTCATAGCCGATTGGCAAAAGGTAAAACCTTCTCACCACCAATGCAGTTAGAAATCACCCTGCAGGTACTTTTCAGGTGCAGACCCATCAGATACATTGGACCATGTACATCGCTTCCTTGTACACTTGGACTCTCTTGGTTTATCTCAAGGATTGGAGGAGTACGCCAGATTGAGCCTGTTCCAGCACAGCTTTCAGGAGAAGCCTCGAAATGGTTCCACAGACTACCGCCAGGCATCATTACCACCTGGGAGCAGATGATGGACAAATTCTACGAGAAGTACATTCCCATCTCCCGGACACGACAAATGATTGCCGACCTGATGGCATTCAAACAGAAGGGTAATGAGAGACAGTCTGTGAGGCGGGGTGGGACCGATTCAAAGAGCTACTCCGACAGTGCCCTCATCATGGTCAGGACATCACTTCACTAGCTCAGGGATTCTTCCAGGGGTTGAAAGACGAACACAGAGGCGAGATAAGATCCGCATAGGAGGAAACCTGCTAGCAAAAGTGGGGAGGAGTTCATGGCAGCTATGGAGTCCTACTATGTGAGGAGCTTCGTCAATGGAGCAGCAGTGGAGGACGAGTATTTTCAATAGGTCAGAGTTCTTCCCGAGCTCCAGACCCAATGATGGAACAGCTAGCCGCTGAGCAAGCACAGATGAGGACCACGATGGGAAGCATGGCGAAGATGCTCGAACAGCTCACCATGGGGCCAACCACCAGGCAATCCGCCAAGAAAATCTCTACAACGAAGCTTGCTGCTCTCAATGTGGGGATGCACACGACTATGAGGACTGCCCACAAGTAGCCGAGATGAGGCAAACCGAGGAGGCCAATGTAATAGGCCAGTTCAACAACAGGCACCCTGGTGCAGAATCAGCACCAAAATCTGAGGTATGGAAATCCTAACAATGCACTTAATTCACATCAAATGCAGCCTCAGAGGACGAATCAGGGGGGACCACCCGGTTTTTCAAGGCCTCAATATAATCAATTCCGGCCACAGCAACCTCAAGCTCAGCAACCATCTTTGAGCTCAAACAATGCAAATCTAAAGGAGATGGTGGATAAGCTGATGGCTTCTCAAGAACAGCAAACGGTAATCAACCAGAAACTAGAGAACGCCATGGTGGAGATGCAAGGAACAATGAGTCAGTTGACTCAATTCCTCATGCAGCAGAGACCTTCTGGATCATTGCCTTCCCAACCAGAAACCAATCCAAAAGAGCAGTTGAAGGCAGTGTCGGTCTCAGACGAAGACTGCGAGGATTCTGAAGCAGCAGCAGTTACCCTGAGAAGTGGGAGGAATTTAAAAGACCAAGTGGCAGGAAGCCGTACTGATGAAGAGACCGAGCCTCTTTCTAACACCGCCGGTGCACCATCAGGGCATCCCGCCCCTCCTGAGGTAGTTTCTGAGGAGACCCAGGCTCCTATTCCTTCTTCCTCTCTTTCTACTGCTGTTAAAAATAAAAGGGGAAAATATCTGCAAAGGAACTTCCATTTCCAAACCGACTCAAAGAGCGAGAGCTCGATGAACAATTTGGAAGATTTTTAGATGTTTTTAGAAAGCTGACTATTAATATCCCTCTTATTGATGCGATTAAGCAGATGCCGAATTATGCTAAATTTGTAAAGGATCTGATTTCGAATAAGAGGAAATATAAAGAGAAGGACACCATCCAGCTGACCGAAACTTGTTCAGCAGCTCTCCGACAGATGCTGCCTCCAGCGTGGTGATCCTGGTCAGCCCATCATCCCCTGTTCAATTGGAGACATGGATTGCGGATACGGTCTCTGCGATCTAGGAGCGAGCATCAACCTGATGCCATACACCATGTTTAAAAAGCTTCATGCAGGTGAGCTCGTTCCCATTCATTTCAGACTCCAGTTGGCTGATAGATCATCGATCACACCCAGAGGTATGGTTGAAAATGTAGTTGTTAGTGTGGGTAAGTTTTTCTTCCCGCTGATTTTGTGATCCTTGACATGGATGAAGATGTTGAGGTACCTCTGATTCTAGGTAGGCCCTTCCTCAGAACTGCAAAGTGTTATTGATGTTGACAAGGGGAAGATTACCTTGAAATTCCATGATGAAGAATTAAGCTTTGATATAAATAAGATGATGCGGAAAAACACTTCTTCTCAAGCTGTTTTCTCTGCTGATTTAATTGATAATTCTTATGATCTTGATGATGACTATAGGAGTACTGATTCTTTTAATTCTTTGTTTAAGTTTTCTGATACTTTAGAACAGGTAATAAGTCGATCCATTAGGATGACAAAGACAGTCTTGAGATGGCCTCGGTCGTCCAGCAGCTGAATCACGGGAAATCATACTTTCGATCCTCCTCTCCTCCTGTGGAAAAGTTGGAACGATCCATTCAGAGACCCATACCTTCAATAGAGAAGCCTCCTACCTTGGAACTTAAATCTCTCCCCTCCCATCTCAAATATGTTTTCTTGGCAGAGGGTAACACCCTGCCTGTTATTATCTCTGCATCTTTGTCTATTTTGCAGGAATCTAGACTTCTGGAGGTGCTAAAGAAACATAGAGTGCCATGGGATGGACAGTTGCTGACATCAAGGGAATTAATCCGGGTTTCTGCACTCACCGGATTCATATGGAGGAGAATTACAAGGCAGTGAGACAGCCTCAGAGAAGGTTGAATCCAATCTAAAGGAGGTGGTCAAGGCCGAGGTACTAAAGCTTCTTGATGCAGGTATTATCTACCCTATTTCTGACAGCCAGTGGGTATCCCAGTCCAGGTTGTTCCAAAGAAAGGGGGGATAGTTGCAGCAGTGCCAAATGAGAAAGGTGAATTGGTACCCCAGAGGCAAACCACAGGTTGGAGGATGTGCATCGATTACCGGCGCTTGAATGAGGCCACAAGGAGGACCATTTCCCACTACCATTTATTGATCAAATGTTGGAGCGGTTAGCAGGGAAAGAGTTCTACTGCTTCCTTGATGGGTACAGCGGTTATTTCCAGATTCCCATTGCACCAGAAGATCAGGAGAAGACTACCTTCACCTGTCCTTATGGTACTTTTGCTTACAGGAGGATGCCCTTTGGTCTCTGCAATGCTCCAGCCACATTCAGAGATGTATGATTGCTATTTTTAATGATTTATTGAGAAAAGGATTGAAGTGTTCATGGACGACTTCTCTGTCTATGGACAAAGCTTCGATGTTTGTCTGGAGCAATTAGACCTGATTTTGGCTCGCTGTGAGGACACGAACTTAGTGCTGAATTGGGAGAAGTGCCACTTCATGGTACAAGAAGGAATTGTGCTTGGGCATAAGGTGTCAAAAGAAGCCTCCAGGTGGACAAGGCGCCAATAAAAAAAAGAGAAGAAAGGAAGCCCCCCCCAAAAAAAACCCCCCGAAAAGTGTAATAAAATTGCCCCCACCAAATTCAGTTAAAGATGTAAATCTTTTCTTGGTCATGTAGGGTTTTACAGGAGGTTTATACAGGACTTTTCAAAAATTGCTAAACCCCTGTCAGACTTGCTTCAGAAGGACATCAAGTTTCAGTTTACAGAGGAGTGCTTGACAGCATTTCATACTATCAAAGAGAAGCTCTGTTCAGCACCTATTGTGGTCCCACCAGATTGGTCTGAACCATTTGAGATCATGACGGATGCGAGTGACTATGCTGTTGGCGCCGCACTATGTCAGAAGAGAGATAAAATGCTGAGGGTAATCACTTATGCTAGCAAGACCTTAATTGATGCACAGAAAAATTATACTACTACAGAGAAGGAGTTGCTAGCTGTGGTGTTTGCTCTGGACAAGTTTCGACCATATCTGCTTGGTAGCAAGGTGATAGTCCACACCGATCATTCAGCCCTCAAGTACCTTTTTCAGAAAAATGAATCGAAACCAAGACTTCTGAGGTGGATCCTACTTCTCCAAGAATTCAATTTAGAAGTTGTGGATAAAAAGGGGAAGCTGAATGGAGTTGCTGATCACCTGTCTAGACTTGATATCCCTGATGATGGAATCCCGATCAACGAATTCTTCCCTGATGAGACGGTGTTCAAAATTGGAAAGGTAGATGAACCATGGTATGCTGATTTAGTTAATTATCTTGCTACTGGTTTAATCCCTCATGACTACAGCTATAACCAGAGGAAGAAGTTCTTGTCAGAAACCCGCCATTATATCTGGGAGGATCCATATCTGTTTAGGATCTGTGCTGATGGCTTGATGAGGCGTTGTCTTCCAGATAAGGAGATCCAGAGCGTTATCGAATTCTGTCATGCTAAAGAGGCAGGTGGCCATCATGGTTATACAAGAACAGCTGCAAAGATACTGGAGTGTGGATTTTATTGGCCTACTCTACATAAAGATGTCCACCATTTCTGTTCCCACTGTGACCCATGTCAGAGGATGGGAAACATCTCCAGAAAGCATGAGATGCCTCAGAAAGGTATTCTTGAGGTAGAACTTTTTGATGTTTGGGGGATTGATTTCACAGGCCCTTTTCCTTCATCTCATGGAAATCAATACATCCTGGTAGCTGTAGATTATGTCTCCAAGTGGGTAGAAGCTATTCCATGCCACAATGCTGATTCCAAAACAGTGGTGAAATTCCTGAAGAAACACATATTCACCAGATTCGGGGTGCCCAGGGCAATTATCAGTGATGGTGGCTCCCACTTCTGTAACCGAGCATTCGACTCCTTAATGACTAAATATGGGGTGACTCACAAGGTGGCGCTACCTTATCACCCCCAAACTAATGGTCTTGCAGAAGTGACCAATCGTGAGCTGAAATGGATCTTACAGAAGACGGTAAGTGCATCAAGGAAAGATTGGTCAGTTAAACTAGATGATGCTTTGTGGGCATACCGGACTGCTTTCAAGACCCCTATAGGTATGTCTCCTTTTAAACTTGTGTATGGAAAAGCTTGCCATCTTCCAGTCGAATTAGAGCACAAAGCTTACTGGGCATTGAAAGCCTGAATTTTGATATGCACACTGCTGGAGAGAAAAGGAAATTTCAACTATCTGAACTTGAGGAACTCAGAGAGCAAGCCTATGACAGTTCCCGAATTTATAAGGAGCGCACAAAGAGAATCCATGATCAGATGATTCATAAGAGAGAATTCAAAGTAGGGGATCTAGTGTTGCTCTATAATTCCAGGCTGCGCCTCTTTCCTGGTAAGTTGAAATCACATTGGGCAGGTCCATTCAAAGTGGTGGGGATCACTACTTATGGTGCTTATGAGCTAGAGAATAAGACAGGAGTATTCAAAGTAAATGGTGCTCGACTAAAGAAGTACCTAGGCGATACCTTTTCTCAGCCTCCAGCACCAGGTATATCCTTGATTGAAAGCTCCAATTCTATAAATTCTATCTCTGCTATTTGTGTTGCAGCACCGCCTCCCAAAGCATCCAAAAAGCCGCGCCAGCAATGGTACTTCAAACTGAAGAAAGCTATTGCTAGCTGCTGTGGCGGCCCTTCTTGACCTTATCTGAAAAGTCTAGCCAGAGACTTTAACTCCGGGCAGCTTGGTGGGAGGCAACCCACCAGTTTGTATCTCTTCTTAGTTAATTATTTTCCTCTTATGTTCTTATTTAGCAGAGTGTTAATCACTATTGTGCAAATCGAACGAGCCATGGCTCTTACTTTATAACTAATGGTTTTATCTGTTTCCACTTGAGTTCTTCTGGTTTTGCAGATTTAATCTTTCAGGTAACCCACTCTAATGCTAAACTGAACTCAAGTGTGAGGAAGAATCATGGCAATGTTCATCAAGGATCAGGGAGTCCTTCAACACTCATGCTATTTAAGTTCTCCATTTTGTGTGTTTTGTTCTTTGTGTGGTTCTTTGTGGTAATATTTCATTTTTATGAATAAGGTGTTTTAGACAAGTGGTTTTTATTTAATTTAATATAAAAAAAAGAGCGTTTTAACGTGTCCGGCTCAACTTAGCCGGACACAGACCCGGTCACGAGAAAACCCTAGCTGTCCGGATCCGGACAGAACCCGGACACGACTAAAACACGCGCCGGTTTTAAAATTTTCTTTTCTTCTCTCTTTTCTTTTCTCTCTTCATTTCCGTCTTCTACCTCTGTCTCGACCACAAACACACCGCAACCTCCATTAACGTCACCTCCACACCCCAACACCACACCACCACTGTTGTCGCCGGTGAACCCAGGAGCACAACCACCACCAGAGCACCGCCACAAGACCGACGCAGCACCGCACTACTCCCGATTTTCAAATTCGAAACTCTACAAACCAGGTTTCCGTTTTTAAAATAAATGAATTTCGATTTCAGTCAAGATGTAGAAAAATCGGTAGTTGATATGTGGATTTGGCTAGTAATTGTTTCTGAGGAGTGAAAACATGATTAGTTTGCGAAATCTGAGTAGTTGTGGAAAATGTTGTGCGAATTTTGGATGATTTTGGGATGAAATTGAAACTTCAGTTCGCGGCGCGAATATTTTTTTTTTAGGGTTCTGTGTGTGTCCGGACTGCGTCCGGCTAAGGTGACCCGGACGTAGGTCCGGACATGTGTAAAAATTTGAAAAATTTGTGCAATTGTTTTCTAGGTGATTGTGGTCTTGTTTACTGTTGTAGTGTGCAATGTTTGGCTATTCTAAAGCCTTGTTCTGCAAATAAACTGTGTGAAAGCATATGTTCAAATAGAACATGCTGCTCGATTGGGTTTCGAGTTTTGATGTGACTGTAGTTCTGTTTACTTATTGCGTGTGTTTTATCTGATAGATGGCTCGCACTCGAGGTGGTCCTGCCTGTAGAGGTTCCTCTTCGAGGAACCCACGCCCTGACGACGAGTCAGAGCCGGTCGAGTCACCACTCCGAGAGGATGGTTTCAGATCCGCTACCACCAGGGCTTGGTACGACAGGGGTGGCGCCTTCGTCATAGAGAGACGCATTACAGACGAGGCAGTAGCTGAGACCGGGCTTTCTGCCATATTCGAGGGTATTGGCGCCAGCAGTATCCTGCGCATGGGCGTGGGTGTTTTCTCCCCAGAGCTGGTCCGCGAATTCTACGCCAATGCTGTGGCGTCAGACACGACACACAGCATTACTTCATACGTACAGCACTATGAGGTGGAGGTAACCCCTGAGACCTTTTCTGCTCTATTATTCCTCCCAGACGACCATGATAGGCATGTAGATTTTTCGGAGGATGCACTTAGGCAGAGTAAGTCTAGGTGGTTACTAGAGGTCGGGAGTACTACTCGCCGACGAGGTGAGGAGAACAAGACTGTATTACCATATGCCATTCTCCCATCCCTTCAGCAGAGGACCCTAGCTGAGATCCTCAGTCATCAGATCCGGCCTCAGGCTGGGAATGATGCTTCTGACGAGGATTGTGTCCTCCTAGACTACCTCCTAGCCTCACCACATCAGCCAGCCCATCAGCTCTCCCTCCCTTTCATCATGTTTAGGCAGCTGCATAAGGTCGTCACTTATCTGTGGACGAAGAAGAAGAAGATTACCCCCATCTTCCCTATTACTATCTATCATCTTCTTGTCTCTACCCTCCCCGAGGAGATCTTCACTGATATAGATGTGAGGGAGGGTGAGACACCCATCTCCCTTACGACCTTTAGGAGATGGGGCTTCATGCGCCTTGACGACGGCAGCTGGGTGAAGGGCAGCTCGGGCCTAGGATCTACGGGTACATCTGCGAGCTCCAGCTCCACACCTGCCACTGCTACCACGGCGCCCCCCACATCCCTGTGATGAGTGTTCCCCCAGAGATACAGACCATGATGGACTCCATTCTCCAGCAGCAGCAGAGGATGGAGCAGAGATTCGGGGGTATGGAGCAGCAGTTCGGTTCTGTACAGCACAGGTTGGGGAGGTCCAGCAGCGCCAGGTGCGCATGGAGGGACATATAGATGAGATCCGCCAGACACAGGGCACCCTCCAGGCAGAGCAGATCTCCATCGCTGAGCGTTTAGAGCGCAGTGATGCTTTACACAGAGAGGCTGCTAGGTACATGGCAGATGCATCCACTCAGCAGGCCCAGAACTACCAGCTCATGCAGATGCTCGTTGCCCAGTTGGGAGCGAGACCGCCACACCACCACCACCACCACCGCCTCAGTGACAGCCACTCTATTTTTACTGCTTTCTTTTCTTTTGTTGATTTTTTTCTGTACGTTTCTTTTTTCTTTGCCTTATTTTTACTTTGGTTTGTTAAGCCTAACGGAAACATGGGACTGCAGGTGAAGTGGTATTAGATATATTCAGCAGTATTTTAAATTCTAAATTGCTAAAATTCTTGTTTCTCTGAGCAGTGCAGCGTTCTAAAATGATTACTTTACATGTCATCTCTACTGCGAAACAACCGGCTATAAGTACGGAAATGGAACCACACTACTTGCGAATGTCTGCTAAGCTTAAACTATGGGGAGTATTCTTTCTCTAAATATAACTCATTCGATTCCAATATTCTCTGTAGTTCGAGTTAATGCACCTTATTCTGTGGTTGTACTTACCAGTGAAAATTTAGCAACTTTTAATCTGCAAACAACGCATACTGTCTGTGACTCATGAGGAATCTCTCGACCCCTGCCAAACTTCAAGTGTGAGGAAGAACATCTTCCTCAATCCATAACACCAGGGGAGTCTCAGTTCCACCTTTAACTTATTTGATGTTCCACCTTTGTTGCGTTGAGGGTTAATTATTGCATATGCATCTATTATGAGTATAGCATGTTTTGAAAGCTCTTTTCTCTGTTTTTCATCTTTGACCAATGAGGACATTGCTCATCTTAAGTGTGAGGAAGGAGAACCTTTCCCTGAAAACATGCTAATTGTGCTTTAATGCCACACTTGCTTTTTGCTTCTCTAATGCCTGTGCACACGAGTGTTGTTAAACCAAAGTGAAAACCGTAGGAATCTTTTTGTTTGATGAGGTTTGTATAAAAATAGTTTTATTTAAAAATACTCTCTTTCACTAAAAATCTGGTAGATTGGCTAATTGTGGAAACCAGATTATTTTAGCTTGGGATTTTGGAAATGAAGTGAATGTTTGGAATGAAAAGGGTAAGGCAAGGTACTCCACTGATCAAAATTTTTTTCCTAACAATAGCAGGCCTCGTCTATCCGGTTATTAAGTCTTAAGGGTGCCTTATCACCTATCTACCTAAGGTCTCGTGATCTGGGATAGTTGGCCCAACACCGTTACATGGATAGAGAGAAAAGTCTGGGTTACGGAATAAACTCTGCAATTCACAATATTTCGTTTGTTTTGTATATAATTCTTGGAAGAAGAATATTTTTGCATGTGAAAGAAAAGAATTCATTGCAGTTTAATTTTTTTTTGATCATGAGTACGTGGTGTTGAAAGGTATTGCGGAATAAGGCATTACTTCACACCTCTTGTCATCCAAAGGTTAGAGAAATGAAAATGGTGGAAAGTCCCAAGCTAAGTTAACTTGTTTTCTACAATCTAGTTTCTCTATGCTTTTACAAAAATTGTTCCTGCTTCACTGTTTGTGAAAACCTACCTCAGAGAGCGAGATTATTCTTTCATTTATCACTTGGTTTGATTTCGCCCTGCACTTGTTTAAAATTTGAGATTATTTGAAGGTTTTAGAGATATTCTTATTCCTATTTTGCTTGAGGACAAGCAAAAGCTTAAGTGTGAGGAAGTTGATAAGTGTGAAACATATAGGCTTTTTAGGGTTTAAATACCTTATAATTTGTAACAATTCAGGCAATGTTTCCCACTTATTATGTGTTTTTCCTAAAATTGATGCTTTGATAAGAATTGATGTATTATATATGTTAAATGCAGGAAAAACCCAGGAAATAAAGATTATACATCATAAGGATTACAACACAACAAACGGGGAACAAATCAGGAGAAGAGACAAAAATTGGTCTTGTCCGGATCAGTTTGGCCGGACACAAAGCCGGACATCTCTTGTCCGGATCTGATTGGGCCGGACGCAAGCCGGACATGACTAAAATTCCAGATTCGAGAGTTCGCGTTTTAGATCTAGAATTCTGTGTCATGTCCGGATCCGGACACAATCCGGACACGATCCGGACGTCACACAGAATTGAAAAATAAAAATCCACGCACCGATAATTAGCCTTTCGGCTAATTATCGAACAGACAGGCGGCGAATAAACGGGAGCGGCGCATTAATGAAGAAGACTCCAAGCTCAACCAAATTTTTCTCACCAACTATACCAAACTCCCACTAATTTGTGTTTCCCTTCTAACCCTATATAAACCCCCCTTCTACCTTCATTCCAACTCGCACCTGACTTCACAGTCCTTCCCCTCTCTAACTTCCTCACTCACCTTACGCTCCATCTCCATTCATTCCTCTATCTCCTCCATATCTCAGCCCAGTTTTATCATCAACCTCGCTCAAAATCCCCCGTAACCATTCGCTTTCACCACGCCAACACCCCATCCATTCACACCAGATTTAGCCGTGTCCGACCCTTGTCCGGACCCGGACAAGCTCCTTCCACCCACGTCCGGATCACGTCCGACCCAGACAGATCCGGACATCTCACGTCCGACCCCTGTCCGACCCTAGTCAGCCGGACACCTCACAAAAATCACCAAAACTTCCACTTTCGCCCCATTTCACCCAATCCACTCCATTATCACCGAGATCAACCTTGAAGCTAGCACGGAGCAAGGACAAAGGACGGAGCGAGCAAGAAGATCTTCGTAACAGATGATTTCTTCTAACTCTCTCTTATTTATGATTATGACTGCTATGTCTAGTTAAAAGGATTTACTCTAGGGGAAGGGATGCTGTAATTAGTTGAACTCTGCATTATTTTGCTGCTTGTTGAGACAATTTGGATTGTTCAGGTTAATGCTTTTAAGTGCTTTTAATAAACGTTGCTAAGTTATTATAAGCCCTCGAATCATGTTATGATCAGATAAGGTGATTAGCATTGACGGTCCTATTAACCTGTTACCTGTGATAATTGCAATCGGATAGATTACTTTAGTCACTAGGAGCTTTAGTCCGGATTGAACCAACCAGACTAGTAATTCTGAGCATTAAAGCCATCTAGATATACTTGCTAGGTCTAGACTAGATCTACATGCCCTGTCTAGATGAGCTATCTGGAATTATGACTTAATACAGAATAGATAATTGAGAATTACAAGCCGATCCAAGTCTCCACTTAAGCAGTAGGATATGCAGAACCTAGCTAGTGAAACAACTCCCTGAACCTAGAGTACCGTTCATACTCCCAAAACTATCACTTTACTTTATCTGCTATTTACTTTCCTGTTATTTATTTGCAACCCAAAACCAAAACAAAAACCCCCTTTCAGTTAACCAATACCTAAGGCTAGACTTACTCATCGAGTCCCGTGGATTGACACCCCGGTCGCTTCTTAATTACTATACTATTTCGACTGGGATTTTTGCAACCTGACGATATATCAAACTATTGAATTCTAGGATTATTTCTTAGTATTTAATATACCAAATATTATCGTTTGCACCTACAATCCACATACTTGCTCTTAAATACTCAAACTTCACAATTCTCAATACTAGTACAAGGTTTTGGGTTCTTTAAATATTTTACCCATTCCCATTACTCTAATGCAATAGAATTTAACATTAGGAAAGGGCTCTTACCCTGAGCTTATACTCCCTCCTTTCTTTCACATTTTTCCTCCTTCTTCCTTTCTTGCCTCAAAATCGGCTACATGGGGAATGGCGTTGCCAAACTCCATTCCCATCACCCAATGTACACAAAATAAGTGCAATTAAAATGCTAACCCTTAAATTAACACTAATTCATTGGAGTGTTTAGAATACAAATTCTAGGGTTTACCTTTGGAGTGTTTTAGGAGGGGCTTTAGCCCTTGGTTCAAGAAGGAGAATCCACCACCATTGCAAGGTGAAATTTATGCTCAAAAGAGATAGAGAAAATGGAGTATTACAAGGTAAAAATCGGTTATGAAGCAAGATGGAAAGAACATGAGTTTTCGTGTAGATTTTTACCTTGATGGGGAGAGGGAACCCTAAGCTACACATTGATGCTATTTTTCTTCACCAATGGGATATACCCATGAAAATGAACTTCATCATTTGTGAATTTTAAAAAGAGGGAAGTGTAGAGGATGATGAGGGGAGCAAGAATATGTATTTATTTTCGCATTTGGGGCTCACATGGAGATAGAGCATGGTGTCAAAGTGGAGAAGCCATTGGAGCTTCTTGGAGCTTCAAAAATCGCCCAGCATAGGAGGGAGAAGAGAGAAATCGGTGGGGATAAGGAAGAAGAGAGAGATGAGGGAAATGAGAGAGTGAGGTGAGAGAGTGTTTTATTTGCTTTTACTTTATTGTTGTCCTTTAGCATATTAGAGAAGTAAAGAGAGTGTGAGGGAAAGGGGCTACCGATCACACACGCACACTCACTCAAATTTTTGCTTTTTATTTACAAAAGTGGACACACAAGTTTTCTTTTATTACAATGTCACCCCACTACTTCCCGGTTGTTACAGTTTTTACTAACCGGAACCCGTTTCCGGAATTTTCTCACCTAATTATTTTTATTGACTATTAAGCTTTCATACATTCTTAATAATTGTTATTTAATGGTTCATAATTTTTACGGGTATGTTTGACCACTTAAAGTCACGTTTTCGGGTTTCCTCGAAAAACGTGCGCTAAAGCTCTTTTAGCGTTTTAATACATTTCTTGGATCTGTTTTCTTCGGGAATCGTTCCCATGTATTATTTAGGTCTTATTAAACCTTTAGAATCCATATAATACGCTAACCGAGGTCTCATACCTCCTATGGTTATTTAACGCTTATTTAGCGTTTTCCGCTTTTTAAGCGTTTATTTATTTCTTTTGGATTTATTTTTCCTTACCAATATTACTCCAGCATTATTAGGATCTTAAATACGGATTAGAATTATCTTAATCACTATACTTAAGTTTGGGGTATTTCAAGTGAGTTCTTAATATAACGAGTTTTAGCGAGCTTATAAAAAGCAAAAAGAGTTGTTCTTTGGGGAACATGTTGCCCCTAGGGCTAGCGACTTCTAGACCCTGAATGAGAGCCTCATATTCAGCCTCATTATTGGTAACCTCAAAGTCCAGCCAGAATGCGTAATTCAAATCTTGTCCATCCGGCATTTGCACTACAATTCGGCACCTACCTCAGTTTTGCACCGGGCACCATCAACTAATATGACATGAGGACTTTGGGATCCCCTTTCTTCTTGTGCAAGGCTTGTTTTTGTTATGAAATCCGCCAAGGCTTGTGCTTTTATTGCTGTTCTAGGCAAGAAGTGGATCTCATACTGTGTTACTTCCACAGTCCAACTCACCATTCGACCAGATGCATTTGGATTGTTTGCTATTTGCTTGAGCAGCCAATTGGTTCTGACAAAGATTCGGTGTGATTGGAAATAAGGCCGCAATTTCCTTGATGCCACAACCAAGGCGAAAAGAATCTTTTCAATGTTGGTATACCGTGTTTTTGTTGGCATCAATATTTTGCCGGTATAATAGACCGGGATCTCTTTCCTTTCCTCCTCCAAGATTAGAACTGCGGTAATTGTCCAATTCATCGCAGATAAGTAGAGATAGAGATCTTGACCAGGAGCAGGTACACCAAATTTTGGCAAGTCCCGAAGTATTTCTTTGATTTTTTCGAATGCCTCCACGCATTCTTCTCCCCATTCGAATTTATTGTTTTTCCTCAGGATACTGAAGAAAGGAATCGAGTTTTCTTGGAGCTTTGAGCAGAATCAACTCAAGGTTGTGAGTCTTCCGTTTAAAGCCTGAACATCCTTAATGTTTTTTGGTGAAGAGAGATTGAGGATCGCCTGACTTTTCTCCGGATCGACTTCGACTCCTCGTTGTCCAACGATAAAGTAGAGGAATTTCCCTTTTGTTACACCGAATACACATTTCTCAGGGTTCAACTTGATTTGGTATCTATCCAGAGTGTTGAATGTCTCCTATAAATCTTTCATGTGCTTATCTTTTGATGTACTTTTCACAACTATGTCGTCGACATATGCTTCTACATTACGAGCGAGTTGTTGCCTAAAAACTTAATCAATCATTCACTGGAAAGTAGCTCCTGCACTTTTCAGACCAAAAGGCATTACTTTATAACAGAATGTTCCAGCCGAAGTAATGAAAGATATTTTCTCTGAATCTTCCTCATTTTTTGATCTGATTGTAACCAGAGAATGCATCTAAAAAACTTAATATAGAACTCTAGGCAGTTGAAACGACCAACCTATCTATCGATGGTAATGGGTAAAAATCTTTGGGGCATGCTTTATTTAGATTTGTAAAACTACACACATCCTCCATTTCCCATTTGATTTTTTTTACCATGACAACATTGGCCAACCACCTTGGATAAGCCCACTCCCTGATGAATCCAACTTTGAGACATTTCTGGACCTAGGTCCAGGATGCCAAATCCCTTTCCTATCCTATCACCCTCTTTCTTTGCCTGATTGCTGGATGATTAGGATCTACACAGAGGTCATGCTGGATAACGCTTGGGTCTATCCCAGGCATTTCATCTGTGCTCCAAGCGAACGTTGTCCTTCTTTTTTCCAAGAACCTCATCAAGTGAGTTTGTTCTCTACTGTCAAATGCAGTTCCTATTTAAAAAAACATAGATGGGTCAGTTTTTAAGTATACCTCTTTTGGCAAGTCTCTAGGCGCCTCATAGCCTTCTATTCCCCCTTCTGCTGCTAGAGGGGAAGGCAGTTTTCCTTTGAATTCCTCATCCGACCCTACGGTTTTAACCACCTTTCCCTGCGGCAGGCTTTCCATGATGCGAACTTCGCAAACTCACGCTACTTTTTGGCTTCCACTTATGGTCACAAGTTTGCTGGTTTTGGTCAGGTATTTCATTTTACAATGGTGCGTGCCGCATATAGCCCAGAAGACGTTAATCCCTAGTCTGCCTAGATACATATTGTATCCGAACAACACCGACATGATGAATGTTGTCAGCCTTTCTGTCCTTCTTTCATCTCCCTGTCCCAGAGTGATGGTGAAATCAATACTTCCAGAAGATTAGGCAGTGATTCCTCCCACAAAACTGCCGAGAACTACTGAGTACGGCTTTATCTTATCTTCCGATATCTCGAGCTTTTTCAACGCCTCTACGAATACCACATTGGCCCCAACTCTGCTATCCACTAAAATACCCTCCATCATTCAGTCATTTACTTGTGCTCTAATGACAAGCGGGTCGCTGTAAGGGTATAAGACTCCATCCTCTTCTTTATCGGTCAAATAAATTGGGGGGAACATTTCCTTCTTAGCCACCTTTTTCTCGGGAAATTCTTGGTGTACTTCGTGGATGTGTCTTTTTCTTTTATTTGGGGTTAGTGGTCCTACCTCTGAGAAAAGCCCTGTAATTTTTCTTAGGAGAAGTTTTCGTTAGCTTTTTGAATCCTTGTCTCTTTTTCTTTTTATTTTTATTTGAAAGAGTAACAGACAGAATAGAAGTTATAAGGCAATAAGTCCTTCTATGAATTTTTGACTTCTTTCGCTTTGCCAAGCTTAGACTACAGGGAGAATTCCTCTTTTCTTTTACAAACCTGTTATCATACCAAATGATTTACTATAGTCGAGCTCAGGGTGAACTTCTTCCTCTTGCTGAGACCGAGATTGTTGATTCCCATACTGCTTTTGTGGCCCGGCTTGCTGCTTCCCCTTTTTTCTTGCTTTCCTCAATAATCCTAAGCTTTTTTGCCAGGGTAGCGCAACTTACGGTCCTGTGGCTTCAATTTCCATGGAACTCGCAGAACGCCACTAGGACTTCTCCCTACTGTGGCTTCCTAGGAGGAGGGAGATAGCCTTCCTTACCGTAGCTGCATATTTTCCTTGATCAATATGGACGGTGACTCTTGCGGCCTGATACTGTGATCCCTGAGAAGAGGATCCGACAGGCGCTTTGTAGTATGGTCTATACCTTGATCCCCCTCCTAATTAACTTCTGGCACTCCCTCCCTGATTTCCCTTTTTTTTCCGGCGCGGTTGTTCCTTTGAAGCTATTTGCTAGCTCGTTAGCCTTATTTTCAACTATCTCGGATTTTAGAAAATCATGAATCATCTCAACTAACTCTCCATAAGTTTTCGGTGCTTTAGTCACAATTTTCCCAGCGAGTTGAGGTTGTGCTAGACCATTACCGAATGCTTTGATTAAGATTTTCTTATCAACATCTTCAATCTTCGCTACTTTCTTGTGGAAACACTCACTATATTCTTTCACTGTTTCCCCCTTTTGTTGTTTCATCCATTAATTCAATCATTTCCTTCTTGACTTTTTTGCTCATAGCAAAGTACTGCTGGAATTCTTCGGTTAACTGTTTGAAACTGGAAATGGACTGTGGAGGTCTGGTGAAGATCCACCCTAATGCTCTCTTCAAAAGCGTCCCCGGAAATAAATTACGCAGAGCAAGAGAACTAATCCCTTGCGTGTTCATAGCAAACATAACTTTTTGATGTGTTGAGCCAGGTCCCCTGTTTCGTCGTATATTTCGATTGCAGGGGCGACGAAGTGAGGCAGGAGCTTTGCTTTCCTAATTCTTTCTGAAAATGGATAGAGACTCATGTCGATCGAATCATCATCTTCTGTTTCTTCTTCAATGGTGATCGGAGTCTCCTTTCGTTCCTCTCTTCTTCCACCATTGCTTTCTTATGAATCCTTGTTTCTTAAAACTCTACGGCTTCGCTCATCTCTTCCCATTTCCTCTGGTACTCCTCATCTCTCTACATCAACTCTTGTTGCAGTACCTTATTTCCTTCCACGATCTTTTCGTCAATTGATCTGACCAATCCTTCCAGCATATCTTCTACGTCCTTCTTGGAGATGACTTCTGGAACATCAGCATTTACATCTCCGGCGATGATCGGATCACTTGCTTCTTCGTCGCCTTGCGGCGTCTTCCTGGTTCTTGGCCATTCTTCCACGTCTAAAAACCTGCAAAACGCGATCAATCATTTCATACTTCTCTCACCTATATCAAAGAACTTTTTCCTCCTACGTGGTCGCGTGGTTGCTACGGAGCTGTTCGATTCCCATTGACGGCGCCAAGTGAAATGAATTAATTGGTCTTTCCCCACTTCGATCTTTCATGACTACCCTACGTGTGTTATACCCAATATTTTGACCCCCTTGGTTAAGGTTTGTAAGGCTTTGGTGTTATGAGAGGCACTTCAATCAAGTCTTGAGGAATCCCGGCTCGATCGGCGCATTCCGGGGCAGTTTCATCATCGTTAGGGGCATTTTCGTAATTTTTAAGGCCCCCAAGACCTCCTATAGGCTTTCTCTCTCCTCCAAAAGCTGCTCAAATCACTTGAAATGCTTTGAAATTTTAACGCATGATAGAGGATGACATTTGGACCATAATGGCGTTAGAATTTTTATTTTTCGAATTTCCTATAATTTCCAGCAATTTCTGATTGATCTGGTGGATAAATTTAATTTAAAAATATTCCAATATTTAAAAATTTCGATTCCTCCTCAGAAAAATCATAATTGCCATCCTTAACATGTGACTAAAATTTCACAACAAGATTCCTTTGGGAAGTCACTTAATTAAAATTCCAAAAAATCTTACTTTTACTAGATTTTCTTTATCTTTATGAAAGTCTAAAAAAGGGAGCAAGTCCACAGATAAAATCAGAATCTCACAAGCTCAAGAACCCTATGAAGTCAGAAAGCATTGCCTCTCCTCTCTGAAGTTTTTCAACACCCGGCCACAAAAATCATACCGAAATTCCCCCGAAATCACCATTTTCGTAACTCCCTACGACTTTATCAGTCTTATTTCAAAATTTGGGTTCAAACCAACTCTTCTCGGCCTCTATATTGCTAATTGTTTTAGCTACTGCCTTGTTACTTGTTTGCTAAGTTTCGTGTGTTATTCGACTTCAAACTGAAAACTTTTAATCATTAACATCTTGTACATCTTTCAGGCTACAAGTACATAAATTTTGAGCCAAAAACACCGTCGGGAACCACCCAAATGCCGCCATCCGAGAGTGGTCCGGACCCACGGATGCTATGTCCGGGGTCCCGGACGCCCTGTCCGTAAGCCCGGACGCCCCCTGACGGTGGCGGGATTTTTAATTTTTCAATTTATCAAACTTTAGGGTTTTAACGATGCATGTCCGGGCCCACAGACGCCTTGTCCGTGGCCCCAGACTTTTCAAGTTTACGTTTTTATTTTAGTTCTTTTCATAATCAAGTAATTCAATCGGGGTCTGTGGTCTCGGACTTGAACTCTCCTTTCCTAATTTACCCTAGGTCAAAATTAGGTGGCGACTCTAATTAGGTTCCAGTGAGCTATTTAGGTTTTAATAATTAATGTTTTATGACATAGTTATTAATCTTAGGTTATAAGTGGACCTAGAACTCAACCAAATCCTAATCAAGGTAATCAACATAGGATAGAGTTCAAAAATCGAGGCTCACAGAATGGCGACTCAGTTGGGGACAAATTCTTAACATTAACATGTTTAATTTTAAGAAGGAGGGCTTAACTCAAAAAATTGTTTATTTATGGCTTTATTACTTTGTTGTTTACTTTCGTGCACACTTTAATTTTCTGCACCTTTGCACATATGAGAGCGAGGGTCCACGCAAACTAATTTCACCCCGGGACCCGTTTGAGGGTCCCTTGTCAGGGCCTCACACCTTTTCGGTGATGTGAATAAGTGGGGGAAAAGAGGAGGGTGTCGTCTAACCTCACCCCCTTAATACCAGGGCTTTCGCCCCAAGCATTTCCTGGCAGTGTCCTTACCTAACCTTGTTTGTTCATTTAAAGACCCGACCGTAGACACACACCTTCAGGTGATGTGCAAAAAGTGGGGAAGCCCAAAGAGAATAGCGTGCAAGCCCTATTCCTTTGTAGTGACCTGGGCCCATGCCCCAAGTACCTCCCGGATCGATCCATACCCGGTTTGATTTAAACGTCTAGTGAGGACATGTTGAATTTGTGTTGGCCTTTTTGCTTGTATGGTCGGCCCACTACCTAGCCTAGAGATTGATAGGAATTTCTCCTACATCAACCTAACCCAACCTGAATTGGCAGCTCAATTTGTTTGCGGCCCAGAGGCCCTGTTTGGTTTAATATGTGAGTCGTTCGAGCTTTGGCCCAAAAGCCTAGACTTAGGTGATTTATCTTCCGGCCTAATTTGAAATATCCAATTAGTTCTAGAAATCCACCTGAACTTGAAATAACTTACAAGTCCTGAAAATGAAATCCTTTTCGGCTTAGTAACCATCTTCTTTGACCCAAAGAAAGTTAGGCCCATTTGTGATTTAGGGACCATTCCAGCCCATGTGCTTTACTTCAGGCCCAAACACATTCCGGCCCAAGGGCTAATTCTAGTCTAGGCAGACTTCTTTTCCGGGCCCTAGCCCAAAACCCTAGATCTAGGTGTCACCTCTCAGGCCCAATCAAAGCCATCGATTTAGATTTCAGTCCGTATTATAATTCACAGTCTGAAAAATACTCCGGCCCAAACACCTCATTTTCTGGGGATCATAGCCCACTTGCTTTCAGTCCAAGCATGTTCCAATCTTTGATCTACCTTGTGATGCGTCATTCTAACCTAGTATCATTCAGCCCACTTCCTCTTGTTAGATAACAATGGACACCTTGGAAACTGGTAGGCCCGAATCCTAAGCATGGCAGAAGGAGGAAGTCCAATCAATACGGATGCCCATATAGCCGTAGAATTCAATGGGATGCAGAAAAAGATTGAGCGCATGGAGAAGGCCAACAAGCCAGCAGGTTTTGACTACTTTTCCACTAGATTGTATCCCGAGGTCGATCTCCCTCCAAAGTTGAAGTTGCCAACACTTCCTCTGTACAATGGTTCCTCTGACCCACACCTTCATTTGGCAATGTTCGATAGAGAAATGCCCATCCTTATGCTAAACGACGTGCAGAAGGCCAAAGCATTTGCTCGATATCTTGATGAAACTCCTCAGCGTTGGTACATAACTCAAATGATGAATACCAAGACCTACGAGGAGGTCTGTGAAGCTTTTCTACATCATTTTGAGTACGCTAGGAGTTTTGGAGTCACCAGGGCTGATCTTGCAAGCACACGACAAACAGAGGGTGAATCAATGACCGACTTCGTCAAGCATTAGAGGATGAAGGCAGCCGCTATGCTCACAAGGATGGACGAACAGGAGCAAATCCAAATGGTAATCGAGAATACGCAGAAGCAATACAATGACAAGCTGAAATTCACATACTTTCCTAATTTTGACTTGCTGATGGGACAAGTTGGTGTCCTGGAGGAATTGATCCATAAGGGAGAATTAAAGCTTGGGAACTCAGAAAAACCGGAAATGGTTCAAGGACAGCAACTTGCATCCAAAGAGACATCCAAAAGAGAACCAGACAGCATGAGGTAGACACCATTCGATGGCTAAGAGAGTAAGGTTGGACCATTGGAGCAGCAGAGCCACCTAGAAAGAAGCTCCGTCAGAGAGAGTTCACAGACATTGGCTAACCGTTGAGCCAGGCTTTTAAAAAGCTCCAGGAGCAAAGCATACTACAACCTCTCACCCCCGGCCTGGGGTCCCTCAGAAAGGAAGGAATCTAAGCCAGTTTTTCTAGTACCATCAATTACTTGGCCATGACAACGATGATTGCAAGGCTTTGAGGCACACTATCCAGGACCTCTACGACCAGGGATTTCAGTTCTTCGAGTACAACGATATTTAGGAGAATGTTCTTGCTAGAAGTCACTTTCATTCCGCAGCTCTTGGTTTAGACTTTAGGATATCTAGCTTCCATTCGGTTTTTCTGCCAGTCAACATTAGATAGCGTTTGGATGTTTGTACTCAGCATTGTTGTGTGTACTTTCCATTAATAAAACTCTTGCATTTTTTTCATATCTTTGGGAAATTCATGTACAAATGTTGTAAATAAAATGCTCTTTCTCCAGCAAAACAAAAAACAATGAAAAATGGTTTAAGCATATCTTTTGATAAAGGTGCATGAAGTAATCATCTCCTGGCAATAGAAAAAAAAACGATTCGTCTTTTGCTTCCAAGAGGGTGAACATGCCCGTCCAAACACCATACACAGAAAACATCCCACTACCCTGTTTACTTTCATCATTACATCATCCCCCAAAACAGCAAAACCTCATCACTTACCACCACACACAATCACTCTCCACACATAACCTGGGTATTCAAAAGGCTTGTCAAAAGACCTAGAAGCAATACTAGGGGCAATTTGAGTTAAGGATCGATAATGTTTATTTCTTCTGTTTAAAGTGCGCAAACAAGTCTCTGAGTGAACACCTCGCGAGGGTGCCTTGAGCGGTAAAACCAAGAGTGAAAGAGCGTGTCTTCCTTACACGACTCCAGAGAGGCCACATTCAAAGTAAGGTAAACAAGCATAACTCCAACCGAAGGAGACACTTTGTAAATTTACGCTTAAACCTGTGAAAAGTAACAAAGAATGGATACACAACTACTAGGGATAATGAAACACCTAAGTACAGCACCACATAGCCAAAAGCTTGTGAACCCTGACATTACACCCTAGGCACCCCCGCTGAGCTTTTCGTATATTTCCTCTTTTTCAATATTATAAACTTCACAAAACAAGCTAGCCAGTGATGAATAACCGATCTAGTGACCAAACGAAGAAAGGAGCCCGACTCCCGGACAACAACTTTACAAGCCCGAAGAAGCAATGCTGCTACCAAGATAATGAGATGATCCGCAAATGGTTCCAAAGCGACCCATGATCCAAAGATCTTACATCAAAAGATAGCTCTCGAAGTTTAAGTTCAAAAACGGGAACCGCAAGAACCCCAAAAAAGGAAAAGAATACAAGGAAAATCTGAAAAGCCTGAAGGAAATCCTAACCCAACGACTTCAAAGACAAAGAAGGCAAGTCCAACAGAAGGTGTGAGTTACATCTTTGGTCACCCTCATAGTTCCTCATATCCCAAACATCCATCCATGGTCTGTTGTCATTCATCACGCCCCATAGCCACGTTATAAGCTTTAAAGACTTCCGACCTGGTAGTTGTGTATTCAACGCGTAAATCTAACAAATGTCAAATTCAATGTTTGAGATGTTTTGACCAAAAAAGGATAGCACGAGTGTAAGCGTTAAACACTTCGAGTGTAGGATAGAAAGTACCACATCAAGATAGACCTTGACCTTGTGAATGTGAGACTTTTTTTGTGCAATTAATCAAAGAAAATACTGGGGGCAATCGAATGGAACTCCAAAAACTCAAGTTGCCTTAAAGAAAGATACTGGGGGTAATTGTTGGTTTCAACAATTGAAGGAACAACGTCAATTGGAACCCAAAGCTCAAGCACCAACATCACCACCACACAGATCCATATAGGCCTTAACCTTCACACACACACACTCTCAGGCCCGTCATTGGTCTCACCTAAAACACCAGCTATTCTTAATCCAAATCACCATCCAAAATCACACCCCAACCCCAGGCTTGTCATAAATCTTGAACACAAGCAAAAGCTTTCAGCACCACAACAAACACCACACACTTACATCAGTATTGTGTTCATCCTCTAAGAAACAAATTGCTGCAGATCTGGAACTCTTAGTCATAAATGATTTTTTCTTTCCTTTATCAGTAGTGTTTTCTCAAGCATTGACATGTTTGGCACATTTTCAGCTATTTCTTGCTTTGTGCAAATTTTCTGTTTTTGTAAGCACTTCAATACTCGGGTAAACCTTGTCATTTCCGGGTTTGGAACCTTAACAATTTGATTTTTATCACAATCATTTGCATAAAATATGTTTTGCATCCACACATCATCAAGTATAATACATTCCTCAATTTGTCTGGTCAAGTTTAGAATGGGTCACGGTCTCCATAAGCAACCGAGTAGATTAGGTCTCAGTCTCCATAAGCAACTGAGTTAGATGGATCTCGGTCTCCATAAGCAACCGAGTAGAGCGGGTCTTGGTCTCCTTAAGCAACTGAGTTAGATGGATCTCGGTCTCCATAAGCAACCGAGTAGAACGGGTCTCAGTCTCCATAAGCAACTGTGTTAGATGAATCTCGGTCTCCATAAGCAACCAAGTAGAGCGGGTCTCGGTCTCCATAAGCAACCGAGTAGAATGGATCTCAGTCTTCATAAGCAACTGAGCTAGACGGATCTCAGTCTCCATAAGCAACTGAGTTAGATGGATTTCGGTCTCCATAAGAAACCAAGTTAGGTGGGTCTCAGTCTCCATAACCGAGTTAGGATGGGATTCACCTCCAAACCATTAGGCACACATCAGTCCTATCACCACAAAAAACAACCTCAGGCACCCATAAGACCTACCTTACATTCAACCATTTCGGGCACCCAAGAGACCTCCCTTACATTCATTCACTTTAGGCTCTTCTTAAGACCTAGATCCAACCTTTAGGCTCGTCATAAGACCTAGCACCATCCTTAGGCTCATCATAAGACCAGAATAATCCCTTTAGGCTCATAGTAAGACCTAGCACCACCTTTTATTTTATCTGCTTCCGTTAAACACATTGCATTCATTTTCATTCATTTTTAGGTAGTCAACGCCTTAGAATAACTTGACATCATTTTCATCACTTTAGGTAGTCAGCGCCTTAGAACAGCTCGACAACATTTTATCATTTCAGGTAGTTAGCGCCTACGAATAGCTTAACAACGTCTCCTCACTTCACTTATAGGTAGTTAGCGCCTTAGAATAGCTTGACACAATTTATCAGTATTCAATAACATGCAGGGTCTTGGAAAAATCTAAAATTTTGGGGTATCAGTCAAGCATCAACTAGCCATTTCACCTTCATTACAAAGTCTAGTTGACGGGGGGCAATCTGTTATACCCAAAATTTTGACCCCCCTAGTTAGGGTTTGTAAGGCTTTGGTGTTATGAGAGGCACTTCAATCAAGACATGAGGGATCCCTGCTCGATCGGCGTATTCCGGGGCATTGGGAGCAATTTCGTCATTGTTAGGGGTGTTTCGTAATTTTTAAGGCCCCCAAGACCTCCTATAGGCTTTCTCTCTCCTCCAAAACCTTCTCAAATCAACTTGAAATGCTTTGAAATTTTAACCCATGATAGAGGATGACATTTTGAGCTTAATGGCGTTAGAATTTTTATTTTTTGAATTTCCAATAATTTTCCAGCAATTTCTGATTGAATCTGACGAGAAATTGAATTTAAAATATTCCAATATTAAAAAATTTCGATTCCACCTCAGAAAAGTTATATTTTCCATCCTTAACACGTGGCTAAAATTTCACAGCAAGATTCCTTTGGGAAGTCACTTAATTAAAATTCCAAAAATCTTACTTTTACTAGATTTTCTTTATCTTTAAGAAAGTCTATAAAAGGGAGCAAGTCCATAGATAAAATCAGAATCACACAAGCTCAAGAACCCTAGGAAGTCAGAAAGCATTGCCTCTCCTCTCTCTCTCTCACTTTTTTCAACACCTAGCCACCAAAATCATACCGAAATTCCCCTGAAATCACCATCTAAACTTGTTTTCCAACTCCCAAAGCATCAACAATCATCAAACCCCATAAACACCCCCAAAACATGAAGCATAGCAAGAACAACCAACAACTAGAAGCTTAGTTCGAAGTCCTTTTCGATCTACCATCAACGGAGCACTCGACGAATCTCGACGGGAAGAATCCTTGTAAATCCGAAGGTAAAACAGGTAGGAATTCCACTTTCCCAACTCCCTACGACTTTATCAGTCTTATTTCAAAATTTGGGTTCAAACCAACTCTTCTCGGCCTCTGTATTGCTAATTGTTTTAGCTACAGCCTTGTTACTTGTTTGCTAAGTTTCATGTGTTATTCGACTTCAAACTGAAAGCTTTTAATCACTAACATCTTGTACATCTTTCAGGCTACAAGTACATAAATTTTGAGCCAAAAACACCATCGGGAACTACCCAAACGCCACGCCACCGTCCGAGAGCGGTCCTGTTATACCCAAATTTCAACCCCCTGGAGTAGTCTCTAAGCATACGTGTTACAAAGGGGAAAAGGGGTCAAAAAGCACCAAGGCGGGATTTCCAAGGACATTATCGGGATTTTCTATTTTTATATGACTTGTTCATTATCTCCAAACACCTCCAAATATCATAGTCATTATGAAAGGTATTTCATGATGCTCTGATAATATTTATTCTGGAAATTTAGCTTTTAATTCATATTATAAGCTAATTTCTTTAATTAACACATGAAATAACCTCAAAATAGAAATAATAAAAGGTTTCCAAAATTAAAATAAAATTGTCACATGGTTAGCATGACTACATACAGTCATAAACCTGAAATTATTTTATTTGGTACCTTAGCCCAAAATTTAAAAGAGAAATTCAATCATTTTTGCAATTTTCTCTCTCCTATGGAAAATACTGAAATTAAAACAAAACGTCATGAAATTTTAACACAAGATAGAGGATGTTTATTAGAGACTAATTCCGTTGGAATTTCGTTATTTCGACTTTCCAATAATAAGTTATGAATTATGGAGATTCCAGATTGCAAGATTTTTATCTAATAGGTTATTTATCAAAATAACCCGATTCTAACTCTCAAAATTCCTAAAATCATCCTTTATCTTCAGTTAAAATTTCATAATTTATCTCGGCCTGAAACATATTTACAAAATCAGATTCCCTTAGAGCACGAAATCAGCGTTTTAGATAAAGATCTTGCTCTATCAATTTGACCACGCTCTTTCTATATAAAAGGACCCCCAAAAAACGAACTAGGGCAGAGGAGATCATCCCCAAAGTCAGAGAACTCAGCCGTCAACCTACTTCCAACGTTTTTTGCAACCCCGAGCCTCGAATCTATACCGAAATCATCCCGAAATCACCAAAAAACACATTCCTTCTTCTCCCATTGAGATTCCTAGCACCAAAACACAAAAAATACAGAAGCAACCGTGTCTAACAATACAAGGAAGAAGGAGCCAGAAGCTTGGGTCAAAGTCGAACCGGATTGGCCATCAACGAAGCTCTCGAAGGTTCCCGACGTGAAGGAACAATCAAATCCCGAAGTCAAAACAGGTTGGAATTTGACTTCCTTAACCCCTCTGATCAGAATACACTTATGTGTGAAATTTCTAATCGAATTGACTTTTTATTGCTTCTGAATTAAGGTTTGTTTGTGTTTCTGTCTAATAACTTGTTAACTAAGTTTCGTATTAATTTTGACTTCAAATTGAATTCTTTCAATCACTAACGTCTTGTACATCTTTCAGGCTACACACCCATAAAATTTGAGCCAAAAACACCTTCGGGAACAGCCTCAACGCCGCCGTCCGAGGGCGGTCCGCACCCACGGACGTCATGTCCGAGGTCCCCGACTCCCTGTCCGTAAGCCCGGACGCCCACGGACGGCGGCGGGATTTTAAAAATTCAAAATTTAGGTTTTCTAATAATGTCCGGGCCCACGGACAGCCTGTCCGTGGCCCCGGACTTTGCAAATCTTTGTTTTCCTTCAAATTTCGACTCTTTTGTATAATTAGGTTAACTGGGGTCTGGGGTCCGTGGTCTCGGACATGGGGTCCGTGGCTACGGGCGTAAGCAAAATTCGACCTAATTCTGCCTCCGAAACCCTAGTTTAGGTAGCTTTTAAGTTCACTTTAATTTTCTGTCAAAAAATGCTAAAAAACACAAAAAAACAGAAGCTCGCGCACTTAGGTTAAAACGACTCGTAATAAGCCGTAAATAAACCAAGTAGAGGAAAAACGACCTAGGAAGGGTAATGAAAGTAATTGAACCCTAATTAAGTCGAATATCAAGCCCCCGAACCCGAACTCTACCTTTCCTAATTTACTCTAGGTTAAAATTAGGTGGCGACTCATAATAGGTTCCAGTGAGCTAGCTTAGGTTTTAATAATTATTGTTTTATGACATAGTTGTTAATCTTAGGTTATAAGTGGACCTAAAACCCGATTAGATCCTAATCAGCTTCAATCAACATAGGATAGGGTTTAAAATCGTGGCTCACAGACTGGCGACTCTGCTGGGGACAACTTCTTAATTTTTAACTTGTTTAATTTTAAGAAAGAGGGCTTAACTTGAAAAATTGTTTATTTATGGCTTTATTACTTTGTTTGTTTACTTTTGTGCGCACTTTAATTTTGTACCTTTGCATCATATGAGAGCGAGGGTCCATGCAAACCAATTCCACCCCGGGACCCGTTTGAGGGTCCCCTGTCAGGGACTCACACCTTTTAGGTGATGTGAACAAGTGGGGAAAAGAGGAGGGTGTCGTCTAACCACACCCCCTTAATACCTGGGCTTTAGCCCCAAGCATTTTCCTGGCAGTACCCTTACCTAGCCCATTGTTTGGTCAGTCAAAGACCCGACCGTAGACGCACACCTTCAGGTGATGTGAAAAAAGTGGGGAAGCCCAAGGAGAATAGCGTGCAAGCCCTATTCCTTTGTGGTGACCTGGGCCCGCGCCCCAAGCACTTCTCCGGATCGATCCTTACCCAAATTGGATAAGCGTCAGGTGAGGACATGCTGAATTTGTGTGGGCCTTGTCTGCTTCTATGATTGGCCCACTACCCAGCCTAGAAACTGATAGGAATTTCTCCTACATCAACCTAGCCCAACCCGAATTGGCAGCTCTATTTGTTTGCGGCCCAGAGGCCCTGTTTGGTTTAACATGTGAGTCGTTCGGGCTTCGGCCCAAAATCCTAGGCTTAGGTGATTTCTCTCCTGGCCCAGTTTGAATTATCCAATTTTCTAGGCCCATAAAAAAATCCACCTGAAATAACTCACAAGTCCTGAAAATAAAAACTTTTTCGGCTTAGCAACCATCTTCTCTGGCCCGATGAAAGTTAGGCCCATTTGTGATTTAGGGAGGATTCTGGCTCATGTGCTTTACTTCAGGCCCAAACACATTCTGGCGCAAGGGCTCACTCTAGTCTAGGTAGACTTCTTATCATGACCCCAGCCCAAACCCTAGATCTAGGTGTCATCTTTTAGGCCCAACCAAAAATCACTCGGCCCAAATTCCAGCTCACATATTGAGCAGTCATTCTGGCCCAAGTACCACACTCATGACTCATTTCATCTAGGCCCATAGACCAATTCATAGTTTTTGCCCATAAGCTTCGCTCTCAATTCAGAATTTCGGCCCATAAAACATTTGAATCCAAGATAGTTTGCATAATTCATTCATTCCAGTTTCCGGCTTCAACGCCCAACAAGAACATCAAACGAATCTTAGACTTGAAGGCTTATTTCTCGACCCAGTGGCCCATTCACGGTCCATGTGACTTCCTTCAGCTTGTTTGCTCGGTTTCTAGATTAAGGGATTCAGGCCCACCACATGTCTGTTCTAGTCTAGGAGTCACTATATAATCTGTGCACTCCACTCTCAGTTTGGAGAAGACTCAGGCACAGTTACTTCCTACATAACCCATAGGCATCCTAGTTCAAACATTTTACAGGGCCTACTCGAAGTTTGGAAGGAAGACAATCACGGTCATCTCAATGGCGTCCCGACGGCCCAAAGCTCGAGTCTTCAGTATGTTGGCATCAGACAGCCCAACATCACTATTTTAGAAGTTTTCTCGATTTGGTAGTTTCTTTTTCGTTCTTCCAGCTTTATGGTAGCTAGCTTCCTTTATCATACTAGGTAGTTTTCTTAAGATTTCAATTTTCGATGTTGTCTTTCCATTCATGAATTAGAGCATAGTTCCATTTGCATAATTTTTGTGCATTAAAAACACCAAAAAAATAAATAAGTCATCACGTCATTTCACCCACATCCCCTACCTTGATCACATACATCCCATGTGTCTCACCACACCCCCTCTCCACATGAAACTCATTCTTGCGCAGGGAATATCTCACCACCTTGTCGGCTTCCACCACTTGTCACCTCTCAATAGAAAGTTTCACCGTACATGAAAGCATCCCACTACCATGTTACTTTCATCACTACATCACTCCACCAAAACAGCAAGACTTCATCACCACGTACCACCACACATACAGCCACCTCCAACAAATAACTTGGGTATTCAAAAGGCTTGTCAAAAAAAAAAAACCCCACAATAATACTGGGGGCAATCTGAGTTAAGGGTCGATAATGTTTATTTCATTGGTTTAAAGCGCGTGAACAAGTCTCTGAGTGAACATTTCGCGAGAGTGCCTTGAGCGGTAAAACCATGAGTGAAAGAGCATGTCATTTTTACGTGACTCTAGAGAGATCACATTCAAAGGTAAGGTAAATGGCATAACTCCGACTGAAGGAGACACTTTGTAAATTTACGCTTAAACCTGTGAAAAGTAACAAAGAACGGATACACAACTATTAGGGATGACGAAGCACCTAGGTACAGCACCCACAGCCAAAAGCTTGTGAACCCTGACATTACACCCTAGGCACCCCCACTGAGCTTTTCATATACGTTCCCCTTTACAACACTACAAAACCACACAAACAAGCCAGCCAATGATGAATGACCGACTGGTGACCAAAGGAAGCAAGGAGCCCGACTTCCGAACAGCAACTTCACAGGTCCAAAGAAGCAAAACTGCTACCAGCATGACGAAACGATCCGCAAATGGTCCCAAAGTGACACAGGATCCAAATGAGCTAACATCAAAAATAGCTCTCAAAGTTCAAAGCCGGGAAACACAAGAACCCGAAGGAAAGGAAAATTCAAAGAAAGGCAACCTGAAAAGCCTCGAAGAAATCCAAAATCGGAAAGAAGATAGAAGGTGCAAGGAAAACCCAAAAGTCCCAAGTTCCAAACTCACATGCGAAATCATCACGAAGTAGCAAAACGACTTCAAGGCAAAGAAGACAAGTCCGAGAGACGGTGCAAGTTGCAGCTTTGGTCACCCTTATAGCTCCACATATCCTACATTCCTCCATTGTCCTGTTATCATTCATCACAGCCCATAGCCACGATATAAGCTTAAAAGACTTCCGACCTAGTAGTTGTGTATCCAATCACGTGAAAGTAACAGGTTGAACACGTAAAACCTAACAAATGTCAAATTCAATGGTTGAGAAGTTTTGACCGTAAGTGAGAAACGAGTGCAAACACCAAACACGTCGAGTGTAGGTTAGAAAGCACTACATCAAGATGAACCCTGACCTTGTGAGAATGAGACTTGTTATGCGCCATTAGTCAAAGAAAATACTGGGGGCAATCGATCGTTCTGATCGATTGCCAAAAATCCTAAAGAACTCAGATTGCCTTAAGGAAAAATACTGGGGGCAATTGTTGGTCCCAACAATTGCAACAACGACACCGTTTGAGGCCCAAAAGCCAGAAACCCAAAGGATTCAAACCCTTTCATATCACTCAGGCCCGACCTAAGCCCTACCTCCACATTCAAACATCCTCGGGCCCGACCTAAGCCCTACCTCCATGTTCAAACACCCTCAGGCCCGACCTAAGCCCTTCCTCCACATTCAAACATCCATAGGCCCGTCCTAAGCCCTTCCTCCACAACAAATCCCCCCAGGCCCGTCTTAAGCCCTTCCTTCACATTCAAACACCCATAGGCCCGTCATAAGACCTAGAACCATTTTTAGGCTCGCCATAAGACCTAGAACCATTTTTAGGCTCACCATAAGACCTAGTCACATTCCCTTAGGCTCGTAGTAAGAGACTAGTTCCAACCCTTAGGCTCGTCATAAGACCTAGAACCATTTTTAGGCTCGCCATAAGACCTAGAACCATTTTTAGGCTCGCCATAAGACCTAGTCACATTCCCTTAGGCTCGTAGTAAGACCTAGTTCCAACCCTTAGGCTCGTCATAAGACCTAGAACCATTTTTAGGCTCACCATAAGACCTAGAACCATTTTTAGGCTCGCCATAAGACCTAGAACCATTTTTAGGCTCGCCATAAGACCTAGTCACATTCCCTTAGGCTCGTAGTAAGACCTAGTTCCAACCCTTAGGCTCGTCATAAGACCTAGAACCATTTTTAGGCTTGCCATAAGACCTAGAACCATTTTTAGGCTCGCCATAAGACCTAGTCACATTCCCTTAGGCTCGTAGTAAGACTTAGTTCCAACCCTTAGGCTCGTCATAAGACCTAGAACCATTTTAGGCTCGCCATAAGACCTAGAACCATTTTTAGGCTCGCCATAAGACCTAGTCACATTCCCTTAGGCTCGTAGTAAGACCTAGTTGCATCCCTTTAGGCTCGTCATAAGACCTAGAACCATTTTTAGGCTCGCCATAAGACCTAGCTGCATTCCCTTAGGGTCGTAGTAAGACCTGGCGTTACCCTTTATCTTACCCACTCTTATCAAACACATTGCATTCATCTCATTCACATATGCTCGTCGTAAGACCTAGTTGCATTATCCAGGCACGTCACAAGACCTGGCGACAGAAAAGTTGGCGAGGTGATGGCAATAAATCCTCCTTTGCGATGTCAACTTATTTTCGGGATCAACGAATGGTGGGCGAAGGCAATAAGTCCCCAAGGTTTTTACCAGGAGTTATCCCTGCACACCGGCTTGGGGGGCGATGGCAATAAGTCCACATTGGGTCCAGTCAGGAGCATTGGCACGGGTTTCGGTCCCCAAAAGCATCCGAGCATCATCAGCATCATCAGCATCATCAGCATCGTCAGCATCATCAGCATCATCAGCATCGTCAGCATCATCAATCATCAGCATCGTCAGCATCATCAGCATCACTAGCATTTCAGCATTCTTGCATTTGCATACCACCAATTTTCACTTGTTAGGTTGTCAACGCCTTAGAATCGCTTGACATTATCTCAATTTCACATTTTAGGTAGTCAACGCCTTAGAATCGCTTGACATTACTCCATTTTCATCATTTTAGGTAGTCAACGCCTTAGAATCGCTTGACATTACTCCATTTTCATCATTTTAGGTAGTCAACGCCTTAGAATAGCTTGTCATCATTTTCATCACTTTAGGTGGTCAGCACCTTAGAATAGCTCGACACAATCTGCATATAGGGACTTTTAAGATCCAAAATTTTGGGGTATCACTCAGGCATCAACTAGTCTTTCATCTTCATTACAAAGCCTAGTTGACGGGGGGCAATCTGTTATACCCAAAATTTCAACCCCCCGGAGTAGTCTCTAAGGCATACGTGTTACAAAGGGGAAAAGGGGTCAAAAAGCACCAAGGCGGGATTTTCCAAGGACATTATCGGGATTTTCTATTTTTATATGACTTGCTCATTATCTCCAAACACCTCCAAATATCATAGTCATTATGGAAGGTATTTCATTATTCTCTGATAATATTTATTCTGGAAATTTAGCTTTTTTAATCATATTATAAGCTAATTCTTTAATTAACACATGAAATAACCTCAAAATAGAAATAATAAAAGGTTTCCAAATTAAAATAAAATTTCACATGGTTAGCATGACTACATACAGTCATAAACCTGAAATTATTTTATTGGTACCTTAGCCCAAAATTTAAAAGAGAAATTCAATCATTTTTGCAATTTTCTCTCTCCTATGGAAAATACCGAAATTAAAACAAAACGTCATGAAAATTTAACAAAAGATAGAGGATGTTTATTAGAGACTAATTCCGTTGGAATTTCGTTATTTCGACTTTCCAATAATAAGTTATGAATTATGGGAGATTCCAGATTGCAAGATTTTTATCTAATCGGTTATTTATCAAAATAACCCGATTCCAACTCTCAAAATTCCTAAAAATCATCCTTTATCTTCAGTTAAAATTTCATAATTTATCTCGGCCTGAAACATATTTTACAAAATCAGATTCCCTTAGAGCACGAAATCAGCGTTTTAGATAAAGATCTTGCTCTATCAATTTGACCATGCTCTTTCTATAAAAGGACCCCCAAAAAACGAACTAGGGCAGAGGAGATCATCCCCAAAGTCAGAGAACTCAGCCGTCAACCTACTTCCAACGTTTTTTGCAACCCCAAGCCTTGAATCTATACCGAAATCATCCCGAAATCACCAAAAAACACATTCCTTCTTCTCCCATTGAGATTCCTAGAACCAAAACACAAAAAATACAGAAGCAAACCGTGTCTAACAATACAAGGAAGAAGGAGCCAGAAGCTTGGGTCAAAGTCGAACCGGATTGGCCATCAACGAAGCTCTCGAAGGTTCCCGACGTGAAGGAACAATCAAATCCCGAAGTCAAAACAGGTTGGAATTTGACTTCCTTAACCCCTCTGATCAGAATACACTTATGTGTGAAATTTCTAATCGAATTGACTTTTTATTGCTTCTGAATTAAGGTTTGTTTGTGTTTCTGTCTAATAACTTGTTAACTAAGTTTCGTATTAATTTTGACTTCAAATTGAATTCTTTCAATCACTAACGTCTTGTACATCTTTCAGGCTACACACCCATAAAATTTCAGCCAAAAACACCTTCGGGAACAGCCTCAACGCCGCCGTCCGAGGGCGGTCCGCACCCACGGACGTCATGTCCGAGGTCCCGGACTCCCTGTCCGTAAGCCCGGACGCCCACGGACGCGGCGGGGGATTTTAAAAATTCAAAATTTAGGTTTTCTAATAATGTCCGGGCCCACGGACAGCCTGTCCGTGGCCCCGGACTTTGCAAATCTTTGTTTTCCTTCAAATTTCGACTCTTCTGTATAATTAGGTTAACTGGGGTCCGTGGTCTCGGACATGGGGTCCGTGGCTACGGGCGTAAGCAAATTCGACCTAATTCTGCCTCCGAAACCCTAGTTTAGGTAGCTTTTAAGTTCACTTTAATTTTCTGTCAAAAAAATGCTAAAAAACACAAAAAAAACAGAAGCTCGCGCACTTAGGTTAAAACGACTCGTAATAAGCCGTAAATAAACCAAGTAGAGGAAAAACGACCTAGGGAAGGGTAATGAAAGTAATTGAACCCTAATTAAGTCGAATATCAAGCCCCGAACCCGAACTCTACCTTTCCTAATTTACTCTAGGTTAAAATTAGGTGGCGACTCATAATAGGTTCCAGTGAGCTAGCTTAGGTTTTAATAATTATTGTTTTATGACATAGTTGTTAATCTTAGGTTATAAGTGGACCTAAAACCCGATTAGATCCTAATCAGCTTCAATCAACATAGGATAGGGTTTAAAATCGTGGCTCACAGACTGGCGACTCTGCTGGGGACAACTTCTTAATTTTAACTTGTTTAATTTTAAGAAAGAGGGCTTAACTTGAAAAATTGTTTATTTATGGCTTTATTACTTGTTTGTTTACTTTTGTGCGCACTTTAATTTTTGTACCTTTGCATCATATGAGAGCGAGGGTCCATGCAAACCAATTCCACCCCGGGACCCGTTTGAGGGTCCCCTGTCAGGGACTCACACCTTTTAGGTGATGTGAACAAGTGGGGAAAAAGAGGAGGGGTGTCTAACCACACCCCCTTAATACCTGGGCTTTAGCCCCAAGCATTTTCCTGGCAGTACCCTTACCTAGCCATTGTTTGGTCAGTCAAAGACCCGACCGTAGACGCACACCTTCAGGTGATGTGAAAAAAGTGGGGAAGCCCAAGGAGAATAGCGTGCAAGCCCTATTCCTTTGTGGTGACCTGGCCCGCGCCCCAAGCACTTCTCCGGATCGATCCTTACCCAAATTGGATAAGCGTCAGGTGAGGACATGCTGAATTTGTGTGGGCCTTGTCTGCTTCTATGATTGGCCCACTACCCAGCCTAGAAACTGATAGGAATTTCTCCTACATCAACCTAGCCCAACCCGAATTGGCAGCTCTATTTGTTTGCGGCCCAGAGGCCCTGTTTGGTTTAACATGTGAGTCGTTCGGGCTTCGGCCCAAAATCCTAGGCTTAGGTGATTTCTCTCCTGGCCCAGTTTGAATTATCCAATTAGTTCTAGGCCCATAAAAAAATCCACCTGAAATAACTCACAAGTCCTGAAAATAAAAACTTTTTCGGCTTAGCAACCATCTTCTCTGGCCCGATGAAAGTTAGGCCCATTTGTGATTTAGGGAGGATTCTGGCTCATGCTTTACTTCAGGCCCAAACACATTCTGGCGCAAGGGCTCACTCTAGTCTAGGTAGACTTCTTATCATGACCCCAGCCCAAAACCCTAGATCTAGGTGTCATTTTAGGCCCAACCAAAAATCACTCGGCCCAAATTCCAGCTCACATATTGAGCAGTCATTCTGGCCCAAGTACCACACTCATGACTCATTTCATCTAGGCCCATAGACCAATTCATAGTTTTTGCCCATAAGCTTCGCTCTCAATTCAGAATTTCGGCCCATAAAACATTTGAATCCAAGATAGTTTGCATAATTCATTCATTCCAGTTTCCGGCTTCAACGCCCAACAAGAACATCAAACGAATCTTAGACTTGAAGGCTTATTTCTCGACCAGTGGCCCATTCACGGTCCATGTGACTTCCTTGCTTGTTTGCTCGGTTTCTAGATTAAGGGATTCAGGCCCACATGTCTGTTCTAGTCTAGGAGTCACTATAATCTGTGCACTCCACTCTCAGTTTGGAGAAGACTCAGGCCCAGTTACTTCCTACATAACCCATAGGCATTCCTAGTTCAAACATTTTACAGGGCCTACTCGAAGTTTGGAAGGAAGACAATCACGGTCATCTCAATGGCGTCCCGACGGCCCAAAGCTCGAGTCTTCAGTATGTTGGCATCAGACAGCCCAACATCACTATTTTAGAAGTTTTCTCGATTTGGTAGTTTTCTTTTTCGTTCTTCCAGCTTTTATGGTAGCTAGCTTCCTTTATCATACTAGGTAGTTTTCTTAAGATTTCAATTTTCGATGTTGTCTTTCCATTCATGAATTAGAGCATAGTTCCATTTGCATATTTTTGTGCATTTAAGAACACCAAAAAATAAATAAGTCATCACGTCATTTCACCCACATCCACTACCTTGATCACATACATCCCATGTGTCTCACCACACCCCCCTCTCCACATGAAACTCATTCTTGCGCAGGGAATATCTCACCACCTTGTCGGCTTCCACCACTTGTCACCTCTCAATAGAAAGTTTCACCGTACACTGAAAGCATCCCACTACCATGTTTTACTTTCATCACTACATCACTCCCCAAAACAGCAAGACTTCATCACCACGTACCACCACACATACAGCCACCTCAAACAAATAACTTGGGTATTCAAAAGGCTTGTCAAAAAAAAAAACCCCACAATAATACTGGGGGCAATCTGAGTTAAGGGTCGATAATGTTTATTTCATTGGTTTAAAGCGCGTGAACAAGTCTCTGAGTGAACATTTCGCGAGAGTGCCTTGAGCGGTAAAACCATGAGTGAAAGAGCATGTCATTTTTACGTGACTCTAGAGAGATCACATTCAAAGGTAAGGTAAATGGCATAACTCCGACTGAAGGAGACACTTTGTAAATTTACGCTTAAACCTGTGAAAAGTAACAAAGAACGGATACACAACTATTAGGGATGACGAAGCACCTAGGTACAGCACCACACAGCCAAAAGCTTGTGAACCCTGACATTACACCCTAGGCACCCCCACTGAGCTTTTCATATACGTTCCCCTTTACAACACTACAAACTCCACAAACAAGCCAGCCAATGATGAATGACCGACCTGGTGACCAAAGGAAGCAAGGAGACCGAACACCGACACTTCCGAACAGCAACTTCACAGGTCCAAAGAAGCAAAACTGCTACCAGCATGACGAAACGATCCGCAAATGGTCCCAAAGTGACACAGGATCCAAATGAGCTACATCAAAAATAGCTCTCAAAGTTCAAAGCCGGGAAACACAAGAACCCCGAAGGAAAGGAAAATTCAAAGAAAGGCAAACCTGAAAAGCCTCGAAGAAATCCAAAATCGGAAAGAAGATAGAAGGTGCAAGGAACAACCCAAAAGTCCCAAGTTCCAAACTCACATGCGAAATCATCACGAAGTAGCAAACGACTTCAAGGCAAAGAAGACAAGTCCGAGAGACGGTGCAAGTTGCAGCTTTGGTCACCCTTATAGCTCCACATATCCTAAACATTCCTCCATTGTCCTGTTATCATTCATCACAGCCCATAGCCACGATATAAGCTTAAAAGACTTCCGACCTAGTAGTTGTGTATCCAATCACGTGAAAGTAACAGGTTGAACACGTAAACCTAACAAATGTCAAATTCAATGGTTGAGAAGTTTTGACCGTAAGTGAGAAACGAGTGCAAACACCAAACACGTCGAGTGTAGGTTAGAAAGCACTACATCAAGATGAACCCTGACCTTGTGAGAATGAGACTTGTTATGCGCCATTAGTCAAAGAAAATACTGGGGGCAATCGATCGTTCTGATCGATTGCCAAAAATCCTAAAGAACTCAGATTGCCTTAAGGAAAATACTGGGGGCAATTGTTGGTCCCAACAATTGCAACAACGACACCGTTTGAGGCCCAAAAGCCAGAAACCCAAAGGATTCAAACCCTTTTCATATCACTCAGGCCCGACCTAAGCCCTACCTCCACATTCAAACATCCTCGGGCCCGACCTAAGCCCTACCTCCATGTTCAAACACCCTCAGGCCCGACCTAAGCCCTTCCTCCACATTCAAACATCATAGGCCCGTCCTAAGCCCTTCCTCCACAACAAATCCCCCAGGCCCGTCTTAAGCCCTTCCTTCACATTCAAAACACCCATAGGCCCGTCATAAGACCTAGAACCATTTTTAGGCTCGCCATAAGACCTAGAACATTTTTAGGCTCACCATAAGACCTAGTCACATTCCCTTAGGCTCGTAGTAGTAAGACCTAGTTCCAACCCTTAGGCTCGTCATAAGACCTAGAACCATTTTTAGGCTCGCCATAAGACCTAGAACCATTTTAGGCTCGCCATAAGACCTATATCACATTCCCTTAGGCTCGTAGTAAGACCTAGTTCCAACCCTTAGGCTCGTCATAAGACCTAGAACCATTTTTAGGCTCACCATAAGACCTAGAACCATTTTTAGGCTCGCCATAAGACCTAGAAACATTTTTAGGCTCGCCATAAGACCTAGTCACATTCCCTTAGGCTCGTAGTAAGACCTAGTTCCAACCCTTAGGCTCGTCATAAGACCTAGAACCCTTTTTAGGCTTGCCATAAGACCTAGAACCATTTTTAGGCTCGCCATAAGACCTAGTCACATTCCCTTAGGCTCGTAGTAAGACTTAGTTCCAACCCTTAGGCTCGTCATAAGACCTAGAACCATTTTTAGGCTCGCCATAAGACCTAGAACCATTTTAGGCTCGCCATAAGACCTAGTCACATTCCCTTAGGCTCGTAGTAAGACCTAGTTGCATCCCTTTAGGCTCGTCATAAGACCTAGAACCATTTTTAGGCTCGCCATAAGACCTAGCTGCATTCCCTTAGGGTCGTAGTAAGACCTGGCGTTACCCTTTATCTTACCCACTCTTATCAAACACATTGCATTCATCTCATTCACATAGGCTCGTCGTAAGACCTAGTTGCATTATCCAGGCACGTCACAAGACCTGGCGACAGAAAAGTTGGCGAGGTGATGGCAATAAATCCTCCTTTTGCGATGTCAACTTATTTTCGGGATCAACGAATGGTGGGCGAAGGCAATAGTCCCCAAGGGTTTTACCAGGAGTTATCCCTGCACACCGGCTTGGGGGGCGATGGCAATAAGTCCACATTGGGTCCAGTCAGGAGCATTGGCACGGGTTTCGGTCCCCAAAAGCATCCGAGCATCATCAGCATCATCAGCATCATCAGCATCGTCAGCATCATCAGCATCATCAGCATCGTCAGCATCATCAGCATCATCAGCATCGTCAGCATCATCAGCATCACTAGCATTTCAGCATTCTTGCATTTGCATACCACCCAATTTTCACTTGTTAGGTTGTCAACGCCTTAGAATCGCTTGACATTATCTCAATTTCACATTTTAGGTAGTCAACGCCTTAGAATCGCTTGACATTACTCCATTTTCATCATTTTAGGTAGTCAACGCCTTAGAATCGCTTGACATTACTCCATTTTCATCATTTTAGGTAGTCAACGCCTTAGAATAGCTTGTCATCATTTTCATCACTTTAGGTGGTCAGCACCTTAGAATAGCTCGACACAATCTGCATATAGGGACTTTTAAGATCCAAAATTTTGGGGTATCACTCAGGCATCAACTAGTCTTTTCATCTTCATTACAAAGCCTAGTTGACGGGGGGCAATCTGTTATACCCAAAATTTCAACCCCCCGGAGTAGTCTCTAAGGCATACGTGTTACAAAGGGGGAAAAGGGGTCAAAAAGCACCAAGGCGGGGGATTTTCCAAGGACATTATCGGGATTTTCTATTTTTATATGACTTGCTCATTATCTCCAAACACCTCCAAATATCATAGTCATTATGGAAGGTATTTCATTATTCTCTGATAATATTTATTCTGGAAATTTAGCTTTTAATTCATATTATAAGCTATTTCTTTAATTAACACATGAAATAACCTCAAAATAGAAATAATAAAAGGTTTCCAAAATTAAAATAAAATTTTCACATGGTTAGCATGACTACATACAGTCATAAACCTGAATTATTTTATTTGGTACCTTAGCCCAAAATTTAAAAGAGAAATTCAATCTTTTTGCAATTTTCTCTCTCCTATGGAAAATACCGAAATTAAAACAAAACGTCATGAAATTTTAACAAAAGATAGAGGATGTTTATTAGAGACTAATTCCGTTGGAATTTCGTTATTTCGACTTTCCAATAATAAGTTATGAATTATGGGAGATTCCAGATTGCAAGATTTTATCTAATCGGTTATTTATCAAAATAACCCGATTCCAACTCTCAAAATTCCTAAAAATCATCCTTTATCTTCAGTTAAAATTTCATAATTTATCTCGGCCTGAAACATATTTTACAAAATCAGATTCCCTTAGAGCACGAAATCAGCGTTTTAGATAAAGATCTTGCTCTATCAATTTGACCATGCTCTTTCTATAAAAGGACCCCCAAAAAACGAACTAGGGCAGAGGAGATCATCCCCAAAGTCAGAGAACTCAGCCGTCAACCTACTTCCAACGTTTTTTGCAACCCCAAGCCTTGAATCTATACCGAAATCATCCCGAAATCACCAAAAAACACATTCCTTCTCTCCCATTGAGATTCCTAGAACCAAAACACAAAAAAATACAGAAGCAAACCGTGTCTAACAATACAAGGAAGAAGGAGCCAGAAGCTTGGGTCAAAGTCGAACCGGATTGGCCATCAACGAAGCTCTCGAAGGTTCCCGACGTGAAGGAACAATCAAATCCCGAAGTCAAAACAGGTTGGAATTTGACTTCCTTAACCCCTCTGATCAGAATACACTTATGTGTGAAATTTCTAATCGAATTGACTTTTTATTGCTTCTGAATTAAGGTTTGTTTGTGTTTCTGTCTAATAACTTGTTAACTAAGTTCGTATTAATTTTGACTTCAAATTGAATTCTTTCAATCACTAACGTCTTGTACATCTTTCAGGCTACACACCCATAAAATTTGAGCCAAAAACACCTTCGGGAACAGCCTCAACGCCGCCGTCCGGGGGCGGTCCGCACCCACGGACGTCATGTCCGAGGTCCCGGACTCCCTGTCCGTAAGCCCGGACGCCCACGGACGGCGGCGGGATTTTAAAAATTCAAAATTTAGGTTTTCTAATAATGTCCGGGCCCACGGACAGCCTGTCCGTGGCCCCGGACTTTGCAAATCTTTGTTTCCTTCAAATTTCGACTCTTCTGTATAATTAGGTTAACTGGGGTCCGTGGTCTCGGACATGGGGTCCGTGGCTACGGACGTAAGCAAAATTCGACCTAATTCTGCCTCCAAAACCCTAGTTTTGGTAGCTTTTAAGTTCACTTTAATTTTCGTCAAAAAATGCTAAAAAAAAAACACAAAAAAACAGAAGCTCGCGCACTTAGGTTAAAACGACTCGTAATAAGCCGTAAATAAACCAAGTAGAGGAAAAATGACCTAGGAAGGGTAATGAAAGTAATTGAACCCTAATTAAGTCGAATATCAAGCCCCCGAACCCGAACTCTACTTTTCCTAATTTACTCTAGGTTAAAATTAGGTGGCGACTCATAATAGGTTCCACTGAGCTAGCTTAGGTTTTAATAATTATTGTTTTATGACATAGTTGTTAATCTTAGGTTATAAGTGGACCTAAAACCCGATTAGATCCTAATCAGCTTCAATCAACATAGGAGGATAGGGTTTAAAATCAAGGCTCACAGGTCCGCACCCACGAACACTATGTCCGGGGTCCTGGACACCCTGTCCGTAAGCCCGGACGCCCCGGACGGTAGAGGGATTTTTAATTTTTCGATTTTTCAAACTTTAGGGTTTTAACCGTGCATGTCCGGGCCCCTGATATTCAACTTATTTAGATAGTATTAATTTCACTTTAATTTTCTGTCAAAAATGTTAAAAATACAAAAAAATCAGAAGCTCGCACTTAGGTTAAAACGACTCGTAATAAGCCGTAATTAAACTAAGTAGATGAAAAACAACTTCTCGGGGTAGTGAAAGTAATTTGAACCCTAAATAAGTTGAATATCAAGCCCCAGAACCTGAACTCTCCTTTCCTAATTTACCCTAGGTCAAAATTAGGTGGCGACTCTAATTAGGTTCCAGTAAGCTAATTTAGGTTTTAATAATTTATGTTTTATGACATTGTTATTAATCTTAGGTTGTAAGTGGACCTAGAACTTGACCAGATCCTCATCAATCAAATCAACATAGGATATAATTCAAAACTTGAGGCTCACAACGTGTTACCTGGTTGAGGACAAGAGTAGAGCGAGAGAAAGAATGCAAGCAACTTTACGGAGAGCTAACTCAAATTATATGGGTATTGAAGCCTCTCTTGTTTCATGGGGGTACACCCTATTTATAGTGCTTTTTACATCTGCCCTGAGGCTACCAGCCTATCTTATTTCATATACTATACCATTTCTACCCCTTATTTACCGGACCAAGATGACAGGACATTTCTATCCTTTTCTAGTGGCCTTGACTGGACGCGAGTGCCCGACCATCGTTTATCTCTTTTGATTATCTATGAACGGTCACAGGCGACCGGTCACTTTATACTCTACTTAGCCTGGTATGTCCGGCCATAGGCGACCGGACAGGCGGACACCTTATACTCTATTTTTAGCCCTATCTTGTCTGGTCACAGATGACCGGATGTTTCCTATGCCTTTTATGGTCGGGTCCATTCTTCCCTTCTCAGGTCCCTTGCTCAAATGACATGATTACCTTATTTATGTTTAGTAAGTGTTTGTGATATTGTGCCTGAAGAGTTAGTTTCATATTGTACTGGTACGAGGTGGTCTTCTCCTCTGCCATTGGCTTCATTATCGTCATAAGTTCACGGATGTTTTTAAAAGAATTTACGACCTTTTGTATTGCTAAGTTATTGTTGTTTTTATTGCTTAGTAAGTCCTTTATTGGAGTTACTTATGTTGATCTCAGCTTACTATCATATGGTTACCATGTGTGTGGTTTGGCGCTTGTTCATTGTTTCATGCTCTTGTCTATTAGTTAGTAGGTTATGCACGTTATTTATGGTGCATATTTACCGTTCTTCTAACTTCACCCTATCTTCATGTTACATCACTTGGCGTAATCTCGGACTTCATGGTGAAGACTCATGTGCTTTTTTTATGAAAGTCTTTATTGTAGTCTGGTTTAACCCGTTTTCATTACTTGACATGTCATTTTTAGTGTTATTGTTCATTTGGTATATATTGGGAGGTAGTCGGAGGCGGTACCTTCGCTCCCCTAGACTTGTGTCCTTCGATGGTGCATTGAATACTTTCACTTAGACTTGTGCTTTATAGCACTTAAACTTGGTGTCTTGTATTATTGTTAAGGCTATTTGCCATTGTTTAACTCACATGATCATTATCACTTGCAGTCATCATGTTAGTAGACGATATGTCCTAAACATGTATCCTTTTTGTCACCTATTGTTTGTCGGGATGCCAACGCCAGTAGTCATTTCTTTTTACTTGGAAACTTCATCCAATGATCCGTATAATTAAATGGAATAACAATGTATAATTATATCTTGACATCAGTTCGTTCTTTCTTGAATATGGCACTCCTTCGTAAGGATAGTGTCGTGGGTGTTAATTATTTAAGTGTTCAACACCAATTCACGTCTATGGTTGTGATTGGTTTATGTAATAAATGTGTTGTGGGGGAATGTATTCAATCTTGATCTTATTGGGAATTGACACGTTCTTTTCTTCTTCTCGTATTCATTAGGTGTTGGTGTATGCCGTTATGGGCGTAGTATCGGCCCTGATCCTTACGCGATCATTTTTCCACCTTAATTTTCTATATATGTTCAGGGTTGAGCTGTTATTCATAAATATTCATATTTGGTACCTTATTGTTAAATTGGATGTGTTTTAGCTGTTTGCAGCTGGTATACTTCAGTTCCTTATCTATTCCTATGTGATTAATTGTGGCCACTTGTATAGAGTTTCAAGAATCATCCGACCCTGATGTGATCAGTATCAGTGTTGAACTATCCTTCCACCCCAATTTGTGTTCAGCTTCCCTTGATCTGTACAGGACCAAGTTCCACCTCCCACGTCAATTTCAAATCATTAAATAATTTATGAATACGTTATGATGTTTGGCTCATAAGCCGATGTTATTGATTCATTATTGTTTAATGGGTGTAGTTTGTTATGGGCTGATGTATGCCCTTTAGTTGTAATGGTCGGACTAAATTGTTGACAAGTTGTAGTTATGAAGTTTGTACTAAATTGTACGGGTATTTGGTGATTACCGGCAGTTATGGCCTACACGGTCTTGTAGAATTCGGTCATAACTGCCTTTATAGTTATAGTTACAGCTATAATTATAGTTATAGTTATAGTTGTAGTTGTAGTTATAGTTGTGGTTGCCATTATGGTTGTAGCACTTGCTGTAGCAAGTGCGCGATGTAGACAGTATTGTTAGTACACTGCTTATTATAGCGCATGTTGTAGAAAGTGCACCATGCACGTTGAGTCATCGGTTTCCGGAATTGTTCGTTTTACTGACGCTTCGTTCGTTCGAGTATGGCCTAGGCAATTCCGATCTTAAAAGATAGCTTTGCGGTTATTTGAAACCATCAAGGTTTGGATGTTTTTTGGCAGTATTATTATTATTAGGCGTGTCAAAGTTAGGACATTTCCTAAATTCTTTTTCACGCAAGGTTCGTGGTAATGTAAGCGGTCGAAAAATCCGTTCTTACATACATGTTGTCACATTAAAGTTCCAGGATTACTGTAGTGCGTACACGTGGCTAGGTCGGAAATCCGAATGAAGACAAAATGAGTGAACTACTTACAAAATCTCCCACACTTACAATCATTGTTTCACTCTACAAATAGGGACTACAACACGGTAATATATTAGACAAAAGTCTTTCACTGATGGGAAAGGTCTAGCGGAGTTCAGGGTGCTCCCGATCCTCTCACCGGGGCGCTCTAGGCGTTTTGGGGTGGTCGGGTAAGATCTACTCTCAGGATTGGCGTAGCATTCATATGCTCGGTGACCCGCCTTGCTGCAGTAGCGGCAGATCACAGTCTGGCCACCGCAGTATAGGCCTGGATGGTCCTTGCCACAACGCTGACAGAAGAAATGGCGCTTCACTTTCCCGCACAATATTTCAAACCTATTACCTTTGTTCGTGAGGTTGCTGCCATGAGAAAACCAAAATTCTTTCAAAACAAACTTTGTGAGTAAAATGAAAGGCAAGCCAAACTCGAGAAGGAAATCGACTCCTTAACCATCGCTCTTAAAAAGGCACAGATGGATTCGGTCTTGTCATCGAATCCTCCTCACTGGCTCAAAAACAAAGGTAAGGTAAACCTGCCCAAGATGGCTTCAAAACCCAACGATCTCCAACAGAGAAAAATTCAAAAGGAAAATTTGAAAAAAAAATCATTGGCAAAAGAAATACGTTTTAACCTCTCTTCTTTATTGATTTGCGGTTATTATGGATGCGACGGACATATTCACTATTCATGTCATAAACTTGGTCGTGATTTATCCTTTAACATGCAGCGCATACATACTCTGTCTGAAGCCCAACTCAAGTGCAACTCTTTTTCATCAAAGAGGGAACCCAAGTTAGCCTGGGTTCCCAAGTCTAACCAATAATTATTTTACAGGGAGAGAAGGCCATGGACAATGACTCTTGGTTTCTAGATAATGGATGCTCACGGCATATGACAGGAGACCCTGACAAGTTCATGACTCTCTCTACACTGGGGGGATAAGTCACTTTCTGTGACATTAGTCATGGAGAAATCATTGGTATTGGGAACTATTGGTAATCCCTCCTTGTTCAAAATAGATAATGTAAATCTAGTAGTAGATGGTTTGGACACAGTCTTCTAAGTATCTCTCAAATATGTGATCTCTCTAACATGTTCTCTTCTCGGCAACAGATTACAAAATCTTGATGAGCAAACCGGTCTTCTTAAAGCTACTGGACTAAGGGTGAATAACCTTTACAAGCTATCTCTTGAAAACCGTAACCCAGATGGAATTCTTTGTCTTAGTGTACAGGACAAAAATCAGTCGTTGTGGCATTCTCGATTGGGTCATGCTCATGGCAAATTGCTGAACAAAATCAAAAATGGTAATCTAGTCGTTGGTCTTCCTAAGATCAATTTTCAGACCGACTACTCTGCCCCGCCTACATTCAAGGTAAACATACTAGGGCAAGTTTCCCAAGCAAACCTGAGATATCTATCGTGTCTGCATTAGAGATATTACACATGGATCTATGTGGCCCAATGCGTGAGTTCAAAGTAAAAAGCGGTAAGAAAATGTCCTAGTCATTGTAGATGACTACTCGCGCTGGACATGGGTACTATTTCTTCACACCAAGTCTGAGACATTCTCTGAATTTGAAACTTTATTTCACAAGATTACTAACAAATTCTTTACCTCGTTCAAAACACTACGTTCTGACAATGGTACTGAGTTTTACAAATGCAGTTTTCTGAGTTTTGCAAATAGTGCATCAGACATCAGCTGCCCGCACTCCACAACAATATGGAATAGTGGAACGAAAGAATTGCACTCTTGTGGAAATGGCGAGAACAATGCTCACTGACAGTAGCTTACCGCCTCATATTGGACTGAAGCAATCAACACAGCTGCGTACATACTGAATAGGGCATCTATCCATCCCTTTCTTGGTAAAACACCGTAAGAGATCCTCAAAGGACTTCCTCCCTCAGTTAGTCATCTGCGCCATTTTGGATGTCATTGCTTCATTAACAATAATAAAAAAGATAATCTAGGCAAGTTTGCCTCCAAGAGTGATGAAGGAATTGTCCTTGGATATTCATCACAAAGCCGAGCCTACAGGGTACTTAACAAACGTACAAAATGTCTTGAAGAAAGTTCTCATGTACGTTTTGATGAACTTTCAGACTTAGTGACTGACTGCGAGAATAACCCACAAGTGCCTCATGAAGATACCCAAGACACAACATTCATCGAAATGAAACCCATGGCAACCATTACTTTTCCCCAAACACCTCTGCAGATAGACTCCTCCTCCGACAATGACAACGATCCTGATGATTATTTCAAGGATGCCTCATCTACTCCCACTGATGACCCCACAACCTTACAACAAACCACCTAAGCATACCAAGTCCCCCGAACCTCCACACACCAGAAACCACCTCTACCCAACCTTCAACTTCCAAAATAAAATTCCAACAGGCTCCACTCACCCAAACGACCAAATTCTAAGTGACCCATGAAAGGTATTCAAACACGCAGCAAAATCTATCGAAATCTCTACGCATTTAATGCCTTTATCTCCATAATTGAACCCAGAAATATCCATCTAGCCCTAGGCGATCATGACGGGATCTTTGCCATGCAAGAAGAGCTACACTCTCTGCAACATCACTCAGTCTGACGACTTGTTCCTTGCCCAACAAACCATAAACTAATCGGTACCAAGTGGGTTTTTCGCAACAAACTTGATGATCAAGGAAATATCTCTCGTAATAAAGCTTACCTTATGGTTTAAGGATATGCTCAAGCAGAGGATTCGACTATGATGAAACATATGCCCCAGTCGCACGATTCAAGCTATTCGAATACTAGTGGCATATGCAGCTCATCGTGGTATGAAGTTATATCAAATGGATGTTAAGACTGCATTCTTGCACAGTTATATCGACGGGAAGTCTATGTTGCTCAACCTCCAAATTTGAAGATCCAATTTACCCCGAGTACGTCTACAAGTTAGACAAAGCACTATATGGACTGAAACAGGTCCCAAGAGTATGGTATGAACGTGTCTCATCATATTTACTGTCTCGTGGATTTGTACGAGGTAAGGTTGACAAAACTCTTTTTACTCTCACCAAAGGTAAAGACATACTCATTGTTTAGATCTACGTTGATGATATAATTTATGGATCCATAATTCCAGACTTATGCACTTTTTCTTTGACCTAATGAGCAAAGAGTTTGAAATGAGTGCACTAGAAGAATGAAATTCTTCTTAGATCTTCAAATCAATCAACAAGAAAACGGCACTTAAATTCATCAACAAAAGTACATCCAAGAGCTACTCGTCAAATACAAGATGCAGGACTCAAAGGCAACTCCTACTCCAATGTCCGCCACTGAAAACCACATCTTGATGAAAAAGGGATATCTATTGATGCAACATTATATCGAGGTATGATAGGCTCCTTACTATACTTAACACCAAGTCGACCTGACAATCTCTATGCGCAAGATTCCAGGCAAATCCAAAGAGTCCCACTTACAAAGTGTCAAGCGAATCTTTCGTATCTCAAAAGCACTCAGGACATGTACCTCTGGTATCCAAGTACTACTGACTTGACATTAATGGGGTACAGTGACTCTGACTTTGCAAGTTCTTTGTTAGACAGAAAGAGTACGTCTGGCATAACACAATTTCTAGGGCTATGTTTTGTCGCTTGGAGCTCCAAGAAGCAGAGCACAGTAGCACTGTCATCTGCTGAAGCCAAATATGTCTCTACAACTGCTTGCTGTGCACAGATACTATGGATTCAACAGCAACTACAGGATTATCTCATACCTCCCTCTTGCACTACTATATTTTGTGATAACAATAGTGCTACTGATTTATCTAAAAATCTTGTTCATCATTCCAGAACTAAGCACATTAAAATCTGTCACCACCTCTTACGAGATTGCGTTGAAAAAGGGTTGGTACAACTAGAGTACGTCTCCACTTCTGATCAACTTACAGACATATTCACCAAACCATTACAACGAGGCCCATTTGAAACTCTACGTTCACAACTTTGGATGACTCACATGACCTAGCTAAAGTAGTATCTCCTTCCTCTATTTTTCCTTCATTTTGGGTGAAATGCATGTGTATGTCTAATGACCTAGTATGACTGTCAAACAAGAACACCAGAGCATGATAATTTTATCTCTACTCGCGAAAAACAACCTACGAGATTTAGCCCTCAATCCGCTACTACCTCCTCTCGCCCAATGAAACACTTCTCCCTGACACTTCGTAAAGCCTATATTCACACGCTATTGTTCTTTTCCCTTCTTCAGCCTTGCACATCTGCCTAGCCCTAAGCCTACCTCCTTCCATCCCGATTCCGATAATCGTTGCAACCCAATTGTTGTTCTTCCATCACCATCGCATCCAATCCTGATTCAAACCCCTAAACAAACCTTTCCGACGTCAACATTCCACCAAACGTCACTCACAACCGGCAGCTTTTCCAAGCCTTGATCAATCAACTCTCTGCCCTCTAAGCTAAACAAACACCTACCTCCACCTTCGCCTCAACGCGTGGGGTGGCACCAGAAATGTCTATCAACACCCAACCCCTCACCACATCTCTTCCCAACACCACGACTGAACCAACATTTTTGGTAAACCCTCCCCTAGACTTTCACCTTAAAAATCTGAAACAACACCCTCCCTAATCAAGAAATCAACAGCACCAACAACTCTAGTAATCCCCACACCCGACACTATCACCAAATCACCCCACCATGAGCAAATCCAATTTGGCTCCCTTGAACCACCGACTGAAAAACACAGGGAAAATCCTCATCCCAACTCCCCCACCACGGATACTGAAAAACCCCTCGATAACCCAATCCTTGAAAAAGCTCCACCCTCAGCTCCAGAACAATCACCACCACCCAAAAAGACCCATCGTTCAAAAACCTCTGTCCCCTGCCCTCCTACTGCTTGAAATCTACGCTCTAGAGGAAATATCCCAATGACATCTTCGACGTCCACTCCTACTATCATGGTCCCTGCATCTCCACCAACAGTCGCAGATCCACCACCAGAGAAAATAAGAAGTGCCACAAACTCCTTCACTCCAGCAGACTCAGACACTGGAACTACTCTACTAGAAAGAGACTTCGTCCTCGGGCCGACTCTGTCCCACCTACACACACACCGAGACTCGGTCTGATTGACACTCAAACTGCAGTACTCTCTCTTCCCACTAATAACTCTGCTGAGTCAAGAAATTTGGTCAAAGGCAAGCTTCTAGACCTCGAATGGCTTCACTCGATGGGATTCTCAATGTTCGAGGAGATGCTATGTTTTTAGAACTGGATCCACCTTTTCCACGGCATCAAACATACCACGAGGATGAGGCCTACCAGTTATACTAAAATTGTGTCATCAGAAAAGGGAAACTCATGACCGAGGTACACGAAACTGCTATCCTTCTTGATTCAAAAACCATTGCAACTCATTTAGCCATCCCCCATCTGGTTTAGAATTCTACGATAGAGCTGGGTTTCTCGGTCTAGTTTTGTCACTGCATAAAGGGTTTATGACTACTTCCTCCTAAATAGTCATGTTGGTCTTCTTTAGACCGACTTGCTTTCTCGAACATTCACTAAATGCTTCATACTTTGGTGATAAAAACCTTGTGCCTAGAAAGGAAGGAAACTGGTTTGTTCGGCCTCTTGATCTTGCTATCATGTACTGCTTGTTCCACCATAAACGAATCAACCTACCTCAACTCATCCTCATTTACATTGCCTCGACTATCTCTTCACCCGACACTCTTTAGGGTACATCTTTTGGATACCAAAACTTCTTACCCACTGCAGCATTACCCTTGATCCCTCCTAAGCCAACCGTATCACAGTACAGACATACTTGTTAGATTCTATAGAATAAAAGCCTATCTTTTCAGATCAAGTCTTTCTCCAAACCGCCTCCTACATCCAAAAAACTCCCTGCTCCCAAACCAACTCCCACAGCTGACAGCATAACTCTCACTGAAAGAGTTACTGCCATTGAGAGGAAACATTATCCACCCTAGAATCTAAAGTAGATATGCTCATCGACGTGCTAAACGCAAATCATAAGAAGACGATGGATATCTTTGAAAGCGGCTTCAAGATATTGGTCGAGGAGTTCATAGAGAGTTTCACTGAAGCACTTGCGGTGGCAAATACAATAGCGGATGCTGAGACTGGGGGCGAAGAAGGTGCGATGGCTGAAGATAAAGGCGAAGACCAAGGAGATTTGTTGCCCCACTCCCTCCTAACACATAGTTGCTTAGGTCGCTTTGACAATTGACACTATCTCTTTAAGATTGTTTTTGGTTATGCTTTGGTGGTTTTGTAAGACAATTAATACTGTGTTTTTTTATTATGCTGGTGTGTTTCCCCTGATGTTGGCAAATAGAGGATAAGCAGTGTATCCCACGACTGGTTTATGCGGGCGACTATGTGTTAAGTCAAAGACCTTTAGTTTTGATGATAGCAAACCTGTGGTGTTTATTTAACATGTTTGTCAATCTTATCATTCAGATAAACAGGTGAATAAGTGGGTTAGCACACAAGGTTGCAAGCGCACTTAAGTCATGAGTGGCTTAGCACGCAAGGTTGCAAGTGCACTCAGCCTATGACAAGTGCCCAACCAGTCGGGCACCTGTCTGCGAGAGCTCTGGAGAACTTCTAGTAACACACAAGTAGTCAAGAACAACACTACCACATATCTCTTGCATCAGCATCAAACAAGAAAGGAAATGTGTTAGCAACGTCGACAAACTCACTCTGATATGTCACACCAACACAAGCAACTTGCTCAGGACAAAAGAAGTAGCTCATTAATGTGCGAGATAACAAGATAAGCAAATGCTATTGATGAACATCATTACATAGCTGTAATAAATCAGAAGAGAGCATTTATGAGATAAATAACCAGACAAGGTTAGACAAGTTGAAGTGCGCTAGTGATGACCGACACCACTTGGGAGACGCGCCACCAACTTGCCAATCACAAGGCAACACGTATGCTAGCTCCAGAACAAGTTGGAAGATAATCTACAGTAGAGTGCGGCTATTATAATAAGAGAAGAATAAGTAATCTACTTCTAGAGTCTAATTATGTAGGCCGTTAGTTACAATAACTAATGGGTATATATAAGAGCATTTATGTCCTATATAATTAAAAGCTTACGAGACAAAAGAAGAGAACAATCTGAGCAAGTGTGAGTTAGACAGAGTGTGTGTGTAGGTACTAGAGAGTTGGTGGGCTAGTGAGGACTGGGTTAGAGTGTCAATTATTTGGGTACTAGATAGACCGACAAGTCGGGGAAACGGTCGGTGAACCGGGTCGTGATAGTCAGGTGAGGGTTAAAGACTTTAGGGGTTAAAGTCGAAACTTGTCCTGAGAGTCCGTGTGTGAGGCGAGGGAGATTGAGTGAGTTTCTTGTGTATAAATTCTCAATCGAAATGGAGTTTCCAGTTTAAGTTTATCTTGTGTCTTTCCTTAAACTATCAAAGTTTATTTGAGTCAACGATACGTCCACGACCGGTCGGGGACGCATCAGGAGTGCCAGCAAGTTTCAATTGGTATCAGAGCGGGTCTCTTCTAGAAAGGTAACTGCTTTGGGAGAGGGTCAAAATGACTCATGCAAGCCTACTAGCGCCAGAAGAAGGTTCTACACCAAATAGACCACCACTTTTTAATGGAGACAACTACACTCACTGGAAGAACAAAATGGAGTTTCATATCAAGTATGATGATCCTAGGATGTGGAGGGTTATATCACATGGTGAATATACCTTCTAAGATGCTCAAGGACAAGACATATTAGTAGACAACATGACGGATGATCAAGTCAAGAAGTTGATTTTCAATGCACGAGCAGTAAAAATTCTACATTGCGCACTACTATTTGAACAATACTCCAAGGTAGCTTCAGCTAAAACGGCTGGAGAGATATGGAAAACTCTTGAGGTCACATATGAAGGGAATGATGAGATCAAAAAGACTCGCATTGAGCTATTGTTGACTCATTGGGAGCTATTCCAAAAGGAAGAAAAGGAGAGCATCTCTTAAATTCACACAAGGTTTACTAAGCTCATAATGAAATGTTGGTACTTGGAAGAACCATCTCAAATGAGGATCAAATTAGGAAGTTCCTCAGATCTCTTCTGCCTCCTTCGATAGCAAAGTCAATGTCATGCAAGAGGTACATGATCTCTCCAAGATGTCTCTGGCAGATATGCTAGGATCTCTAATGGCTTTCGAGTTAAAACTACAACAAAGAAACTCGGAAAGTTCATCAAGAGATAGAGGAAAAGGCATAGCCCTTCAAGTAGCTGAAAATGAAAGATGAGTAGAACACGACAATGATGAAATGGTCCTCTATGCTAAGAGGTACTTTCGGAAGTTCATAAAAAATAAAATGAGGAAAGACAAGGAGCCCAAGGAGTCGGATGATCAGAAGAAAAACAATGACAAATGTTTTGGGCGTTCGAAACATGGACACCACATCAAAGACTGTCCTCATCGACCCGAGAGGACAATGACAGGGTCAAGAAGCCTGACTGACGGTTATTCAACAAAGGGCCAAGGAAAGAAGCCTTCGTTGCTGCATAGGGAGACTCTAAACTAAGCGACGACAACCAAACCTCAGATAGTGATATCTCAGAGGATGAGAAGGCTCATCTATGCCTTGAGGAAGTTTGCCTAATGGCGCAAGACAATGACACATCAGAATCAGAGGAAGAAGGTCAAAACAAGGTAAACTACTCTAAACTCAAACAGAGAATTCTAAAAGCTAAACTTCTAGGACTTAGAAAGTTCTCTCTCATACTAGTTGATCAACTAGAGGCATTAGAAAATGAAAACAAGAAACTCTTGGAGGATAATGAAGAATTAAAGAAAAATTCTGACAAAAACAATGTAGATAACCTCATAAGGGCACTCATGAAATTGCAAATCGACTATAGTGAAATTCTCTCCACTCATGAAAATTTGAAACTAGGAAAACTACCTGAAATCGAAAATTAATTGTTGCGCTTAACGTAAAAGAAAAGGAACTAGATACAATCAAAGAAAAACATGCTAAGCTAGAAGTTGTTCCTAAGACACCCATGAGGAGAACCAAACGATAGATCGGGTACCAGTCAGAGACTAGTCGTAGAGGTATCTACCATCTATGTAGACAACCTGGCCATCATGAAGCCCAATGTTATAGAACACGGTTCATGAGGCATTGGAAACTCAAAGGAATAGGACTAAAATGGGTAGTTAAAAGTGATCCTAGAACAGTGATTGTTTGTGGAACTGGCTCCAAACCTTCTGTGGACCCTAACCCCACACCACTAATGTGTTAAGTGCAGGATCGAGTGGGAATGGACCCCTGCTGGTACATTGACAGCGGGTGCTCTAAACACATGACTGGAGACAAAATGAAGTTATTCTCACTCGAATTAGGAAGCCAAGGAACAATTTTCTTTGGCAATAATAAGAAAGGAAAAATCATCGGTGTAGGTAAGGTTGGTTTCACTTCAGATTATGTCATAGATAATGTCAATTTAGTTAATGGTTTAAAATTCAATTTGCTTAGTGTATCTCAAATCTGTGACAAAGGCAACTCAATTCATTTCTATTCTACACATTGTAGCATAGTAAATCAGAAATGGTAAGGAGTTGTTAAAGGGGAAAAGATGGAAAAATGTGTATGTAACAAGTCTAGAGGATATTGACAGTCCAAATCTTTCATGCTTGACTGCTTCAATAGATGACTCTACACTATAGCACAAAAGATTAGGGCATGTTTGTACTTCTTTGTTAAGAAAACTTGTAAAGAAACGTTTGGTAAGAGGTCTCCCTGAGATTGAGAAATCTAAGACCAATCTTTGTGATACATGTTTTAGAGGCAAACAAACTAAGACTTCTTTCAAATCAAAGAACTTAGCTAATACATCCAAGCCAGTTGAATTACTTCACATCAACTTATGTGGACCTATGAAAATCAAGAGTTTTGGAGGAAATTGGTATGTGTTTGTGATTGTTGATGAATACTCACGATTTGTTTAGACACTCTTTATTTCTTCCAAAGACGAAGTCTTTGAGAAATTTCAAGTCTTTGCAGGAAAAGTCCAAGTACAACTCAACCACAAGATCAAGGCTCTTCGGTCTGATCATGGGTCAGAGTTTGCGAATCAACACTTCATGGATCTGTGTAAACAATATGGAATCAATCACACATATTCAGCTCCAAGAACACCCCAATAAAATGGGGTAGTTGAGCGTGAGAGCAGAACACTACAAGAGGTAGCCAGGGCCATGCTATTAGGGAGCAGTCTTCCTTAGGTCTTCTAGGTAGAAGTAGTGGCAACTGCATGCTACATCACAAATAGAACACTCATACGATCTATCCTCAATAAAACTCTCTATGAGCTAATCAAGGGAAGAAAATCAAACATAAGTCACCTCAGGGTATTTTATTGTAAATGTTATGTCCACAACAATGAAAAGAACCCCCTAGGAAAATTCGATGCCAGAAGTGATGTGGCCATCTTCCTTGGGTACTCTGAAAGGAGCCAGGCATACAAGGTATACAACAAAAGGACACTGAAGGTGGAAGAAAGTGTGCATGTGGTCTTTGATGAGATTGATGCTCACAAAGTCAAGAAATCAGAAGAAGATGAAGGGCATGGATTTGATATAACTGATCAGGATCACACTGATCATCCTAAAGATGAATCACCGATTGAAGAAAACTTGCCCGACAGGTCAGCGACAGGTCAACAACAGGTCATCGAAGGAAACAATGATGTCGAAGATCCTCTATCACCGTCAACTATTCATAAATCTCACGCCTTATACAAATATCATCCATTGGAGAACATCATATCAGATATCTCCAAGTGAATTCAAACTAAAGTGCAAACTCGTGATCTCTTATCCTTCTCAATGACAGTCTCATCCATCAAACCCAAGAACATCAAGGAAGCTCTTCAAGACTCATATTGGATCAAGGCAATGCAAGAAGAATTAAATCAGTTTGAAAGATGCAAAGTCTGGCATCTTGTGCCTTGACCTACTCATCAAGGAGTACTTGGCACAAAATGGGTCTTCAGAAACAAACTAAATGAGATGGGAGAAGTGGTCAGAAACAAGGCTCGTCTGGTAGCTCAAGGATATCGTCAACAAGAAGGTATAGACTTCCAAGAAACCTTCGCTCCAGTAGCAAGGATGGAGTTCATCAGATTACTAATTGCATTTGTTGTACATAAAGGAATCAAACTCTTCCAACTTGACATCAAGAGTGCTTTTCTCAATGGGTACGTCAAAGGAAGTGTATATTGAAACCTCCAGGTTTTGAGACACAAGAAGGAAGAGACATGGTACTTAGGCTTGACAAAGCTCTTTATGGGCTCAAACAAGCCCCAATGTCATGGTATGACCGCCTGATCTATTGGAAAACCACTTCAAAAGAGGTAAAGTAGATAAAACTCTTTTTGTTTACAACAACAAAATAGATTTCTTAATTGTGCAAGTATATATCGATGATATAATTTTTGGAGCTTCCGATGAAAAGTATTACAAAAGGATTGAAGCATTGATGAAGAAAGAATTTGAGATGAGTGATCTAGGAGAACTTAAGTTTTTCTTAGGACTTCAAGTCAAGCAGGACTTTGAAGGGATCATCATATCCCAGCAAAAGTATGTAAAAATTTACTGAAGAGATTTGGAATTGAAGGATGCAAAACTTTTGACACACCAATGGCATTTAGCACTAAGATGGGCATCACAACTGGTGACCAACCGGTCGACCAGCGGTTGTACAGGGAGATGATTGGTTCTCTACTATATCTAACTGCTAGTAGACCTGACATTATGTATAGCGTTTGCTTATGTGCCAGGTTTCAAGCAGATCCTAGAGAGAGTCATCTCACAGCTGTGAAAGAATCATACGTTATCTCAAAGGGTCCATGAATCTTGGTTTATTTTATCCCAGATTCACTAATTGTAACATTGTAGGATTTTCAGATGTAGATTATGGAGGATCCATCACTGATGAAAAAATCACATCGGGGACAGCATTCTTTGTTGGATCATGTTTGATCGCATGGGGATTAAAGAAACAACAAAGTGTAGCCATCTCTACGGTAGAATCGGAATACATAGCTGCAGCAAGCTGTTGTGCCCAACTCTTATGGCTCAAACAACAAATAGTTGACTACGGTGTCAAAAACAGGTTGTTACCTATCATGTGTGATAATACAAGTGCCATTTCTATTTCTAAAAATCCAGTACATCATTCTCGTACCAAGCATATTGACATTAGACATCATTTTCTTAGAGATTGTTGTGAAAAGGAATTAGTTGTGTTAAAGTACATTGCTACTGAAAACTAACTAGCAGACATTTTTTACTAAGCCCTTAAGTAGAGAAAGATTTAACAAGATTATTCATGATCTTGGTATGATATTCATTGATCACAATTAAACCATCTTTCAATTCCCACGATCAGTCACCGACACGTGAGAAACACCTATATTATTGTCGTTCAATAGTCAACGATCAGTTTAATGCATAGAAGTTATGTCAAACGACTACTTGAAACAGATATGTCATTTTCCACAACAAGTGAGGTTAGTTTAAAGAAGGTCCAACAGATAGAAACGGGAAAATCTCTCAACGGATCACTGTCAACCGTCACGACCGCTGCCCGTTAAGAATAGTACCATTGGACATGTCAATGAGCCGATGAGGAGTGTTCGTCGACCGTTACTCAATATCTATAAAAGGGCGACGGAAGTTTTCCTCTTGTCACATTGCCCTCACTCTTTCTAATCTCTCTAAGCATTCGGAGCAATTTCTTTTCTCTCTTACAAAAACTCTTATGAGATTTAGCGCAAAAATCCCTGCCTCACAGCCACTCTAAGATTTCTCTAGCGAAAGGTTATAAAACTCCAGAAATCCTTCGATCAATCATGGCACCAAAATCCTCTTTTCGCTCCAAGAACAAGGTTGTACCCAAGGAAGCTTCTTCAGTGCAAGTAGACGACATAAGGTCGTCAGAAACTCACAGAGAATCGCTGCCCCGCCTTTCTAACGATCTGGAAGATCAACTCGTACGAAGGTGACTGACGAAGGTGGCCTACAACAGGAAGAGGTACAATATATAAGTCTCTACTTACCCAAGCTTCATCACCTCATTCAAACTGAAATCCTCAAACCTAGAATACTTCTAACTCCTAACACCACAGAAAAACCAAAAATGTCTTCTCAAGATCCTTCACCAAAAATCACCACCAAACACTCCAAAGCGAAAGATCCCAAAAACCAAAACCTTATACTGCCACAACGAGTCGCGTAACTCACGCAACTCGTGCCTCTCAACATACCAAAAATCAAAAGGAAGCTCCACTAAAAGCCCACTCCACACTAGAAAAGGCAACTCGAAAGTTGCACTTCAGCGATGAGGAGGAAGCCACTCCTTTAGCAATCGCAAGAGCTGTCGTTCAGCAGCTAGAAGAGGAGGAAGTACACAGTGATGGAAAGTCACAAGAGGATGCCTCACCAACAGAAAAAAACACTAGAGGAAGGTGTGACTGCACCAGACACTGAGGAAGAAACTGACATCGTTCCTCAGATGATGACACCTGTCGATGACAGGTCGCTGACGTCTCCACGACAAGCTCAAGAAAAAGGAAGTGACACAGAGTCGATGTTCCTTATCATCTATACGCTCCAGGAACGCGAGGATCTGAGAAAAGCAAAAGGCAAGGAGAAAATGGCTCCATTATAACAATCTCTAGAGCTTAAAGAGCTCTTTCAAACTGTCACCAAGCCTTCACCTCCTCAATCCTTGAAGCGCCTCAAAAAGCTCACGGAGCTAGAGCCTACGCTGATAAAGGCAGAGAACGTCAATGACAGGTCTTGTCCTGTCTTACCAAAGACACTGGACCTAAAGTGGATGGACAAGATGGGTCTAGGAAAGATCCAGGAGCTGTTGGAGTACCAAGGATGTGTGGTTCTTCCAAGAACCCATCACCGTCTACACAGAACTTCTCAAGGAGCACATGTGTTGTCTTGGACCACTTCAAAGTGACAACGACTACATCATTTCACGTGTTTAAGGCATCAAAATCAACATCTCTAAGTCTTGGATCTGCGAGACTTTCGGCCAAGAACCTGAAGGACTGGTTGTTCTAAAGGAAACATCTTGAAATGACATAGGACACCTAGGAGGAAGAATGGTAAATTTGCTCAACAAAGGAGCAACAATGAAGAACTTTCCTGTAGCAGAAATTCCATACCAGACATAGTTCTCTTCAGTCTGCTCACCCACAATATCACTCCACGAAATAAACGCACCCACATCGTCAACACAAGAGATGTGAGGTTAATCTACGCCCTCAAGACCAAGGAGAAAGATAGATCTCCCTGCTATGATTTTGCTATCCATTGAGGAAAGCCGCTATATAAACCAGGGTCTTGTGCATGGAGGAGTGGTAACAAAGGCGCTACTAGAGGACGGAGTGGACACCGACAGGTTCCACGAATGTACGCGCACCGCTCAGGAGAGCATCTGCTCAGAGATGTTGTCCAAAATGGGGATCAAGACGAAGGGAGATCAGCTGGTGGTTGCTCAGAAGCCAACCAAGAGCGAAGACTCTAGGTTAGAGCCTCGCCTAACCGCTAGAGCATCAGGACTTAAGAGTAGGAGAAGTCTTTCACCGGTCCACGACAGGTCGAGGACCAGTCTGGATACCTCAACTAAGGATGTTCTAAAGAGGGTGAGAGTTACTCTCACAGCTGTGCAGGCTGTCTCCACTAAACCAAGTGTTCATCACATGGTTCGAGGAGCAATAGATTTTATGGACTCCCACATAGCCTGAGAGTTCTTTGGCTCTTAAAGACACGAGTGAACCGTGAGAAAACTAGCTCTAGGCTTAGATTTTGTTTTTCCATTAATGTTTCATTTTGTCATTGACTATCTGTTTCCAAGTAAACCTTTGATATGAATGAAAATGCAACTATTTCTTGTCAACTTGAATGATTATCATTGGTTACAAAATAATTTATTGTATTGGCTGCCTCTTCCTTGATTAAAAATTGTAAAATGATCAGAGATATTTAGTCCCATCCATTCCACTAATCCAATCTCCAAACTTTACACCTAAAAAGCCTACAAACATAGCCCACAAGGTGTAGCCTCATTTATAACCACTCACTGATCAGTCGTTGAGTCTATCCTCAAGTGTCTATAAATACTTGCGCACTTAATTTGCCACTCACAATCATCATTTCACTTCTCAGAAAATGGCACAAACTCCACAAAGCTCCTACAGCTCAAATGAGAAAACCATTCATTCCACCATTCACAAACTCATCTTCACAAATCGTCCAAAGAAATACATCACCCAAAGCTATGTTCAACCAGGCCGACTTACTTACAGCTTGGTCTATTACCTCAAGTGTCACTCAATCACATACACATTCTTTACATTGCATGGAGTTCATAATATATTCTGATGATTCCGACCTTTGCACCACAGCTGAATCACCTTTGATCAATACCCACAGCCAAACCATCTTGGATCAAAGCTTCTTTTTCGGGGGATGAACCCTTTGGCCCAGATAATTATGAATTTGATACCCAAACATGTCACTCCATCTAGATTATCTTGATCATGTTTGTAGTTTGTACTCTATTGAATGTTATGGCCTTTACAATATCTTAAGTCGAGTAGTTGCTCCCTATTTTGCTGTATGGCAAAGGGGGAAAGAAAAGAAAGAATATGTACTTGTTAAACTATGTCTTTCTTCCTTGTATTATGTACTATCTTATTGAAAATTTCTATGGTTATAGTATAACATAAAAGCTGTCACTTTGTGTTGAAATCTTCCTTACTTTAAACCCTCAACAAACTCAAGGGTGATTCTTCTTAGGGGGAATACCTCTCAAATTTTGAATTTTTGAGTTGTCAAAGTACACTTTATTTTATCGGTTGCCGTCATCAAAAAAGGGGAAATTGTTAAGTCAAGGACCTTTAGTTTTGATGATATCAAACCTGTGGTGTTTATCTAACATGTTTGTCAAGCTTATCATTCAAATTAACATGTGAATAAGTGGCTTAGCACGCAACGTTGCAAGTGCACTTAAGTCATGAGTGGCTTAGCACACAAGGTTCCAAGTGCACTCAGCCCACGACATGTGCCCAACCAGTCGGGCACCTGTCTGTGAGAGCTCCGGAGAAGTTCTAGTAACACACAAGTAGTCAAGAACCACACTACCACATATCTCTTGCATCAGCATCAAACAAGGATGGAAATGGGTTAGCAACATCAACAAACTCACTCTGATATGTCACACCCAAACAAGCAACTAGCTCACGACAAAAGGAGTAGCTTATTAATGTGCTAGATAACAAGATAAGCAAAGGCTATTAATGAACATCATTACATAGCTGTAATAAATTTATAAGAGAGCATTTATGAGGATTAATTAACCAAACAAGGTCAGACAAGTTGAAGTGTGCTAGTGGTGACCGACCACTTGGGACGTGCCACTAACTTGCCCAATCACTAGGCAAAACGTGTGCTAGCTCCAGAACAAGCTGAAAGATAATCTGCAGTAGAGTGCGACTATTATAATAAGAGAAGAAGAAGTAATCTACTTCTAGAGTCTACATATTCACATGTTAGTTACAAATTAACTAATGTGTATATATACAAGCATTTACGTCCTATGTAATTAAAGCTTGCGAGACAAAAAGAAGAGATACAATCTGAGCAAGTGTGAGTTAGACAAGAGTGTGTGTAGGTACTAGAGAGTTGGTGAGCTAGTGAGGACTGGGTTAGAGTTTCAGTACTTTAGGTATTAGTCATACCGATGGGTCGGGGAACGGTCGGTGAACCGTAGGCCGATAGTCAAGTGAGGGTTAAGGACTTTAGGGGTAAAATCGAAACTGTCCCGAGAGTCCTGTGTGGGGCGAGGGAGATTGAGTGAATTTCGTGTGTGTAAATTCTCCATAAAAATTGAGTTTCCACTTTAAGTTTATCTCGTGTCTTTCCTTAAACTATCAAAGTTTATTTGAGTCAATGATACGTCCACGACCGGTCAGGGATGCATCAGGAGCGTGAGCCAGTTTCACTATGTTTGGAGAACGAGTGCCTCTGAAGGCCTCAAACTGTCATGGATTGGTTTACATTTTCTGTCAAGTAGATTGTTAGTGGCTTCATGCTTTAGTTTATCAGCTCTTATTTAAATCGTATTATCTTATGGGGGAACAAACAGTGAGTTGTTCTCCCAAGATAGTTTCTTTGCTCTGTTCTGTGATTTTTTCAGGTACACTCGCTGAATACACTGAGTTCACGCAGGATACACTGAGTTTGCCATCATCAGCATAAAGGGGGAATTTGTTGAAGACTTGGTTTTGTAGATGATTGTCTCCTCAATGAAAGTTGCACTGTAAAGTTACTAGCCCTTCAGATCTTCCGGTCTGAGTAGCGCTGCACAGACAATCCCACTTCCACCACCAATCAATACTTGGCGTGCATGGACATTCTGAACCAGTCGACTTCAAGAATTAAGGAGACGCGGGTTACACACTCTATAGATCGTGGAGATGCAAGACCACTCCGATACTGCGCATCTGATCCAAGCAACACTCCACGATCAGACTCCAATATTTTAGCTTTGCTCTAATCTGTATTTAAACACACATTTGTAAAGAGAGAAGTACGCATCTGAGCTTAAGCTTTAGGAGAGAGAAAAAGATTTTTGAGAGACACAACATTTACGAGAGATCTTAGTGTGACTTTTTCACTTTAGCTTAGGTATTTATTACCTATAGAGCACACAAAACACTCCCTTTATTCCTTTTTGCATTGATCTACGTCTAGAGTAGAGTGAGTGTGTTGGATGAGACAGAATACCTCTGTCGATCCCAAGATAGGAAGTTAGGTTGTAATTCACATTGAATTTCAATATAATCAAAATCATGTCTGTTAAGTTTATACAAAAGCTTTTGTGTTATCATCTTTTATAAATACTTGTCTCCAGGTAAGGTTGGTATGAGACTAACACCTCAGACCTACTCGGTCAGCACCCCAATCCTATCAAAATACATTTCATTTTTAATATTGAACTACAGTTAACAATATGCTACTAAGTAATTAACTACAATAACTAATTCCAATAAACTATAGTAGATTACTCAAACTAATCACGATTATCTAATCCCACAGTTCAACAATCGGATGTGGTAGAACACTCCATCACCTATACATTGTGAATCAAAAGAAGACACTATAAATTATCTACTCACTCTTAATTAATTTTTTTACGTCGAACAAGAAGTTTATTGTATTCAAACATTCTAATCTTCTAAAACAATTATGCCTGGTCCACCAATCGGCGGAAACAAATGATACTAGTGTATTGTGCGCTCTGTACGAATCCAGATAATGCGTAACAGTGGGTTCATGCCAACATCGCCACATGGGATTCATGCACGGGACCGGACAATCATTGACTGTTTGTACTCTAATATAATGAGTTTTGTCACCACTAATGTAATACTGACCTCTGCTACTGGGCGACCCAATCCCTGATCATCACGTAGTGGTAGTCCAAATAAGCCTCCAGCCCGAAGATGCTCACCTCGTGCAAAACTAATAAGAACAATGTTGTATACAATGCACATGAGAAGGCCATTATCGAGAAATTCCATCCAATGTCGCGTGCGTGCAAACAAGTCAACAAACTAATTCAGCCGTGTGTACTGTCTGTCGTACCAATCCCGTTAACATCATGCAACCACCAGTCTGATCTATGCTCCAGGTCATCTATGCATGCACGTCTAACCGCTTTCCATTGGTTTTCATCAATGTACACAAAATTGGCAATAACTCTAAAACCACAGTTACCATCGCCACGTATCTCCCTGTAACCTGCAATGTAATCAAGTAATAATGGATCAAACTCAGTCCAATACGGAGAGGTGTTCCAGGGGTACCAGTTTGTCAAGAATGGTGACCATTGTTGTGGCTTGATTTTGTTGCATTGTCGGGCCTTGTCCAATTTGACTCTATTGGCCGGATGACCATCACTGTGATTGACTATATTGCATCGAAAGCCCGCGTTCAATTTGAATTTCTTGTACGGGAAAGCGCCACTGAGATTGACTTTGTCTAAATGGCTGGCCACGGCTTCCAAGACCTAGATGTTGTGCTCGGACTTGTCCCTGATGTTAGGCCTCTTCTTCTTTTTAGTAGTGGGCCTACCCTTAGGCACCTTACCTCTGGGGCTGTAAATCCGTGTGATCATCCTTGGGCTCCCATAGTGGCTTCCATGCATTGAAAGCTTCTTCGATTGATGTAGGATTAAACCGATTAGACAGATCCTCATACCACAGACCTACGCATGACAGTTGTTCCTCAGTGGGTGTAAGACTCATCACATGTTTGACGTGGAGCTTTGAACTCTGCTGATGATCATATCTAAGTGTTTGCAGAAATTGCGGACTTCTTCAATTGGTATATTCACACGGGCCTGAATGTACTGAAACATACGATACGCGCATGGTAATCCCATCGTTGAAGTAATGCACAAACATATTCACACGCGTTAGGTGATCATTAGCGTAGCTTCCGGTTCTCAGCTCTTTTTGAAGGTTTCCATGCTTTAAGGTGACTTGACGAGCAGAAACTGAAATGGGACTTGATGGTCTTCCAAAACCCTTATATCAAGGGAAAACTCAAAGTCTTGTTTAATGTAAAAGTGTTGCCCTTCGAGAATTTGTATATCATTGAAGCATGAGTCTAGAGATCGAGTGGATGTATGCAGCCAGCACTTTAGAGCTGAGTGGGCGCTCTCCACCCCATAAATGAAAAGGACATTAGTTATAGATAAATGAGAAAACCTACCAATATTAAATGGGAGAACATGTTGACAATAAAGTTAAGCAGACCTGTTGGTATATGTGTAGCCAAAATGCATAAATCTCTTAACCCACGACTCACAAAATTTCTCACACTGACTTAGCCATGTGGTACTCAAGTACACAATGAAGGGATTTTTGGCTACGTACGGCTGTTGTTCATCGTGCTCCGCCAATAGTGGAGTGTAAACTAATCGCTTCCACTGATACACTATTGCATCGGCTTTATCAGTGTCAACGTCTAATATCTGATTGCTTGGCATCCACGTTCGTGCATATATGCCATCGGCATAGAAGATATGGTACAGAAGGACATACCACTGAAAGGGCTTTCACTAGCGTCTTCTGTTGTCAGTGACAAACATATAAGGGAGATAGATCAACACCTTCGTCAGCTGATTAAGCATCCATGTGTACGCAGACTCGTCCTCTTTGACTGCAAAGCAGAACGCTATACAGAAGTTCTTGCAGCATGATGTCACTCCAACGAACTCCACTAGAGGCATCTTGTACATGTTCGTCTTGTAAGTGCTAACAATGAGGTCCACGTAAGGGAACATCTTAGTGAGCGTTAGTGAAAAAGGGTGCGCAGACAGACAAGGCCCGCCTAGATGTATTCCCTGCAGCGATTACATTTAATGAGCACAAACAATCAAGTGATTAACATAAAAAAAAAACTAACACTAAACAAACGTGTGGACATTACTTGCGTCTCTCTCGGACCATCACTGTAGTTACGTTCATCCAGGAAGTGCATGAAGGATGCTACATCTGTACGACCGCTACGATCCTCACTTCTGAGTTTCGTAACTAGATTATGAATTAAGGTCTTGCCAGCGGTACTTTTCAGGGTTCTTGTCATGCAAATGGGCCAACATCTGCCTAGGCGCAACACCACTTCTATTTAACGGTGAAAATGGCTTCGAAAACGGACTCCAAATGAGTCTAAAATGTGCAAATTAAATTTGGTCCGAACTTGTGTCAGACGTCTGAAGTTTGGACACAAGACGAGGAAAAATAAATGCGAAAAACCATTTGTCCGAACTTGTGTCGGGACATTGACGTTCGGAACAAGTCGAGAGTTGAAAGCCTGGGAAACGAAGATGGTCGAATTGTGTCGGACATAAAAGTTCGAGACACAAGTTGAGTTCCAATTTTCTGAAAATCTCTTACGCGTGTCCGAACATTAGTCCGAACTTGCAAGTTCAGAGTAAGTCGAGACTCGCATGTCGAACCCGTCCTCGCATGCTGTCCGAACATCGATGTTCAGACACGACAAAAACTGTGAAATGAATCAATTAAAACTCCCGGGGCCCGTCCGAACATTAATGTCCGGACGAGCGTCGGACAGGTCCTGAAATGCGTTTTAAATACCAAAACAGAGTCAAACCAACACCAAAAATAACCAATAAATTGTAATTAAACAGAGAATCATTCTAGCTAGTTTACACCACAAATCCAAAAGAGTTGCACCAAATCAAATCATACCAAAAGTTAGTAAATAGCAGCGGAAATGCAAAATCCAAAAGAGCGTTGCTGCCACAAATACGTAGAGTGCTCAGCCTTAAACCAACCAACTCAACCAAAAATATTACCAACATGTAAAACAAAAGTATTTTAACATCATAACTCAACTTAAAAAAAACTGAAGTTTAAATCTGGTCATCCTAAGCTATGTGATAGCATGTCTCAATCCCCAAATCATCCATAAGTACCTACGATCAAAACAACATCAGAAAACAGAAGGGATCAGCAAATCAGAAAAACTGAGTAAACATTGCCTCAACTTGTAAAATACATTTTGAAACTATTAACAGTTGCAAAGCAAACTCACACATAACGTCAATCAATTTCACCAACTCCAAATCATCATTAGCAAAAACATTTCAAGGGAGAACTTTCAAGGAATCAAATTATTAGTATACACGGACGACACCCAAATCGGGGTCGCAACAATAGAATCCCACCTCACTCTACGTCCTTAAGTGTGCACACCCCCTAGAAGGTAACTTATGACCCAAATGAGTAGATCGTTAGAGCTTAACTGCAAGTAATGTCTACAGGCAAAATGTATATAGATATCCACGGGGTACAAAGTACCAACAATTCCACAGAGTACCAAAAGGCACAATCAAAGTACAGGGGCACCAGAAGGCGCCAACAAGCCAACAATTATTTTAGTGAAAGTCTCCCAAAACATTTATTCACACTAATTGCAAAATCCATTGCACCAGAACACACGGGGGAAAAATAATTCCAATGTCAAAACAACGTTAAACCCAATCCATTGATAATTCGCTAGAGATAGAAAATGATGAGCACAACATTTACCCTAATACGCTCACCACAACGAGATCACCCAGCTAGACCACTAGAAGCGCCCGTCAGAGAACTCGGGGTCCTTCTACCAAATCCGGCACCAGAGAAGCAGCCTAAAGACAATGAAAATGGAAGAGCGAGAATTTGAAAAGGTTTAACAGTTTGAGGATAGAGAGGAGCGTGAAAGTGATATGACGAAGATGAAGACGATCGTGTTATTAAATAGAAAATAAATAGGATAGTAAAGAGATTATAATAATTAATTAATATGTACATTTAATTTAGGAAGGAAGAATAATAAATCCATGTTGTAAAATAATTTGAAAAATGAATTAACAAGCAGTATAATAATTTGAAAGTAAGTAAGTAAATAACGTTGTAATTTATGGAAGAGTTTAGGTTCAACGTGTTAGAAAAGTTAGGAGATATTACTTAATTGAAATTGAAATAAGAAAAAGAATAGCTGATTGTTGAAAGAGGATAAGAATGAATAAATATCTTTCTGAGGAATAATCTTTGTCTAAAATAAATAAATGAATATTAGTAAATATTTTAAGAGAGAAGTGGAGATCTTGTATAACGGGAATCATATTAGCTGTTTAACATAATCAAGAAAGAGAAAGGTATTTTAAGAAGAAGCAAAATCCAACTTGTGCTCTAAGAAATAATAATAATAATAATAATACTTATTATTATAGGTAGCAAAATCTAACTTGAATTCTCAAGATTTGAAGAACGTGATAACGTCAATAGAGTTGGGAATAAATAAGTAATTATATACATATAATGTTGGTGGGAATAAAGGGATTGAAATCATTATAATTATTTTAGAAGATAAAAGGGGTTATGTAACTTCTTTGGGCCTATATTAATACTATCCCCAACTAACTATATGATATCATATTTACCTCTACTATATACTAAATTAATCTTATGTCGAAATTTGCGGGTATTTCATCTCATCCCCCTTAAAAGAAAGCTTTACCCTAGAAGCTAAATCTAATCAATTCTCTAATTAAAAGCTGATTCTGAAAGCTGATCCAACTGAACTTTGACTCAAATCTAAACGGTTACCTGCTCGAAAAGCTGGGGATACTTCTTCTTCATTTCCTCTTTGACCTCCCACGTTGCTTCCTCAGTCCCATGATATGACCATAGCACCTTGACCATTCGAGTGGACTTCGATCGGGTCTCTCTGGTCTTAGTGTCTAACACCTTGATGGGGTACTCTTCGCACGAAAGGTTCTGCTTCAACTCCAACACCTCAAGCAGTAGGACGTAGGACGGGCCGGGAACATAACGCTTCAACTAAGAGACATGAAAAACATTATGGACTCTCTCCAGTTCACTAGGAAGTGCCAGCCTCTAGGCCACCTCTCCAATTCTCTCCAAGACCTTGTAGGGACCCATGGACTTAGGGCAAAACTTTCCTTTCTTCCCGAATCTGGTTACCCCTCTCTTAGGAGACACCTTCAGGAAGACTCTATCCCCTACCTCGATTTCAACCGGTCTCCTCTTCAATTCAGCATAGGACTTCTATCTATCCTAGGCTGCTTTCATTCTACTCTAGATGATTCGAACCTGCTCCATCATCTCCTCTATCGGCTGAGGTCCCAAAACCATGGTCTCACTGATGTCGCTCCAACACAAAGGAGTTCTGCACTTTCTCCCGTACAAAGCCTCATAAGGGGCCATCTTAATGCTGATGTGGTAGCTATTATTATACAAGATCTCTACCAGATGTAGCCAATCTGCCCACGTTCCCTGAAAATCCATTACACATGCCCGAAGCATGTTCTCTAGGGTCTGGATGGTCCTCTCTGTCTGGCCATCTGTAGCTGGATGGAAAGCGGTGCTCAACTTCAACTTAGTCCGCATGACCTTCTAAAACTACTGCCAGAAATGTGCCAGGAATCTTGACTCACAATCAGATACGATAGTCTATGGTACCCCATGATATCTCACTACATTCTTGATATATGCATCCACTAGCTAACTCATAGACCAAGTGCTCTTCATGGGTATAAACCGAGCAGACATGGTGAGTCGATCCACGATTACCCAGATCTGGTTGACTCCACCCTTCGTCGGCGGTAGTCCAACCACGAAGTCCATAGAGATAGAGTCCCACTTCCATTTAGGTACCTCCAAAGGCTGCAACAGTCCTCCCATTCTCTTGTGCTCGAACTTCACCTTCTGGCAGGTGAGGCATCTAGACACAAATTCTGCCACCTCTCGCTTCATCTTCGGCCACCAGAATAAATTCTTCAGATCCTTGTACAATTTATCTCCTCCTGGATGGACCGAATAGGGAGTATTATGGGCCTCTCTCATCAGTCTCTCTTTCACGTCCGCAGAATCCTGAGGAACACACCAACGGCCTCTGAACCTAAGACTACCATCATCATGGATCTTGAATCCTTCTACTTTACCCTCCTTCATCTTACCCCGAATTCGCTCCAACTTCATATCGCCAGGTTGTCCCTTGAGTATCTCGCCATAGATATCGGAAGAGACGCTCATATGGAACAGCTTCACCTCCCGGTCCACGCCTCCGGACTCCATTACCTCAAGGTTCAACTTCTGGAAGTTGCGAACCAACTCGTCTGGAAGGACCCACATTGAGTTCACCGAATGACTCCTCTTCCTGCTTAAGGCATCTGCCACCAAGTTGGACTTCCCCTCGTGATACAGACCCTCCAGATCGTAGTCCTTAATTAGCTCCAACCACCTACGCTGCCTCATTTTCAGTTCCTCCTGTGTGAAAATACACTTGAGGCTTTTATGGTCGGTGTAGATCTTGCACGAGAAGCCATTGAGGTAGTGTCTCCAAATCTTAAGTGCAAACACTACGGCCGCCAACTCCAGATCATGCGTCAGATATCTGGTCTCATACTCCTTCAGCTACCTCGACGCATAGGCTATGACCTTCCCGTGCTGCATCAAAACGCATCCCAGTCCATACTTGGATGCATCGCTGAATACCTCGAACCCATCTGTCCCTGAAGGCAAGGTCAACATCGGAGCTGTGGTCAACCTCTCCTTCAGCATCTAGAATGCCTTCTTACAGTCATCATCCCACTAAAACTTGACTACCTTCTTCATAAGGTTGGTGAGAGGCCTCGCTATCTTCGAAAATTCCTTTACAAAGCGTCTATAGTACCCTGTCAAGCCAAGAAAGCTTCAAACTTTAGTCAAGTTGCTTGGTCTTGGCCACTCCTTCACAGCCTGAATCTTCGACGGGTCTACTGAAATGCCTTCCTTGGTGATGATGTGGCCCAGAAATGCCACCTGGTCTAGCTAGAAATCGCATTTAGACAGCTTTGCATATAACTGCTGCTCCCTCAATGCCTGCAACACCAATCTCAAGTGCTCTTTATGCTCCTACTCATCCTTGGAATATATGAGAATGTCGTCTATGAAAACCACCACGAACCGATCTAAGTAAAGGTTAAAGATTCGGTTCAAGAGGTCTATAAAGACAGTTGGAGCGTTTGTCAATCCAAAGGGCATCACCAAGAACTCGAAATGCCCATATCTGGTCCTAAAGGCTGTCTTCAGAGCGTATCTCTCTACAACTCTAAGCTGGTGATAACCCAACCTCAAATCGATCTTCGAGAAGACCCCTGCTCCCTGAAGCTGGCCGAAAAGGTTATCTATCCTTGGTAGTAGATATATGTTCTTTATTGTGATCTGGTTCAGCTTTCGATAGTCAATGCATAACCTCATGCTCCTGTCCTTCTTTTTCACGAACAGGACCGGGGCTCCCCAAGGTGATACACTCGGGCAGATGTATCCCTTCTCCAAGAGGTCCTCCAACTGAGCCTTTAATTCGTTGAACTCAGATGGTGCCATCCGGTAAGGGGCTTTCGAAATGGGCGTAGACCCTGGCACCAAGTCGATGTTGAACTCTAGTTCTTGGTCTGGCGGCATACTCGGAATCTCGTCTGGGAAAACATTTGGGAATTCGCTCACCACTCGGATCTCCTTCTTCTTGTCTGACTCCCGGCTCAGGTCTTGAACGTAGCAAAGGTACGCCTGTTGCCCCTTCTTTACTTGGGAGAGAATTGTCATTGCTGAGACAATCTTCACTCCGGGCTTCTCCTCCAAGTTTCTATACGAGATTCTCCGTCCCGATGGCCCTCTGAGAATAATCTTCTGCTCGCTTCAGTCTATCATCCCCTTATACTTGCTCAGCCAGTCCATCCCCAGGATTATGTCAAAGTCAGTCAGTGCAAATTGAATTAAATCTATTACAATTTTTTCTCCTTTTATATCTATTCCTACGTCTTTCATCACATTCTTACAAGTAATTACCCTTCCCTATGGTATAGATACAGTTACAAGTGAAGTTTCATTAACCTCTACTCCCAATTTCCTAACTAGACTATCAGAAATAAAGGAATAAGTAGCCCCAGTATCAAAAAGAATGCGTGCAGGAGTACCAAGAACAGTGAAGGTACCTACCAGCACAACTGCTTCGGCCTTAGCTTCGGCCCGACTCATCACGTTTATCTTCCCTGGAGCCCGCTGCTGGTTGCCTCGGTTCTTCCCTTGGCTCCTATTGCCTCCATTTCCGCCCTCCCCATTGCCACACTAGTTCTGGTTCAAGCCTCTACTCTACTGGTTTGACTGTCTGTAAGAGCGATCGCCATTGTAGCCTCTCTGCTGACTGCCTCCTTGAGGGCTCTGGAAACACTCGAGTACTCGATGCCCCCGCTTACCACAACGAAAGCAGGTGATCACATTCCCCTCGCAATCTTTCCCTGGGTGATCCTTATTGCATTCTGCAGTAGAAGTGTCTCTCGTCTGGGCTCTCCCCTCTGAGGCTGCATCTGGGACTGATTGCCTCGTCTCTGATCACCCCTCTGGTCTCCACCATGTCTCGCCCTCCCGTCTCTACGGTCTGAGTGAGGCTTCCACCTCTTCTCTTGGTGGTGTCGATGGGACTGATCCTCTCGTCCCCGGGACTTGTCTCCTCCCTCCATCTTCCTCTTGTTATCAGCCAGGACCTCCTTCCTTTTTTGCAACACCCTGTATAGGTTAGCAGCCTTCCTGTATGCATCTTGGAGTGTCGGTATCGTCAGCACACTGAGGGTCTCCTGCAGACTCCAGTTCAGCCCTCCCACGAACCTTTGTACCTTAGACGCCTCGTAAGGGACCATCGTAGGTGCAAACCTGGCCAGCTCCTGGAACTTCTGCATTCTGACGTGCTCGGGATAGAAATGCCTCCACATGGCCTTCTTTAGACCATCCCAGCCGAAATCAGGTCTTACCAGTAGCACATCCTTGTTAGCGGACCACCAGATGTCTGCCTCACTTTTGAAATAGTAGGTAGCTGCATTTACCCTCCAGTCAACTGGACAATTAACTGCCTCGAAGATCTTGTTGAACTCACGAATCCAGTCCTCACGCAGTACTAGATCCTCCTCTCCCTTGAATGATGTAGGCTTTAGATGTGCGATCCTCTAAGTATAATCCTCTGGCACGTTATCCCTTTGTGCCTGTCTCTGGACTATTTGTCCCAAGTTTAGTGCCAGCTCCTCACTAGTAGAAAAAGGGCCTATTTCGGCGGTTCCAATGGGCCTATTTCGGCGGTTGTGAACCGCCGAAATGAGCACCGCCGAAATAGGTGTGAGCACCTATTTCGGCGGTTGTAAACCGCCGAACTAGATGTACCTATCTCGGCGGTTCTTAGAGAGAAACCGCCGAGATAGGCCCCTGGGATTGACCGATGGTGAGATTGACCATGGGTCTATCTCGGCGGTGTTCTCTAAGAACCGCCGAGATAGACCCATGGTCAATCTCACCATCGGTCAATCCCAGGGGCCTATCTCGGCGGTTGTTCTCTAAGAACCGCCGAGATAGGTATTTTTTTTGTTTTTTTCCATCCCAGCTTATATATATATATATTCACCACATTTGTTCAATCAGACCTGTAAAAGCTTCATCCATACAGGGAGCTCCAGCACACATTTAAAAAGTTATAAAAGCTCCCAATTAATACCAACGACGCACCACAATTTGAGAGTTAACAAAACCAATGCAATTCACACTTTCATTACAAATAAAAAACACCATTACAATTCAAATCTACCATTACACCATCCACAAGTGTACAGAGTTACATTTACATACTCAAAAAGTTCACAAAACATCTTCATGATCATCAATTCATTAAACTTGTGCAGACGAACTCCGACCATTCCTCAAGCATCTCAACAATTTGAGCATCATCATACTGACCACCTTTGAACACTTCTTCGTAAGCCTTGAAAAAAAATGAACATTAATCTAAAACGTACAAGTCTAACAACATGTAAAGAGCATAACTGAAACTTTCAAAGAATGTTACCATGTCTAACGAGTGCTCTGGTAAAAGGTTGCCGCTCCTACTATGTCACTCATGAATCTCATGACATAGTATCCACATTCTGAACCCCCAGGCTGCACCGGACACTATACAAACGCACATATTGACAGTTATAAACAAGTTTAAACATTATCACACAAATTTATCAATTAATAGAGTACCTTGACAGTGTTCCAAGGGATGTTACTCTTCATTGTTATACCCTGGAGAGATAATGCAGCTCTCATGGAACTATATACATCAGCAATATATATAGTTTTAAGCATCAGTAGCAAGTTATGAAACAGTTAATGTTAAGTAAAATAATTGTTGTTTACGATAACAAACTAATTACCCCAGTATTGCGGTGGAGATCTTCGGTCTCTTGGCACCCGTACCAAGTGAGTCAAATTGCAAGATTCGTGGGTGCTTCCATCACCAGCACAAGCAATGACCAATGTCGACTGTCCACAAATTACACAATGTGTTGAAATCATTAAGCAACTAACACAAACTATATGTTTTAGATAATACTAAGAGAAATAGTCAAATATCATACCTGAATGATATGGCAGCATAATAAATGACTTGTTAGAACATTCAAGAGGGCATTCGTCATATATTGCATAAGGCCTTGCGGATCACTTGTCATCTGGACTTCACTGCACATAGCAGGACACAGGAATCCAAATCTTGATCTTCATAGACATTGATCGCCTTATCATGCACCCACCTATGAGGCAATATCATTAGTCATTAACTTTTTATTCAAACATCTAATTCATCACCAATTAATGAATTCAAAATATAAAAGGTAGAAGTCACTCACATGGCGGCCGACTTGATAATCGACACATTCAACCAATCCCTCCTGAAGCACTCCTCGAAGTCGGACATATACATCCCAAATCGATGTATATCTTCTCCTTGAACTATAGTGAAATATCCGCTCGGGATCTTCCACATGAGGGAATCAATCAGGTGGTAGCAGCAACAACGAGGAATGCAGAATCTGCATATTAGTCGACAAGCCGGCCAATATTCTCTTCTCCACCAAAGCAGGTCTAAGCACAAAATTTGTGGATGCCTTTGATTGCACAGGTGGGCAATTCTTTTTCCTTTGCCCTTATCAGTCTTCGGTCGGTCATATCCTATGATATTAGTCTAATTAAGTATATGGATGCAAGGTGGTACACCAATAGTTTTATAGCAACGGTTAAGAGTAATACCTGCCCAGGGAGTCTGACCAATCGTGCAGGCCACTGCACTGTCGCAGTTTGTGCAGAACGCAGGTAGGTCTTTGTGGGATCGGCACCGGTAAACCGACGTCAGCATGCTCTGCAACAAATTCGTCTAGAAGCACTCGTGCATGGTAATGTCGGAGTGGTTCACCGTGCACAATATCACTTGGACGAGAGGGGAAAAGTTTTCCCCATGCAACCATGACCTCTTCTACTCCAATTTGTAAAAACAGATGGCACTCAGTGGGTGCCTGAGTGTTATGTGGAACTTGTTTAGATAAAAATTGAGAATTCTTCTATGATGATATTAGTGATCAAGTGAAAAATCATAATCGTCATGTACTCAATTGAAATGTTAGTCTAACCTTAGAGATGCATAGGGAAACGGATCAGCCGAGTGGACACTACTTCTCACTACCGGTGCACTCTGCTGCTGAATGGGTGACTGATCAACTGGTGGTCGAGAAACCTCTTGGCTTTCATGCTGTGGCTGAATCCTTGATATAGCCTGAGCGATCCTCTCGTCGACGTTCTGAGTAATCCTCTGCTCCATCTCAGCCAACGCTCTCAGGTGCTCCTCGTAGCTAATCGACTTCCCTGGCTGATTCTGGACCCGGGTGCGCCAAATGCCTGGCGGATACCAACGTGCCCACCAAACCCAATGGCACGACCTGGATGATCCTTCTTACCAAGAGCGCGTGTAAGAGGATCATCATTCCTCTGTGAGGTCCAGGTGCCCTGGGTGAGCTGAGAGCTTAATTCACCCTAATACAACACACAAATACAGTTATTAGTTTAACATAAGTTCATATACAAAGGAAATGAACAGTTTGACTGAAAATGAAATGATATCACTTACCATTTGAGCAATAACTGCTCTCGTGGCTTCATCGTATTGAGGATTTTCGGGAGTAGAGTTCTTCGGAATGTGGCTTAACTCCCACACTTTCATTCTTCTGCCACTGGCATCCAATGAGCCATCCGTGGGCAGATATCCCTTTTGCTCCCATTCTGGTACCCTTTGAGCAATACTTTTTCCACCTAAGTGGTGAGGGTACAGATTCTTCTTAGCATTTGCTTGTTGTTTCGCACGGAGAGCCTGCATAAATTAATGGGATCATGTTAAGTGAAATTGAACACAAAAAAACATAAGAAATTAAGATTAATTTATGTATGTATGACAATAAAGTGCACCTGGAACTCCGGTGTGTGACGCCTCTCAACAAATTGTAGCCATTGCTCTTCTGTTATGCCCTCGTAAACCTCCCATGGTGGTCTCTCACCGTCTCCACCATGATCTGGCTCATCTGGATCTTCTGGAGTAGGCATCTTGTAGATGAACTTGTCAGCCAACTTATTCTTGTGGTCCCGGAACTGTTTCGACATCGCTGATAGCACATCCTTTTTAAGTGCGGGATCCACGGAGAAACGAGACTACGTACATGATCATTCAGTTAGTAAAGTAAACATAAATGTTCTATTATTTCACAAAAGATCATAGTAATAATGTAGAGATTTACCTGAAGACGCTGAAACATAGTATCCTTCAATGATTGAGGCACTTGCTTCCAGTTGTGGTTTATGTTGCAATATGACTTCACCAAATGGCTACCGTAAGCGGTGAAGTCATTCTTCCAATTTCCATGGGGTTGGTTGAACTGATTGAAGTCCACCGGTTTTGTAGGAGGGCCCTTGTTAGCCTTCAGCCCACGTGTTGCACCTCTCTTTTTTGCTTCTTCGCCTCTGGTGGGACAACTGACTCCTCTTCGGTCTGCTGTGAAGGGCCAGCCTCAGTCTCGTGTACTGCTAACTGGTCCTTCTTCTTCTTTCCTCCTTTGTGACCCGCTTACTTGGTCTATTCTGCTGTGGCTCAGGTTCTCCAGTCGAGATAAGCCGTCCAATGGGGTCATCCATAGGGTGATCATCCACTGCAAAAAAAAATCATAAAGCATTTTCATCAGTTAAACTCATAACATAAATACTATGATGCATAACAATAACAGTTAAGATGATATTACAGTCTACATTCTACTAACAACATTACCTGACACGTACAAAAACATAAATCATTTCATATTTTCTACCCAAACACCCTCATCATGGTCTGATCGTGCGTAGAGCAAATCGTTTTCGGTATCATCAATCGAATCCGGTAATCCAGTAGGAAACAAGGATGTTTCCTCTACAGTCCCATTTTCATCGTTATCCTCATTTTCATTTTCGATTACAACCGGCCTTCTTCCTGGAAGAACAACAGACCATCTGCAGTCTTTCGGATCCTCAACATACCACACTTGCTCGCAATCCTTTCCCAGAACAAATTGATCATCATTATAACCGTGTAACCGTGAAAGATCAACCATGGTAAGCCCTCCATCATTTTGGTACCCGCGTCGGTTGTCCACCCACTTGCACCGGAACAACAGAAAGGAATCAATGTCATAGTCTAGTTCCCAGATGTCCTCGATGACACCATAATACCAATTACTAACTGGTTGAGATCGGTTACCGCTGTGGTACTCAGTGGCAGCAGCTTCAATTTTTACCCCACTATTCTGGTTTATCGATTTGGCATCTTGGCGTGCAGTGTAGTATGTATACCCACTAATATCATACCCCTCAAAGATGTAATATTAGTTTCAGGTCCGATTGCCAAACATCTGATCTCTTCGCTTACAGCTTCTGGATCTGATGATGCTAATGTCAACACATGATCTTTGAACCATTGGATAAAAACTCGGTTTTGTTCTTTGTCAGCCAAATGTGGTTTTTCAAAGGATTTTGATGCCTTAACTCAACCATATGGGTTTCCAAATAAGGTTCAACAACCTCAAGATGTTGTAAGACAAACAAATGTGCTTGATGAATAAGTAGACGCGAAACTTGCACGATCTTTCTACCAATAACACCTTTACCCTTAAACCTGCCATAGTGTCGTGGTTTTGGGATACCAATAGACTCTGCCTCACTCAAATAATCGGTCACAAACTCCGTGACTTCCTCAGTCATTGTTGCTTCAACAATGTTCCCCTCTGGTCGATACCTATTCTTCATTCTACTTTTCAGAATACCCATGTACCGTTCAAAAGCGTACATGTACCGTAAGTATACCGGACCACAGAACTGTATCTCTCGAACGATGTGCACAATTAGATGTACCATTATATCAAAGAAAGATGGTGGGAAATACATCTCAAGTTGACATAATGTGACAGCAATTTCACGTTGTAGATCATCTATAGAGGTTACGTCAATTGCCTTGGAGCAAACAGCGTTGAAAAAGAAACATAACCGAGTTAAAGCATTTCTGACATCAGATGGCAATATCCCTCGAATTGCGACCGGAAGAAGATGTAACATCAGTACATGGTAATCGTGAGATTTCATGCCTAAAAGTTTTAAATCCTTCATCGATACAATGTTCTTCCAGTTTGAAGAGTACCCAGACGGCACTTTTACTGAGTACAGACATTTGCAGAAACTAATCTTTTCAGCCTTTGACAGCGTGTAGCATGCAGGAGGTAGGTAGATTCGTTTCCCATTCTCTTGTGGGTGTAACTCCTTTCGTATACCCATGGTTTGCATGTCCTTTCTGATTTTCAATCCGTCTTTTGTTTTGCCGGGTATATTGAGTAAAGTCCCACTCACTGCCTCACCAACGTTCTTCACAATGTGCATGATGTCTAAGCAGTGCCTCACAGAAAGATGACGCCAATAAGGTAGTTCCCAAAAGATAGAACACTTTTTCCAAATGTTTTTCGCCGGTTTTGATGTGTTTCCAAATACATTTACAATGTCCTTAACCTTTTCGTACACTTCCTCAGAGGTCAGAGGTAGACGGGCCACACGAGTTTCGGCTTGACCATTGAACAACTTTCTCTTCGTTACTCGATAAGGGTGATCTTCGGGGAGAAGACGTCGATGACACATATAAACATTCTTCCCACAATGTTTTAAACGGTCCGAACAAGTGTCTTCCTCGCATATGGGACATGCAAATGTTCCTTTAACCGTGTAACCGGACAAGTTCCCATACGCAGGGAAGTCATTGACGGTACAGAACAACAAAGCCTTGAGCGTGAAATTCTCTCTTGCATAAGCATCATATACCACGGTCCCCTCATTCCACAATAGCTTCAGATCGTCGATCAGAGGGGCAAGGTACACATCAATGCTATTACCTGGCTGCTTGGGACCAGATATCAGGAGCGATAACATGATGTACTTTCGTTTCATACACAACCATGAGGGCAAATTGTAGATCACTAGCAGAACAGGCCATGTACTGTGTTGACTACTCAATGTGCCGTACGGGTTCATTCCATCAGTACATAACCCAAGCCTCAGATTCCTATCTTCATGTCCGAAATGTTCTTTGAACCGTCTATTGATGTTTCTCCACTGAGGCCCATCTGCTGGATGTCTTAGTTTCTCATCACTCTTTCTACCCTCCGCATGCCATCGTAAGTTCTTTGCATCTTTCGGATTCGCAAACAACCGTTTGAATCTGGGTATAATCGGCAAATACCAAACAAGTTTTGCTGGAGGGCTTTTTTTCTGAACGGAGGAGTACTCACCATCTTTATGCTTATACCGGGACAACGAACATTTCGGGCAATTGTCCAGATGTTCGTATTCACCCCTGTACAACACACAGTTGTTTGGACACGCGTGAATTTTTTTGTACTCTACTCCCATTGGACACACCCATTTCTTTGCCTCATACGTGGTCGTAGGGAGACCGTTCTCATCCGGTAGCATATCATGAATCAGCTCGAGGAATGCCGTGAAACCTTTGTCACTCAATCCATATCTTCCCTTCAGGTTGAACAAATTCAATATAGCTGTCAATTTCGTGTACTTAGTGCAAGTAGGATACAACGCCGTTTTGGATGCGTCCAACAACCTTTGATACTCATCCGGCCGGTCGACAAAGTTATCCTCAACGTTACCAAGCATCTCGTCAATTTGTTCATCATGATAAGTCGACTCACTGTCAACATTGACTCCGGAAGCGCTTGGGAGTTCTGACTCGTTAGTAGTATCGAATGTCTGCTCGGTTCTTGAGTTACACCGATCGTGACTGTAGGAAGATGAAGCATTATCTTCAACACGTTCTCCATGAAAAATCCATTTTGTATAATGTGGCATGAAACCACGGGTCTTCACATGGAGTTGTACGAGGTTGATGCTTGAATAATGTCTAACCACACCACAATCAACACAAGGACATGGAATTTTCTCCGCCTTTGTCCTGTCCTTGTGTTGCACTGCAGCTTTGCAAAACTCTTTCAGCATTTTGTCAAAATGTTCGCCTCTATCACCATACATCCAGTCACGCTCCATACTACATGTGCAACAGATCACAGGTGTGAGTTAGAGCCTTTGTAGAATATGGCCTGTATTAAGTTGCACATGTTTATTTCTAATGGAGCATGACTGGGATGATTGTCAATTAGTCTAGCCTAACTCTAAGGTTGCAAACACAAAATAAACTAGCATTTTAAATTTAAGAAATTGTTGCACTTCTAAAACAGAAACCGGTGTTTAAAACAATATTACGAATACTTTTTCTACAAAAAATTGGCATGACCTTTGCATAATTGTACACATCCCGTGCTTATTATTCAGCACTCACCAAAGTCATCACAACCACAAACATTCCAACAATGGCAGCAACCAACAATTAAAATAAATCAATTCTTTACTAGCTAACTGAAAACCAATTGCAAATTCAGATCATCAAATCAACGCTTTCAATTCTCCACTGTATAAGTTCAAACCGGTTTAGAGATTAACAAAGAATCGAGAGTTAAATACGTACTTGTTTTTTAAGGATTTATGGACAGGGGAGACTGGTGCCTGAGAGGTAGGCTTCTGTGCGAGAGATGCAGCAATACCACTTCTGATATGTCTCTGCAAGGGAGCAACAAAAAATAAATTAAAAAGAAATGCATCAACAAATAGGGAATGAAGCTAAATTATGTACTAGCACTTATATTTAAATACATAATTGCATTTATTAAACAAAAAATAAGGTTTAGTTACTTACTTGTGCACAGAGGAGGAAAGGAACAGTAATGGAAGAAGGCGGGAAACAAGAGAGGTGATTCACGGATTGAATGTAGTGAGACCTGATAAAAAAAATTAGATATTGTTAGACATATACACATACATCAAACAATATTAATTACGAAGAGATTTTAAAAAAAAACGGCATGACTTTTGCATAATTTTACCTATCCCATGCTTATTATTAAGCATTCACCAACCATTCATCAACACAAATTTCCATCACAAATCAAACTAATACCAACTTTATCCATCAAACCAAATTTTAATAATTTGTGGAAATCAAATACAAAGTAAAAAAAGACACAACTATGCCTATTATTAAGCATTCACCAATTATTCAACAACACAAATTTCAATCATAAACCAAACTAATATATACCAAATTATTCATCAAACGAAATTCCAATAATTTGTGGAAATCAAATACAAAGTACAAAAGAGAAAAATGATAAGTTAGATTATATTACCGGTTCGAAAATGAATTCTCCGCTCCGCTTTCAATCTACCATCAAATGGTAAAGAAGCTCCTTAAGTATTTATCTGTAGAGACACAAAACGAGACAAAGAGAAATCAATTGTTCCTTATATGCAGTTAGATTGCAAATTTACAGTGAGTGAAGAGAATGAAGAGTTAAATTAAAAAAAAATACCGGTTCTAAATGAATTGTTTTCAGCCCCTCTTCTCAATCGGGCGTGCGAGACGCGTGTAGCCAATCTCTACAGAGGCAACGCATAAAGATTGAACAACATTCAGATCAATTAGAATAATTTTATATTAAACTTAACGACTATACAATACTCAATATATATATTATATATACACATTAAACATGAAAATACAATTTAGGTTGTATGTAATTATAGTTTGCTTATCATTCATTCATTGGTTAAATACTATTAAACATCGGTAGTATATATATATAATATATATTTTAATAGTATTTTAACTAATGAATGAATGATAAGATCAAACTATAACTTACATAACAACCTAAATTGTATTTTTCATGTTTAACATGTTATCTATAATTTTCAATATACCTCTTATGCATCACACTCATGTATTAACGATAATATAATATATAATCAAATATGTAAATTATAACATTATCGTTAGCTCATTCAAACAAGCACAATAAGAATTTTTTTTAGTATAACTCTAATACAATCTACAGAGAGTGGGGAACTTAGTGTCAAAGATGATAACTCATCAACTCGACTACATTGTTTATGAAGACAAGGAGAAACTCTTAATTGCTTAACTTATATTACTTGTTCGAACAAGTAAACTTACATTTGTGCAATTAGATAAACAAAATATACATGCCATTTTCATTGCATAAGGAAAAAGTAATTTAAGATCCCCACCGCACTTTACCATTAAATAAAGAATACAATATTTAAAATCCTTTTCTTGAAAACAAATTTAGTTATGAAATTTTTCTGATTTATGTGTTGCTTATTTATGCAAAAATAACTAGCAGAGATCTCACTCACCAATGTATATTTACAATGATATTTACTTATGAAATGTGAATTAACAAGTAATTTTAAGTGGAAAATAAGCTAACCTAACTATACTTAAACAAAATGCTCAAACATTGTTCAACCCCATATATAAGCATAATAAATCTAGCCCAAATAAGCTAACCTAACTATACTTAAAAGAAGGGCCAAAAACAGCAAAAAATTCACTCGGACATTTCGTCGAACACCTTGTGTGCATACATAAATTTATTAGTTTAACAACCAAATCTTGCAAAGATTTCACACACAATAAATATCAGCATCCATAATCACAATGTGACAACAATCTAACAATTTTAACAACACATTAACATTTATTAAACAAAACCGAAACATATATGTGACAACAATCACACCTCTGTTCGCCTCTGTTGAGTGGCGGAATGAGGGCGGCGACGCCGAACTGAGCCCACCACCGACGGCGCGACACGGCGAAAGCGAGAGAGGAGGAGGGCGGGCGGGCGACGGCTGTGGTGGCGGTGGAGGGTTCGAAATCGCCGCGGAACAGAGAGATGAGAAGAGGGGTTAATTAGCCCTAATGAAATCGTAATTGTTTCGAATCGGGTTGGGGGTTAATTAAAAGGACCTATTTCGGCGGTTCCTAACAAAGAACCGCCGAAATAGGCCCTTTTTAATTATTAAAAAATTAAAGAGACCTATTTCGGCGGTTCCAAACAAAGAACCGCCGAAATAGATGATTAAATTTTTTAAAAAAAGAAAAATAGAAACACCTAATTCGGCGGTTGCGTGTAAGGAACCGCCGAATTAGGTTTTTTTTATTTTTTTTATTATTAAAAAGGGCCTATTTCGGCGGTTCATATCTAGGAACCGCCGAAATAGACCCCTTCTTTACATACGGTAAACATCTCGGGCCCCTATTTCGGCGGTGTTATCTACAACCGCCGAAATAGGGGCGCCGAAATAGACGTTTTTTGTACTAGTGCTTGTAACTGCCTCATGGGGTCGTTGGCTGCCATGTGGGTTCGCCGACTCCTGCTCCTTGTATATATGGGAAGTTCAATCTGTCAGCCAGTCCTGCACTCCCCTAGAGCCCTATGCGAAATCTTAATTATAAGTGCTAAATTGAGTAAGTAATATTCACCCACACACCCCTATATTAGCTCTCTACCCCATGATAGAAGCTAGCGTATATAATAATTTTAATATCAACACACAATGCTTATCTAATTGAATTAATACCACCTCCATTATTGTAATACACAACCAGAATATGTAGTTCAGTATCCACACAGTAAAATACAACACACACAACATCGCAAGTACTCTACTTCCCAAAGACGGCTTACCCCACATTTTTAGTCTGGTTTAATCAAATCTTATCTTATTTCGAAAACAAAGCTCTGATACCACCTTGTAACACCCTGGATTTTGCCTTAAATGATGGCTTGTAAAAATACAAGTCTAATGATGAAAATGGCTTCGAAAACGGACTCCAAACGAGTCCTAAATGAGCAAATTAAATTTGGTCCAAACTTGTGTCCGGACGTCTGAATTGGACACAAGCCAAGGAAAAATAAACTGCGAAAACCCATTTGTCCAAACTTGTGTCCGAACATTGACGTTCGGACACAGGTCGAGAGTTGAAAGCCTGGAAAACGGAGATGTCCGAACTTGTTTCCAGACTTCGAAGTTCGGACACAAGTCGAGTTCCAAGGTTCCGAAAATTCCTTACGCGTGTCTGAATATTAGTCCGAACTTCCAAGCTCGGGCGTAAGTCGAGACTCGCAAGTCGAACCCGTCCTCGAATGCTGTCAGAACATCAATGTTCGGACAGATGTTGGGACACGACTAAAACTGCGAAATCAATTAAAACTCTCGGGGCCTGTCCAAACATTGATGTCCAGATAGACGTTCGGACAGGTCCTAAAATACGTTTTTAAATACCAAAACAGAGTCAAACCAACACCAAAATAACCATAATAACTTTGTAATTAAATAGAGAATCATTCTAGCAAGTTTATACCACAATTTCTAAGAGAGTTGCACCAAATCAAATCATCCCAAAAGTTAGTAAATAGAAACGAAAATGCAAAATCCAACAGGGCATTACCACCACACTCTAATCGTAGAGTGCTAAGGCTTAAGCCAACCAACTCAATCAAAATATTACCAACATTGTAAAATGAAAGTATTTCCAACATCATAACTCAACTTAAAACAAAATGAAGTTTAATCTGATCTTCCTAAGCTATGTGATTGCGTGTCCCAATCCCCAAATTATCCATAAGTACCTGCGATCAGAAAACAACAACAGAAAACGCGAATGGATCGCGCAAATTAGAAAAACTGAGTAAAATTGCCTCAACTTGTAAAATACATTTTGAAACTCATTTTACATTTGTAAAGCATTAATTCACACCATAACGTCAATCAATTTCACCGACTCCAAATCACCATTAGAAAAAACATTTTGGGGGAGAACTTTCAAGGAATCAAATTATTAGTATACGCGGACGACACCCAAATCGGGATCGCAACAATAGAATCCCAGCTCACTCTACGTCCTTAAGTGTGCACACCCCCCAGAAGGTAACTTATGACCCAAAGGAGTAGATCATTAAAGCTTAACTGCAAGTAATGTCTGCAGGCAAAATGTATATAGATATCCACGGGGTACAAAGTACCAACAATTCCATATAGTACCAAAAGGCACAATCAAAGTACACGAGGCACTAGAAGGCACCAACAAGCAAACAATTAATTCAGTGAAAGTCTCTCAAAACTCTGACCCATTCTGTTGGGGTGTTCTTGATGTTGAATATGTATGATTAATCCCATGTTGTTTACACACATCCATGAATTGTTGATTCTCAAACTCTGACCCATGATCAGACCGAAGAGCCTTGATTTTGTGGTTGAGTTGTACTTGGACTTTTCCTGCAAAGATTTAGAATTTCTCAAAGACTTCATCTTTGGAAGCAATGAAGAGTTTCCAAACAAATCATGAGTAATCATCAACAATCACAAACACATACCAATTTCCTCCAAAACTTTTGATATTCATAGGTCGACATAAGTCCATGTGAAAGTAATTCAAGTGGCTTGGGTGTATTAACTCAGTTCTTAGATTTGAAAGAAGTCTTATTTTGTTTGCTTCTAACACATGTATCATAAAGATTGGTCTCAGATTTCTTAATCTCAGGAAGACCTCTTACCAATTGTTTCTAGACAAGTTTCTTTAATAAGGAAGTGCTAACATGCCCTAGTCTTTTGTGACATAGTGTAGAGTCATCTGTTGAAGCAATCAAACATGGAAGATTAGGACTGTCAATATCCTCCAAACTAGTTACATAAACATTTTTCCACCATTTTCCCTTTAACAACACTTTGTCATTGTTCTGACTTACTATGCTACAATGTGTAGGATAGAAGTGAACTGAATTGCCTTTGTCACAAATTTGAGAAACACTAAGCAAGTTGAACTTTAAACCATGAACTAGTGCTAAACGGAAAATTGTAGGGAAAAACTATACACAAAATGAATAAAATAATAAACTAATCCTACAATTCTACTATGGGTAGCAAATAAAACCCGGTCGGAGTATAGTGTAAATATATTACGACCGAGAGTATCGAACCCAAGGGACTTATAGAAAACTAGTCCTAATCCCGATAATAACCTATTCTATAACAAGGGGGAAAGTAAATGTTGACTCTAAACTAAGAAAACTAACTAAACTAACTTTGATTCGGGAAGATGTCAATGTAAGAGTATCATATGACCAATGATCAAGGGTGGCAAGTCTCAAAAAGAATTTAGTCTCACAAAATGAATGTGTCGGGTCTCCTGCCGGACCTCCAATACCCAGCATATTCAAGGCCTTGAATGTGCCGGACGTCTTCCATCCGGCACTACATCCGGCACCGTTCATTTTGTAAATAACACTTCCAGATTCGGGTCTGACAAAAGGAACTCAATATTCATACTTGCATCATGCATAGCCAATGCCGTGAATACAAACAGAATAATGGGGAAATAAGAGATTAATCCTAAACCTTAGGTCTTGATGCCCGCTTTTCGGAACAACAAACTTAAAGATTACCAAAATCCTAATCTATCATATTCTTGTCTTGTGAACATTAAATAGGACTTAAAGATAAGAGAATAAGTAGCTAATTCATTCTACTTGTAAGAAGATTAGAACTCGGGTTAAGAAACTTGAAAATTCCAAAAATGATCATAAGAGTTTTACAAGGAAATCTTCCCTAACCAAAAACCTAACAAAGAATTCTACATCACCATCCACACAACTACAAGAAGAGAATACAAAAGGGGAGAAGGAGATGTTCATAGCCTTAACCCGACAAGGTCTTCTTCTTCTCTTGCGTGGATGGATCCGTAGACTTCTTTGGACACCAACAATGGAGTGAGACGGAAATAGAGATATGAATGGAGTGTATATGGTATGTTGAAGTGTTTTCATTAATGCAGACTCTCGGCCTATTTATAAGCCTCAATTATGTCTATTGTCGGGCATCGTGCCGGATCAAGAGTAGCCGGCACATATAAAAAAGTGTGCCCAACTATTAACGGTCGAAACCGCCAAATCCGTGCGAAACAGTGCATATGTCGGATAGACGATACCCAGCATTATACCCGGCACCAGCCAAATCACCAACGGTCAATAACTGTCATCGCTTGGTCAACCGTGGCGATCCTTTACTTATGCCGGATGGAATGTACCCGGCATCGTGTCCGGCAAAGCCTTTTTTCTGGTCTATGTTTATGTCGTGCAGGAGTCATCCGGCATGGAGTCCGACATCAATTGAATTTCTGCCTAGAGATTCGTTCCTTGCATAGAAAACACATAAAACATAAGATTGAAAAAATAATACACTTAAATACATAATATAGCATGAATAACATCTATATAACCTTATTTAGATAAATATAATCCTAAATCTAATACATAAAATATGATAAGTCTGCAGCTTATCAACTAGATTTACACTATCTATGACATTGTCAGATGTAATACCAACCTTACCTACACCGACGATTTTTCCTTTCTTGTTGTCGCCAAAGGAGACGGTTCCTTGGCTTCCTGGTTTGAGTGAGAAGAACTTCTTTTTGTCTCATGTCATGTGTTTAGAGCACCCACTGTCGATGTACCAGCAGGGGTCCATTCTCACACAATTCTGCACTTAACACGTTAGTGGTGTGGGGTTAGGGTCCATAGAAAGGTTGGACCCATTTCCACCATTAAATGTTCTAAGATCATTTTTTACTACCCATTTTAGTCCTAGTTTCTTGAGTTTCCAATGCCTCATAAAACACGTTTTATAGCAATTGGATTCATGATGACTAGGTTGTCTGCATAAGCTGCAGACATCTCTACGACTGGTCTCTGACTGGTATCTGACCTGTCGTTTGCTTCTCCTCATGGGTGTCTTGAAAACAGCATCTATCTTAGAATATTTTTCTTTGATGGTAGCTAGTTCCTTCTCTTTTATGTTAAGCGCAACAATCAATTCATCGATTTCAGGTTGTTTTTCATGCTTTAATTTTTCATGAACGGAGAGAATTTCACTATAATCACTTTATAATTTCATGAGTGCCCTCATGAGATTATCTACCTTGTTTTTATCCGAGGATTTCCTCAATTTTTCACTTTCTTCCAAAAGTTCATCATTTTCAGTTTCTAATGCCTCTAAGTGATCAACTAATGTTAGAGTAAAACTTCCTAAGTCCTAGAAGTTCAGCCTTTTGAATTCTTCTTCTAAGTTTAGAATAATTTACCTTATGTTGTTCTTCTTCTTCTGATTCTGAGACATCATTGTTTTGTGCCATCAAGCACCCTTCTCCAAGGCATAGGTGAGCCTTCTCATCTTCTGAGATGTCTCTGTCTGAGGTTTGATTGTCATCACTCCGTTCAGAATCTCCCCATGCGGCAACAAAGGCTTCCTTCTTTGGTCCTTTGTTGAATGATCGTCGGACAGGCCTCTTGACCCTGTTGTTGTCCTCTCGGGATCGTTGAGGACAATCTTTGATATGATGTCCGTGTTTTGAACACCCAAAACACTTGTCATTGTTTTTCTTTTGATCATCCAACTCCTTGGACTCCTTGCCTTTCCTCATTTTATTTCTTATGAACTTTCGAACGTACCTTTTAGCATAGAGGACCATTTAATCATTGTCATCTCCTGACTTGAATCTTTCATTTTCAGCTACTTGAGGGGCTATACCTTTCCCTCTATCTCTTGATAAGCTTTCTAAATTCCTGTGTTGTAGTTTTACCTCAAAAGCCATTAGAGATCCTAGCATGTCTGCCAGAGACATCTTGGAGAGATCATGTACTTCTTGCATGGCATTGACTTTGCTGTCAAAGGAGGCAGGAAGAGATCTGAGGAACTTCTGAATTTGATCTTCATTAGAGATGGTTCTTCCAGGTACCAACATTTCGTTGATCAGCTTGGTGAACCTGGTATGCATTTAAGAAATTCTCTCCTTTTCTTCCTTCTTGAATAGCTCCCAATGAGTGAGTAGCAACTCAATGTGAGCCTTTTTGATCTCATCATTCCCGTCATAAGTGACCTCAAGAGTTTTCCAAATCTCTTAAGCTATTTTAGCTGAAGCAATCTTGGAGTATTGCTCAGGTAGTAGTGCACAGTGAAGTATTCTTACGGCTCAAGTGTTGAATACCAGCTTCTTGATTTGATCATCCGTCATGTTGTTGATAGATATGCCCTCCATGTGTTATCACCCTCCACATCCTTGGATCATCAGACTTGATATGAAACTCCATCTTATTCTTCCAGTGAGTGTAGTTGTCTCCATTGAAAAGTGGTGGTCGATTTGCTGCAGAACCTTCTTCTGATGCTAGAATGCTTGGATGAGACATCTTGATTGTCTTCCAAAGCAGATAGTTTTCTAGAAGAGACTTACTCTGATACCAATTGAAACCAACAAACGCTCCTAATACGTCCTCGACGTGTCGTGGACGTATCATGGACTCAAATAAGACTTGATAGTTTAGGAATGGACGCGAGATAAACTTAAACTGGAAAATCCATTTCGATCGAGAATTTACACACACGAAATTCACTCAATCTCCCTTGCCCCACACATGGACTCCCAGGACAGTTTCGATTTTACCCCTAAAGTCCTTAACCCTCTCCTGACTATTGGTCTATAGTTCACTGATCGTTCCCTGACCGGTCGTTCTATCAAATACCCAATGTGAAATACCCCTAAATTAATCTAAATTAATTTAGGGGATTTCTTTTATTAAAACCCTTAATAATATTATTAAACATCAAATTATTATATGGTATTATTTAAAAATTATTTAGGGGATTTCTTTGATTGAATCCTAAATAATAATACAATTTAAATTAATTTATTATATGGTATTATGAATTTAATAACAAGATTTATAAGTCAATAAACCTTGGAAAAATTTCTAGACACTCTAAATATGTTACAAAGATTTTAGAAATACTTGGACCATTGATTTGAATCGTAAAAATCAATATAAAATCCTAGAAACCTTAAAGCTTATTAAGCCTTGCTAGGGTTGACCTTTTGAGAATGGTCAAACCAGCCCATGAAACCTTTACCAATAAATAGTTTATGGAAAACCATGAAGATCGATAAAAAGAACGTCAAAAACGGATCATCCTAGCCAAAGTTATGACAGAATGAAGTTTAGAGTCAAAAATTTGAAAACTGCCACGTGTCAAGCTCACACAGCGCGCCGGTACTTAGCATAAAATTCGCTAAGTGTCTTAACCTCCATCAATGTTTTTGCCCTAACTTTAAACACCGATATCTCACTCGTCTTTGAGATTTTTCCAGTGCCGTTTTCTTCATTCTCTTCTTCTATAATCCCTCTTTCAAACCATTACTCATACACTATCTAAATCATTCTACATCGCCCTCAAATTCGATCCAAAGTAGCCACCCAGCGAAACCGAAACCCAGATTTCCAGATTTTGATAAAATCAGGTAAACTTCATTTGATCATAACTTCTTCGTTTGTGAACGAAAATCCACGTTCTATAGCTCGTTGTGTAGATCTTTAATCCCTCTAAAACTATCATGTTAGTGACCAAGGCTGATTCGTAACTAATTGGGAGAGCGAGGCGTCTAAAGTTTCTGATTCATCATCACATAAAATCATAGAAAAATGCAAGGTAAACTCATAACTTTAGGACTAGATTTCTTTCTGTATATTGCGAATTAGATTAAGTTCTTGCTACCAATCTGTAGATCTATATCTCCTCTTTCGAATAAGCCCAATAACTTGTCCTAACTCGATCTATGCTGCAACTTATGATTCAGCAAAGTTCGACCTTCAACAACTAGTAAAGTTGCAATTTTCCAGAAAATGAGACTTGAATTCCCTTGTTGGCGCAATTCAGGTATGATTCAGACTAAATTCCTCCGATAATTTCACTCTATTTGCCATTTTCAAACAAACCCCTCAACCAATTTAACATATAATGCATCGTATGGCGAGAATTGGAAGGGATTCGAATTCCCAAACCGCATAAACCCTACTCGTATTTACCCAGGATCGATTATCTGGTGCGTTGCGTTATAGCTCATGAAATTGGTACCATTAGATTCGTCTTTGAATTTCGAATCCATAGAAACAAAAATCATCGAATTTGGTTCTGTAGATTTTAAGGAATTGAGGAAATAGTACTCGGCATTCGAGTGTGATTCGCTGAAGAACTCGGCATTCCAGGGCCATCCGATCGTAGTTAGGAGAAATGGACAGCCGAGATTAAAACGTGGGAGTTTAAGTTGTATTAGTTTAATATGTATTCCAGAATAAAACTCTAACTTGCTGAATTAATTTAATGACCTTCCCAATGTATTTTGACACCAAATTTTAACCATAGATTCCTTATAAAATATAGTTTATTATGATGTAAATTAATATGGGTTTTGAGTTTTTAAACGTAAGTTATAATTTTTATAATTTTTGGGTATTATGGAATTGTTTAGACAATTTAAAAAGATATTTTTATGAAATAAAAATTTTATAATATGTCTAAAATATCATAGTTACTATATATTAAATTTGGGAATTTTTGGACAAGTGTAAATTGGTTTAAAAAATTGTGTTTATGAATTTTTCATAAGATATATTATAATATATGGTTTTTAATGTTACCAAAAATTAAAGTATAGTTGAAAAATAAACTTTATAGGTTGAAAATAATATAATAAGACTAAACTAACATTTAATACGTATTTTTAATAAATATTTTTGGGTATAAACTTTTAAGTGTAGTAGAAATTATATATATATATATACATAAAAGAAATAAGATAGTAACTTAGGTTAAATCAAGGGATTAAACTAATCAACATTTATATTAATTATATAAAATTGAAGTTAAAATACTTAATTGAAACAAAGGAAAATATCTTATTTTATAAACCTTATATTGGATGTAGATATGTGTAAAAGTTAATAGAAATAATTAAATAAAATAAAACTACATATAGAATATCTTGAATAAATCCTAATATATATACATAAAAAGAAAAAAAATAAAAGAAATAAAATACCTTATAAAAAAATGGAACATGAAGGAATTAATAAGTTAAACTAAACCCATACATAATACTATTAAAATAATATTATATGAGGCAGTATTAAATTATGGTTATTAAACTTAAAGAGTTATCTTTGAACTTCTAAGATTTATATATACCATATTAAAATACATGTACAATAATATTTGCCAATGATCAGGATGCAAATCTATAATTTGGTTAAGTAATTAATAAGTTAGGACTAAAGAATATATGTAATTAGGTTACATAAAATGTTACACCAAATAGATCTTATTATATAATTAATAACAAGTAAATGAAATACTTTTACATCTAAATGTGAAGTGGTTTAGTAAGTCTAGATTTAGTAATTTCATAACATTTATAGTATTGAACGATAACTTAATGTTTTAAGATAAAATCATTAAAAGGATTATGATATAAAACTATATTAAACTATGATTGGGAAATTAATCTAAATAATAATCCTTAAGTGTCTTGGCATTAGATAAGCCATATGAAATACATTTATAACATTAATTACCAATACTTAGGATGTGAGTTTATAATTAAGTGATGTGTTTAGTAGTTACAATTTATAAAAAGGTTTATAAATAGAAATTAGATAATTAAAACCTTTGAACCTTTATTTAGAGGAAACTAAGTTACATAAGAGATTATATTGATTTACCTTTTGACACTGGAACATGTTAATATGTCATTTGAATATAAGATATGATGATTTTTCGGAATACATGATCTTATTAAATAATTGACAATTCTACTTACGAATAAGAGTTTGTGTAACACCCCTACTACGCACATCACATTACTTGAAATCGCAGCGGAATTTAAACAACTAAACGATTGGTGCTACAACGCCATCAACCACCCACGTGGTTAACAAGGCTGAATAAATACAAGTGTATCGGTCTGATGAACAAACTCCCGAGCATAGAACTAATAATCACATATACATAAACATAATACCGAGTATTTACTTACATCCTTCACTGTAAACCATCACTGTAAACTGTTCACAACCAAAATATATAACGCCACGGGAGCACAGGCGCATCCCGGGCCCAACATCCAAAAGTAATCAAAAGTAATCCTGCATCCTAGAATCTAAAGCCATTCCGCTTCTTCGATCCTCATCCTGCAGTAAAAGAAATATGGAGCCCTCGAGGGGGTCAGCAACCCTTGGCTGGTATGGTTAACGCGCAGCCCATCGGCTACCGGGATACGCGCAACTAATTGTCATGGTGACATGGCATTCATTTTAAAACACACAACTTATACATGTATCATGACATGGGTATTGTACACAACATCACACATAAAACACAAGAACAATTCCTTTAAGGAAGAGAACCAACACAATTAGTTCCCATGGAGAGCCTAGAGAATGTTGCCATACTCATGCCAAGCTCGTTACATAACTCGTTACCGTCCTGTTAGATTGAACGGATAACTTAACACAAGGTGCCTCGGATATAGTGATCCAAGCGCACCGAAACAACACATAGTATGCCCCTGTGGCCCGACGTGAGTCAGTAAAATAGCCTTGGTTAAGCTAAAGGGAAGGTTGGAAACCAAATTGGAAAACAACCATAACATACAAAGAGAATCGAACCGGTTATGACATCGACTCCCATACTCACACGCGTGGCCGGAACAGACCGGACTCCTCACTTCCCCCGTTAGCACTTGTTAGTAGTTCAACATTGAACTCAGTAAACAATTCACAATAATAGGTCAAGTCTTGTTAGACACACACAAGGGAAGAGAGAGTCATACTTAACAACATAATAATATTTAACAACTGTAAACTCTTTACATGGTTTAATCTTACAAAGTCATTAACACACAGAAAAACAAACAACACACAAGCCGGTGTAAACCGGTAGGCAACAGACTGCAAGAAAACCATACCTTGGTCCTTGCTTCGATTTGTTTCCACCGTAGGTCACTCCTATACATGATTAATAACGTCGGTTAATTAATTTACTTAATCTCAAATTTGCTAAATGTTTAACATGATTATATGACATGATTTAATGCCCCAACTTATCCTTGATTACCTCCATTATACCCCCTAGGGTTAACTACATTTGCCACTTTCTTTACTGTGTTTTTTTTTAAGTTTTGGTCTGTCCGACCCACCATCCGACCCACCGTCCGACCCACCAACTGGGTCGGACCCTTCCAGTGATTCTCGGTTTTGAAAAATATACTTGTCCGACCCATGTCCGACCCAACCATCTGGGTCGGACCATTCCAGAGATTTTATCGCCCTTTGAACATACACGTCCGACCCATGTCCGACTCACTCGACTGGGTCGGACCATTCCAGAACATTCACCGCCTTAGACACACTCACGTCCGACCCATGTCCGACCCAAGCCCTCTGGGTCGGACCGTTCCAGAACTCTTACTGGCGTCTAACAGAGGCTGTCCGACCCAAACTTGGGTCGGACGCCACCAAAACTTGCCCAAACATTGTCAAACCTTCACCAAACTTCTCCTAAAGCCTCCAATTGTATCCTAACATCATTTGGTACACTTATATCCTCATACAACATCCATGAAACTCATTATCTATCACCTTAAACACTTACTCATTTCATACCGAAATTCCTAACACTTATGTTATTTCCTCCTTAGTTTTCCAAGTGGTGTTTCATACCTATGATAACCACTATGCCAACAATGTTTCCTCACCACTACTACATCATCTCCCAAGCATCTTTTCTTCCTAAACAACTCCTTGAACATCTTTACAATTCTAAACATTTCCTAGCTTATCAAACTCATTTTAAACCCTTAGAACTTCTTGTTTATTACCTAAGTTTTGACATGAACTCTCCTAGAACATTACTAAACCAAAACACATTGCATTCACCATTAAACAACCAAGAACACTTAAAACCCATCAAACACATTCTCACACACAAAACTTCACTCATTTAGCACCACATCACAATATAGTGCATAATTAAATTGTTTGGCACTTAGGCCCTTAAATAACATGGCTCTTAGGCCCTTAAGATGCATAAATCTTAAACACTAAATTTCCACAATATGTTTGCCTTTGACCTGCAAATACACTCAACAATACATATGCCTCTTACTAAGCCCTTGAGAGCATTCTTCTAAGTCATTCACCATTGGCTCCTTAGATCATTTTTAACAAGCAATATGATCTCATTTCTCCTAAGACTTTAAACCACACTAGGTTAGCACATTTACCTCTTTTCCTCACAAACTTCTTTCTTGTTTCCTTGACTAAATTGGCAAGGCTTTTAGTTGCTTGTCAACTTCTAAACATTATACAAATGATATAATGAGTATACAAGCTTTATGCTTCATTTCATTGTAAACCCTAGGTTTTACATTGTTTCAAAAGCATTAAGATAGTTGTTTTACCTTGGTATTTGAAGAGAGTTTGAATATCTATCAAGAGAGGACTCCACCTAGTCCTTGAAAGGTTGGAATGAAGCTAGAACAAAGCAATATAATGAGCACCATTAATGGTGATTCTCGGTCAAGACAAAAACATGGAAGAAGCATCATTTTTCTTTGAGATTCCTTACCTAGAAGCAAAGGAGATCAATAGTATGTAGAAATATAAGCTCAAGCTCCTTCAATGGTGGAACTCCATGGCACCGAAATGGTGGTCTTGAAGTTTTGAGAAGATAGGAATGAAGAGCTTGATGAGAGGAAGAGAATGGTGGTGTTTGTTTTTTATTTGGTTAAGTGAGCTAGGAATTACAAGTGGTCAAAGATGGAGTTTTGGTGTGTACTATTGCAAACCGTGAATGGAGAATGAAGAAGAGATAGAAGAGAGCTTGGAGGCGTGTGAAATGAAGAAGGAAGGGAGAAATGAAGACAAGTTTTGCTTTTAGAAGATATTTGTAGTTATTAAAGCAAATAGTAACTTAAGTAGTCATCTTTATTTACTTAACAAGTTAACAAGAGTGGTGAGTCACCACACTTAAAAAAACCGGCCCCCAATAGTTACTTAGGGGTATTTTAGTCTATGTTGATCAATTTAATTATTTATAACAACATATGTTACAAACTAGCTTATTAAAGTCACTATTCATAAAAACAAGGCACATAGAAGTGAAATTTTGATTTCCCATTGATATAGACTTCCAAATGTGATACTATATAGTACACATGTTAATTAAAGAGTAATGATGGACATTTAGCCATTCAAAACTCATTTACAAACAATTTTTCAAAAATGTGCTTTAAGACTCCTTAAAGTACATTTTGTGTTTTAACTTGTTTTCAAGCTTGGTTTTCTTTGCTAATTGGTTTAATATGTTCATTAGTATACAAATAAGGTCTTGGTAAGTTCATTAGGTCTTAACCAAGCTTATCCCAAGCTTAGAGTACATTTTGGCTCTTATTGACCTTAAAGCACATTTTGTGTTTTCTATGGTTTAAATTGCTTACTAATGTTTCTAAGACTCTTTTTAGTCTTACCACACCTTATTTTAGTGTTTAAACAACATAACTAGGTTTGGGGTATTTCAATCAACCCCCCTTAAAAGAACTTTGTCCCCAAAGTTCATACTTCCACATATCCTAAATATTAGAACACGGGAACACATATCAACAATACTTCCATAACAACATCCTTACATAACATCGGACACCAGGTCCCAACAACAAAACATCACAACATCATTCAGACTCAGCGGTCTGTAACATAACAACATAACAATATGACAACACAACACATACAATGTATCCAAGTACATGTCGTACACACATAACCGAAACGGCTCTACCCCCCTTAAATAGGGGTACGCCCCGTACCCTATACATACAAACGCTAAGAAGTAAACAATGACGGGTACTTCACCTTCATCTTATCTTCCAGCTCCCAAGTGGTCTCCTCAACGTCCTGGTTAGACCAGAGAACCTTCACCAGTCTCACAGACTTATGGCGAGTGTCTCGAGTCTTAGTATCCAGAATCCGTACCGGAGTCTCCACTGATCGCATGGTCGGCTCTAAAGTTAGCCTTTCAGGCTGAAGCACATGAGACGGATGAGACATATATTTCTTCAACTGGGACACATGAAATACATCATGTACCTTGCCCATCTCGGCGGGTAAATCAAGTCTGTAAGCTACCGGGCCGATCCGCTCCGTCACAACATATGGCCCCACATATTTCGGGCTCAACTTGCCTTTCTGGCCAAAACGAAATACTCCCTTCATGGGGGATACTCTGAGAAATACCTGATCGCCCACGGCGAACTCCAGGTCACGTCTGCGCACATCTGCGTACGACTTCTGTCTATTCTGAGCTGCCTTCATGTTAGCCCGGATCTGGCGAACTTCTACCTGAACTTGTTCCAGATACTCTGGTCCTATAATGACCGTCTCACTCGACTCATCCCAGCATAATGGCATGCGGCATGGTCTACCGTATAATGCCTGGAAGGGAGACATCTTCATCGAAGTGTGGTAACTGTTGTTGTAGCTAAACTCGATCAGATATAACTTGTCAATCCAGCTGGTCTGAAAGTCAAGTGCACATGCACGTAACATATCCTCAAGTGTCTGGATGGTGCGCTCACTCTGACCATCTGTCTGTGGGTGGAACGCTGTACTTAGCTTCAGCTCGGTACCAAGCGCTTCCCGTGTGGATTTCCAGTACCTGGAGAGGAATCTGGTATCCCTGTCAGACACGATAGTCTTCGGTACCCCATGGTGCCGAACAATCTCCCTATCAAAGAGCTCTGCTAGTTTTGCCACTTTCCAGGTGTCCTTCATTGGTATGAATCGAGCCACCTTGGTCAGTCGGTCAACAATAACCCAAATCATATTCAGACCTCCCCTTGTAGGTGGAAGCCCTACTACGAAGTCTATAGAAATGTCATGGAACTTCCACTCAGGCACTGGCATTGGCTGTACCATACCACCAGGCCGTCGGTGCTCAAACTTGACCTTCTGACAAGTGAGACACCTCAACACATAGTCATTCACATCCTTTTTCATTCCAGTCCACCAAAAATATCTTTTCATACCCTTATACATCTTTGAAGCTCCGGGGTGAATCGAAGTAGCAGAACAATGGGATTCACTCAATATGCGCTCCTTCAACTCAGTGCTACTCCTCGGTATACACAGTCGGCCATTAAGCCTAATCAGGTCATCATCGTGGAGTCTGAAGTCGTACTTCTGACCCTCGAATGTGCCATCAATAAGCTTCTGTCTAATCTTCGTCATATACTGATCCGTCATCTGAGCACTCCGCACCTCTTCAACCAAGCTAGAATGAGAGACTAGCGAATGGAGAGAGTGTGCTCGGCGACTCACTGCGTCAGCTACCACATTTGCCTTACCCTCCTTATATTGCAGATTAATGTCGTAGTCGTTTAGAAATTCAACCCACCTTCTTTGTCTCATGTTCAACTCCTTCTGAGTGAACAAGTACTTTAAACTCTTGTGGTCAGAATAAATCGTCACACTTACCCCATACAAGTGATGTCGCCATATCTTCAATGCGAAGACAATGGCACCCAATTCTAAGTCGTGGGTAGGGTAGTTCTCTTCATGCTTCTTCAGCTGTCGGGAGGCGTAAGCTACGACCTTCCCGTGTTGCATCAACACACAACCCATACCTCTGCCTGATGCGTCACAATAGACCTCAAAACCATCTGGACCGTTTGGTAAAGTCAGGACTGGTGCAGATGTCAGAGCATCCTTGAGCCTCTAAAAAGAACTCTCACAGTCGACTGTCCACTCGAATGGTGCATCCTTTTTCATCAAGGAAGTCATCGGCTTTGAGACACTGGAGAAGTCCTTCACAAACCTCCTATAATAACCTGCCAGACCGAGGAAGCTCCTGATGTCGGTAACTGTCTTCGGCCTGGGCCAGGTGCGCACTGCATCAATCTTTGCCGGATCAATAGCGATCCCGGCCTCAGAAATCACATGACCAAGAAAGGATACTTGGTTCAACCAAAACTCACACTTTGAAAATTTAGCATACAATTGATTCTTTCTCAATGTTTGCAACACATTCCTCAGGTGGCTTTCGTGCTCACCTCTCGATTTCGAGTACACAAGTATATCGTCGATGAAGGCTACCACTGACTTGTCCAACTGATCTTGGAACAAGCGGTTCATTAAGTCCATGAACTTGGCTGGTGCATTGGATAGACCAAATGGCATAACCGTAAACTCATAGTGTCCATATCTGGTTCTGAATGTTGTCTTCTCAATGTCACTGTGACGGATGGCAATCTGATGGTATCCGGATCGTAGATCTATCTTGGAGAATACTGATGCTCCCCTCAACTGATCAAATAAGTCGTCGATGCGTGGTAAAGGGTAACGGTTCTTTACCGTAACTGCATTCAGCTCTCGATAGTCGATGCACAAGCGGAGGCTACCGTCCTTCTTCTTCATGAAGAGGACCGGCGCTCCCCATGGTGAAACGCTAGGGCGGATAAACCCCTTGTCGAGTAGGTCTCTCAGCTGCTCCTTGAGCTCTGTCATCTCTGCTGGAGCCATACGATAGGGCGCCTTTGCAATTGGTCCGGTGCCCGGAACCAAATCAATTTCAAACTCAACTTCCCGTGCTGGCGGCATGCCCGCAGTTCCTTAGGAAATACATCAGGAAACTCCGACACTACCGGCACATCAGGACTAAACTCTGGGTCTCTCTCTATGTCCTGGACATAGCAGAGGTATACATCACTCCCTCGTCGTAGTTCACGATACATAGCCATGGCGGTGATGACCTGAGTCGAAGGCTCCCTGGGCCTCTGACAGTAAGATATGGTAACCCCAGACGGACTCCGAAGAAGCAGCCGATACTCGGCACACAGGATTCTGCCCTTGTACCGCTCCAACCAGTTCATCCCGACAATCACATCAAAACCAAGTCCGTCGAACTCTATCAAGTCGATCGGAAACTCTTCACCTCTGATTTGTACAACAACATCTCGGTGGTAGCGGGTACACCTGATCCGCTCTTTCGACGGGAGAGTGACTAGGAAGTCTGGCATCTCATCACCGTCTAACCCCAGCCTTTTCGCAAAGGATAGCGAAATAAATGTATGAGAGGCTCCGAAGTCGAACAAGATCAAAGCGTCCACGCCATTGACTAGAAAGGTACCAGTGAGGATTGTGCCGCTCTTGCCGGCTTCTGCCTCATTGCAGACACTCAGTATACCTCCCGTTCCGAGAGCACAGCCTAATTCATTGGCAAACAAATAAGTATTTGGTAACAACACGGTTGACATGCTTCAAACAACTCCACTTTATTCATTAACACACTCTTTTTACAACATTCGTTGGCTTATATTGTCGCCATAATTAACACTTACAACATCCTTAACATACACTGGTTCAACACATCACATACTTATACAAGGCTTTAAAACTGTCTGAAGGTCAAATTCAAACGTCCGGGTTTCATGTGTGTGGCGTTGATCACTGCCGATGGTGCGGTATTCAGTTTGATCTTCTTGATGCCATGGTATAGCATCCTTGACTGCCCACCCATGATTAACACATCTCCTGATTTCAACACTAGCTTCTTTGCTAGATCATCACGCTTCTGCTCGCCATACACAAACACTGCGGTATCACCAATGGACCAAGACACCACGGGTACTCCCTTACTTAGAGACTCGGGTGACTCGTCCTTATCTTGGTGTAAACCCAACCGTCCACCTTTCTGGTAGAAGTTCACACAATACAAAAACACAGATCTGCTTTCAAATTTGGAATTGAATCGTTTACAACTTGCTGAGCGATTCCCACGGCGTGGTTAACGACCGCAAGGAACTCCTTCAGGTATACTTGGTACAGTTGCTCCATCTTCTGCTCGCACTTCTTGATATGTCTTGGTGTAAGGGTTCCAGTCCTTACCCATGCACATCATCTTCAATTTCATTCTTGATCCGCTCGGGTATTCAGGTGTGTAGAAAACTCCAGGTTTTGCTCCAGGTTCATTCATCGGTGATGAATGGATTTGTGCTTCCGGTGTCAGGTATCCATTAAGAGTATCATACGGTTGGATGACCTGACAGTGCTCCATTGGAAAGTCGGTGATGTTGATGTGTTTCATCAGGGTTTGGTGTGGGTGGGATTGGATAGCAAATATTGAAGGTTCCTAAGTTTTCCAAATTATCTATTTAGGTGACTTTCACACTATACTTTAATTCTTTACTCAGTGGTAATACACTTGGACTTACTAACACACATGCATAAATGCGGTATGCAATCACTTATTTCACTCACAGTTTAGCGGTACCCTGGTCTAGAAGAGGGCCCTGGCGCCTCAGACCGGTCCACCACATTCAGGGCGGCCTTGCCGACCCGACGACCCCTTCCCCTTCTGGGAATCTGTGTCCTCTAATCCGGGGGTGGCTGATTCGCCGTCTTCGGGCCATCGGTGGGTCGTAGGGCCTTACCCTTCCATTGCCCCTTGGGCCTGTAGTTTCTACTGTTCGGTTCTGCCAGCACTCATAGCGCGGGCCCCATCTTTTTGAGTATCGGCACTGCACATCATTACCTTGCAGTCCTTGCCGGGGGGTCCCGTTACACCACTTGCAGTAATAGTGGCGCTCCGGTCCAGAGCCCGTTGCTAGCTGCTAACACGATCACACACTCAGTACATACTTACATGTTAATAACACACACTAGATTTCGGTATCGAATTTGTAATTACCTTGGTGGGTAAGAGCGTAAGGGCTTGGCCGCATACGCGTAGGTGAGCTGCAGGCCTCCTCAGCATGGTGGTCTGGGTCTGGCCCTTGCCACCCTGTTGCTGTCCTTTCTGGGACTGGGGGATGGCTTCTTCTTCTTCCTCCCCCTTGCCTTGCGTGCCTTGGCCCCCGCTCATGCCTTGCGCTTGAGCGCACTCTCCTCGTCCCAAGAGACGTGATCTCAACAATTGCAGCGGCATGGTAGCACTCCTATATTTAGGGTGTTAGTTATGCCCCGCTAAACAAACTCATATCACATTAACATACTATACATACTCATTCACTTATACTGTAGTTCATTACCTGCAAGGTGGTATACCCGCTCGGCCCCATGCCGTAGCGTAGACGGTAACTCAACCCGTTGTAAAAACGGTTCACTAAAATCCGGTCTGAATAGCCCAGATCCGGCAGCAGATGGATGAGTCTGATAAAAGCAGTGTAATACTCATCGACTGTCATCTTGTCTCCCTGTCTCAAACTGTTAAGCTCTAGGCGCTTGGCCTCCTGAACGTGAATCGGGTAGTACTTGGCTCGCAGCATGGCCGTGTACTCCCTCCACTGGAAGGTAGGATCACCAACTCTTCCCTCCCTTACCAGCTTCCACCATGTCTGAGCCGATCCCTTCAGATAGTAAGCGGCTAGTCGAACCTTGGCACCAACAGGAACGTCCAAGGTCTCGAAAGTGGTCTCCATCTCGGAGATGTACGCCTCCAGCTTACTAGGGGCGTTCTCCCCACTGAATGACGGTGGTCTCAAATCTGCCAACGCCTTGACCCAGTTGGTCTCGCGCGGCTGTGGTTGCGGTTGTGGCCCTTGTTGACCCCTCACCGCCTTGCTGCTGCTGCTGCTGCATCGCAGCTAATAACTGTGGGACCATCTGGGCTACGACGGCCGCAACAGCGGCGGCCATGACCTGTGCCGTAGGGTTCTCCCCCTGGTTCCCAGTATCACCAATGCCCGCGCCCGCGGCCCTCGACCTCGTGGTCTACCTGACATCTGAATTCACACGAACATTTATTAGCACTGTGCTTGCACACTTATCGGTCCAACGGTTGTAACATCTTCCCGACAATAAGGTATTTCCACACTTAGTTAGTGGTTAACCTTTCCATAACTTTCACTTAGGTAACGATGGTTAGGTTTCCTAACTCGGTATATCCCTAAGCTCGGTATCTTCTGCCATCAGAGCGATACTTCGCTCTGATACCACTTTTTGTAACACCCCTACTACGCCATCACATTACTTGAAATCGCAGCGGAATTTAAACAACTAAACGATTGGTGCTACAACGCCGTTAACCACCCACGTGGTTAACAAGCTGAATAAATACAAGTGTATCGGTCTGATGAACAGACTCCCGAGCATAGAACTAATAATCACATATACATAAACATAATACCGAGTATTTACTTACATCCTTCACTGTAAACCATCACTGTAAACTGTTCACAACCAAAAATATAACGCCACGGGAGGACAGGCACATCCCGGCCCAACATCCAAAAGTAATCAAAAGTAATCCTGCATCCTAGAATCTAAAGCCATTCTGCTTCTTCGATCCTCATCCTGCAGTAAAAGAAATATGGAGCCCCCGAGGGGGTCAGCAACCCTTGGCTGTATGGTTAACGCGCAGCCCATCGGCTACCGGATACGCGCAACTAATTGTCATGGTGACAGCATGGCATTCATTTTAAACACACACTTATAACTGTATCATGACATGGGTATTGTACACAACATCACACAAAACACACAAGAACAATTCCTTTAAGGAAGAGAACCAACACAATTAGTTCCCATGGAGAGCCTAGAGAATGTTGCCATACTCATGCCAAGCTCGTTACATAACTCGTTATCGTTCTGTTAGATTGAACGGATAACTTAACACAAGTGTCCTCGGATATAGTGATCCAAGCGCACCGAACAACACATAGTAATGCCCCCTGTGGCCCGACGTGAGTCAGTAAAATAGCCTTGGTTAAGCTAAAGGGAAGGTTGGAAACCAAATTGGAAACAACCATAACATACAAAGAGAATCGAACCGGTTATGACATCGACTCCCATACTCACACGCGTGGCCGGAACAGACCGGACTCCTCACTTCCCCGTTAGCACTTGTTAGTAGTTCAACATTGAACTCAGTAAACAATTCACAATTAGGTCAAGACTTGTTAGACACACACAAGGAAGAGAGAGTCATACTTAACAACATAATAATATTTAACAACTGTAAACTCTTTACATGGTTTAATCTTACAAAGTCATTAACACACAGAAAAACAAACAACCACAAGCCGGTGTAAACCGGTAGGCAACAGACTGCAAGAAAACCATACCTTGGTCCTTGCTTCGATTTGTTTCCACCGTAGGTCACTCCTATACATGATTAATAACGTCGGTTAATTAATTTACTTAATCTCAAATTTGCTAAATGTTTAACATGATTATATGACATGATTTAATGCCCCACTTATCCTTGATTACCTCCATTATACCCCCTAAGGTTAACTACATTTGCCACTTTCTTTACTACTGTTTTTTTTTTAAGTTTTGGTCTGTCCGACCACCGTCCGACCCACCAACTGGGTCGGACCCTTCCAGTGATTCTCGGTTTTTGAAAATATACTTGTCCGACCCATGTCTGACCCAACCATCTGGGTCGGACCATTCCAGAGATTTATCGCCCTTTGAACATACACGTCCGACCCATGTCCGACTCACTCGACTGGGTCGGACCATTCCAGAACATTCACCGCCTTAGACACACTCACGTCCAACCAAAGCCCTCTGGGTCGGACCGTTTCCAGAACTCTTACTGGCATCTAACAGAGGCTGTCCGACCAACTTGGGTCGGACCCCTGGGTCGGACGCCACCAGAACTTGCCCAAACATTGTCAAACCTTCACCAAACTTCTCCTAAAGCCTCCAATTGTATCCTAACATCATTTGGTACACCTTATATCCTCATACAACATCCATGAAACTCATTATCTATCACCTTAAACACATACTCATTTCATACCGAAATTCCTAACACTTATGTTTTTCCTCCTTAGTTTTCCAAGTGGTGTTTCATACCTATGATAACCACTATGCCAACAATGTTTCCTCACCACTACTACATCATCTCCCAAGCATCTTTTCTTCCTAAACAACTCCTTGAACATCTTCAATTCTAAACATTTCCTAGCTTACCAAACTCATTTTAAACCCTTAGAACTTCTTGTTTATTACCTAAGTTTTGACATGAACTCTCCTAGAACATTACTAAACCAAACCATTGCTTTCACCATTCACCATTAAACAACCAAGAACACTTAAAACCCATCAAACACATTCTCACACACAAAACTCTCACTCATTTAGCACCACATCACAATATAGTGCATAATTAAATTGCTTGGCACTTAGGCCCTTAAATAACATGGCTCTTAGGCCCTTAAGATGCATAAATCTTAAACACTGAATTTCCACAATATATTTGCCTTTTGACCTGCAAATACACTCAACAATACATATGCCTCTTACTAAGCCCTTGAGAGCATTCTTCTAAGTCATTCACCATTGGCTCCTTAGATCATTTTTAACAAGCAATATGATCTCATTTCTCCTAAGACTTTAAACCACACTAGGTTAGCACATTTACCTCTTTTCCTCACAAACTTCTTTTTTGTTTCCTTGACTAAATTGGCAAGGCTTTTAGTTGCTTGTCAACTTCTAAACATTATACAAATGATATAATGAGTATACAAGCTTTATGCTTCATCTCATTGTAAACCCTAGGTTTTACATTGTTTCAAAAGCATTAAGATAGTTGTTTTACCTTGGTATTTGAAGAGAGTTTTGAATATCTATCAAGAGAGGACTCCACCTAGTCCTTGAAAGGTTGGAATGAAGCTAGAACAAAGCAATATAATGAGCACCATTAATGGTGATTCTCGGTCAAGACAAACATGGAAGAAACATCATTTTTCTTTTGAGATTCCTTACCTAGAAGTAAAGGAGATCAATAGTATGTAGAAATATAAGCTCAAGCTCCTTCAATGGTGGAACTCCATGGCACCGAAATGGTGGTCTTGAAGTTTTGAGAAGATAGGAATGAAGAGCTTGATGAGAGGAAGAGATGGTGGTGTTTGTTTTTGATTTGGTTAAGTGAGCTAGGAATTACAAGTGGTCAAGATGGAGTTTTGGTGTGTACTATTGCAAACCGTGAATGGAGAATGAAGAAGAGATAGAAGAGAGCTTGGAGGCATGTGAAATGAAAAGGAGGGAGAAATGAAGACAAGTTTTGCTTTTAGAAGATATTTGTAGTTATTAAAGCAAATAGTAACTTAAGTAGTCATCTTTATTTACTTAACAAGTTAACAAGAGTGGTGAGTCACCACACTTAAAAAAAACCGGCCCCCAATAGTTACTTAGGGGTATTTTAGTCTTTATTGATCAATTTAATTACTTATAACAACATATGTTACAAACTAGCTTATTAAAGTCACTATTCATAAAAACAAGGCACATAGAAGTGAAATTTTTGATTTCCCATTGATATAGACTTCCAAATGTGATACTATATAGTACACATGTTAATTAAAGAGTAATGATGGACATTTAGCCATTCAAAACTCATTTACAAGACAATTTTTCAAAAATGTGCTTTAAGACTCCTTAAAGCACATTTTGTGTTTTAACTTTGTTTTCAAGCTTGGTTTTCTTTGCTAATTGGTTGGTTTATATGTTCATTAGTATATAAATAAGGTCTTGGTAAGTTCATTAGGTCTTAACCAAGCTTATCCCAAGCTTAGAGCACATTTTGGCTCTTATTGACCTTAAAGCACATTTTGTGTTTTCTATGGTTTAAATTGCTTACTAATGTTTCTAAGACTCTTTTTAGTCTTACCACACCTTATTTTAGTGTTTAAAAAACATAACTAGGTTTGGGGTATTTCATTTTGATTCTTAGATGTATTCTACCTTAAGTTATGATACATTGTCCTTCCTAAATACAATAAAGGAAATTAATTTATTAAGTTATTCCTTTGAAACCTTAGGTTTTGTAAACAACTTAAGACGTATTTAAGACTTAAGTTTATTGAAGTTTAGTATAAAGGATTATACGTAGTCTATGGAAGGAATGTGTGTTAAAATAAAACATTTAGGAAATTAAATGTAAGCAAGGATACATAAAAGGTTATCTTAAAACGCCTTATTATATAGTTAATGATAAAGTAAATAATATACCTTGGGAATACTAAATGTAAGAGTTCGATAAATCTAAGTTGACTAAAATATAGTTATTCTAGATGAGAAGCAATTTAACATCTTATGATAAGATTATTAGATGGTTTTATTAAAAGTCATTCTGAACTAAACATAAGATAAATGAGTTTAGTAACTCAATTAAGTTATAATAAAATGCATCTACAACACTATGATTCCAATATACAGGATGTAGATCTTAATTAAGTTAAGGGGAAAATAATCATAATGGATTATCTAGTAGATATTGGTAAAATACACAATCATTACATTGTGAAATAATAGTATAGTATTATAAGATAAACCATCATAGGTCATAATACGATGTTTATCCTAAAGTAAGAATAAAGGTATTGAACCTAAGAATTATTATTGAGATTCTAAGATTAATTGAGTAATATAAAATGCACTTATGATATAATGGTCTCAAAAGTCTTGAATGTGAGAGTTACGGTTAAGTATTAGTAAAGTGGATAAGAGTGGAACAATTAATAAGTGTTAATAAAATACATTCCTTGGTCATACAACCTTGGGCTATACAACCTTCTAAAATAAGTCAACGGTTATACGTAACATTTAAGCGAGGGCTTACAAGATAATTGGGATTTAGAAATAAGAGAGAGAATTTATTTAAGTTTAACTTAGGCTACAAGTTATTGATGATAGACTATCTTTAATGTTCCTCAGAGTGTTGTTGAATGTTTGCAAGAGTCTACTAGAACTGCTACAACGTTAATCAGGTACGATTTCTAGTACTCAGATACTTTTGCTAACGGGCTTTATGGAATGTTTTAAAACGCTAACTGAGCTTGAATGAATTTCAAAGGAAACTGTTTGTGGCTAACTCAGCCTGATGTGACTAACTGAGCCTTGAATGTGAAACTTACATGGCTATTGGTTCCTTCTATTTGGTTGTTTCATTAGACATTAACTGCCTAGGGTTTACGCTTCTGCACTCTGTAGGACTGAGTGTTTTGGTATTGCTCTGGTGCAGTTAATGATCTAGTGGGAATATGGAAAGGTCAATCTTGGTAAATTCTTCCTTTGGCTCTGGATATTGTTTTCATCCATGAGCTGAGTCTTTGTTGTGACGTGCGCGCGTCTTCATTAGTAATAGTGAGGGGTTGTATATCCCCTGTCCTAAAAGGACGTTGTAAACAATGAGGGGTTGTATATCCCCTGTCCAAAAGGATGTTGTAAACAGTGAGAGGCTGTATATCCCCTGTCCTAAAAGGACGTTGTAAACAGTGAGGGGCTGTATATCCCCTGTCCAAAAGGACGTTGTAAACAGTGAGGGGATGTATATCCCCTGTCCTAAAAGGACGTACTTGGCGGTGGGGGCCATCTCTCCCAATTGGTTTTCTTCCACTCTTGAGTTGTTGGTTCTTGGATATCTTCTTTCATTCCCAGTCCTTGTGACTACTCGGGTCTTTCTACTCCTAACTGGAACTGAATATAACACAAGCAATGGATGTTCACTAACTGATGTTGTGATTTCTTTTAATTGACTAACTTTAACTTTTTGTTATTTATCTCTTGTCAACCTTGACTTGGTGATTTTTAGGTGCCTTGTTCCTCTGTTCTGTTTTAAGTTGTTTATCTTCAAGTTATTGTTTATTAAAGAATTTTATTATAAGTTTGTTTTGGAGGATCGTACCAGTTCCATTCCAGGGAATTGACTCACCCCTCTCGGGGTGGGCTGCTTGGTTTCATCTTGCAGGTACGAGTTGATATACAGGTGGCCACGAAGAGGATGAGTGATTGGGATGGGATTAGGTTTGGTGGAGAGTTAATGTATTTTATTACTATTATGTTTACGTTAAGTTTTATTGTGGTTCAGACCGTAGCTTTTGTGATTTTATAAGTTGTAATTGGTGAGGTTTGGTGCCGGGTGTTTGGAACCCGATGATCTGTAAACGCCATAGCATTTTGTATTCAGCTGCATTTTTGTTTAATAGGGGCGTTACAGAAATTGGTATCAGAGCGTAGTTACGCTCTGTACCCGAGAAAACAAGCCGAGGGAAACACTTAGAATATAGGTGCACTTAAAACTGGGGAATTGGGGTAGAATTGGGAAGTGAGGATTCCAGTAAGGCACGACTCCTAACCCTTCTTGGAATTGTGAATGATTCCTTTATGCATTTTTTTTTCTTTGAATGTTTGTTGAGAATGGTGTGCTGTTATACCGTTCAAACATTAAACTACAGTAAAAATATAGGTTTGGAACATCGTATATTGAGTACGATAATTTTGGTTGGGATAAATCATATATTAAGCTACTTTTCAAAAGCATACCTATGGAGAATACATTGCTAAGAATACAATTCCTTGAGATACTTTTGGTTGAAAATAGAATACAAATAGAGCTTAGAATAACTAAGTCAGTATTGATATTATGTGTTAATAATTCAAAACCCTTAAAGTTTGAAAATAAATCTCAAGAACTACTTGGTACAAATTGTTGCCTAAAGGTAATGTTAGGATAAATCTTAAGTCTAGAAAATTATTAAGCTAACAACACTAGCAGCATACATCCGGACCCATAAACCACACTAAAACTCTATGTTAACTTTAGAAAGAAAACACCTAAACCTAACACCCTACGGGAAGTGCCTAGTGCGACGAACTCCTAGGCTGAAAGTAGTGGGGGTGCACACCCACTTCTGGAAGTTTAGGGGCTAGACAAGCCTTGTCATCTAACCGTAAATAATCTTCTACGCAAGTGATGGATTGTGTTGAACTTGAGGAGGATTGGTGGTAAGACGTTACCATCATAAAATCTTGAGCTAGGCATATTTCATTACTAGCCACAATGAACAATTCAAAATTTGTATCTTGAGATCCAGTATTAAAATTCATACATGTAAAAGGGGTTTATTGAGTTAAATCTTTGGTGAAAAATACCTATATATGGAGGAAGGGGGATTTAAATTTGGGTACTCCAAGGTACAACATCTACCCCTTGTTGAATATACAAACCATTAAAGGAAGTTACTTAAAGATTGAAAATTCTCATGTTTATTCAGAAGTTTAACATTATACATATATAAAATTTTAGAGGGAAAATTACATCGCCCACCCATGACGTTTGGCGAAATTACACGGCCCACCCACGAGGTTTCAAAAATTACTTTGCCCACCCATGTGGTTTCCACAATTTTACATCCAGCAACTTTTCTAATATTTGATCAACTTAAAAGATGGTTAAATGATATCCAAATTTGATGAAACTTTACATGGACGATGCTAAGGAGTTATATTTTTGTTCAATGCCAAATCCAAAGTTTTTTAAGGTCATATATGACCTGTGGGATCCAATGAAACATGAGACACGTTCATCGGGTCCCACAGATCATATATGAGCTTAAAAAACGTTGGATTTCACGTTTTACCAAAATATAACACTTTAATATCGTCCATGTAAAGTTTCATCAAATTTGGATATCATTTAACCATCTTTAAGTTGATCAAATATTAGAAAAGTTGTTGGATGTAAAATTGTGGAAACCACATGGGTGGGTAAAGTAATTTTTGAAACCTCGTGGGTGGGCTGTGTAATTTCGCCAAACGTCATGGGTGGCCGATGTAATTTTTCCAATTTTAGAAGTCACATTAAGAGTGATATTAAATAAAAGCCATCATTATCTAAGAGAGTACTAAGATTTAATGATCAGAGGAATACTTACATAGAACAAACCTTAAGACAAATAGTTATCAAGAGAGAGTGAGTTTCACTAAACTAATTCATTCGACAAAAAAAATTTACATAGAGTTCCTACCTTGAAAATCAATTTAAGATAAAGAAATCAGATTTTGGAGCTATATTTTAATTGATAAGAACTTTCTAAAACTCTGCCCTGGGTGAAATTATATAAATATATGATAAGTAATTTTTATGAAGGAAATACTTAATGACTGTAAGAGAGGCGAAATGAGTTAGGAAAACATGTTGGAACACTAAAAGATTTAATTACAATCAAGCAAGAATAACAACGAGTGATATTGTGCATCAGATAATGAACTAAAGGTAAAAATGCAAACTTCACTTAATGCCTTCAATCAAAAGAACTAGGAGTAACAAACAGTAAACCTTAAATGAGGAGTGCTAATTAAACCTGAAAGGTTCTGTCCAATAAAACGACCATGATCGAAATAAATGCTATCTTGACTATCTAGTCAATTAACCAGTAAAGTATATTTAAAAGAGTGACCAACTAAATTTTGGATGATGGTTAGAACAGCTGTACACATATACAGACAATGAACTGCATCCTTGAAGAAGAGTCTCCATAAGAGATATAAAATGTTTTGCCCTTAAAAATGAGTTTAAATTTCACTTCATTATTACGAGACGGGTATGGGTCGTAACCTATTTTTAAGGGGGGTACGACCTCCCCATAAATAACCATATAATATAAAATGAACATATAATGGACATATCATTCGTACCAGTCATAAAATGAATAGATAAGGATCATAAAATAAAATTTTACAATAATCAAGAAAATGCAGACACATAACAATCAGAAGATACATATATACCAATTATAGATAAAATCACAGTGCAATAAAAATTACAACAAAGCTTGATAGTAAGGTGCGGAATTCTTGGTATGTGGTGTTTGAATAAACATCAAGTAATTAAAGAAGACAAAAACTAAATGTTGGAAGTCCAGTGTGGTCCATGCATATTGTTGTGCTTGGTGGGGAATGATGAAATGGAAATTATGGTTTGGAATTGTTATGGGATGAATATCCTTGAGTGGTTTAATTGTTTGATATGCATTTTAGAGCGGGTAATATAACTTGGTGCTTAGTTTACCCGCACACCTGAAAGGTGTGAGTAGTTGGTAGATAATCTTAAACTTCGGGACGAAGTTTCTTTTAAGGGGGATCTACTGAAATACCCCTAAATTAATCTAAATTAATTTAGGCGATTTCTTTTATTCAAACCCGTGGAATTTGGAAATAGAAATGTATGAAATAAAGGATTGGTATGGAAATTGCAAATGGGAATGTTTATATGTTTATTGGAAATCCGGCCAGCACACCGAAGCGGTGTGAGTAACTATTAGTTAATTCCAAACTTCGGGTTGAAGTTTCTTTTAAGGGGAATCTACTGAAATACCCCTAAATTAATCTAAATTAATTTAGGGGATTTCTTTTATTAAAACCCTTAATAATATTATTAAACATCAAATTATTATATGGTATTATTTAAAAATTATTTAGGGGATTTCTTTGATTGAATCCTAAATAATAATACAATTTAAATTAATGTATTATATGGTATTATGAATTTAATAACAAGATTTATAAGTCAATAAATCTTGGAAAAATTTCTAGACACTCTAAATATGTTACAAAGATTTTAGAAATACTTAGACCATTGATTTGAATCATAAAAATCATATAAAATCCTAGAAACCTTAAAGCTTATTAAACCTTGCTAGAGTTGACTTTTTGAGAATGGTCAAACCAGCCCATGAAACCTGTACCAATAAATAGTTTATGGAAAACCATGAAGATCGATAAAAAGAACGTCAAAACGGATCATCCTAGCCAAAGTTATAACAGAATGAAGTTTAGAGTCAAAAATTTGAAAACTGCCACGTGTCAAGCTCACACAGTGCGCCGGTACTTAGCATAAAATTCGCTAAGTGTCTTAACCTCCATCAGTGTTTTTACCCTAACTTTAAACACCGATATCTCACTCGTCTTTGAGAGTTTTCCAGTGCCGTTTTCTTCATTCTCTTCTCCTATAATCCCTCTTTCCAACCATTACTCATACACCATCTAAATCATTCTACATCAACCGCAAATTCGATCCAAAGTAGCCACCCTATGAAACCGAAACCCGGATTTCTAGATTTTGCTAAAAAAAGGTAAACTTCATTTGATCATAACTTCTTCGTTTGTGAATGAAAATCCACGTTTTATATCTCGTTGTGTAGATCTCTAATCCCTCTAAAACTTTCATGTTAATGACTAAGGCTGATTCGTAACCAATTGGGAGAGTGTGGCGTCTAAAGTTTCTGATTCATCATCACATAAAATCATAGAAAAACGAAGGTAAACTCGTAATTTTAGGACTAGATTTCTTTCTGTATATTGCGAATTAGATTAAGTTCTTGCTACCAATCTGTAGATCTATATCTCCTCTTTCGAATAAGCCCAATAACTTGTCCTAACTCGATCTGTGCTGCAACTTATGATTCAGAACAAGTTCGAGCTTCAACAACTCGTAAAAGTTACAATTTTCCAGAAAACGAGACTCGAATTCCCTTGTTGGCGCAATTCCGGTACGATTCAGACTAAATTCCTCCGATAATGTCACTCTATTTGACATTTTCGAACAAACCCCTCAACCAATTTAACATATAATGCATCGTATGGCGAGAATTGGAAGGAATTCGAATTCCCAAACCGCATAAACCCTACTCGTATTTACCTAGAATCGATTATCCGGTGCCTTGCGTTATAGCTCACGAAATCGGTACCATTAGATTCGTCTTTGAATTTCGAATCCATAGAAACAAAAATCATCGAATTTGGTTCTGTAGATTTTGAGGAATTGAGGAAGAACTCGGCGTTCCAGGGCCGTCCGATCGTAGTTAGGAGAAACGGACAACCGAGATTAAAACGTGGGAGTTTAAGTTGTATTAGTTTAATATGTATTCCAGAATAAAACCCTAACGTGCTGAATTTATTTAATGACCTTCCCGAATGTATTTTGACACGAAATTTTAACTATAGATTCCTTATAAAATATAGTTTATTATGATGAAATTTAATATGGGTTTTGAGTTTTTAAACGTAAGTTATAATTTTTATAAGTTTTGAGTATTATGGAATTATTTAGACAATTTAAAAAGATATTTTTATGAAATAAAAATTTTATAATATGTCTAAAATATCATAGTTACTATATATTAAATTTAGGAATTTTCGGACAAGTGTAAATGGGTTTAAAAATTGTGTTTATGAATTTTTCATAAGATATATTATAATATATGGTTTTTAATGTAAGCAAAAATTAAAGTATAGTTGAATAATAAACTTTATAGGTTGAAAATATAATAAGACTAAACTAACATTTAATACATAATGTTAATAAATATTTTTGGGTATAAACTTTTAAGTGTAGTAGAAATTATATATATACATAAAAGAAATAAGATAGTAACTTAGGTTAAATCAAGGGATTAAACTAATCTACATTTATATTAATTATATAAAATTGAAGTTAAAATATTTAATTGAAACTAAGGAAAATACCTTATTTTATAAACCATATATTGGATGTAGATATGTGTAAAAGTTAATAGAAATAATTAAATAAAATAAAACTACATAAAGAATATCTTGAATAAATCCTAATATACATACATAAAAAGAAAAAAATAAAAGAAATAAAACACCTTATAAAAAATGGAACATGAAGGAATTAATAAGTTAAACTAAACCCATACATAATACTATTAAAAGAATATTATATGTGTAATACTCTGTATTTTCGTTTTTCAGATTTCATAACATAACATTCCGGTTTATGTTATTAATTATGTTATTTGGTGCTTTGTTTAGTTGATGGGTGTCGGAGTCATTGAATTAAAAGACAAGGGCAAGGAGGACAATTCCCTCACTGTAATCATGGTAAGCCCTTTTTAATTAATTAGCTGGGCAGTTTCTTATTTCCAATCACGATCAGTTCTCAAGTCCCGCTCTCTTTCTCTCTCGACAGTTTTTGAGCGCCTCTCTTCTCTCTTCTCCTGTGTGTTTGGCTGCGGAATCTGGTGCTGGTGCGGTGAGCTCTTGCTCGTTTCTTTTACTGTTGTGGTGTGGATTGTCATCCTCTGCTGAATCAGGTTGGTCTGGTTGTGAATTTATTAGTGTTCGGTCTCAGTTTTGGGTGGAACGTTTCTGATTTTGGGATGTCTGATGGTTGCTGAATTCAACGATTGTGTTGCTATTCGGGACTGCTGCGTTGTCGGGATCGTTCGCTGCTGGTGAAGTCTTCTCTGCGATTCTAGGTAAGTGGAGGATGGAATCGGGGTAGTTCGCTCACCCTCGGGGATGGATTTAATTGCGTTTTCTGATTTGTAAATTGTGTTGCAATGTGTGATTCCACTTCGGTTTTGTGTTGTTAATTGATTGGCTAAACCCCCGAGGGTACTGATTTACAATTATGTGAGTTTTGGTGAGTTTGTGATGATTTTGGTTCTCTTCTGCGCGTCTGTTCTTTCTGGAATTCGACAGTTTTGCGTTGTCCGAACTTCTGTCTGAACATGCAAGTTCAGACAGTTCATCGGGTGCATTTTGATTTTCGAGATTTTGAAGTGTCCAAACATCGGTCCGAACTTGTAAGGTCGACGCAAGTTCGGACCCGACGCGAGGACGAATTTTCATGTGAGTTTCGACGTCTGTCCGAACTTGCAAGGTCGAACGCAAGTTCGGACACGATGAGAGTTTTGGTTTCTGACTTTCGACTTACGTCCAAACTTCAAGGTCGGACGTAAGTTCGGACTTCGACGTTTTCACGGCCTCTGTTTCTCGACCTCTGTACGAACTTGCAAGGTCGGACGCAAGTTCGGACAAGCCACTGTTTTGGGCATAACTTCTCCGTTTTAGCTCCGTTTTGAATTCCGTTTGCGGGGTTGGATTCCCCTACTTGTGTACAAGCTTCTTATGCTGTTATATACATTTCCATGCACTTAAGATCTGTTTTGTGAGCTTTTGGTTTTGGGACCTAGTTACTTTGCTTCTGAGCCTTGGATAGTCGGGTCGGGCTGTCCCGTAGCATGCTGCGCAGGAATTCCTTCTGATTACACTCCTTAGGGTCTCCCTTAGGACGTTATTTGACCGACGGGTCTGTTAGCTGTCTCTACGGCTTCTGTTGTGGGATCTTCAGATCCATAGGACATTATGTGAGTCCTTCTGTTATGCTAGCGTGTTTCTAGTGTCCCACCTCTTTGTATCTGATTCTGAAAGTCCGACTATGATTTGACATGGTTTCTGCTCTGCCTTCTGATTTATGACTCCGTTCTGTCTGGCTGCTAATGATCACGTTTCCCTCTGTTTGTATAAACTTCTGCTTCTGTTTTGAGTGGGCTTCCTTGAGGAAGTCTTCTGCTTGCTGGGCTGTTTAGCTCACCCCTTTACTTTCTTGCAGATTGAGCTCGTGGGATCTTCTCTTCTTGTCCCCTTTTGGAGCTTCGTTTACTTTATGTTTCTTTAGACTTTGTTTGCTTTGCGCGTTGGACGCTTTGGAGCTTTTGTGTAGCCTTCGGGCCTTTCATTGTATTTGATTTATAAGTATTTGGATCTTGTAAACTCTTTCGGTATTTATACCAGTTCGATATTTGGTTTTGGGTTTGTTTTGCTCTAGAGCCTTGCAACGTTAGGTAGTAGACTCGCGGCGTGTAACGGCCCTAACTCCTAGGCCGGTTTTGGGGTCGTTACATTTAGTGGTATCAGAGCCAGGTTGCTCGTTCTTTGGTGTTTGTGGGGTTTGTCTGCATGTGTGGGTGTCTGAAAGGTCTACTGTATGATGCTTGATGGTTTCTGATTAATCTTGGTGTTTGTATCTTCAGTATGCCTCCCCGACGTGCAGGACGTGGTGCAGCTTCAAGCGATGCTCCCCAGGGGGACATCGCAGAGATTGTGCAGCAGGTGGTGACCCAGGTGCTGCAGACCGTAGGGGCCACTGCTGGCCAGGCGACAGGAGCCGGTAACGCGGGGGGCAGCAATGTGAAGGCGCTTCAGGAGTTCCTGAAGCTGAAGTGCCTTCTTTTGATGCTAGTGGCAACCCACAGGAGGCGAGCCACTGGATCACTGCGATTGAGGACCTTCTGCGGGTCATGGGGTGTGAGGAGGATCAGAAGGTTGGATTTGCCACATTCATGTTCCAGTCTGAGGCGAAGGAGTGGTGGAAGTCAGTTGAAGGGAAGTACCCCCACCTGTGGACTTGGGAGCAGTTTAGGGGCTGCTTCAATCAGCAGTTCTATCCCGATGTCTTCAGGGATCAGAAGATAGTTAAGTATGGGAGGCTTCGTCAGACGAAGGAGATGTCTGTGGATGATTATGTGCGAAAGTTCATTTCCCTCTCGAAGTTTGTGCCTGAGCCGGATGATAACCGGAAGGCGAGGAAGTTTGAGGCTGGTTTAAGGGGTGACATTCGAGCGGCGGTGGCGCCCTTTCGCCACAAGACATTCAGAGACGTGGCGGATGTGGCCTTGGTGGTGGAGTCTGAGCTGCAGGCAAGGCAGCGTTATGAGAAGAAGGACCAGAGGCCCGATAAGGGCAAGGAGCAGAAGAGGAAGGCCCATGTGGAGGAGCCTGTGAGGCGAGACCAGACTTCTTCCCAGAAGAAGTTTAGAGGAGACCGGGGATCTTCGTCATCTGCATCGCCTGCTGTGGCGAAATGTGCTGAGTGCGATCGCTTCCATCCTGGGCGTGAGTGCTACAGGAAGTCCGGAGCGTGCTTCAAGTGTGGTTCACTGGATCACCGCATTGCCCAGTGTCCACAGGCTAGAGGTGGAGCTGGCAGTGGCGGTTCTGAGGGCCGAGGTGCTGGCTCAGGGTCCGGGCAGAAGGCTGATCAGAAGAAGCCCCAGACCCAGGCACGTGTGTATACGCTAGCTGGTGAGCGAGACCATGACTCAGACAGAGTAGTGTCAGGTATTCTCCAGATCTCTTCTCAGCCAGTATTCTGTTTGTTTGATTCAGGAGCTACCCACTCCTTTGTGTCTGTTGATTTAGTGGGTAGTCTCGGGTTGTCTGCTGTGCCATGTGATGTTGACCTGTGCATTTCTAGCCCGTTGAGTGGTGTGCCTGCATGTGTGCTTGACTCTGTGTGTAAGTCTATTTCGGTAGTGGTCATGGATAGGAACTTGCCCGCTGATTTGATCCCTATGCATATGTCTTGCTTCGATGTGATTTTGGGTATTGACTGGCTAGCAGAGCACCATGCCCATATAGATTGTGCAGCTAGGAGGGTTTGTGTTTGATAGACCGAGTGAGACCCATTTTGCTTTTGTGGGGAACTTCATTCCTTGTGCTCCTGTGTTGGTGTCTGCTATGCAGGCAGTCCGTTCCTTGAGGAAGGGCTGCCAGGGTTTTCTCTGCTTTGTACCTGAGGTTAAGGAGGGATCCCGGTTGGAGGATATCTCCATTGTGCGTGAGTTTCCTGAGGTGTTCCAGGATGATGTGCCAGGGCTGCCACCTAATCGTGAGGGAGTTTTCTATTGAGTTAGCGCCAGGGACTCAGCCTATTTCGAAGGCCCCTTATCGTATGAGCCCGGCGGAGCTTAAGGTGCAGCTGCAGGATCTTCTGGATAAGGGCTTCATACGCCCCAGTGTGTCTCCATGGGGAGCACCAGTGTTGTTTGTGAAGAAAAAGGACGGCTCCTTCAGATTGTGTATTGACTATAGGGAATTTAATAAGGTTACTATTAAGAACCGGTACCCTTTTCCCCGCATTGATGACCTCTTCGACCAGTTAGCGGGAGTGACAGTCTTCTCGAAGATCGACTTGCGTTCTGGATATCATCAGCTGAAGATTAAGGTCGAGGATGTGCCTAAGTCCATTTAGGACCCGATATGGGCATTATGAGTTCTTGGTCATGCCTTTTGGTTTGACCAATGCCCCGTCGTTCTTCATGGATATGATGAATAGAGTTTTCAAGCCTTTCTTGGATTCTTTCGTAGTTGTTTTTATCAATGATATCTTGGTGTATTCCAAGAGTGCTGAGGAGCATCTGAGGATGGTTCTGCAGACGTTGAAGGAGAAGGAGTTGTATGCCAAGTTGAAGAAGTGTGAGTTCTGGTTGGACAGAGTTGTGTTCCTTGGCCACGTGGTTTCGAAGGATGGCATATCAGTGGACCTAGAGAAGATTAAGGCGGTTATGGAGTGGGTGAAGCCCACTAGTGTTTCTGAGGTGCGCAGTTTTCTGGGATTGGCTGGGTATTACAGGAAGTTCGTGGAGGGCTTTTCTAAGATCGTATCCCCCTTGACTCGTCTTTAGGAAGGATGTCAAGTTTGATTGGAGCGAGGCATGTCAGGAGAGTTCCAGGAGCTGAAGAAGAGGTTGACTTCGGCCCCAATTTTGACGTTGCCTTCTGGGACAGATGGCATTGAGGTGTTCTGTGACGCTTCCCACAGAGGGATGGGTTGTGTTCTGATGCAGCGGGGAAAGGTGGTAGTGTTATAACCCATAGTTTTCGCTGCATTTTATTTCGTCACAAGTGGCCTTACACTATTGTATTTTGGATTTAGGACATGGGCGTCCTTCTGATTAAAGACGACGCCGAAGAAGTCTTTTTCCTTTCCTTATTCTATTCCCGGTGAGGTTAATTCCTTAATTACTTTATTTCCTTTTCCTCTTAATTATTTTCCCTACCTTCTAATTACGTTCACACGATCTCAGTCACGCTCCTCTCCTTGCTCAGTTTGAAACCCTTAAATCGTTCCTCTCATCTCTACTCTCTCTCTCTCCCTCAACTGTTACGCTCTGTTCAACCTTTCAAGTCTTGCCAATTGGGGTTCTTCCTCGAATTCCGCTGTGGATTGTGCGCCGTTGCGAGATCCGGTTCTGAGTAAGGTAATCCACGTTGTTCATTCTCCTTCAATTCTGGAATTGGAATGTTACTTCTTGTCTGAATCCCTCCTCTGCAACCTGATTAGGAATCTGATTGTGCTCCGTCCCCTTGTCGGTTCTTCTGCTGTTGGATTGATCTGAGTATCGTGGACGACTGCAGGTATGGATTGTGGATTCTTCTGCGTTGACAGTTTCTGATTTGAGAGTTAGTTCTGATTTCGGTGTTCTTCAGTCTGTTCTTGATTACGTAGCTTCAGAGTTTGGGGTTGCATTTCCGGTCTGCGTTTAGGTATCTTCTTGGATTCGAGCTCTGCTGATCAGATTGGATTCGTCTCTGCTGTGATTGAGGTAGGTGGCTGATGGATTCGATTAGTGTGTTCAGCCTTGGGGCGTTTCAGATTCTAGTTTCAATGTGTGAATTGTCTCTGCGTTATGTATGAATCAGTCGTTTGCGTTGTTTTGATAACTACAAACCCCCAAGGTTGTTTTCTGCAAACTCATGATGTTTTGACATTGTTTTGGTGCTTCTGTTTGGTGAAAATCGCCTCTGTTTTCTGAGTTTTTCGGCGCGTCCGAACTTCCGTCCGACCTTGGAAGTTCGGACATGCCCTTCTGCGCTTTGTAATTTCTGAACTTTTTACCGTGTCCGAACTTCCGTCCGAGCTTCGATGTTCGGACGGGGTGCGAGGACGAGTCCGACTTACAAGTCTCGAGTGGTGTCCGAACTTGTAAGTCCGGACAGAAGTTCGGACACACTCATCCCCTTCTTCTGTTTTTGCTTCGACCTGTGTCCGAACTTCGTTGTTCGGACACATGTTCGGACATTACGCGTGTTTGATTTCCGAAGAACGTCTGAACATCCGTCCGAGCTTTGATGTTCGGACACCTCTGTCTCTGCCTCTGTTTTAAGGTTCGACTTGTGTCCGAACATTGACGTCCGGACACAAGTTCGGACGAGCTACTGTTTTGACCGTAACTTGCTCGTTTGAGCTCCGTTTTGACTTCCGTTTGCGGGGTTGGATTCCCCTTATGATTGTCAAGCTATCTATGTGCTTCCTGGTGCCTTTAGTGCACATATGCTTAATTGTTTTTAAGCTTCTGTTTTGGGACCTTGTTATCTCTGTGTCTGAACCTTTGGATGGCTGGTTTCGCTGTCTCGTAGCGCGCTATGTAGGATCCTTCTGTTCACGGGTGGTGTTCCCCATTCTATTCACAGGTGTTTCATCTGTTCTATTTACGAGTGAGGTTTCCTTGTTCTGTTCACGAGCTGGTTGCTCGTTCTGTCTGTATGCCGTGATCAACTAGTGTCCCGCTCTGTTTTCTGATTCTGTCTGCTTCTGACTCTGTTTAGTCCTTTGCTGTTTGGACTTCTGCTTCTGGTTTCTGACATGTTTATGGACTCCCTTCGACTCCTTCTGATTTGTTAACATTCCTAAAATGTTTTGAGCATGCTGGTTGATGAAGTTGGTCATCTACTGGGCATAGTTGTTTGCTCATTCCCCTACTCTATCTAACATTGCAGATTGATCAGCGAGGGTCACTCTGCTCAGCTCTGGAGTTTAGTTCTTTATGTTATTCGGAATTCTTTTGAGACATTTGTATTTGACTTTGAGCCTTTGGGCCTCTTCAGTTAGCTTCCGCTTTTGATATTTGTTTGGTGGGTTCTGTAATAACTTTTGGGATGTTACGACATCATTTTGATTATACTTTATTCAAGTATTCGTTTTGGGCATTGTTTGATTATCTGTTTAAGTTCGTTTATTAGAGCCTTGCGTTATTATGTAATAATACGCGGCGTGTAATACCCCTAACTCCTAGGCCAGTGTTTGGGGTGTTACATTTAGTGGTATCAGAGCTCTGGGTTCTAATCTGCTGGGATTTTAAGTTAGCCAGTCAGTCAGAAACGTCAGTGCTAGTGTCTGAGTTTAACTGCTTGCTGTTGGACTTTCAGAATGCCGCCAGGAGAGCTACAGGAAATGTTGTTGATGTTGTTCAGTAGTTTATGAAGTTGAAGCCGTCGTTCGATGGGGCAGGAGACCCCTAGGAGGCCAGTCATTGGCTGTCAGAGGTGGAGGACTTGCTGCGAGTCATGGGCTCTGAGGAGGAGCAGAAGGTGGATTTCGCCACCTTTTTTTTAAGGCCGAGGCTAAGGAATGGTGGAGGTCTGTGATGGGGAAGTTCCCACAGCCTTGGACGTGGGAGCAGTTCACTGGGGAGTTCAACAAACAGTTCTACCCCGATGTGTATAAGGACCAGCGAATCCTGGAGTATAATAGGCTTCGCTAGGGGCGCGATATGAGTGTGGAGGAGTATGTCCGTAAGTTTATCAGTTTATCTAAGTTTGCACCTGAGCCGGATGAGCATAGGAAGGCCAGGAAATTTGAGAGCGGCTTGAGGCCGGATATCCGTTCTGCGGTGACGCCTCTGCGTCACAAGACCTTCAGGGACGTTGCTGATGTCGCCCTGTTGGTAGAGGCTGATTTGAGAGGCCGCCAGTCTGGAGGGAAGGACCAGAAGAAGAAGCAGAGGTCCGACGAGAGCGACAGGAGGGATCAGTCTGCTTCTCAGAAGAAGCAGTCTACTGGAGACCGAGCTGGAGACCGCTTGGGAGACCGTTCGAGAGATAGAGGTGGTTCGTCTTCGTCAGCTCCCGCTCCGAAGTGCCGGGTCTGCGGCAAGTTTCACAGAGGTCAGGACTGCTACAAGAAGTCCGGAGCCTGCTTCAAGTGTGGATCCATGGAGCATAGGATAGCTGACTGCCCTCAGGCCGAGAGGAGCAGAGGTAGCTCTGGAGGTAGAGCTGGTGAGTCTGCTTCAGGGTCAAGAGATCAAGATCGGGCTTAGTAGAAGAAGCCCCAGGGCCAGGCCAGAGTGTACGCGATGGCTGGAGAGAGAGACCGATCGACTGACAGAGTTGTCACAGGTATTCTCCAGTTGTCTTCTGTTTGTTTGACTCTGGAGCCACCCACTCTTTTATTGCTGCTGAGTTGGTGGGTGAGCTCGGTTTGCCTGTTGTGCCTCTGGGTGTTGAGTTATGTGTGCATGGTCCATTAGTTAGGGACTCTTCTATGCTTCTGAATTCTATTTGTAAAGATAGTCCTGTGTTAGTCAGAGATAGGACTCTTGTGCTAACCTCATCCCGATGGAGATGACAAATTTTGATGTGATTATGGGCATGGATTGGCTTGTTGCGCACCATGCCCACATTGATTGTGCTGCTTCGAGAGTCACTTTTGAGGAGCCGGGTCAGCCCCGCCTAGTTGTAGTAGGGAATGGACTCCCGTGCTCGCCGCCAGTCATATCAGCTATGCAGGCGTTTCGCTTTCTGAGGAAAGGATGCCAGGGATATATCTGTGCTACATCTCTGAGGTTCGCAAGGATGCGAGGTTGGAGGAGATTCCAGTGGTCAGAGACTTCCCAGATGTGTTCCAGGATGACGTACCTGGGCTTCCCCCTATCAGAGAGGTGGAGTTCTCGATCGAGCTCGCACCTGAGACTCAGCCCATTTCTAAGGCCCCATACCGCATGGCGCCTGCTGAGCTCAAGGAATTGAAGGTTCAGTTGCAGGAGTTGTTGGACAAGGGCTTCATTCGCCCTAGTGTGTCGCCTTGGGGAGCGCCAGTGTTATTATTTAAGAAGAAGGACGGTAGCATGCGCTTGTGCATTGACTATAGGGAGCTCAACAAGGTTACCATTAAGAATAGGTATCCTCTCCCGCGCATAGATGACTTGTTTGAGCAGTTAGCAGGAGCTAAGGTGTTTTCGAAGATCGATCTGAGGTCCGGTTATCATCAGCTGAGGATTAAGGCAGACGACGTGCCTAAGTCCGCCTTCAGGACTCGTTATGGACATTACGAGTTCTTAGTGATGCCATTCGGTCTGACGAATGCGCCTTCTGTGTTTATGGACATGATGAACCGGGTGTTCAAGCCGTTCTTGGACCAGTTCGTCGTAGTATTTATTGATGATATCTTGGTGTATTCCAAGAGTGCCGAGGAGCACGAGGAGCATTTGAGGACCGTTCTCCAGACTCTGAGGGAGAAGGAGCTGTATGCGAAGCTGAAGAAGTGCGAGTTCTGGTTGGATCAGCTAGTATTCTTGGGACACGTTGTCTCCAAGGATGGTATCTCCGTGGATCCGGAGAAGATTAGAGCTATTACTGAGTGGGCCAGGCCTACTAACGTTGGAGAGATTCGTAGCTTCCTTGGATTAGCGGGCTACTATCGTAAGTTTGTGGAGGGCTTCTCCAAGCTAGTGATCCCTTTGACTCGTCTACTGCAGAAGGATGTGAAGTTCGAGTGGAGTGAGGCATGTGAGCTGTGTTTTCAGGAGCTGCAGAGGAGGTTGACGTCTGCACCGATTCTGACTCTTCCAGAGGGGACCGAGGGTCTAGAGGTGTTCTGTGATGCGTCCCATAAGGGACTTGGGTGTGTTCTGATGTAGCGTGGGAAGGTGGTTGCATATGGCTCTCATTAGCTTAAGCCATACGAGAAGAACTATCTGACCCACGACTTGTAGTTAGCTGTTGTGGTCTTTACGTTGAAGATTTGGAGGCACTACCTGTATGGAGCGGCGTGCAAGGTGTATACAGACCACAAGAGCCTCAAGTATCTGTTCACTTAGAAGGAGTTGAACTTGAGGCAGAGGAGGTGGCTAGAGTTGCTACACGATTATGATCTAGAGATCCTCTACCATCCGGGTAGGGCGAATGTGGTTGCTGATGCGCTCAGTAGGAGGGGTCCGTCTGGAGCCGTTTGTGCTTTGTCTGGTGTGCAGAGGTCTGCTCTCGAGTTACAGCGTATGGGTATCTGGGTCGTCCGTCCAGAGAGATCTGGGTCGTCCGTCCAGAGAGATCTGGGTCATCCGTCCAGAGAGATCTGGGATGTTAGCAGCGTTGCAGATTCAACCTACCTTGATCGACCGGATCAAGGCCAGTCAGGAGCTCGACGCTGGGTTGAGTAAGATCAGAGATGGGATTGCTTCTGGTCAGGAGTCTGAGTTCAAGGTTTCAGAGGATGGCTGCTTGAGGTTCAGAGACCGTATTTGTGTGCCGGCAGACGACGCTTTGAGACGTGAGATCATGCAGGAGGCTCATGGAGCTCCATACTCGGTACACCCAGGAGGTGTGAAGATGTACCGGGACCTACGTGAGACATTCTGGTGGAGCAACATGACGAGGGACATTTTAGACTTTGTATCCAGATGTCGGACCTGTCAACAGGTCAAAGCCAAGCATCAGAGATCAGCTGGTTTGCTTCAGCCTCTTCCCGTTCCAGAGTGAAAGTGGGAGAGCGTCGGTATGGACTTTGTTATGGGACTACCTAAGACTCCGAGGGGATTTGATGTAGTTTGGGTGATAATGGATAGACTCACGAAGAGTCCTCATTTCTTGCCTATCAGGAAGACTTTCAATTTGCATCGCCTAGCGCAGTTGTATATGGATGAGATAGTGCGCCTTCATGGAGTTCCTGCTTCTATTGTGTTTGACAAAGACCCACGCTTCGTATCCAGATTCTGGCAGAGTTTGCATCAGGCTATGGGGACAAAGTTGTCTTTCAGTTCAGCATATCATCCTCAGTCAGATGGTCAGACAGAGAGGACGAATCAGGTTCTTGAGGACATGCTCCGAGCATGCGTGCTTGACTTTGGAGGCAGCTGGGACCAGTTCGTTGCTTTGATAGAGTTCGCATATAATAACAGCTTTCAGACTAGCATCGGGATGGCCCCGTTTGAGGCTTTGTATGGCAGGAGGTGCAGATCACCCATCTGTTGGGATGATCTGAAGGAGAGAGCAGTTGTTGGTCCGGACTTGGTTGAAGATGCTGTAGCTAAGATTCAGTCTATTAGAGAGCGCTTGCTTGTGGCTCAGAGTCGTCAGAAGAGTTACGCCGATCAGAGGAGACGACCTCTAGAGTTTGAGGTGGGCGACCATGTGTATCTGAAGGTGTCTCCAGTTCGGGGAGTTGTTCGGTTTGGGAAGAGAGGCAAGCTTAGCCCTTGCTTTGTGGGTCCATTTGAGATCCTGGAGAGGATTGGACCAGTTGTCTACCGTTTGGCTTTGCCACCATCGTTGGCAGGTGTTCACAGTGTGTTCCACGTGTCTATGCTGAGGAAGTACATTCCGGACCCGTCGCATGTGATAGAGTTTGGTCCGCTTCAGCTTAGGGAGGACTTTACCTTTGAAGCAGCTCCTACGAGGATCCTAGCTCGACATGTTCGTAAGCTCAGGAGTAAGACCATGCCCTTGGTGAAGGTGCAGTGGTCGGGTCAGTCAGAGGAAGAGGCGACTTGGGAGGTCGAAAGCGAAGTGCGTTCTAAGTTTCCCGCCCTCTTCGAGCAGTAGGTATGTTTTACTTTCGAGGATGAAATTCTTTTAAGGGGGAGGTGATGTTATAACCCATAGTTTTCGCTGCATTTTATTTCGTCACAAGTGGCCTTACACTATTGTATTTTGGATTTAGGACATGGGCGTCCTTCTGATTAAAGACGAGGCCGAAGAAGTCTTTTTCCCTTCCTTATTATATTCCTGGTGAGGTTAATTCCTTAATTACTTTATTTCCTTTTCCTCTTAATTATTTTCCCTACCTTCTAATTACGTTCACACGATCTCAGTCACGCTCCTCTCCTCGCTCAGTTTGAAACCCTTAAACTGTTCCTCTCATCTCTACTCTCTCTCTCTCAACTGTTACGCTTTGTTCAACCTTTCAAGTCTTGCCAATTGGGGTTCTTCCTCGAATTCCACTGTGGATTGTGCGCCGTTGCGAGATCCGGTTCTGAGTAAGGTAATCCACGTTGTTCATTCTCCTTCAATTCTGGAATTGGAATGTTACTTCTTGTCCGAATCCCACCTCTGCAACCTGATTAGGAATCCGATTGTGCTCCGTCCCCTTGTCGGTTCTTCTGCTGTTGGATTGCTCCGAGTATCGTGGACGACTGCAGGTATGGATTGTGGATTCTTCTGCATTGACAGTTTCTGATTTGAGAGTTAGTTCTGATTTCGGTGTTCTTTGGTCTGTTCTTGATTGCGTTGCTTCAGAGTTTGGGGTTGCTTTTCCGGTCTGTGTTTAGGTATCTGCTTGGATTCGAGCTCTGCTGATCAGATTGGATTCGTCTCTGCTGTGATTGAGGTAGGTGGCTGATGGATTCGATTAGTGTGTTCAGCCTTGGGGCGTTTCAGATTCTAGTTTCAATGTGTGAATTGTCTCTGGTTATGTATGAATCAGTCTGTTTGCGTTGTTTGATAACTACAAACCCCCAAGGTTGTTTTCTGCAAACTCATGATGTTTTGACATTGTTTTGGTGCTTCTGTTTGTGTGAAAATCGCCTCTGTTTTCTGAGTTTTTCGGCGCGTCCGAACTTCCGTCCGACCTTGGAAGTTCGGACATGCCCTTCTGCGCTTTGTAATTTCTGAACTTTTTACTGTGTCCGAACTTCCGTTCGAGCTTCGATGTTCGGACGGGGTGCGAGGACGAGTCCGACTTACAAGTCTCGAGTGGTGTCCAAACTTGTAAGTCCGGACAGAAGTTTGGACACACTCATCCCCTTCTTCTATTTTTGCTTCGACCTGTGTTCGAACTTCATTGTTCGGACACATGTTCGGACATTACGCGTGTTTGATTTCCAAAGAACGTCCGAACATCCGTCCGAGCTTTGATGTTCGGACACCTCTGTCTCTGCCTCTGTTTTAAGGTTCAACTTGTGTCCGAACATTGACGTCCGGACACAAGTTCGGACGAGCTACTGTTTTGACCGTAACTTGCTCGTTTGAGCTCCGTTTTGACTTCCGTTTGCGGGGTTGGATTCCCCTTCTGATTGTCAAGCTATCTATGTGCTTCCTGGTGCCTTTAGTGCACATATGCTTAATTGTTTTTAAGCTTCTGTTTTGGGACCTAGTTATCTCTGTGTTTGAACCTTTGGATGGCTGGTTTCACTGTCTCGTAGCGCGCTATGTAGGATCCTTCTGTTCACGGGTGGTGTTCCCCGTTCTATTCACAGGTGTTTCATCTGTTCTGTTTACGAGTGAGGTTTCCTCGTTCTGTTCACGAGCTGGTTGCTCGTTCTGTCTGTATGTCGTGATCAACTAGTGTCCCGCTCTGTTTTCTGATTTTGTCTGCTTCTGACTCTGTTTAGTCCTTTGCTGTTTGGACTTCTGCTTCTGGTTTCTGACATGTTTATGGACTCCCTTTGACTCCTTCTGATTTGTTAACATTCCTAAAATGTTTTGAGCATGCTGGTTGATGAAGTTGGTCATCTACTGGGCATAGTTGTTTGCTCATTCCCCTACTCTATCTAACATTGCAGATTGATCAGCGAGGGTCACTCTACTCAGCTCTGGAGTTTAGTTCTTTATGTTATTCGGAATTCTTTTGAGACATTTGTATTTGACTTTGAGCCTTTGGGCCTCTTCAGTTAGCTTCCGCTTTTGATATTTGTTTGGTGGGTTCTATAATAACTTTTGGGATGTTACGACATCATTTTGATTATACTTTATTCAAGTATTCATTTTGGGCCTTGTTTGATTATCTATTTAAGTTCGTTTATTAGAGCCTTGTGTTATTATGTAATAATACGCGGCGTTTAATACCCCTAACTTTTAGGCCTGTGTTTGGGGGTGTTGCAGGTAGCGTATGGGTCACGTCAGCTGAAGCCGTACGAGAAGAATTATCCTACCCATGATTTGGAGTTAGCTGTTGTGGTCTTTGCCTTGAAGATCTGGCAGCACTATTTGTATGGGGTGACGTGTAAGGTCTACACGGATCACAAGAGTCTCAAATACCTGTTCACGCAGAAAGAACTGAATTTGAGACAACAGCGTTGGTTAGAGCTTCTGCATGATTACGACCTGGAGATCCTCTACCATCCAGGTAGAGCAAATGTTGTAGCTGACGCGTTGAGTCGTAGGGGTGCTCCTGGGTTTGCTTGTTCTTTGTCAGGGGTTCAGAGGTCTGCTATTGAGCTTCAGCGCATGGGGATTTGGGTTGTCAGGTCCGACAGTGCTGGGATGATTGCTTCTATTCAGGTTCAGTCTACTTTGATTGAGCGGATTAGAGATGGGCAGAAAGCTGATGCTGAGTTGTGTAAGATTCGGGAGAAGTTGTCAGGTTATCAGGAGTCAGAGTTTTCTGTGTCCAGCGACGACTGTCTACGCTTTAGAGGCAGAGTCTATGCGCCTAGTGGAGGCGATCTTAGGCGAGAGATTATGCAGGAGGCTCATGGAGCTCCTTATTCTGTGCACCCAGGAGGGGTGAAGATGTACCGGGACCTCAGAGAGTCCTTTTGGTGGGCGAATATGAAGAGGGAGATCTCTGATTTTGTGGCTCGTTGCCAAACCTGTCAGCAGGTGAAGGCTGAGCATCAGCGGCCTGCGGGTCTTCTGCAGCCTCTTCCCGTTCCTGAGTGGAAGTGGGAGAGTGTTGGTATGGACTTTATTGTGGGGCTTCCAAGGACATCTTCTGGGTACGATGCGTTGTGGGTGATTGTGGATCGGTTGACGAAGTCAGCCCATTTCTTGACTGTGAGGAAGACTTTCATCCTGGAGCGCCTGGCTCGGCTGTATGTAGATGAGATTGTGAGGCTGCATGGTGTGCCGGTGACGATCGTTTCGGACAGGGATCCGAGATTTGTATCTCACTTCTAGCGTAGCCTGTATAAGGCTTAAGGGACGAATTTGGCTTTCAGTTCAGCATATCATCCTCAGACCGATGGACAGACGGAGAGGACGAACAAGATTTTGGAGGACATGTTGAGGGCTTATGTGCTTGACTTCGGAGGTAGCTGGGATCAGCATGTGACTTTGATTGAATTCGCCTACAATAATAGTTTCCAATCGAGTATTGGGATGGCCCCATTTGAGGCACTGTATGATAGGCGCTGTAGATCCCCCATTTGTTGGGATGATCTGCGAGAGAGGGCGATTGTGGGTCCTGAGTTGGTGCAGGGAGCTGTGGACAAGGTCAAGACTATTAGGGAGCGTCTGTTGGTTGCTCAGAGCCGGCAGAAGAGTTATGCAGATTAGAGGCGCCGTCCGCTTGAGTTTCAAGTTAGGGACCACGTGTATCTGAAGATTTCTCCAGTTCGTGGGGTTGTTCGTTTTGGTAAGCGAGGGCAAGCTGAGTCCTCGGTTCGTGGGCCCTTTGAGGCGCTTGAAAAGGTTGGGGCCGGTGGCTTACAGATTGGCATTACCACCAGCTCTAGCAGGAGTGCATGACGTGTTCCATGTGTCGATGCTCAGGAAGTATCTGCATGATCCTTCGCATGTGATTGACTATGGTCAGCTTCGACTCGAGATGATTTCACTTATGAGGCAGTTCCGGTTCATATTTTAGCTCGTGATGTTCGCCGACTGCGTAGCAAGACACTGTCTATGGTCAAGGTGCAGCGGTCGGAGCAGTCTGAGTGCGAGGCGACGTGGGAACTTGAGGAAGAGCTGCGTGTCAAGTTCCCTTCCCTTTTTGAGCAGTGAGGTATGTTGAATTTCGAGGACGAAATTCCTTTTAAGGGGGGAGTGATGTAATACTCCGTATTTTCGTTTTTCAGATTTCATAACATAACATTCCGGTTTATGTTATTAATTATGTTATGTGGTGCTTTGTTTAGTTGATGGGACGTCGGAGTCATTGAATTAAAAGACGAGGGCAAGGAGGACAATTCCCTCTCTGTAATCATGGTAAGCCCTTTTTAATTAATTAGCTGGGCAGTTTCTTATTTCCAATCACGATCAGTTCTCAAGTCCCGCTCTCTTTCTCTCGACAGTTTTTGAGCGCCTCTCTTCTCTCTTCTCCTGTGTGTTTGGCTGCGGAATCTGGTGCTGGTGCGGTGAGCTCTTGCTCGTTTCGTTTACTGCTGTGGTGTGGATTGTCCTCCTCTGCAGAATCAGGTTGGTCTGGTTGTGAATTTATTAGTGTTCGGTCTCAGTTTTGGGTGGAACGTTTCTGATTTTGGGATGTCTGATGGTTGCTAAATTCAGTGATTGTGTTGCTATTCGGGACTGCTGCGTTATCGGGATCGTTCGCTGCTGCAGATTGGTGAAGTCTTCTCTGCGATTCTGGGTAAGTGGGGGATGGAATCGGGGTAGTTCGCTCACCCTCGGGGATGGATTTAATTGCGTTTTCTGATTTGTAAACTGTGTTGCAATGTGTGATTCCGCTTCGTTTTTGTGTTGTTAATTGATTGGCTAAACCCCCGAGGGTACTGATTTACAATTCTGTGAGTTTTGGGTGAGTTTGTGATGATTTTGGTTCTCTTCTGCGCGTCTGTTCTTTCTGGAATTAGACAGTTTTGCGCTGTCCGAACTTCTGTCCGAACATGCAAGTCCGGACAGTTCATCGGGCGCGTTTTGATTTTCGAGATTTTGAAGTGTCCGAACCTCGGTCTGAACTTTTAAGTTCGGACCCGACGCGAGGACGAATTTTCGTGTGAGTTTCGACGGCTGTCCGAACTTGCAAGGTCGGACGCAAGTTCGGACATGATGAGAGTTTTGGTTTTTGACTTTCGACTTACGTCCGAACTTCAAAGGTCGGACGTAAGTTCGGACTTCGACATTTTCACGGCCTCTGTTTCTCGGCCTCTGTCCGAACTTGCAAGGTCGGACGCAAGTTCGGACAAGCCACTGTTTTGGGCATAACTTCTCCGTTTTAGCTCCGTTTTGAATTCCGTTTTCGGGGTTGGATTCCCCTACTTGTGTACAAGCTTCTTATGCTGTTTATATGCATTTCCATGCACTTAATATCTGTTTTGTGAGCTTTTGGTTTTGGGACCTAGTTACTTTGCTTCTATGCCTTGGATAGTCGGGTCGGGCTGTCCCGTAGCATGCTGCGTAGGAATTCCTTCTGATTACACTCCTTAGGGTCTCCCTTAGGACGTTATTTGACCGACGGGTCTGTTAGCTGTCTCTACGGCTTCTGTTGTGGGATCTTCGGATCCATAGGACATTATGTGAGTCCTTCTGTTGTGCTAGCGTGTTTCTAGTGTCCCACCTCTTTGTATCTGATTCTAAAAGTCCGACTATGATTTGACATGGTGTTCCGCTCTGCCTTCTGATTTATGACTCCGTTCTGTCTGGTTGCTAATGATCACGTTTCCCTCTGTTTGTATAAACTTCTGCTTCTGTTTTGAGTGGGCTTCCTTGAGGAAGTCTTCTGCTTGCTGGGATGTTTAGCTCACCCCTTTACTTTCTTGCAGATTGAGCTCGTGGGATCTTCTCTTCTTATCCCCTTCCGGAGCTTCGTTTACTTTATGTTTCTTTAGACTTTGTTTGCTTTGCGCATTAGACGCTTTGGAGCTTCTGTGTAGCCTCTGGGCCTTTCATTGTATTTGATTTATAAGTATTTGGATCTTGTAAACTCTTTCGGTATTTATACCAGTTCGATATTTGGTTTTGGGGTTTGTTTTGCTCTGGAGCCTTGCGACGTTAGGTAGTAGACTCGCGGCGTGTTACGGCCCTAACTCCTAGGCCGGTTTTGGGGTCGTTACAATATGAGGCGGTATTAAATTATGGTTATTAAACTTAAAGAGTTATCTTTGAACTTCTAAGATTTATATATACCATATTAAAATACATGTACAATATTATTTGCCAATGATCAGGATGTAAATCTATAATTTAGTTAAGTAATTAATAAGTTAGGACTAAGGAATATTTGTAATTAGGTTACATAAAATGTTACACCAAATAGATCTTATTATATAATTAATAATAAGTAAATGAAATACTTTTACTTCTAAATGTGAAGTGGATTAGTAAGTCTAGATTTAGTAATTTCATAACATTTATAGTATTGAATCATTAAAAGGATTATGATATAAAACTAGATTAAACTATGATTAGGAAATTAATCTAAATAATAATCTTTAAGCCATATGAAATACATTTATAACATTAATTACCAATACTTAGGATGTGAGTTTATAATTAAGTGATGTGTTTAGTAGTTAGAATTTATAAAAAGGTTTATAAATAGAAATTAGATACTTAAAACCTTTGAACCTTTATTTAGAGGAAACTAAGTTACATAAGAGATTATATTGATTTACCTTTTGACACTGGAACATGTTAATATGCCGTTTGAATATAAGGTATGATGATTTTTCGGAATAAATGATCTTATTAAATAGTTGACAATTTCACTTATGAATAAGAATTTGATTCTTCAATGAATTCTACCTTAAGTTAAGATATATTGTCCATCCTAAATACAATAAAGGAAATTAATTTATTAAGTTATTCCTTTGAAACCTTAGGTTTTGTAAACAACTTAAGATGTATTTGAGACTTAAGTTTATTGAAGTTTAGTATAAAAGGATTATACGTAGTCTATGGAGGGAATATGTGTTAAAATAAAACATTTAGGAAATTAAATGTAAGCAAGGATACATAAAAGGTTATCTTAAAACGCCTTATTATATAGTTAATGATAAAGTAAATAATATACCTTGGGAATACTAAATGTAAGAGTTCAATAAATCTAAGTTAACTATAATATAGTTATTCTAGATGAGAAGCAATTTAACATCTTATGATAAGATTATTAGATGGTTTTAATAAAAGTCATTCTGAACTAAACATAAGATAAATGAGTTTAGTAACTCAATTAAGGTATAATAAAATGCATCTACAACACTATGATTCCAATATACAGGATGTAGATCTTAATTAAGTTAAGGCGAAAACTTAATCATAATGGATTATCTAGTAGATATTGGTAAAATACATAATCATTACATTGTGAAATAAAAGTATAGTATTATAAGATAAACCCATCATAAGTCATAATACGATGTTTATCCTAAAGTAAGAATAAAGGTATTGAGCCTAAGAATTATTATTGAGATTCTAAGATTAATTGAGTAATATAAATCGCACTTATGATATAAAGGTCTCAAAAGTCTTGAATGTGAGAGTTACGGTTAAGTATTAGTAAAGTGGATAAGAGTGGAACAATTAACAAGTGTTAATAAAATACATTCCTTGGTCTTACAACCTTGGGCTATACAATCTTCTAAAATACGTCAACGGTTATACGTAACATTTAAGCGAGGGCTTACAAGATAATTGGGATTTAGAAATAAGAGAGAGGAATTTATTTAAGTTTAACTTAGGCTACAAGTTATTGATGATAGACTATCTTTAATGTTCCTTAGAGTGTTGTTGAATGTTTGCACGAGTCTACTAGAACTGCTACAACGTTAATCAGGTACGATTTCTTGTACTCAAATACTTTTGCTAACGGGATTTATGGAATGTTTTGGAAAACGCTAACTGAGCTTGAATGGATTTCAAAGGAAACTGTTTGTGTGGCTAACTCAGCTTGATGTGACTAACTGAGCCTTGAATGTGAAACTTACATGGCTATTGGTTCCTTCTATTTGGTTGTTTCATTAGACATTAACTGCCTAGGGTTTACGCTTCTGCACTCTTTAGGACTGAGTGTTTTGGTATTGCTCTGGTGCAGTTAATGATCTAGTGGGAATATGGAAAAGGTCAATCTTGGTAAATTCTTCCTTTGGCTCTAGATATTGTTTCATTCATGAGCTGAGTCTTTGGTGTGACGTGCGCGCGTCTTCATTGGTAACAGTGAGGGGTTGTATATCCCCTGTCCTAAAAGGACGTTGTAAACAGTGAGGGGTTGTATATCCCCTGTCCAAAAGGACGTTGTAAACAGTGAGAGCTGTATATCCCTTGTCCTAAAAGGACGTACTTGGCGGTGGGGGCCATCTCTCCCAATTGGTTTTATTCCACTCTTGAGTTGTTGGTTCTTGGATATCTTCTTTCATTCCTAGTCCTTGTGACTACTCGGGTCTTTCTACTCCTAACAGGAACTGAATCTAACACAAGCAATGGATGTTCACTAACAGATGTTGTGATTTCTTTTAATTGATTAACTTTAACTTTTTGTTATTTATCTCTTGTCAACCTTGACTTGGTGATTTTAGGTGCCTTGTTCCTCTGTTCTGTTTTAAGTTGTTTATCTTCAAGTTATTGTTTATTAAAGAGTTTTATTATAAGTTTGTTTTGGAGAATCGTACCAGTTCCATTCCAGGAAACTGACTCACCCCTGTTGGGGTAGGCTGCTTGGTTTCATCTTGCTGGTACGAGTTGATATACAGGTGGCCACGAAGAGAATGAGTGATTAGGATGGGATTAGGTTTGGTGGAGAGTTAATGTATTTTATTACTATTATGTTTACGTTTAAGTTTTCTTGTGGTTCAGACCGTAGCTTTTGAGATTTTATAAGTTGTAATTGGTGAGGTTTGGTGCAGGGTGTTTGGAACCCGATGATCTGTAAATGCCATAGTATTTTGTTTTCCGCTGCATTTTTGTTTAATAGGGGCGTTACACAATGTATTGATACTCTAACCCAGTCCTATCTAGCTCACCAACTCTGTAGCACTTACACACTGCTAAGTCTGATCCACACTTGCCCATATTATCTCTATCTTTTCTCTCGTACATGCTTACTTACATATGGAATAAATGCAAGTATATATACATGGTTATTAGGATGTAACTACCGTCCTATTAATCCCTAGACTTCTAGGAGTCGAGTACAACTTCGATTATTCACATAACAGCCACACTAGACTTGCAGAGATTCTTCAACTTGATCTAGAGGCGTGGACTACGTGTCACCTCATGGTTGGTCAAGTTGGCGGCAACCCTCTTGATAGGTCGATCACCACTTGTGTGCCCCACTTGCCTGATTCTGTTTGGCTCATTAAATGCTCATAAATGCCCTCTTCTGAATTCATTATGGCTATGTAATGATGTTCATTTATAGCCTTGTTATCTTGTGCATTAATGAACTTCTCCTTTTGTCGTAAGCTTGTTGTGAACAAGTTGCTTATATGGATGTATGTGTCTTATCTGAAAGTGTCGATCATTTGCAGTCTCTTGTCTTTGTTTTTCATCTTTAGGCATGAGAGATATCTTCGTGCGGTGTCTAACTGGTTGTCTGTGTTAGAAGTTCTACGGAGCTCTCGCAAACAGGTGCCCGACAGGTTGGGCACATGCCGTGGATTGAGCGCGCTTGCAATCTTGCGTGCTAAGCCACTCATTTACCTGTCTATCTGAATCATGAATCTTGACAAATGCATTAGATAGACAACACAAGGTTTCCCAATCATCAAAACTAAAGGATCTTGTCTTAACACGACGCCCGTTGCAAATGGCGTGCGCTGGTGTGCGTAAGACGTGAACGGCGCGGGCGCTGATAACAAATGAGGCGCGCCGGCGCCCACGGAGAGGGGACGGCTCCGGCTCCGGCTCCGGCCTTCGTCTGCTACTTGGGAACCCATTTTTTGCTTTTTTTCATACATTTTTTTAACAAATTCTTACTATATTTGTATGTAAATTGCTAAAATAACAAGAAAAAATACCTCAGAATGAGCCCCTCGTGAGTACTCCTCACTGCTAACATCATCTACATATTCATGTATTTCCGGAAAGCCACCTTCGTTATTTCCTCCATCTTTTTTACTCTTCTTCTTACCGAAGATTTTTTTCTTCAAACCTTCGAAAACAATATCCTCTCTTTATCTCTCTAACTATAAGATTTCTAAATTTGAATATGATTTCATAACGTATGAACTTCCTTTATATAATAAAATTTGGATGCACCTCATAATATGTCATAAATTGTGAATAAATATCATAATTTTTAAAAGATATTAAAAAATGAACAAAATGATCATTTTCCGACTAAACGAAGTGAAATCATGAAGATTGAACGTATTGATTCTATATGTTCCAACGACTATTTTTTATTTGTAAAGCAATCACGTGTCTGATGATCGCCTTGTTTACAAGTAAAGAAACACCTGTTGAAAAATATCCTAGACATATACCTGATGTAGGAATTAATTGAGTTTTACTTTTTTTTTATAATTATAGGTACATGGCCTAGAGTGCTGCAAGGGCAAATCAAACAACACCGACTCGACTCAACTCTTACATACCTTTCTAATCCTACCTTACACAGACATTACACGGGACATCTTACTATAAAGCCTAGAGATCTTGTTCTAGGGACCTTCCTTGACCTCTTCTAACAACCTTTCCCTTGCATCTTTGACGATATGACGGACATGCTCGTTCTTGGGACCGTCCTACACGCCACTCCATTCCTCTTCCAGGCTGGGTAATCGGAGAGTAAACTCCTTTCCCTTACCACCGTCCTTCACGACGCACCTTCATTGACCTCTTCTTACAACCTTTCCCTTGCATCTCTGACGATATGGCCGCTGGGTAATCAGAGAGTAAACTCCTTTCCCCACCACCGTCCTTCACGACACTTCATTCCTCCACCAGGTTAGGTAATCGGAGAGAAAACTCCATTCACTACTATAATAAATAAAGAAAACTGATAAAAACGTTATTTAGAAATTTATAAACTTCCTCTTGATGTACAGTGACAAACCCTTTTTGATTTTATTTTTTGAAAAAACCCAATATTAATATCGAGTGCTAGCTCCAGCTCAACTTCCCCCATACAGTACTGTAGTAAGAGATGCGTGAATTCATGACCAAAGGTGATAACTTGCAAACTAGACATGTTTGAAATAGTGACGAAAATGGGGAGTGGGTCTACATGTGATGATCTAGGTAGCATGCAAATATGCAATTATCGATCGTAGACGTGACCTGATGTTAGAGGTGGTAGTGCATGCGCCTCTAATGACCAACCAAACAGTTCGCATGCTTCTATTACTGCCACTCATGGTGATCCATTATCAAAGTGAGAAAAATGACTTCCCTTCCTCCATCTAGCTTCTTCGTCAATCCGCCATAAACTAAACCCATCATAATTCGTGCTCATCTTATACTACTACTACTATATGATTATGTTACAAATAGAAAAAAAAAAAAGAAAAAATGATAATTGATGTCAAATTAAGCAACGTTGCATTTACTCTCATATGGATGGTTGGTCTTTTCTTCTACTATAGGGTTATGGTATGTATAGGTATATGCTCCGTGACTAGCTTAGCTAGCCTGTTCTCATGTGTCCCATCCATCCATTCATCCGTCCATAATCAACATTATCATTAACCTCGCCTCATGTCAGCCTAAAAGCGTGACTCTCCTCTCCTTCTGTTCTGTCTCCGCCTGCGTCTGATAACATAACACACCTCTCTCGCCTTGTCTCGTCGTCTTGTAAGTAGTGTCGTAGGCACAGCCTGACCGCTTTTACTGACAAAACAACACAATACTACTACCTCCGTCCCGTCATAACTGTCCTGTTTGCTTTTTGGCACGTTTTTCCACCTCAATATTAAATATATAAAGTAAAATAATTTTATAAAACTAAATTTTGTATTATATAGTTTATCATGTAAGGAATCATATGCAAAACTTAATTTTTCAAAATTAATTTATCTTATATGTTAAAAATTGAAGTCAAACGACATATCCAAATAGTAAATAGAACCAACAAAATAATTAGTGTTTCCCATGCTTCACTGGAATAAACGACGTCGTCCGTTATTTAGGAAACATGAAAACATCCTCCCAATAATCTTTTCTCTTTCGTTCGTACTTGGTGGATAGGAGTAGGAGTGGAAATCTAGCCCCACTAGAAGATGACGTGGCCCCACTCATTTATACTCTACTCGATTTTTTCCTGATTTCCACTAAGCACTGGGACAAAATTTAAAGTTTTTCGTCAGAGCACATTAATCAATTTAATCATCTTTTTTCTAATAGCATAACATATTTAGTCATCATTATTTGAAGTCAATTAGTGGTGCTTTTAGTATTTTATGTAAAGATACTCTCTCTAATGTTGTTTATTCGTGCTACTATATAAATTACTACTAGTGCTTTCCAATACCATAACATCAGCTTCGGGAACCAAAAACTAGTTGAAGAAAGAGGCCACCTCTCTTCGATCCTATCAAACGGACGACATCACATTACCGAAGACCAACACAACTCTTCTCCGCCCTCCGATCTTTCTGTCTCCATCTTGAAGGTCTCCCCTCACTGTTCTCTTGTCGTCTCCCTAGTTTCCAACCTCTTTCTCTTCTTCGTCCCCACCTTTCTTGCTGTTTGTTTTTCTCTCTCTTCTCACTCTTATCTTCTCAAGTTCAACCCACCATTTATTTACCAGTTAGTTACCACCACCACCACCACTACTCTATTCCTCCTGCAGTTGCAGTTACAGTGAGAATACTGCACTCCAGTACTCCAGTCCAGTTTATGCACAAATCAGATAAAATCAAAAGCGGTAAGCTATCTCCTTCCTTTCCCCCCTTTCGGTTCCCCTGCTATACTGGACATCCCCACGCTCTTACTCAACCCCTCTCTCTCTCTCTCTGAATCAAATCTCCTTCAACTTCCTTTATTCCCCCCTTCCTCTATGCATCCTCCCCTCTGAGAAACCAACACCACCACCATCACCCACTTTCCTAACAAAACTCCAAAAATGCTCCCCCCTCTCCTCTTCTCTTCTTCCTCCTCCTCTCCTCCCCACTCCCCGCCATCTCTATCAACCAAGAAGGCCTCTACCTCCAAACCGTCCAACAGGCCCTCGACGACCCCGACGGTTTCCTTACCGACACTTGGTCCGCCCGTGATGACACTCCTTGCCGGTGGCGCGGCGTCACCTGCAACAGCCTCAACACTGTCACCAAACTCGATCTCTCCGATGCCAACCTCGCCGGCCCGTTCCCCGCCACTGCGCTCTGCCGCCTCCGCAACCTCACTTACATTAACTTCTCCAACAATAATATCAACTCCACCCTCCCAGGACCCGACATCACCTCCTGCTCCTCCCTCTCACATCTCGACCTCTCCCAGAATCTCCTCACTGGCCAAATCCCCGGTCAGCTATCCTCCCTACCTGAACTCACATACCTCGACCTCTCTGGTAACAACTTCTCTGGTGATGTCCCCATTACCTTTCGCAACTTCCCAAAACTTCAAGTCATCTCTCTCGTTGACAATCTCCTCGATGGCGAGTTCCCTAACTTCCTCAGCAACGTGTCGACTCTCAGACAACTTAATCTCTCCTACAATCCGTTTACACCGACTGCCCTCGCTGACGAACTGATGAGTAATCTTGTTAGCCTCGAGAAGATATGGCTCACTAGTTGCAATTTAGTCGGTGAGATCCCGACTTCGCTCGGTGAACTGAAGAACCTCACCAATCTGGACTTGGCAACCAATCGACTCAACGGGTCGATACCCAGTTCCCTCACCAGATTAACCAGCATCGTCCAGATCGAACTCTATGACAACGACTTGTCTGGTCAGTTACCGGTTACTGGGTGGGGGGAACTCACTCATCTTCGATACTTTGACGCCTCCATGAATCAATTGACCGGAACCATCCCTGACGAATTAGCCGGCTTACCGCTTGCGTCTTTCAATCTCTATCAAAACAACCTTGAAGGTAAATTGCCAGCAAGCCTGTCCGATTCTCCCAACTTGTACGAGCTCAAGGTTTTCGGGAACCAGTTGACCGGCGCACTTCCAAGCAATCTAGGCTGGAAAGCGCCGTTGATTTTACTCGACGTTTCAAACAACTCGTTTACCGGTCCGATTCCGTCGACTCTGTGCTCGAAGGGGAAGTTAGAAGAGGTTCTGATGATAGAGAACTCCTTTTCCGGCGAAATTCCGTCGAGTCTAGGCGAATGCAGGAGCCTCCTCCGAGTTCGGTTGGGGAATAACCAATTGTCGGGTGAAGTCCCTGACTCTCTCTGGGCACTACCGCATGTCTCGTTGCTGGAGCTGCAGAACAATTCTCTCTCAGGTGGTATAGCGAAGACAATAGCATCCGCTTCCAATCTGTCGGTGCTTGCGATATCAAAGAATCGGTTCAGCGGTGAGATACCTCCCGAAGTTGGGTTCCTGGGCGAGTTGGTTAGTTTTGTGGGGAGTGAGAATCAGTTCTCTGGATCACTACCGTCCACAGTTGTGAATCTGGGTCGATTGAGTCAACTGAATCTGCATGATAACCAGCTCTCCGGCAAGCTTCCCAGCGGAATCGAGTCATGGAGGAAGCTGAACGAACTGAATTTGGCTAACAATCGTTTCTCGGGCGAAATTCCATCCGAAATCGGAAGTTTGTCAGTGCTAAATTACCTAGATCTGTCCGGGAATCTGTTCTCCGGTGGAGTCCCGTCCGATCTGCAGAATCTGAAGCTGAATCTGTTCAATCTGTCAAACAATCATCTCACAGGTCCACTCCCTCCCTTATTCGCTAAGGAGGATTATAAAAGCAGCTTCCTGGGAAACCCTGGTCTGTGCAGAGATAATTCCGGTGTATGTGAAAGTAGTGGAGAGAACAACAGAGGTAAAGGATACATGTGGGTCCTCCGATCCATATTCATATTAGCAGGGTTTGTGTTGGTTGTTGGGGTGTTGTGGTTCTACTGGAAATACAGGTCATTCATGAGTAACTCAAAGCGGTCAATTGACAAATCAAAATGGACGCTGATGTCTTTCCACAAGCTGGGTTTCAGCGAGTACGAGATTATGGACTGTTTAGACGAGGATAATGTGATAGGCAGCGGGGCGTCTGGGAAAGTGTACAAGGCTGTTCTAAGTAACGGGGAGGCAGTGGCTGTGAAGAAGCTGTGGAGCAAATCGAACAAGGTGGTTGACGGTGGTGGGGATGTAGAAAAGGGTCAGATAACTAAAGATGATGCGTTTGAGGCGGAGGTTGACACGCTAGGGAGAATAAGGCATAAGAATATCGTGAGATTGTGGTGTTGCTGTGCGACAAGGGATTGTAAGTTGTTGGTGTACGAGTATATGCCGAATGGGAGTTTGGGCGATCTGTTGCATAGTAGTAAAGCTGGGTTACTGGATTGGCCAACGAGGTATAGGATAACGCTTGATGCTGCTGAGGGATTATCTTATCTTCATCATGATTGTGTGCCGCCAATAGTTCATAGGGATGTGAAGTCGAATAATATATTGTTGGATGCGGAATTTGGTGCTCGTGTTGCTGATTTTGGTGTAGCTAAGGTTGTGGATGCGATTGGTAAAGGGAATGAATCAATGTCGGTGATTGCTGGTTCTTGCGGATATATTGCACCTGGTGAGTTGATTGGTAGTTTTAATTTTGTTACGCATCGAATGAGGAGTTTAGTAATTTTGTGTCTCTTGAATAATGAGAGATGGATCGGATGGATAGGTCAACGGATGAAGCAGAGGACGCTATTGCATTGCTTGGTCTTATTAAATATGCATTTGTTATGAATCAACCACCACCCTTGCATTACATTTACATGATTGATTGATCTCTATTCTTAAGTAGGAGTATTATAGTACTCCCTCCGTCCTGAATTGACCGTCTTGTTTGCTTTATGGCACGTTTTTTACTTCAATATTAAACATATAAGATAAAATAATTTTATAAAACTAAATTTTGTAACATATAGTTTATCATGTAAGGAATCATATGTAAAATTTAAATTTTCAAAATTAATTTATCTTATATGTTAAAAATTGAAGTCAAACGACATGTCCAAATAGTAAACAGGACGGTCAATTCAGGACGGAGGGAGTAATTGATATACTTGGATGGATGGATTATTATGCCTCTTATTAATAATTAGTTCAGTGTCCTGTCCGATCAAAATAATTGCCTTGAATTGAATATGGGTTCATTATGTCTGACATGACATCTTGTTTAATTTGTGTCTTACAAACAGAATATGCGTACACTCTGCGGGTAAACGAGAAGAGCGACACATACAGCTTCGGTGTGGTAATTCTAGAGCTAGTAACTGGAAAACGCCCAGTTGATCCAGAGTACGGGGAGAAGGATCTGGTGAAGTGGGTGTGTACCACACTGGATCAGAAAGACATCGAGCACATTCTAGACCCGAAACTTGACTTGTGCTTCAAGGAGGAGATAAGCAAGGTGCTCAACATTGGGTTATTGTGCACTAGTCCGCTGCCGATAAACCGGCCATCGATGAGGAGAGTGGTGAAGATGTTGCAGGAAGTAAGTGGGGAGAACAGCAGCAATAATAACAACCTGTGTAGTAGTAAGTCGTCTTCAAAGAGGGACGGGAAGTTGTCGCCTTATTATTATGAAGATGCTTCGGATCATGGTAGTGTAGCCTAAGCAAGTAAGAATCTTACAAAGAAGGGTAAAATACTTTTATTGGAGGACTCGAGCGTGATAGTATAATACTTAGTTAGAGAGGTTTGAATTGATTTGCAAATATTTGTGGAGTTTGGTTTGCTTGCAATCAGCTGCTTCAGGACAGAAATGGTAAATTATCTTTTGGTTGGTTCTGTAGCGCAACAGCTGCTTCTGGTGTTGAGGGAGAGAGAGTTCGTCGGTTTGGTTTCGTTTGGTTGGGAATGGGAATGGCTAAAAGTTGAAAAGGGAAAGTGAAATCCAAACAGTGAGAAGAATACGGGGAACCGCTTTGTCTCTTTCTCTCTGCAATGGTGTATTGTTATGCATTTAATATTATTGCAGTAAAATGAATGAATAGAAACGAGCTGAGCTGTGTTTTTTTTTGTTTGCCATCATTTTGTTACGGGCCTTTTGGTTTTCCGAATCGGGGAAGCAGCCTTGAAAATCGATCCAGTGCAGTGGAATTAATATTGCCTCTTTTTTTGTTTGTCGCTGTACATGTTTTACCCCAACTGTTCTCACTTAGTATAGTTGTAATGGTAACTCACAAAAAGGCTGTAATTTCCCTTTCCTCTTATAAGGGTTGTGGGTAAAAAGTTCCCACCTCTACTGGCACGGTGGAGCTGTGCTGGGATCATCATATTCATCCGCTTCTTGGTTTTTACTTAGTATTATTTCTGCATGCAAACAGGAGTAACAGAAAGAAAAAGAAACACTTTATGGTGGCAAAAGTGAGGTATGATAGCAGCACAGCGCAGGGGACAAAAAAAAAAAAAACTTGTAGTACATTAGGCAGGAAGGGGTGGTGAGTGGGTTGGTGATCTTAATGGCTGGAAAAGGGCTTTGGTCCCCTTAGCACAAAAATAGTTCTGACTTGTTCATACTGTGTACTCTGTCTGCACCTCTTTTCATTTACTAACCGCTGCTGTTAATGCCCTAAAGATGACAATATACAGATAGGCCTATTTAAAAATTGGGTAACATAGAATCAAAATCAAGGCATGCCTAGTTTTGCTCTTTTCACGTTGGTGCCCTTGTGGTCCTTTGTGGATGTCTTTGAAAATTCACAATATATCTTTAAAATTTTTAATAATTTACAATATATCTATTTCTTAAATTAAGGTATTATTAAAAAATTTTAAATTCATAAAATGCCCCTAATATATGATATGACCTTAAAGACTGATCATTGATATTTTATATTTCAAGTTTACGGTACGTCCCTTTTTCTATTTTATGCAAGAACATTCTATGAAATTTTATAAAAGAATACAGAAAAAGTAATAAACTTATAGGGATAACTAAACATGTAAAAAAATGATTTAAAAAAATATTAAATATGCACAAGAATTCAAAAACAACTTAAAAAGTAGAAATACTTACATTTTGTTAGATGTTAGTTTAATTTAGAAGATACCACTTTAATGATTAAACTCACAATATGCCCCTTTTATACATGAACATTTTATGAAATTTCATTAAAAAACTACAAAAAAAAGTTATAAAATTATACATAATAACTAAACATAGATAAAATTGATTGAAAAAAAATTTTTTAAATATTAAATATACACAAAAACTTCAAACAACTTAATTAAATAGAAAAACTTACATTTTACTAGATGTTAGTTTAATTTAGAAGAGACCACTTTAATTATTCAATTCATAATATATAATTTATAATACCACATATACTAATAAAATGAATAAAACAATAAATAATTAAATTAGTTAATATATGAATAAAAAGTTTTTTAAAATAATATAAAATATGAATATATATACAAATAACATACAAAATTATAGATATAATATATTACTAAAATAATTATACTATCATAATTTTGTATGTTTTATATTTGTAAACGTTTTAAAGTTTTAAAAACAGTAAAATAATTTAGAAGTTACAATATCTACTTAAATAATAAAAATTGAAATATTTATTGGTAGAATATTTTTTTTCTTTATTTTACTCATATAGGATTTTTACTGTAAGTTAACTACTCAAAGTATGATGAACTTAGGAAATAGTATAACATAAAATTTTCAAAAATTTTGATAATATTTTGATATAATTATTTTATGTAATTTGTAAATTTTAAATACTTTTTTACAATTTAGTATATTCTTAAATAGTTTACACTATATCTATTCATACTTCCACATTTGTTTTACAAATTTAGCCCCTATATTATTTAATTTAACTCAATATATACAATTTAACATATTGAAAAACGTACTAAATTATTAAAATATAATATATTATTTAGAATTTACACATAATTATATAAAAATATTATCAAAAAAATTCAAAAATTTTCATTTTATACTAATCTTTAAGCTCATGGTTATAGTAAAAACCCCTCTATGTAAAAAGAAATAAAGTATAATAATTTTATATAGCAATAATATATTTCATTTTTATGTTTTTCTATTAAAAATTGTAACTTCTAAAGAATAAATTACTATTTTGTATTATTTATATCTTTTTCAAATATAGTAACATATAAAGATATGATAGTTCAATTATTTTAGACAATGAAAAGAGAATTAGAGTTTTAAATTTTCGGATAATATTGCATATATTTTTGTTTATTGAAATTTGTAACTTTTAATAAGATATTATGTTTTTATGATTTTGTATGTTATTAAATTTATATATTTTAATATAATGTTTTTATTCGTATATCAACCAAATTAGTAATTTATTGTGTTTATTTATTTATTAATCGGTATGATATTATAAATTATATATTATAATTATAATTGTTAATCATCTTTTAAATTAAACTAACATCTAAGTAAGTATTTTTCTTTTTTAAAAAACTCATTGAAGTTTTGTGTATATATAATAGTTCAAAGTTGAAGCATTTTTCAATTTTAGGTAAGTTTTTGTTATTTTGAATAATTTTATGACTTGTTAAAATATATTTTTCAAAAAACATATTTTTTGTGAAATTTCATAAAATACCCTGAATAAATAAAGGGGTATATTGTGAGTTTGGAACATTGGCTGCGTTCGGGTGGGTTGTTTTGTGTTGTTTTGGTCTGGCTGTTTTGTGGTTGTTTTATATGTGGCAGTATATTATTGGAGTAGAACGTAGGATCCACGTGGGTCCCACATGGGGACCACACCCAAAACAGCCATAAAAAGGCGTCGACCGAACGAAGCCATTATCTACACTGTTAGCCGGTGGCGGATTCAGGAGCTTTGTTTCAAAAGGAGGCAACTTTTTTTGGACACTATCATGCTTCAAAATATTATATTATTTTATACTTTTTCACAACTTTATAAGAGTATCCTTGCTAGGGGTAAAATTATCATTATTTAAAGTCATCTATTGAATTATTTATATTTGGTAAACTCAAAACTTTTTAAGGATATTTTGTCAACTTGTTTTGAAAAAAATATTATAAATTATAAAAGTTGTAAAGGTATATTGTGAATTTAACCAAAAAAAACACATGGCGCGGTTTATTTTCTTTGTAGCGCCCTTCGAGTCGAAGTCATTAAAAAACATTTCTTTTCTAGTAATCACACCCAAATCAAACACCATCGTCTTCTCTCCATCATAGCTTCCCTCCTCGCTACGTGGTATTGGACCATTTGTGATGGTGTCCGTCCTTTATTTTGAAATCATCATCAATGGATTTTCTTTTCTAGTCATTAATTGCTTCGACCTTCTCTTCAACCTGACATTAAAATGAAACATAAACAACAAATTTTACATCAAATGTTAGAGAATGCTAACGATAATTCGAGGAATATTCTTCTTTTCATTAATTTATTGCCTAGAAGCTCATTTAAATTCAATAATTATAGGCATTCGGACATGGTACTATTGTGGCATGTGTATGTCCTGAGTTGGTATTTTTGATAAAAATACAAACAATCACACGGACAATCACACTGCCAAATAACAGCTTTTGAAATAACCACAAATATACCAGCACAAAACAATCACAAAATAACTAGCAGTTTATGTTGTAAAAAGAATGAATACCGTAAATTTGTAAAATTACCGTAATGAAGAGAATGAATATTGTGCATATTATTGTTTACAAGTTAGGGTTGCGAAATTGTAGCGATTGATATGAATATATTAACTAATTTTTTAAAAATCACTTATTATTTGTTTTAATAAAAATGTCATTGAGTAGTAGTTTTTACAAATTATTTACCAACACCACATTGTAATGGTAGTATTTCATTTTATTAAAAATAAGGTACAAAAACCTGAATATTTAATTATATGTACATATAGTAATATATAGGCCATATTTTTTAACAACTAAATTGTTTATTTTTTTACGATGTACACATTAATAAAGTTCACTAATTAATTATTATATTTCTCTTTTATTCAAATGTGAACAAGTAGTCTGGTGTGTTAAAACCATGTATAGTTGTTAATGTTGTTATCCATTGATAGAATTGTGGTTGATAGTAGTGAAATTATTTGTATAGACCTTAATAAAAATGCTAACAAAAATTGATTATAATAAAAATTTGTTGTCTTCCTAGTTAATAAATTATGTATATATTAATTTGTATATTTGTTAGTAGTTTCTTTATTTACAACTTAACAATAAATTGTTCTAAAATGTAATGTAAATTTGTAATAGTATCACAAAAATCGGTAACACACTGCACGTAACTAATTTAGTCAAAAACGCCAGACGAAATAGCCACACTGTCAAACAACAGTTTTCAAAACAACCACATATATACCAACACAAAACAAGCAACAAAATGCTACAAAACAACCAGTTGAAACACCTAGACCAAAACAGCTACAAAACAACCGTAAAAAAGCCATGCCGAATAGAGCCCTGTTGTTTGTTTAAAAAACCATCTTCATGGCATGTCGTGAAGATGTCAACTAAAGACGGAAACCCATCAATTAAACTTCAACCAGCTAGTAATTATTCTAGTGGTTATGGAGAACTAAATGATCCAACGTCTTTTGTTCCAGCTGTCCTATTCCCATCTATTCCATTCCATCTCCCCTGCTGCCAATAACCTTTCGTCCTTTGGTGTCGAAGAACTGAGGTCACCTGGAAGGAAGAAAACCTGATTTCTCTTTGGGCATTGTAAGACCCCATTTTCTAGCTCTAATTTTTTTTTCCTTTTTTTTTATTTCTCATTTATATAGCGGAAGATTTGTAATACTACCCGGGGTGCTACCGCCACACCCACACCCACTATGGATGCTAAGGCTTGTTACCACCTGAAACACCCCTACTGCTAATTACATCATTACCTCCTAATTGTCTCATACATCCATACCTTCACAGCAGAAATTCAAATCCAACGGAGGGTGAAACAATGCCGTTAGCCACCCACGTGACTAACAAGGCCTACTCCAAATACAATAACGGTCTGATGGATCGGAATATCCGAGTACTAAACAAATACAATCTACACTTCAATTTCAAACCGAGTATACACAATGCTCTAGTCAATACCGTTTCAACATTTACAATCCAATATACCGAGTTTACTAATGTACAATCCAAATACATTCCATACATGTCTCACAAGTTTACATACTTCTCAAAATACAAGAGGGTGTACCACATGATACACCGGTAATAAAAAAGGGCTACTAGCCCACGTACAACTCAGTAGGCTATTCAAAACAATCCTAACTTCCAAGGCATAACAAATCGGTCTCTCACATCGACCATCAACCTTCTTGGGTACCTGGAAAATAAAAACAGCGCCACAAGGGGCTTAGCAAATTGCTGGCATGAAATTCGCATACCGCGCGTGCTAACAGGGGTACGCTGACTACTTCGTCGCCTACATGGAGTTCATTTTATTTACAAGCATAAATGCTGATATGAAAAACATTATACTCAGGTAATAGTACATTCATACATAGAACAACACACAAGCAATGGGTACAATACACAATTCAACCATTCAACAATTGTCGAGGCCCCTGAGATTCACTTCTCAAGTTCTAGCCTCATCACTTGTTTGTCAGTTTACCATTCGGGTTAATCGGATGTTCTTACTCTTTTACTCTTGGTCATTGACTTACACTAGCTATGATCTTTACTTTACCAAATACTCTTCTTTACAATAATACTCAAGTCAAGTCGGTATGACCTCCGGGTAGAGACTACACCGTCACACCACCGGGCTTTAGGTTGGCTTACTTCCCCAGGTTGCTACCCATTTAAGAGATTTGGACCATGAGAAAGGTTAGGCCAGAACTCGAAAACAACCTCTCGTATTTCCTCATTCTCACATGTGGCCGAAACTATATCGAGCTTCTTACATACTCCAAGTTACCACTTTTCTCAAGTTAGAAATACCACAAGGTTAGGGAGTTAGTGAGAATCTTTCGTTAAATACCATACGGTTAACATTCACATCCAAGCAATAAATACTTCATTCACAATCGTTTTTTTCATGAGTTATACAAACTTCATAGTTCAACCATATCACAACCGATGGACAATAAATCATAATACATACAGAAATGCAATGAATCAGCTTCGTGCATTTATCTTGATTAGGTGATTGCATCCAAACATACAAACACACAAATCAGTGTAACTTCGGTAGCATACAGGGCATGAGAAAATCATACCGTTCACCGAAGTTCTTGGGTTTCTGACTCTCCTTCGGAGTCCAACTATTCCAAATCCTATAACATACATAGAATCGGGTGGTTAATTATCTATAATTAACCTAACCCATTTCATCTTCAGTGTTTCCCGATTTACAATTACTAACTCCTACATGTCAAACTCATTCACATAAGTTACTTACTCCTCATTACTTCTCAAGTTTGTTTACACTCCTAATGGCCTTTATATGTCATATCTTATAATATCAATCCCATTCAAATCCTCATCTTAAAACACCATTTATACACTTTTTAAAGCCTTTTTATGTTGGTCCGGGACCTTGTCCGGGTCCCTAGTCCCGGACCAACACTGGAATAAACTTTTGGCTAGTTTTATGGGGTGGTCCGGGTCCTTGTTAGGGACTTAAGTCCCGGACCATACCCTGGGCACACTCTCAGCTACATTTTACATATTGGTCCGGGACTTGGTCCTGGACCTAAGTCTCGGACCCTGCTACACTTTAACATATTTTAACATTTTAAAATCTGTTCTAACTCTATTATTTTACCTATTTCTTCTCCAATCTTTCCACATATATTCTAGCATGTTTTAGCACTAATTTGACACTCTAAACTCTCCTAAATCATTTACTAAACTCATTACTCAATTCTTGGTTTCCTTACACAATTTTCCCCACTCTTAATTCTCCTTAAAGTTCTTGCAACAGATTTTGCTCTCTTCTTTTCACTAACTCAATGGTTCCTCAACTAATGCATTATTACATTATTTTCATTTCAAGTCTTACCCAAATACAACATTCACTCAAATCTAGTCTCCAAGGTGATTAACCACTCAAATTGCACTCCAAAACATACCTAGTTCAACCTAGATTATTCTTTCTCCTTTAACACCTAAGTCTTCAAGTTTGAAACAGTAATTTTGATAGAGTTTCCCCACAACTCTAGACATTCCCTAAGCATAATTTAGCTCACACAACACCAATCGAACAGCCCTGCTCATTTTTGGCATTAACAACACACATACACACACACACACACACTCATATATCCCAGCATATTCGCACTTGTTCAACAACTTAAACAACTTGTCTCTAAGGTGTTTAACACTAATATACCCAACACCAAACTAGCCCACATCTTATTCATCATTGCAGTAGCTTAAACAACCTCAAGGAAATGTAATTTTTTCTCATACTACAAACGTTCAAAATCTGTACAAAGTAACTCCATTACCTTAGAGTTCTTGATTTCTTTCCTTTCTTTCCTCCTCCATTTCTTATTCTTTTCTTCTCTTCTTGTTCTTGTCCTTAAAACCGGCTAAGGGGATTTACTAGCTAAGCAACATACCATGCCCAAGAACACTAATGAGTATTATCGGAATACATACACTCTAGAATCAATTCTAGAATACAAGAGGGTGATTTAGGACTAAAAAAATGAGAGATTACCTTCCAAATATCTTGGTGAATGTTTGGCTAGCAAAACCATACGGTTCCATCACCTCTTTGAAGACTAAAATTTGGCTGGAACACATAGAACGCGAGGCTCAAAAATATGAAATTTTTGGTTCCAAAAGAAGAGCTAGGAAGAGAGATTTTTTGGACTTCTTTTTACCTTAGAACAACAAGGAGATGATGTGGACCACCATGGTCTTCTCAAACCTTCAAATGAGCTTCAGCCATGGAGATAAAAGTGGAGATTTTCAGATTTGAAAAGATGGAAATGTTCTCCAAGATGAGAGGAATCTAGTGGTGTAATTTTTTGTTATTTGGACTTTGTTTGATCCTTTAAAAACGAGGAAGAAGAGAGAGCTGAATGAAGGGGTTCCAAATTTCTATGAGAGGCTGAAGGAGGAAGAAGGGTCTAGTGAGAGGGCAGAAGAAAAAAAACGTGAGTGAGGAAGAGAATGGGGAGGAGAGAGATTAAAAGTGAATTTTGTACTTTGTTTGCTTTTACTTATTATTTTGTCTTCTAGTGAGTAAGAAAGCATAAAGGGAGTTAGGAGAGGCTGAAAAACGTGCCACACCCTCACAATTAAGAATGCCAGCTTTTTTTTACAAAGAGGAAGGAGTATTTTGGGCTATTTACAATTTACTCCCCATAAGTCCCCGTTTTGACACTATTCACTAACCGGAGTCCGTTTTCCGAAATTTTCATGTTTAATTAATTTTAATGACTCTAGACCTTTACTAATGTTTAATTATAGACATTTTATTGACTATAATTTTTACGAGTCCATTAAACCCGCTTAAAGTCACATTTTCCCGGTTTTCTCGAAAAATGTGTTTTAAGGCTTCTTTTGCGTTTTAACCCATTTTATGGATCCGTTTTCTTCAAGAATCATTCCTACATGTTTATTTAGGCATAATTAAGCTTCTAAAAATCTCATTACCTAACTAATCACTCTATTTAAGTTTGGGGTATTTCAATCTACCCCCCATAAAGAACTTTACCCTCAAAGTTGGTCAAACTTGGTGAATTACTATCTTTACTCATTTGACATCACAATTGTCAAAATCATGCATTACTACTCCTTACAGATTCTCAACTCTATCCAACAAAGGTGTTCACATACACTACAACGCAAGCACAATACACCGTGCAAGCACTTCACAATACAATTTCAAGCAATACAATGCAAGCATTACAATCAGCACTACAATCAACTCACTGGTTGTTACACTATGCTAAACTAATGTATACATACATACGACGCAATGCTATCTCGAAGTAGTGCAAAAAAACTCTTTTTTCTTCCTCTTCATGGGGGTCCATCCGAAGACAATTAGGCACATAGTCCTCCCCCATATCGAGTGATCCCTCTGGCACTACAGGTCATCTCTAGACACAGGACTTCTCTATGTCCCGTTGCCCTTGGAAAAATACAAAACACACACTGCCACCGTCCTACCGGTCAACTTAGGACCATTGCTCGTCCGGTGTAGTGGTTTCAAACCAATCCTTACTCCCACCGTCCTACCGGTCAACTCGGGACCGTTGCTCGTCCGGTGTAGTGGTTTCAAAACTAGTCCCCATTCTCAGGTTTGAATGAAAATCTTTTTGCACATATTAGTTAGAAATCTTTTTTGAAAACACAATCATCTCCAAATCAAATTTATGCTCATTACATCTATTCTAAGCGTGTTTACTTGAGGCCACTTGCAGGGAGCTTCAAGAGTTATTCGACCCTGATGTGATCAGCATCAGTGTTGGACTATCTTTCCACCCCAATTTGTGTTCAATTTCCCTTGATCTGATTAGGATCAAGTTCGACTTCCCACTTCAGTTTCACACAATCAAATAATACAATTATTTCCATTTTCTTTCTTTTTACTCTTCCTAGTCATAACCATAAATCAATACATCTTCAAAGGATGGAACTCAGTCCATCAATCATCCTCAGTTTACTTCCCAATAATTTACCTGGGACTTCACTACTTATGGTACTCATTTCATAAATTATTTCTCCTTTCATCCATTATTTTCTCAATCATCTCAAATAATTATCTACGGAATACAATACTGGTGGAGCTCTGTCCGCCAGTCATTCTCAGTTTGCTTTAAATCAATCACCTAGGAAATTCAATTCCCTCTAGGTTCTACATCAGTTTCATACCGATTCATACATCTCAAATCCATGCTAAACTCAAATAGACACACATCTTAGGGGTTTTAATTTCCCAGGAGTTTCTCTACTCCTCTTTCTTGTATATTTATATATGTGATATTCACATCTCTTATGCCTAATGACCATAACTACACAATGAATGGGTGCATATGTTTATGTAACATACGTACCAATCATTAAACAATTCTCTTTTGTGCTACGCACACTGTAGTTTACATACTTAATACATGAAACATACACTAAGCGGTTTTTTGCTCTACCCCCCTTAAAAGGGATTATGCCCACATAATCTACCATATGTTATCATTGAACATTGGTTCACTTACTGCGGGCGTCCTAAAGCGTTTTAGCTTCCATGCGGTCTACTGTACAATGTATTTTGGTCAAAGGGTCATAACCATATTGACGGTTTAGTCCTTGCACCAAGAATTCTCATTGGAGTTTATTTAACTCATAACCGGTTCGGTTCTAGCCTATCAGGCTTCAAGGCATTGATAATTAGCCATTCTCTTCTACTCACTGGGATTAAACCTCCGAGCTAGGGCCCACTAGCTTCTGCTGACTGACCCTGATAACTTTAGAGCTTGATTCGCTCTTTTCGTTATTCTAAATGTATTACACATCTACTTTTTTTATCCCTTTTGTCTTGGGACATACGGTTTTTCAACCGGCACGTGGTATCTCTTACCGTACACGAACTCATTGTGTTATAGATTTTCTATCCAGTTTTCTGGGAATCTATTGTGCACACCGCTCTATACTTCTGTGATTACTCACTTAGGTCCTCCGACTTGTTGTCGGTTGAGGTCAAGCTACTACATTGTATGTTGTGCTTCCTCCGTTATTGGTGGTTTTTAAATTATGCTCACTCTTTGGTTCTGTACTGGTATTCTCTTATTTGTACGACCTTGCATTTCTTATGCAACGATCTTTATAGTATATATAAGCTTCTTTCCGCTTTTATTCCGGTGAGATTTATGGGTTGTCATTGTTGGCATCTCCAACGTTCCTCGTGCATCTTTGGCCGAAAGGCCGCACGGTTTATTGCTAGATTTACACTTAAACTAGCTTGCGCCATGTTCATTATTGCGTTTGCAAGTCTTTCGTAATTAGTACGGTTGGTTGTTTAGTAGCCGGGTGCTCTCATCCTGAGTTATTATTCCTCCTATCAAGTTGATCCACTAGGGATACGCTTTCAGTTCCTTATGCAATTATAATAGGAATGAATAATGTGTTCCATGTGAGATAGTTATCATATGGTTTAGACTATAGGCTTCCATGGCCAGTCTATCTACCACTTCTTACTTTTCACCTATACCGAGTCCAGCTCATGGGTCCGCTTGTTTTCCATATCATTGTCTAGTTATATTCACATAATGGTCGCTTGCTGCGCACGATGTTCTTATTCATTATACCGGTATTGTTTTCACGGCCTCTGCTACTGTGTAGCTTGCCTTATTCGTGGCCCATTGTTGGCACAACTCCTCAACCATTCACTCCAATGTGTCATTTTATATTCAATTCCTTCGTGGTGTAACCACACTGGAAGTTCTATAGGTACGTGTGTATGGCGGTCACCGTAGCATACCGTAAGATTATTATCTTTTTAATGTGGAGACGTTCTACTCTAGGTTCAGGTTTATGTATAGGCTAGTCTTTTTCACATTCCTTCATCACTTATGATATTGTTTACCAAGTAACTTGACTGACCAAGGAAGGAGTAATCCATTGGATCACAAGCTCTTTTGAGCGTTGGTCATTTGATGTCATATTATGCACTCACATTGCTTGTTTTTGACCTTTATTGCTTTCTAAATCCTGGACATTGGATATAGGGTCTGGCTGTGCAGTCTTCTCTATGTACATCATTGGGACATCCCCATGAAACTTCAAGGGTTTTCTGGTCCCATTCTCTAATATGAGAGTATTCTATCACTGATAAGTGAAAGCTTATATTGAGGGGTTTATTTCCACTCAGAGCCTCACAATAAAATGTTTTGTGTTAGCTTCGTTCATGTATCTCCACCATTTATACAGTGGTTCGTCATTTGCTTGGTTGACTATAGAGTATACTACTCTTTAATTCTATATGCTCTTCGAGGGTACACATTCGGTGTTTGCTTCTAGCCCGACTACTCTTTCAGTTTTCAACCACTGCTATCAAAGTGTAACACCCCATCTCGATCCAATCGTGGTTATCACAAACTTATCACCATATATACAACTCTGCAGTGGATACAAATACATTCCAGGACTTGCCACGGTCTGACTACAGAATATACCGAACATTAGTACGCACAAATCTTAACCAAATACATATCCTTCTTACAAACCCCTCACATCCTATACATCTTACTAACTCAAATGCCATACGAGTGTACATGCACACCCCGTAGGCCACACTTAACCCGTAGCGCTTGTACCCCATCTTACTCTCGTGACGGCCGCCTCCTGACATTCACCTGTGTAGTAAAAACAGCCCCCAAAGGGGGTCAGCACGAATGCTGGTACGATCCTCTCATGGCCCCCAAGCTAACGTGGCTACGACGACTAATTGTCGATAGCATGGAGGTTGATTAGATGCACAACATAATAGAAGGTGCAATAAACAATCAATCCAAATATGAACAATCAAAGTTCGAACACAAAGAACGACTTAAATGCGTTCCCTTAATTAGTGAGTCAATTATTTCACTCCTTAAGTTACATTTCCTCTTAATCTTAGTCCATCCTTATCTTACCTCAATCTTAGTCTTATCTTAATCTTAGAAAACAACCATCCTTTATAAAGGAATGGATGTAGCTTATCTCAGTCTTATAATACAAACCATCCTTTAAAAAGGAATGGTTGCAACTTATCTCAACCTTATCTTAATCTTAGAATACAAACCACTCTTTAAATAGAAATGATTGTGTCTTATCTCAATGTTTATTTTTGTCGGGTCAAAAGCAACCCTAGCCAATGAGCTATTAACTCCATTGGTTGAATAAACAACTTATATTATAATTTAGAATTTAGGTGATCCTACCGCACCATCTTAATGCCACGTACCTTGGACTGTATGCCCAATGTAGCTGAGCCGGCAACCGACCCTAGGCAACAAGTCCGTAGACAAGTCCTTAAGCGGAAGTCGGTTCTGCTATAGACACCGACCCCCTTTTCCTTAGCATGCATGACCGGAGTCAGTCCCGGGTTCCTCACTCCCCCCTTAAGTTCCAGTTAGTAGAAGTCTCAAGACAATGTTTGTTGGTTAACCTCTTTCGGTTTATAACAAACTAATATTAGGGAGTGTTCCTTAGTCTCACTCAATTCCTTACTAAACGTTGGTTAGTAAGTTCTCACGGTAAGTTGTGTTAGTTTTCAAACATCACACAACAATACAATAAACATAATGTTCCGGTTGCATGCTTTATCTTGTTTAGTGAGCACACAAAAACAAATAGCACACAAGCCGAGGGACACCTCGTTAGCAAGCAGGTCACAAGAAGAACTGTACCGTTCACCGTTGGTCGTTCGGTTGCTTACTCTCTTCCAGAGTCCAAACTTTCAAGTCCTAAAATTCATCCAACTTAGATTATTAATTATTTGTGCATTACTTAAATTATTTAACTTACTTAACCCTTAATAATCCCCATCTAATACCTCTTAAGATTACAGCTTAAACTTATAACTTAACCTTAAACATGTAAGCTTATACTTAACTTAATCCCCTAGGTCTTTAGGTTTCTAATCTCCATTGCCCTCTTAATGGTGTACCATTAGCACCATTAAGCACCCTTAAAATTTCTTTTTTTTTTTGTGTGTTTAGGGTCGTCCGACCCACCGTCTGACCCAACCAACTGGGTCGGACCATTCCAGAAATTTTCCCGTCTTCTAAGACTCACCCGTCCGACCCAAGGGCCCTGGGTCAGACCATTCCAGAAAAATTTCAGGTGACTTAACAGAGGACGTCCGACCCATGTCCGATCCAACCAACTGGGTCGGACCATTCCAGCACAAGCCCAAAAATTGTCCAATCTTCTCCAAACTTTTCCTCAAACCTCCTAATGTGTTCTGACATCATTTAGACCCTTAAACCCACCTTTAATCATCCTCCAAACTCATTAAAATAACCTCCAAAGATCATTCCAACCTTTTACTCAATTCTTGCAAGAAATTCCTAACATTTGTTAGTTAATTCCTTATATTTCCAACATGTACATTTTGTCTAAAACTTCAACTAACCAAAGTGTTTCTTTTCTACCCATATAACTCCTCCTTAACATCATTACACTCCATCTTTGCTTTGTTAAACCTTCCAAGGTCATCTTGCATGTCCATGCACAATTTCTCTTCTTTTCATTTGTTACTCATACACTCACTCAAACTCTTGAGCTTACTTATACATTTCTTTCCATTACCTTAACACCTTGACATTGTTCTTCATTTACCTTGACCATGCAACACCCTCCTTAGACATTTCCACCTCTTTTATGCAACTTACTCACCATTCTCATGATCATACACTCCTATACGTTTCTAGTCATTTTCCTTGACGACTTACAACCTTCTCCTACAATTTTCACTTCCATCACCCAAGTCCACACATTACCATTTAAACTAAACCTTACTAGTCCACCACTAACATCACCACCTCTTACACAAACATCCCGAAACTCTCATTGTTCTACTCTTTAGTTCATACCTAAACCATCTCAAAGCATTATACATCATTTCCTCCAGATTTTTTCACAATTCTTACATTCCTCATACCATGATTTTGGTGTGTTTAATACACTCACCAATCCTCTAATTCCTCCTAGACATCTCTAGGTCATTCTCATCCTCAAGAACTTCTTAGTTAACTCACTTCCACTCAAATTCCTTTTAATGATCCCAAGTGAATCCTAGGGCATCTTAACTCACCACTACCACTTAAACACTTTGTTTTCTACTCAAATTTCGCCATAGCTTCTCTAGTACATTATCATGCCCAAATGCATTGCTTTCCTCATTCAACCATCTCACACACATCAAGTCCTTTCTCATCTTATTTTCTCACCCAAATCAACTCATTCACAACAAACTCAATATGATGCAATAATCTTAAATTGCATAGCACCAAGGCTCTTAAATGACATGGCTCTTAGGCCCTTAAATAACTTAAACTTAAACACTGAATTTCCCACATATAAAAGCTTTCAACCTGCAAATACACCCATCAATCTCATAGTAATTATAATGCTCTTAAAATCCATCTTAAACTTATCTTACTAACTCATTCCCATTGGCTCCTTAGTCACAAGTTCATAAGCTTGTTTAAGTTCTTTTTTTCTTTGGTTATATAACCCAATACACAATGTAAGCTCTAAGCCACATTGGTACCCTCCTAAACGCATCCCTTAAAACTTAAACCACCATCAGGTAAGCATTTTACCTTGTTTTCTCAAGCTTATCTTAACTTCCTCCTTAGACCTTTTCCCTTGGGAATCTCGGCCACCATCTTAACTTCCCTTGCCAATGTTCTAATCAATACACAATGACTCTCATGAGTGCTAAATAATACACTAACCTTAAGGAGTAAACCCTAGGTTGAAAATGTGTTTTAAGGTATTAAATTGAATGTTTTACCTCGGATTCTCAAAACAAGCTTGGCTATGAATCAAGTAGGACCTCCTCTAGCCCTTGGAGAATAGAATCAAGCTAGAACAATGGATAAAACAAGGCTCCATGAGTGATGATTTTCGGCCATCTAAGAAAAAGGATGGAAAGTTGATTTTTCTTTCACTTTCATTACCTTGAATGAATGGAGAACCAAAAGAGCTCTTCAAACTTGATTTTCCTCCATCAATGGAGTTTTCTCATGGCACCAAACTTGAGCTTTGAAAGATTTGAAAAGGTAGAAAGGTAGGTCTTGGTCTAACTAAGAATAATCTATGCTTATTTTTGGATTTGGAGCTTAAATGAAGGTTTGGTGAGCATTTGAAGATGGAGCATCCATGGAGCTGCTTGGAACGGTTTTAGAGGATGAAGAAGGTGAAGAAAACCGTGGGATAAGAAGAGAAATGAAGAAGAGAAGAGAGAGGTAGGTTAATATAAGGTATTTTACTTTTATAAAGCAAATAGTACTATTCTCTCTTTTACTCTTCTTTTCCTTTATTTGCTTAATCATGTGGTGACTCCCCACATCAAAACCGGCCACCCCTTAATAACCAAGATATTTATGGTCTTGGTTGATCAACCAATTGACTTATGTTGACTAAAACTTAAACTAGGCACTATTTGGCACTATTCACAAATTAGTGCACATATTTCTGAAATTTTTGATTTCCCATTGATTTAGGCTTCCTAATGTGATACTAATTAGTACACATGTTGATTAAGATGTAATCATGGGCATTTAGCCACTCAAAACTCAATTCTAAGACAATTTCTCAAAAAGGTGCTTTAAGGAGTCTTAAAGCACATTTTGTGTTTAAGCTTGTTTTTGAGCTTGGTTTTCTTTGATAATTGATTTAAAATGTCCATTAGCATATTACTAAAGTCTTATAATGGTATTTGGGTGCTAATCAAAGTCACTCCAAGCTTAGAGCATGTTTTTGCCCAAATTGCCCTTAAGGCGTTTTCTTGTGTTTTCCTTGGTTTAAATTGTCTACCAATCTTTCTAAGGCATATTCTAGCCTTACTACATCATAATTTGATGTTTACTTAGCATACTTAGGTTTGGGGTATTTCACAAAGTCTCCTCCTCCATACTATTCTTGGGATTTTTCTTTTTTCTCTTTCAAATTGTTCCTTGGCAATAATCATATGCTCAAGCTTCAATATATTAGTAGGTGAAGCCTTCTATTGGAGGGTCCATATAATCACCACTCCGGCGGCCTCATGATAGCGAGATTTTTATGTCCCGGTATTACTGTTACTACAGGAAGCAGGAAAAGCAATTAAAAGCTTTGTCAACTATATACTAGGCTGATGCTCTAGTGATAGTGACACTAAAGTAGTCTTCACTTTAAGCTGCTCATTACATTGAATTCAAATCGAGTGGTTCCATTGTCAATCTCTTCATTGCATGAAGTAATATCCCTTCTCTTATTAGTGCCATTCTACATACGTAGTTGGTTCATGGCTTTTAAGCCACCTTGCTTCGAGCTATGCTCTTTGTAGGCGGTTATACGAGTTTCCACTTCTCCATATGCCGTCAATGGTTTAGAGGTGGTACTGGCTCCATGACAAGATCGTTAAATCACGCTTCTGTTCATGGGAGGCCCTTAGGCAAACTGGTATTAATCAGAGTGCCTCTTAGCAATTTAGGGTATTTCCTGTTAAATGGAATCCCTTCAGTGTTCTAACTGAGTGTTCGCTTTAGCTCTTGTGTTTTTATCATGACACTTTGTTCAACTGTTGTTGACTCAGTCACCCTTCAAGGATTGCTCCTAGGTGTTGTTAGGTTACGCCATTACATCTGGCCAATGTTTATGATATGTTGAGTTAACTACACCGCCTTGCGGTATCGTATTTCAAACTATCCCGTTTAGGGTTATAGTGTCTCCCGTTCTTGGGTAGACCGTTGATACTTTCTCCTTGTGTTCTTGTCCGGGTTAAACATCCTCTTAAGTGAAGAATAATACTCTTGGTAGTCATGGTGATTGTTCTGGGAATTCTATCCCGTTTGCTGGACATTTGCGTGTCCCTGCTAGGCGTCTGTCATACTGTATTAGGCTGGGTACTCTTTCCAGCTTTCGTGTATTCTCTTCAAATCCTTGAGACTTACCTAATGTCTATATTAAATTTGTGCTCCTTGCAGTTCTTGACTTTCAATCATCAAAAATCATTTCCCTTAGGTGGATTCTCTAATTCGTTTATACTCGGTAGCTTAACTGTGTTCCTTCTCTTCGATCGTTCGAGGTGTCCAACTATTCTGGTTTGAACTTACTTTGCCATCCGTAGAGCGGAGTTGACTACTTCCCGTGTTCCATACTCTACTTGTATACATATGTGGGATACCATACTGATACATTACTACTTACCCGACTATCCTATAAGCAGGTCTGTTAGGCTCGCAAGCTCCTATCGAAGTGCGGTCGTCTCACATCTCATTTTTGTACACTTGTAGTGTTAGTCACATGCCTAAGTGAAGTATTCTATTGTTAACTCCTCTTGTATCATCCTTTGATAACTCGTTGTGGTTCTGCTGGATTGGTTTTAAAAATGTAACACCCCTACCGCTAATCCTATACTTACCGTCTAATCATCCCGGTTATCCTACTACTCGCAGCAGAAATTCAATTACTACGGCGGGTGATACAACGCCGCTAACCGCCCATACGGCTAGCAAGGCTTACACTACATACCGTAACGGTCTAATGTTTAGGAAATACCGAGCTACTATTAATACTATCCAAAGTACAATACCACTTACATACAACGTTGATTACCGAGTATCCAAAAATAAAGTTAAATACATCCCTTCTAAAAGTTTACAAAATATAATGAGTTTAGTCGACCTACTCATTCATACCAATTCACAATCCTTCCATTATCCAAAAGGGTGTACCCCATGGTACACCGGCTAATCAAAAAGGCCTATAGCCATGTACAACTTGGTACACCATTCATAATCCATTAATTACACAAAAAGAAAACATCTTGATCTCATCACAAAATCTTCACCCTTCGCGAGCACCTGTAAAATTAAAAACAGTGCCCCAAGGGGCTCAGCAAAACGCTGCATATAAACTTCACATATACCACGTGCGAACTAGGGTACGCCGACTAATTGGTCGACTATACATGGAGTTCGTTTTATACATGCATACATGCTATTACATTTAACAAGACATCCATACAACATACGATACATACAACCGAAGGCAATACACAAGCCAAACAGTATTACAATACCATACATAGTACTTGCTTCATCATTGGTTAGCCAGTTACCCATCCGGGTTAATCAGATGTTCTTTATTCTTTTACTCGGTACCACATTACTTACACAATCTTACTGATACGATACTTACTTACTTCTTCTTACTTACTTACTTACTTACTTACTCTTACTTACTTACTTATACTCATGTTAAGTCGGTATGACCTCCGGGCAGGGACTACACCGTCCCACCACCGGGCTTTAGGGTGGGTCACTAATCCAGGATGCTACCCATTTAAGGGGTTTGGTCCATGGAAAAGATTAAGGCCAGGATTCGGATCCAACCTCTTGTGTCTCCTCCTCCTCACGCGTGGCTGAAACTATATCGGACTTCTACTCATTCCAATTTACCAATTTCTTATGTTAGAATGGTTAGCTAGTTAGGAATCAGTTAGAAGTCCTATACTACATTACTTGGTCATTACAATACACACAAGGCACACACACAACATTCTCATTCATTCATTTCATGAATTATACAAACTAAGAGTTAAGATAAACATTCAACAAGGAACAATATCATATAAGCACAAGTAAGCGCAATAAATCTGATTCGTGCATTTTATCTTATTTAGGTGATAAACTAGCACACAAACACACAAATCAGTGTAGCCAAGGTAGCATACAGGGCATGAGAAGTTCATACCGTTCACCGTTGTACTCGAATCCGACTTTCCTTCGGTGTTCACTATTCAAGTCCTATAACATGCACGGAGTTATATAGTTAATATTGTTGATTTAACTCTTTATTCCATTACCCTTTCCCATGTACACTTACCAGTCCTTACAAGTCATAAGTGGTTACGGAATCCATTTCATACTTTATGTTTGTTCCCTTACTCATGTGGATATTCTCTTATTATTCTTACCCAACAATGGTGTACTTCTATCTATATATATACATATGATTACTATAATTAACTTTTTTTGTTTGGACCTGACCGACCCAAGTATGACCCGACCGACCCAAACCCCTCTGGGTCGATCGAAGTCAGAAAGGAATCGGCCCTGGAACCCATCTTGACCGACCCACGACCAACCCAACCTCCTGGGTCGGTCGAAGTCAGAAACTTCGACTTTGAAAAATTCTTTACCCGACTGACCCACGACCGACTCACCCGTCTGGGTCGGTCGAAGTCAGAACGTTTACGGTTCAGTGGTTTTAGTCTGACCGACCCACGACGGACTCAAACCTCTGGGTCGGTTGAGGTCAGACTTGTCCCTCTGAATCTGTTTCAACTTCCTTCTTTTACCCATTACTTCCCCAATCTTCATACAAGTAGTCCAACATGTTTAGGCACCTATTTAACCCTCTAAACATATCTAAATCCATTACTAACTCTTCACTTCTTTTCATACTAATTCACACACATTATTTTCTAATTTTTATTCCAGCACTTGTATTTATTCTTCATAGTCTTGTTATGCTACAGATTTTGGTTCCCTCTTCTACCATCCATGGTTTCCTTTCCTAATGCCATTTCCAAGGTTTAAAATGCATTACCTACCACTCTTAATCTACCCACTACTTAGCTCCTTTTCCAATCTGTTTTTAATGTATTTTCTACTTATTTCTAGCTCTTAAGTCCTCTAGTTTCCTAGGTAAAATTTGACATAGTCTCCCCTAAATTTTAACATTATCACCACATGTGTTTGCTCACACAATACCACTCATTACACCTGTTTATTAACAGCACCAATACACAATTCTCCAAGACAATTACTATGCATTAATCACCCATTTAATTCCTGCACACAACATCTATTTTTTCTAGGTTTATATAAGCTTTTAAATTATCTTTTCAAGTTCTAAAACATTTTGGTTCTCTTATACATTATACCATTACTCAAGACCATGTACACTACTCATTCCAAGCTTCTAAAATCTATTACATAAAGCATACAAAAACTACACAAGGTGAGTGCAATTTACCTTGATTTCTTTCTAGCTTTTCTTTCTTTCTTCTTCCTTCTTTCCTTCTTCCTTCCTTTCCTTTCCTCTCTTCTTGACCAATCGGTTATGGAAGCTCAAACCTCTAATGCCACAGCCCATTGATATACAAACATTCTAAGTTAAAACTAACCCTTAAATCATCTTAGGGTTTAAAGCATGTTTTTAAGGTTTAGAAAAGGCCTTACATTGCAAGGGTGTAGATGAAGTAGAACAGCAACAAAGCAAGATTTCCACTCCACAAGAGAAGCCAAAATCGGCTGGATCATAAGGAACAAGAGGCTCAAAACTTGAAAAATTCTTATTGAAATACCCCGTCATTAAAAATAGTGATTAATTAGGCTAATAAGTAATTTAGAAGCTTAATTATGCATAAATAAACATGAGGGAACAATTCCCGAGGAAAACGAATCCGATTAAAAGCGGATTAAAAGCACTAACGAACCTTAAAGCACGTTTTTCGAGGAAACCGGGAAAACGTGACTTTAAGCGGGTCAAATAGACTCGTAACAATTTTGGTCAACTAAATAATCATTAATAAATATTAGTGAAGCTTTAGAACCAATAAATCAATAAAACGAGAAATTAGTAAAAATTGTCAAAAAACGGGAAGTTGTGGGGTAGAAACATAAATAGACCAAACTTATGTGTCCACTTTTGAAAATAAAAATTGTAAAGTGTGTGTGTGTGCTGGTGCAAGCCGACCCCATCCCCCTCTCTCACACACTCACTTTTACTCCCTCTTATTTACAAAACAACAAATAATTAAAAAGCAAAGGTACTATTTAAAAACCACTCTACCTCACACTCCTCTCTCTCCTCATCTCTCTCTCTTCCCTCCGTATCCCCCTCCCTCCCTCTCTCTCTATTGTTTCTTCTTCCTCCACAAACTCCTCTGGTGCTCTCAGGAGAGTCTCTTTCTGAGTTCCTCTCCACCATCCTGCTATGAACTGAAATGAATTCCTCTCCTCTCTTCTATTACTCCCTTGAATTCCTCCAAAAATTATAAAAATACACCATTATCTCCTCTCATCAAGGAGAGTATTTCCCTCCTTTCAAAATTCGAAAACAACAACCTTATCTCCATGGGTGTGTAGCATTTGGAGCTTCAAGACTACCATTGGAACCACCTCCTTCTCCTTGTCATTTTGAGGTAAAAATCTTCTTGAAACCTCATTGTTTTTCTAGCCTTGTGGGCAAAACGAAATTTGGGAAACTAAACCCTTGTTGTTCTTGTACTCTAGCTGATTTTGGCTTCCTTGGAGAGTGGGAAATATTGTTCTTGAGCTGTCCAAAACACTACTCACACCCTTGCAAGGTAATGAAATTTCTAAACCCTAAAACTTGCATTAAAACTTAAATAATGGTTAGGGTTAGTTAGTGTATTAAAATGGTGTATATGAATGGGTTTAGCTTTAGATTGTGAAGTGCTGTAACCGGTGGAGAGAGAGAGAGAAGAAGAAAGAAAGAAGAAGAAAAGAAGAAGGAAGAAGAAAGAGAAGCTAGTAAAGCAACAAGGTAAATCACATTCTTTTGTGTAGTTTAGTAATGTAAAATGTAACATATTTTAGTAGTAAAAATATGCATGGTAAAATGGTAGTGTATTGGTAGTGTAATGTGTAAGAGAATACAAGTGTTTTTAAACATTTAAAAGATATGTAAAACTTGTGGAAACCTAGTTGGGATTGGGATGTTGAGTGCAGGAATTTTTAAGAGTGTTGTGTTTAGTATTTGGTTATGAGAGCTATGTATATTGATATTGATTATAAACAGGTGTGTGGATCATATATGTGAGTGAAACAATGTGGTGAGAGTATAAATATAGGGGAGACTATGGCAAAATTTACTTAGGATTAGAACACTTAATGAACTAGAAACTAGGTGAAAAATATATGTTGTAACAGATTTTGATTGAGATAGTTAGAGGGTAGATGGAGAGAGGTAGTTAATGTATTGTAATGCATTAGAAGCTCTAGAAATGACATTAGAAGAGGGAGCTAATGATAGAGAGCGTTAGAGGCAAAATCTGTAGCAAAATGCATTCAGGAAAGAAACAATGTAAGTGTGATTGAAACTTGGAAAATTTTGTATATAAGTTAGTATAGGAATGAGTGATGAATTAATGGATGAATTAACATGATTTAGAGTGTTTAATTGTGTGAAAACATGTGGGAATAAGTGTAGGAACAATGGGGAAGTAATGGGTAAGAAGAGGAACTGAAAACAGAAATAAAAATGCAAGTACTGGACCGACCTTGGGACCCGGACTTGCAAGGTTGGTCGAGCCCAGATTTACAAAGGACTGAAAGCTTTTGGAATGGACCGACCTTGGGGACCGGACTTGCAAGGTCGGTCGGCCAGAAAATTCCCATCATAAAACCTTCTAGAATGGACCGACCTTGGGACCGGACTTGCAAGGTCGGCCGACTAAAATTCGCCTGTAATGTAACTTACTGGAATGGACCGACCTTGGACCGACATGCAAGGTCGGTCGACTTCAGAATGTCGAAACCATAACTCACTGGAATGGACCGACCTTGGGACCGGACTTGGCAAGGTCGGTCGGCCCTGTAATCTTCCAGCGAATGTACCCTACTGACTTTGACCGACCTTGGGTCCGACCCTGGGTAAGGTCGTCGGGTCAAAAAAAAAATTTATAATGAGTATATATATATATATATATATATATATACTACATATACATATGTACACTATATCAATGTACCATTGTTAAGTAAGGAAATAAATTTAAAGAGTTGAAGTAGTAGTAAATAATGTGTAAGTGTAAGAAGTGTAAAGATATAGTACGTAAGAGCTAAGGAAGTGATAGGGATATGAGTTAAGTTAATTGTAGATAATTAATCACTCGAACATATGTATGTTATAGGACTTGATTTGTGAGCACCGAAGGAAAGTTGGGATACAAGTATAACGGTGAACGTATGAATTCCTCATGCCCCGTATGCTATCTTGGTTACTCTGATTTGTGTGTTGTGTGCTAATTGATCACCAAACAAGATAAATGCACGAATCAGAGTTATTTGCTTACTTGTGAATATGTAGTGTTGTATGTTATGAATATTTTCTTTAAATCTTAGTTTGTATAATTCATGAAATGTATGGATGATAATGAATGTGTGTATGTATGATATATTGTAATGTGACCGAATGTGTTTGAGATTGGACTTCTAACTGATTCCTAACAAGCTAACCAATCTAACTTAAATTGGTAATTAAATTGGAATAGTAGAAGTCCGATATAGTTTCGGCCACGCGTGAGGATGCGGAGACACAAGAGGTTGGATCCAAGTCCTGACTCTTAAACTGGTCCCGGCCCAAATCCCTTAAGTGGGTAGCATCCCGGATTGGTGAGTCAAGTAAATCCCGGTGGTGGGACGATGTAGTCCCCGGCCCGGAGGTCATACTGACTTAACATGAGTATGAGTAAGTAAGTAAGAATGAGTAAGCAAGTAAATGAAAGTAAGTAAGTAAAGTAAGAGCAAGTAATGTTAATGAGTAAAAGAGTAATAAGCATTCCGATTAACCCGGATGCACAAATTGGCTAACCTTGGGAAGGTAAAGTAATGTGTATGGGATTGTATTGTTGTATGGATTGCGAATGGTATTGTGAATGAATGTATGTGTATGCAAGCATGTATGTATGTTAAAAATGAACCGCATGCCTATTTGACCTTAATTAGTTGGCGTGCCCTAGCTAGCACGCGGTATATGCGGAATTTATGCGCAGCTTTTGCTGAGCCCCTTAGGGCGATGTTTTTACTACACGCAGGTACGCGAGAAGGGTGAAGACTGGGAGAGATTTAGCTTAATTTCTTTGGGTGTAAAGATGAATTGTGATGGTGTACCAAGTTGTACACGGCTGTAAGCCTTTTGATTAGCCGGTGTACCATGGGGTACACCTTTTGGATATTGTGAAGGGATTATGATTGGTATAGATGAGTAGTTGGTAGGAACTCATCTTTTGGAAAAATTTTGGAAAGGGATGTAATTAAATACTTTAAATACTCGGTGATCCGGTAATGTAAGAATGTTATCTTTGTATTCGGCATGTAATGTAGTAGCTCGGTATACTATGATCATCAGACCGTCACTGTAAGTAAGGTAAGCCTAGCTAGCCGTATGGGCGGTTAGCGGCGCTGTACCACCAGCCTAGTAGTGTAGTATTTCCGCTGCGAACTGATAGGATTAACAGGACGATTAGACGGAAGAATAGGATTAACGATAGGGGTGTTACACTTATTTAGCAAATGAGAGCTAAAAATGCTAGTTTTTCGAATTTCTTTTTACCTTAGACCAACAAGGTGAAGGAGGAGCTTCTAATGGTGGTCTTCATCTTCAAAAACAGGAACACCCATGGAGATGAAAATGGGTATTTTCGAATTCTGAAAAGAGGGGAATGATCTCCTTGACGAGAGGAATTCAACGGTACAGTTTCTATAATTTTTGGAGAAGCTTTGAGTGCTTAACAAGAGGAGAGAATATGGAGTACTGGAGAGGGGGGGGGGGGGGGTTCAAATTGTCATTGGAGGCAGCTTGAGGAGGAAGAAAATCAGAGAGGGGGAGTGCTTTACGGTGGGGGTGAGTGAGGGTAGGTGAGAGAGATGTTTTTTATTTTCTTTTTGCTTTATTGTTTTTGTCTTGTAGCATATAGGAAAAATAAAAAGAGTGAGAGAGGGGGGGGGGGGGGGGGGGAACCCAGCCAGCCCATACACTGCACACACTCACATTTTAATTTCTATTTTCGAAAGTGGACGCACTAGTTTGATTTATTTACACTCACACCCCACAACTTCCCTTTTTTTACAGTTTTTATTACCGGAACCCGTTTTCCGGAATTTTCTCGTTTAATTGATTTTATCGGTTCTAGACCATCATTAATGTTTATTAATGAATATTTGGTTGACCGAAATTATTACAAGTCTATTCGACCCGCTTAAAGTCACGTTTTCCCGGTTTCCTCGAAAAACGCGCTTTAAGGTTTGTTTGTGTTTTTAATCCGTTTTAAGGATCCTTTCTTCGGGATTGTTCCCTCATGATTATTTAGATGTAATTAAGCCTTTAAAATCTTCATTAGCCTAATTAATCACTATTTTTAATTTCGGGGTATTTCAAAAATCTAGTGTTTTTAAATGAAATATTTTACATTTTGAAAGAAAGAAAAAAATTGAGTTGAATTTAAAATGTTCATGGAATTTCAATGCCGGTGTTTCTGACCATGTCTAGCTTCTCGCCAACTGGTGTATCCTTTAATACAATGGTCGGGCCATTAGGCCCTTCCAAGGGTTCGTTCTCCAGTTTCTCAGGGTTCGCGATCCTATAATTGTTTCATTCGTCTGTGTGGTACTTTACTAAGTACTTGTTGCTTTTTAGAAGTTTTCCTGAATAGTCCTGTTCTTACTTACTGCACTTGCTGTGGCAAGTGCGCGGTACAGGTGGTTTTCGGGTTAACATATACCGTGGTTATCTGCAGAATGTTATTTCTGAGTGGTTAAAACTGGTGTAAAATTAAAAGAAAAGAAATTAAAACTCAAATTATAAACGACGGGCTGCAAACAATCCCGGTCGTAGTAGTATAACGAGTGTCGTATCCACAGGGAGATTGTTCAATTTATCCTAGTCTTGGTAGTTACTTAAAAAAACTGTAAAAAGGGGTTTAGCCGGAGGCAAGCTTGATTTGTTTGTTAAATTAATACAGAAATAATAAAAACAGTTAAAAGGTGAATTAAGTGATGTGGATGGAAAAATGTATCCTAGGATAGCGGGGGAATTTCCTAAATTACTTAACCATATTTATAACCATGTTTCAATTATTATTGCCTATTAGAGTTAATAATTGTCAGTTACGAACTCTTAATAAAGCCCTAGTATTTTCCTGCTCAGTCGGAGTGTAAATATCAGATTAATTCTTTGTGGTACCTAGACTATCTCAAAATCATGTGTTGATAGTTACCAAATAAATGCAGTCGTTTGTCGCGCAAAGCATTTAGCAATATTAGTTGAAAGGAATTAAAACAAGTTAAATGAGAGAAACAGGTGATAAATATAATTACGTAATATTAGAAATCAAACCCCCATCCTATTCATACAACTTAACTTATACTCTTGACATTAACGAAGATAAGACGAGTTACACAGATAGATCTTTACATTAATTCAAGGAAGAACTGGTCTGTTCTCGCTCTCCACTGCTTGCTCTTACTATTGTCTTTTGTTACTCTGCGTGAGTGTTGGAATGTTGTGGTGTTACTGGGGGCAAAAAGTTAAATGGAAGGGAATGGATGAGTGTGGTGAGCGAATTCTTCAGACTCCCGTCGTGCGTGGTATGTCTTTATGCAGTTAAGGTGGTTGCAGAGGGTTATTTCTGAGTGGTTTAGAACAGGTGTAATTTACATAAAAGAAAGAAATTAAAAACTCAAATTATAAACGTCGGGCTGCAAACAATTCCCGGTCGTAGTACTATAACGAGTGTCGTATCCACAGGGAGATTGTTCAATTTACCCTAGTCTTGGTAGTTACTTAAAAACTGTAAAAAGGGGTTTAGCCGGAGGCAAGCTTGATTTGTTGTTAAATTAATACAGAAATAATAAAACAGTTAAAAGGTGAATTAAGTGATGTGGATGGAAAAATGTATCCTAGGATAGCGGGGGAATTTTCCTAAATTACTTAAACATATTTAAAACCTTGTCTCAATTATTTATTGCCTATTAGAGTTAATAATTGTCAGTTACGAACTCTTAATAAAAGCCTTAATATTTTCCTGCTCAGTCCGGAGTGTAAATACTAAGATTAATTCCTTTGTGGTACCTAGACTATCTCAAAATCATATGTTGATAATTACCAAATAAATGCAGTCGTTTGTCGCGCAACATTTAGCAATATTAGTTGAAAGGAATTAAAACAAGTTAAATGAGAGAAACAGGTGATAAAATTAATTACGTAATATTAGAAGTCAAACCCCCATCCTAGGATACAAATGAAAATTACTCAGACATTAACGGAGATAAGAAGATTACGCAGATAGATTTTGACATTAATTCAGAGGAAGAACTGGTCTGCTCTAGCTCTCACTGCTGCTCTTCTATTTCTTTGTTACTGCAGTGTGGAATGAAGTGGTGATACGGGAGGAAATATAAGTGGAAGCGAATGGGTGAGTGTGGTGAATGGTTTCTTCAGACTCCCGTCGTGCGTGGTGTGTATTATGCAGTTAAGGTGGTGGGTTTTATAGAGGTTAGGATCCGTACGAGTTTGATTGCAGATGAAGAAGAGCATTGATTGCTTCATTGATTGCTTCCTTCATTGATTGCAGGGGACAGAGCGTGTGCAGAGTAGATGGATAAGTTGCGGGCGAGTCGGGCGAGTTGCAGACGACGACGGCGCGAAGAAGATACTGGTCGCGACTGATAATTAGTCACGGTCCTGTTGGTGTCCGCCTGCTGGTACCGCCCAAGTAAGTGCGGTAACTGCTGTGTTGTCCGCGAGCTTAAGAGGTGGTAGCCTCTATGGTGACCGCGAGGCGGTTGCCTCAGTGTTGTCCGCGAGTTAAGAGGCGGTAGCCTCTGTGTCGACCGCGAGGCGGTGCTTGTGCCTCGTCCGCCTCAACCGCCCGTTAAGAGGCGGTTGCCTCAGCCGTGTCCGCCTGGCGGTTGTCCGTGTGACGTCCGCCACTTAGGGGGCAGTTGCACGTGACTCTCGGCATGACTCTGTTTGACCGGCTCTACATTCTTCGTTATAAGTCCGTTTTCTGAGCCGTTTGCGTCTATGCGTTTGTCTCTTAATCTACTTCACTCCCAGCTTGGTTTTCCTCATGTTAAACCAATAAATTTGTGAGATAAACAATAAAACATAAACTAGAGGAAAACTAACCGAAGTGGAGAAATGAGCAAGAAAAGTGCTAATATTATATGTGAAATACACCTATAAATCATGCTCATTTGGACACTTATCACACCCCACACTTATCTTTTTGCTTGTCCTCAAGCAAAACTACGTACCCTAAGTAGGGAATGCTCAATAATAACAAATATTATTATGAAGGGTAGGATAAAGAAGTCAATAGTACATGATCTTAAACCATTTAGAGGAGTGTGATCCATCACCTACTGGTGGTATAGGTGTACTCAGGGCAAAAAATAAAAATTAGAGTTTCGGGGTATGATCCGGAGTACTTCAATGCTTCTTGATTTAAGGTGACTTTGAGAACTTTTACCATGGCCAACTTCTCTCAAGAATGGGCATTGAGGAGAAAACAAAAGGAAAAATAGATTTATGAATTTGTTTCACTTTTGCATACGAGATGAGAAGATAATATGTAGGCATCAAGCCCTTTGTATTTAAGAACACTCAACTCTCTTGTTGGTTACCAATGGTGTCTCACAAGTCCCTTATTTATTTTATTTTTTCCTTTTTGACAGAGAAGCACCCCTTAGCAATCCCTAAGAAAGAAGACAGAAAGAACCCCTGAGTAATAAAAATCCAACCATTTCAGATCATTTGGTCATACCGCATAAAAATGCTCCTCAAAAGTAATCAAAATTTTAAAATTTTTGTACATTTATACCATTTATCCCACAATTCATAACAATATTTATTCCTAAACAGAACAACCCACATTATAGGGTCCACAATATTGAATTTGAACAAACGCAAGATAAGCAGAGAGATTAAGCATTTAAGCACAAAAGTCACCGAAAAGGGCACACTCCCCCCACTTAATTTGAACAATGTCCTCATTGTTCACCGGAAAAACAAGGGAAAGTTTCAGAAGACCTTTTCGGTAAGTAGATAAAATAGAGACAACACATAGCTCACGAATATTCATTTAAGCATATAAATTCTCCTCTGCATAATTTATTTAAATAAAAGCAAGTTTAGAGAAACTGGTACTCCCCTGATTTTATTTTTTGCTAGCGTGTTTTGGACTTCCCCCACACTTGAGCTTCAGCCTCAAGTAGCGTAGCTTGGTTGCGGTGTAGACATGAAATTGCACCTGCATAAAACACTAGAAGCAACCATACTATAAACGGGGTTAAAAGTTAGCAAAAACAAAATTTAAAGGGAACCTGAAAATTAAAAACAGCATGAAAAGCATATAAAAGATAAGTTCGTCCGGGTTGCCTCCCGGAAAGCTGCCCTTCTTTAACGTCTTTAGCTAGACGCTTTTTCGTTAGATCCATCATGGGGGGTGGTTATGAGGAGGAGATCCAAAGCATGACTCGATGGTTTTTTTGAGAGTCCACCTGGATGCATGTTTTCGTTTCTTATCCCGCTCTTCGTCCGGGATTGGTGGTGGTATCTCTGTGATAGACATGCCGTCTGGAAGGGTGATAAACAGAAGTGGGGATGATGGTGATTGAGTATCCCTCACGAACTTGAGATCTTTGGATTTGTTATCTGGGGATCTTCCTGATGCAAACTCCAGCTTTTCGTTATAAGCTTGGAGGGTGATTTTCCCCTGGGCTACCCAAATGTGCACATCGGCTGTGGCAAGGAATGGTCGTCCAAGGATGAGAGGTGTAGTGGAGTTCTCTTCGATGTCTAGAATGACAAAATCACATGGGAAGTATAAGTGCTCCACTTTAATGATAACATCCTCCACCACTCTGCTTGGGTATGTTACCGAACCATCTGCCAGTTGCAGGGTCATCTTAGTCTTTTTCATCTCTCCAATTCCCAGCTTTTTGAAAGTGGAGAGGGGCATCAAATTGATGGAGGCACCCAGATCGCATAGGGAGTATGGAAACGAGGTGCTACCAATTGTGACTGGAATAGTGAAGCTGCCCGGATCATTGCATTTTGATGGTAGTGGTTTTTGTAGAGTAGCTGAGCAAGCTACATTGAGAGGTACCGTACCGACTTCGGCCAGTTTAGTTTTGTTGGATATGAGGTGTTTGAGGAATTTGGCATAGTTTGGCATTTTGGCAATGAGGTCTACAATGTATTTGACGTTTAGTTGCTTCAGCATTGCCAGGAACTTACCATATTCATTATCCAACTTCTGCTTCTGGAGTCGGCGAGGAAATGGTATAGGCGGTTCTTGTGAAGAAGGTTCTGAAGCTGGTGGAATAGTGAGGATGGTTGGAGATGTCTTTTCTGCTGGGAACTCAGCTTTTCTTCACTATCCTCTTTGGATTCTTCTGATTGTTGCGGGATGTGAATCTCGTCGGTTTTCTTACCGCTTCTCAAGGTTATCGCCTTAACCTTTCTTCTTCTTCTTCAAATTCGAGCTTCTCATGTTCATAACCGGCTACCAAGTTCTCAAGGTAGGTATTCTCAGATTGAATGCGATTTTTATAGACTTTGGCGGTGCTTTCAAGTTCAGCTACATTCCTTTGGAAGTTCAATTGCTACAAACCCATTCTTGGAGGGAAGGGTGTAGTTCTGGAACTTTAGCTGTTTTAGCCACCTCCGTCTTTTCTTCATCGTGCTCCTTCACATAGATGCACTTGGCTTGCTCTCTTGGATTTGGTTCATTTTGGCTGAGAGAGCCCCTGGCGGTCTTCGAGCAAGATGTTCTGCAAGTTGATTGAATTTACCTTCGATTTTCTGGTTGAAGGCTTCTTGCGCAGAGAGCTGGTTCTGAGTTATGGACATGAATCCCTTCATCATCTCTTTGAGTTCTGCGTTTGGATCAGAAGAGGATGATGATGGTTGTTGTGTTGTTGTGTTGTTGTTGTTGGAAACCTGGAGGGGCACCTTGTGCTCTATAACCCATATTAGAGTTTGGTTGGAGTCGGTTCCCCTGATAGGCATTGGAATTGTTGTTCTGCCCTCCTTGGTTTTGATCATTATTTTTCCATGAGAATTGGGTGATTTCTCCATGGATAGTTGTGTTGAAGTTGTTGTTGTTATAGGGTTACCGGGACGGTTTCCTATGAAGTTTGCATCTTCGTAGTGGTTTTTACCTTCGCACTGATGAGTTTCATGAGGACCGGCGCATATGACACATCCTTCTGGGTGGAGCTGGTGGTGAACTTGTAGGTGGGGAAGCTATTGTTTACGATTTCGTTCTGTGATGTTGTTTAGCTTTTCCACCATCTTTGCAAGGGACGAGATCTGAGCCGATAAATGATCTGTAGGCTCAACATGGAGTAGGCCTGCTGCTCGCGGTGTTCTTCCTTTGGATCTCGTCCACTGTCTTGTATTGCTCGTCATGGTTTTAGAAGATCCATTCCTTTTAGGAGATTTCATCATGAAACTTCCTCCTGCAGAGGAATTGACGAGTAGTCGGTTCCCATCATCCAGACCGTTGAAGAATGACAGGCAGAGGGATTGATCGTCAAGACCATGGTGGGAACATTCATTAGCACATCTTTGAATCTGTCCCATGCGTCGTACAACGTTTCCCGGTTCCTGACAGAAAGTTTGATTTCACCGATCAATTGCCTCGTTCTACTGGTTGGGTAGTATTTGGAAAGGAATTTTTGGGCCATTTGAAGCCATGTGGTGATTGATCGGGAGGGAAGGCTTCGGTACCACCGGTTTGCTGAATCCGACAACGAGTGAGGAAATAGTTGTAGACGGATTCTTTCTTTGACGTTGCCGGTTTGACTAAAGGAATTGCAAAGTCTAGGAAGAGACTCAGATGATTTGGGGCTTCATCTGGGTTCGCTCCACTAAACTTGCCTAAATCCCGGACGGCGGTGATGTAGTGGGTTTTGAAAACCCAACGTCCGGCTTTCTGGTGTTGTTTAGGGGAGAAAATAGCTGATGCCTCTTCCTCGGTGTTAGGTTGGTGATAATCAGTAGGGCACGGTGGTTCTGGTTGAATTGCATGGTCCATTTCATTTATAACTTCGTTATTGGCCATGGCTTGGTTTCTCAGGTTTCTCTGCGCTTGAATAAAGTACGCTCGGGTTCGGGGCTCGGACTGATTGGTGGAGAGCCTCGGTTCGAGTGTTTGGCATGCACAGAAGATAACTTGTGGTTTTGTCAGAAGCTGCAAAATTAGTTAGTAAATAAAATAAGAAAGACAGAAATATTGGTTAGGCTGATAAACGTTAGAGTTAGTATACTGGAAATTATAAGTTAGTAGTTAGAACAATGGAAAGAAATGACAGAAATGAAACAATGGAAAGAAATGTTAAGGACAATGGAAATGAAATGTTAAGGACAATGGAAAGAAAGGACAATGGAACGAAATGACAGGAAATTTAAAGTTAGTAGTTAGAGACAATGGAAAGAAAGGAATGGAACGAAATGACAATGGAACGAAATGACAATAATATTAAGATGTTAGGAGTTAGATGTCCAAAGTCCGAAGTCAAATGTCCAAGTCAGGTCAGAAGTCCGATGTCCAATCAGATTATAAGTCCGATGTCCAAGGTTAGATTATTAACAAGATAATATTGACAGTTTATTATAATAAAACAGGTGAACTACCGGAAACTAGGGAAATTGATGGAATCAATCTCCCCGGCAACGGCGCCAATTTGCAGAGTTATTTCTGAGTGGTTTAGAACAGGTGTAATTTACATAAAGAAAGAAATTAAAAACTCAAATTATAAACGTCGGGCTGCAAACAATTCCCGGTCGTAGTATATAACGAGTGTCGTATCCACAGGGAGATTGTTCAATTTACCCTAGTCTTGGTAGTTACTTAAAAACTGTAAAAAGGGGTTTAGCCGGAGGCAAGCTTGATTTGTTGTTAAATTAATACAGAAATAATAAAACAGTTAAAAGGTGAATTAAGTGATGTGGATGGAAAAATGTATCCTAGGATAGCGGGGGAATTTCCTAAATTACTTAAACATATTTAAACCTTGTCTCAATTATTTATTGCCTATTAGAGTTAATAATTGTCAGTTACGAACTCTTAATAAAAGCCTTAATATTTTCCTGCTCAGTCCGGAGTGTAAATACTAAGATTAATTCCTTTGTGGTACCTAGACTATCTCAAAATCATATGTTGATAGTTACCAAATAAATGCAGTCGTTTGTCGCGCAAAGCATTTAGCAATATTAGTTGAAAGGAATTAAAACAAGTTAAATGAGAGAAACAGGTGATAAATATTAATTACGTAATATTAGAAATCAAACCCCCATCCTAGGATACAAATGAAATTACTCAGACATTAACGGAGATAAGAAGATTACACAGATAGATTTTGACATTAATTCAGAAGAACTGGTCTGTCTGCTCTCACTGCTGCTCTTCTATTTCTTTTGTTACTGCGTGAGTGTGGAATGATGTGGTGATACGGGAGGAAATATAAGTGGAAGCGAATGGGTGAGTGTGGTGAATGGTTTCTTCAGACTCCCGTCGTGCGTGGTGTGTATTATGCAGTTAAGGTGGTGGGTTTATATAGAGGTCCGTACGAGTTTGATTGCAGATGAAGAAGAGCATTGATTGCTTCATTGATTGCTTCCTTCATTGATTGCAGGGGACAGAGCGTGTGCAGAGTAGATGGATAAGTTGCGGGCGAGTCGGGCGAGTTGCAGACGACGACGGCGCGAAGAAGATACTGGTCGCGACTGATAATTAGTCACGGTCCTGTTGGTGTCCGCCTGCTGGTACCGCCCAATAAGTGGCGGTAACTGCTGTGTTGTCCGCGAGCTTAAGAGGCGGTAGCCTCTATGGTGACCGCGAGGCGGTTGCCTCAGTGTTGTCCGCGAGTTAAGAGGCGGTAGCCTCTGTGTCGACCGCGAGGCGGTTGCTTGTGCCTCGTCCGCCTCCTTAACCGCCCGTTAAGAGGCGGTTGCCTCAGCCGTGTCCGCCTGGCGGTTGTCCGTGTGACGTCCGCCACTTAGGGGGCGGTTGCACGTGACTCTCGCGTGACTCTGTTTGACCGGCTCTACATTCTTCGTTATAAGTCCGTTTTCTGAGCCGTTTGCGTCTATGCGTTTGTCTCTTAATCTACTTCACTCCCAGCTTGGTTTTCCTCATGTTAAACCAATAATTTTGTGAGATAAACAATAAAACATAAACTAGAGGAAAACTAACCGAAGTGGAGAAATGAGCAAGAAAAGTGCTAATATTATATGTGAAATACACCTATAAATCATGCTCATTTGGACACTTATCAGTGGGGGTTTATATAGAGGTTTGGATCCGTAGAATTTGATTGCAGATGAAGAAAGCATTGATTGCTTTATTGATTGCGCAGGGACAGACTGAATACCGTGCGGAGTAGATGGTAAGTTGCGGGCGAGTCGGGCGAGTTGCAGACGACGACGGCGCGAAGATGATAGTCGCGACTGATAATTAGTCACGGTCCTGTTGGTGTCTGCCTGTTGGTACCGCCCAATAAGTGGCGTTGCTACTCTCATGTCCGCCACCAAGACGCCCATTAAGAGGCGTAACCTCCTTCAACGTCCGCCGGCGGTAGCCTGTGTGTTGTCCGCCTGTTAAGAGGCGGTAGCCTCTGTGTTGTCCGCCTGTTAAGGCGGTAGCCTGTGTGTTGTCCGCCTGGCGGTTGCATGTAGGAGACCGCTAGTTATGGGGCGGTTTGCAACCTTGACCGTGGCCTATTTCCTTCGACTTTGACCGGCTTCTAGATTCTTCGTTTGGACTCCGTTTCTCATCCATTTGCGTCTACGCGTTCGTCTCTTGTCTACTTCACTCCCGGCTTGTTTTTCCTCATGTTAACCAATAATTTTGTGAGATAAACAATAAAACATAAACTAGAGGAAAACTAAACCGAACTGGAGAAATGACAAGAAAAGTGCTATATTATACATAAATACCCTAATAACATGCTCATTTGGACCTTATCACACCCCCACAATTATCTTTTTGCTTGTCCTCAAGCAACCATGTACCCACAGTAGGGAATGCTCAATTCACAATACTATTATGAAGGTAGATAAAAATCAATTGTGAGCCTCGATTTTAACCTATCCTATGTGTTAAAGCTGATAGGATCTAATCGGTTTTAGGTCCACCTATAACCTAAGATTATACTATAGTCATAAAACATAATTATTAAACCTAAGCTAGCTCCTGGAACCTATATGAGTCGCCACCTAATTTTAACCTAGATCAAATTAGGAAAGGAGTTCGGGTTCGGGGCTTGATATTCGACTTATTAGGGTTCAATTACTTTCATACCCTTCCTAGGTCATTTTTCCTCTACTTGGTGTATTACGGCTTACTACAAAGTCGTTTTTTAACCTAAGTGCGCGCTTCTGTTTTTTGTGTTTCTAGCATTTTTTGACAGAAAATTAAAGTGAAATTGAAAGCTACCTAAACTAGGGTTTCGGAGGCAGAATTAGGTCAAATTTTGCTTACGTCCGTAGCTACGGACCCCATGTCCGAGACCACGGACCCAGTTACCTAAACTATACAGAAGAGTCGAAATAAAGAAAAAAACAGAAATTTGCTGGGTCCGGGGCCTCGGACAGGCTGTCCGTGGGCCCGGACATTATCAGAAAACCTAAATTTTGAATTTTTAAAATCCCGCCGCCGTCCGTGGGTGTCCGTGGTCTCGGACAACGCGTCCGAGGTCCCGGACCATAGGTCCGAGGTCACGGACCACCCACGGACAGGGGTTTTCAGAAGGTTCCCGAGGGAGTTTTGAGCTCAAATTTTATGGGTGTGTAGCCTGAAAGGTTTACAAGTCGTTAGTGATCGAAAGTTTTCAATTTGAAATCGAATTAAGCACGAAACTGGTAAACAAGTATTGGACAGAAGCTTGAATAAACAGCAATACAGAAGCCTACGAAGGTTAGTTTGAGCCCAAATTTCAAGGCAAGACAGACAATACCGTGGAGACTTAGGGAAACTGAGTTTCTACCTGTTTTACCTTCGGATTCACAACGTTTCTTCACACCGGGATTCGTCGAGTGCTCCGTTGATGGCAGACCCGAAAGGACTTCGTACCAAGCTTCTGGTTGTTGGTTGTTCTTGCTGTTCTTCACGTTTTGGTGGTGTTTTTATGGGGTTTTGATGATTATTGGTGCTTTGGGAATCGGAAAACGTGTTTAGATGATGATTTCGGGGGATTTTGGTATGATTTGGGTGGCCGGGGTTGGAAAACGTGAGAGAGAGAGAGGGGGCTGCCTTTTCTGACTCTCTAGGGTTCTTGAGTATGTGAGGTTCTGATTTTATCCAAAAACCTATCCCTTTATATATACTTTCTTAAAGATAAGAAAATCTAGTAAAAGTAAGATTTTTCGATATTTTAACTAAGTAACTTCCCAAAGGAATTTTGCTATGAAATTTTAACCACATGTCAAGAATGGATATTATGAGTTTTCTGAGGTGGAAACGAATTTTTAAATGTCGGAGCATTTTTAAATTGAATTTCTCGTCAGATTCAGTCAAATTACTAGAAAATTATTGGAAATTTGAAAAATCAAAAATTCCAACGCCATTATGCTTAAAATGTCATCCTCTATCATGGGTTAAAATATCAAAGCATTTCGAGCTGATTTGGGCACCCTTTGGAGGAGAGAGAAAGCCTATAGGAGATCTCAAAAGCCTTGAAAATTACGAAAACGCCCCTGACAACGACGAAACTGCTCTTCAGGACCTGGAACACGCCGATCGAGCCGGAATCCCTCATTATCCGATTAAATATCCCTCACGACACCAAAACCTTGCAGACCCTAACCAGGGGGGGTCAAAATTTTGGGTATAACAGATTGCCCCCGTCAACTGGACTTTGTAACGAATGTGAAAAGTCTGGTTGATGCTTGAGTGGTGCCCCAAATTTTGGACTCCACAGAATCCTCCACGTTGTATGAAAACGGGTTAACGATGCCTAGCTACTCGGAGGTGCTAACTACCTAAGCTACAAAGCATTGTCGAGCTTTCTAAGGCGCTGACTACCTAAGCTACAAAGCATTGTCGAGCTATTCTAAGGCGCTGACTACCTAAAGGTAATAATGAAGTGATGTCAGACTATTCTAAGGTGCCGACTACCTATAAGGATGATACGATGTCAGGCTATTCTAAGGCGTTGACTACCTAAAATGATGATACGCTGTCGAGCTATTCTAAGGTGCTGACTACCTAAAGTGATGAAAATGATGTCAAGCTATTCCAAGGCGTTGACTACCTGAAACGATGATATGCTGTCGAGCTATTCTAAGGCGCTGACTACCTAAAGTGATGAAAATGATGTCAAGCTATTCTAAGGCGTTGACTGCCTAGGATGATGATACGCCGTCGAGCTATTCTAAGGTGCTGACTACCTAAAGTGATGAAAATGATGTCAAGCTATTCTAAGGCGTTGACTGCCTAGGATGTGAAAATTGGATGCAAATGCAAGAATGCTGAAATGCTAATGATGCAAATGATGCTGATGCTGATGATAATGCCGATGATGTTGATGATGCTGATGATGCTGATGATGCTGATGATGCTGATGATGCTGATGATGCTGATGATGCTCGGATGCTTCTGGGGGACCGAAACCCGTGCGATGCTCCTGGCTGGACCCAATGTGGACTTATTGCCATCGCCCCCCAAGCCGGTGTGCAGGGATAACTCCTGGTAAAAACCCTGGGGACTTATTGCCTTTGCCCACCATTCGTTGATCCCAAAAATAAGTTGACATCGCAAAAGGAGGATTTATTGCCATCACCTCGCCAACTTTCTGTCGCCAGGTCTTGTGACGCGCCTGGGTAATGCAGCTAGGTCTTATGACGAGCCCATATGAATGAGATGAATGCAATGTGTTTGATGAGAGTGGGTAAGCTAAAAGGTAATGCTAGGTCTTACTACGAGCCTAAGGGAATGCAGCTAGGTCTTATGACGAGCCTAAAGGATGGTTCTAGGTCTTATGACGAGCCTAAAGGAATGCAACTAGGTCTTACGACGAGCCTAAAGGATGGTTCTAGGTCTTATGACGAGCCTAAAGGTGGGATCTAGGTCTTATGACGAGCCTAAAGGATGGTTCTAGGTCTTATGACGAGCCTAAAGGATGGTTCTAGGTCTTATGACGAGCCTAAAGGATGGTTCTAGGTCTTATGACGAGCCTAAAGGTTGGATCTAAGTGAAAGTGAGCCAAGTGTATGGTGGGTCCAAAAGGATGTAGAAGGATTAGAGTTTATGTCGAACCTAGAGAAGGTAGGACTCAAGATGGGCCTGCAGACGTTTGAGTGTGAAGGTAAGGCTCAAGACGGGCCTGCGGGTGTTTGAGTGTGAAGGTAGGGCTTAGGACGGGCCTGCGGATGTTTGAGTGGAGGTAGGGCTTAGGACGGGCCTGTATGATATGAAGAGGGTTTGACCCTTTGGGTTTTGGATTTTTAGGACTCAATCGGTGTCTTTGTTGCAATTGTTGGGACCAACAATTGCCCCAGTATTTTTCCTTAAGGCAATCCGAGTTTTTTAGGATTTTATGGCAATCGATCGGAACGATCGATTGCCCCCAGTATTTTCTTTGATTAACTGCACAAAACAAGTCTCACTCTCACAAGGTCAGGGTTTATCTTGATGTGGTGCTTTCTTTCTATTTGATGCTTGCGCTCGTACCCTCCTTTTGGGTCAAGACATCTCAACCATTGAATTTGACATTTGTTCGATTTACGCGTTCAACCTGTTACTTTCACGTGATTGGATACACAACTATTAAGTTGGAAGTCTTTTAAGCTTATAACGTGGTTGTGGGGCATGATGAAAGACAACGGATGTGGAGGTGGAGGAATGTTTAGGATATGTGGAGCTATAAGGGTGACCAAAGCTGCAACTTGCACCTTCTCTCGGACTTGCCTTCTTTGTCCTGAAGTCGTTTGGCTACTTCGTGATGACTTCGCTTGTACACTTGGGACTTGGAACTTTTGGGTTGTTCCTTGCGCCTTCTATCTTCTTTCCGATTTTGGATTTCTTCGAGGCTTTTCAGGTTTGCCTTTCTTTGAATTTCCTTTCCTTCGGGGTTCTTGTGTTTCCCGGCTTTGAACTTTGAGAGCTATTTTTGATGTTAGCTCATTTGGATCCTGTGTCACTTTGGGACCATTTGCGGATCGTTTTGTCATGCTGGTAGCAGTTTTGCTTCTTCGGACTTGTGGAGTTGCTGTTCGGAAGTCGGGCTCCTTGCTTCCTTTGGTCACCGGGTCGGTTATTCATCATTGGCTGGCTTATTTCGTGGATTTTGTAGTGTTGTAAAAGAGGATGTATATGAAAAGCTCAGCGGGGGTGCCTAGGGTTTAATGTCAGGGTTCATAAGCTTTTGGTTGTGTGGTGCTGTTCCTAGGTGCTTCGTCATCCCTAATAGTTGTGTATCCGTTCTTTGTTACTCTTCATAGGTTTAAGCGTAAATTTACAAATTATCTCCTTCGGTTGGAGTCATGCCGTTTATCTTACCTTTAAATGTAATCTCTCTGGAGCCATGTAAAAATGACATGCTCTTTCACTCATGGTTTTACCGCTCAAGGCACTCTCGCGAAGTGCACACTCAGAGACTTGTTTGCACGTTTAAGTAAAAGAAATAAACATTATCGTTCCTTAACTCAGATTGCCCCCAGTATTGTTTTGGGGTCTTTTGACAAGCCTTTTGAGTACCCAGGTTATTTGTGGAAGGTGGTTATGTGGAATAATGATGGTGAGTGGTGATGGGGTGATCTTGTGAAGGAATGATGCATAATGTGGTGACTGACCGATATGTCTTTTGCTGGAGTTTTTCTTACTTTTGCTTTGGGTGAACTGGTAGATTGTGGTAAACGTAGGTGAAGTGAGGAGTCGATCTTGTTCATGGTGTGAGTGATGACTATGGATGTGGCAAAGTTTGCTCATGGTGGTCGCAAGGGATACTTCTTTTTTGTTTTTTTTTATGCCGCAGAAACAGTACATGAGCTGGAAAGTCTTGAAGATCGTGGATAGGTGCTAAGGCCTAAATGAACTAGAGGAGAGGCACCTAGGTTGAAATGTTTGAAAAATTTACCTCCTGGGCTGGAATGTTCTGAGAATTAGGTACTTGGGCCGAAATGTGTTTGGGCTAGAAGTAAGGCGCATGGGCCAAAATGATTTCTAAACCATATTCTAGATGTGATTTGGACCGAGTAACCCTGATTGGGCCTAAAGGATAATGCATGTGTCTGGGATTTTGGGTCAAAGCCCGAGTGAAAAGTTTTCCTAGACTAGAACGGGCCATGAAGTGGAAGGCCTGGTGGATTTTCATGGATTGCTTTAGGTGGATTTGCTTTTCGTGGGCCTAGAACTAAATTGATAATTCAAATTGGGCCGAAAAGAGAGAGAAATCACCTAAGTCTAAACTTTTGGGCTGAAGCCCAAATGACTCACATATTAAACCAAACAGGACCTCTGGGCCGCAAACAAATAGAGCTGCCAATTCGGGCTGGGCTAGGTTAATGTAGGAGAAGTTCCTATCAATCTGTAGGATGAGTAATGGGCCGATCATACAAGCAAACAAGGCCCACAAAAATTCAACATGTCCTCACTAGACGTTTAAATCCAAACGGGTATGGATCGATCCGGGAGGTGCTTGGGGCATGGGCCCAGGTCACCTCAAAGGAATAGGGCTTGCACGCTATTCTCTTTGGGCTTCCCCACTTTTTCACATCACCTGAAGGTGTGCGTCTGCGGCCGGGTCTTTGACTTACCAAACAATGGGCTAGGTAAGGACACTGCCAGGAAACGCTTGGGGCTAAAGCCCAGGTATTAAGGGGGTGTGGTTAGACGACACCCTCCTCTTTTCCCCCGCTTATTCACATCACCTAAAAGGTGTGAGTCCCTGACAGGGGACCCTCAAACGGGTCCCGGGGTGAAATTGGTTTAGGTGGACCCTCGCTCTCACATGATGCAAAGGTGCAGAAATTAAAGTGCGCAAAAAAGTAAACAAACAAAGTAATAAAGCCATAAATAAACATTTTCGAGTTAAGCCCTCTTTCTTAAAATTAAACAAGTTAAAATTAAGAGTTTGTCCCCAGCAGAGTCGCCAGTCTGTGAGCCTCGATTTTAAACCCTATCCTATGTGGATTAAAGCTGATTAGGATCTAATCGGGTTTTAGGTCCACCTAACCTAAGATTAATAACTATGTCATAAAACAATAATTATTAAAACCTAAGCTAGCTCACTGGAACCTATTATAAGTCGCCACCTAATTTTAACCTAGATCAAATTAGGAAAGGAGAGTTCGGGTTCGGGGGCTTGATATTCGACTTATTTAGGGTTCAATTACTTTCATTACCCTTCCTAGGTCGTTTTTCCTCTACTTGGTGTATTTACGGCTTACTACAAAGTCGTTTTTAACCTAAGTGCGCGCTTCTGTTTTTTTGTGTTTCTAGCATTTTTTGACAGAAAATTAAAGTGAAATTGAAAGCTACCTAAACTAGGGTTTCGGAGGCAGAATTAGGTCAAATTTTGCTTACGTCCGTAGCCACGGACCCCATGTCCGAGACCACGGACCCCAGTTAACCTAAACTATACAGAAGAGTCGAAAATAAAGAAAAAAACAAAAATTTGCTGGGTCCGGGGCCTCGGACAGGCTGTCCGTGGGCCCGGACATTATCAGAAAACCTAAATTTTGAATTTTTTAAAATCCCGCCGCCGTCCGTGGGTGTCCGTGGTCTCGGACAACGCGTCCGAGGTCCCGGACCATAGGTCCGAGGTCACGGACCACCACGGACAGGGGTTTTCAGAAGGTTCCCGAGGGTGTTTTGAGCTCAAATTTTATGGGTGTGTAGCCTGAAAGGTTTACAAGTCGTTAGTGATCGAAAGTTTTCAATTTGAAATCGAATTAAGCACGAAACTTGGTAAACAAGTTATTGGACAGAAGCTTGAATAAACAGCAATACAGAAGCCTACGAAGGTTAGTTTGAGCCCAAATTTCAAGGCAAGACAGACAATACCGTGGAGAATTAGGGAAGCTGAGTTTCTACCTGTTTTACCTTCGGATTCACAACGTTTCTTCACACCGGGATTCGTCGAGTGCTCCGTTGATGGCAGACCCGAAAGGACTTCGTACCAAGCTTCTGGTTGTTGGTTGTTCTTGCTGTTCTTCACGTTTTGGTGGTGTTTTTATGGGGTTTTGATGATTATTGGTGCTTTGGGAATCGGAAAACGTGTTTAGATGATGATTTCGGGGGATTTTTGGTATGATTTGGGTGGCCGGGTGTTGGAAAACGTGAGAGAGAGAGAGAGGGGGCTGCCTTTTCTGACTCTCTAGGGTTCTTGAGTATGTGAGGTTCTGATTTTATCCAAAAACCTATCCCTTTATATAGACTTTCTTAAAGATAAAGAAAATCTAGTAAAAGTAAGATTTTTCGATATTTTAACTAAGTAACTTCCCAAAGGAATTTTGCTATGAAATTTTAACCACATGTCAAGAATGGATATTATGATTTTCTGAGGTGGAAACGAATTTTTTAAATGTCGGAGCATTTTTAAATTGAATTTCTCGTCAGATTCAGTCAGAAATTACTAGAAAATTATTGGAAATTTGAAAAATCAAAATTCCAACGCCATTATGCTTAAAATGTCATCCTCTATCATGGGTTAAAATATCAAAGCATTTCGAGCTGATTTGGGCACCCTTTGGAGGAGAGAGAAAGCCTATAGGAGATCTCAAAAGCCTTGAAAATTACGAAAACGCCCCTGACAACGACGAAACTGCTCTTCAGGACCTGGAACACGCCGATCGAGCCGGAATCCCTCATTATCCGATTAAATATCCCTCACGACACCAAAACCTTGCAGACCCTAACCAGGGGGGTCAAAATTTTGGGTATAACATCAATAGTACATGATCTTAAACTTTTTAGAGGAGTGTGATCCATCACCTACTGGTGGCATAGGTGTACTCAGGGCAAAAATAAAAATTAGAGTTTCGGGGTATGATCCGGAGTACTTCAATGCTTCTTGATTTAAGGTGACTTTGAGAACTTTTACCATGGCCAACTTCTCTCAAGAATGGGCATTGAGGAGAAAACAAAAGGAAAAATAGATTTATGCATTTGTTTCACTTTTGCATAAGAGATGAGAAGATAATATGTAGGCATCAAGCCTTTGTATTTAAGAACACTCAACTCTCTTGTTGGTTACCAATGGTGTCTCGTAAGTCCCTTATTTATTCTATATTTTTCTTTTTTTTCTTTTGACAGAGAAGTACCCTTAGCAATCCCTAAGAAAGAAGACAGAAGAACCCTGAGCAATAAAAATCCAACCATTTCAGATCATTTGGTCACACCGCATAAAAATGCTCCTCAAAAGTAATCAAAATTTTAAAATTTTTGTACATTTTGTACCATTTATCCCACAATTCATAACAATATTTATTCCTAAAGAGAACAACCCACATAAAAAGGGTCACGATATTGAATTTGAACAAACGCAAGATAAGCAGAGAGATTAAGCATTTTAGCATAAAATGTCACCGAAAAGGGCACACTCCCCCACACTTAAATTGAACAATGTCCTCATTGTTCACTAGAAAAACAAGGGAAAGCTTCAGAAGGCCTTTTCGGTAAGTAGATAAAATAGAGAGAACACGAAGCTCACGAATATCATTTAAGCATATAAATTCTCCTCTGCATTTTATTTAAATAAAAGCATAATTAAAGAAACTGGTACTCCCCTGATATATTTTGCTAGCGTGTTTGGACTTCCCCCACACTTGAGCTTCAGCCTCAAGTAGCGTAGCTTGGTTGCGGTGTAGACATGAAATTGCACCTGCATAAACACTAGAAGCAACCATACTATAAACGGGGTTAAAGTTAGCAAAAAAAAAATTAAAGGGAACCTGAAAATTAAAACAGCATAAAAGCATATAAAAGATAAGTTCGTCCGGGTTGCCTCCCGGAAAGCTGCCCTTCTTTAACGTCTTTAGCTAGACGCTTTTTCGTTAGATCGATCTGGGGGGTGGTTATGAGGAGTAGATCCAAAGCATGACTCGATGGTTTTTTGAGAGTCCACCTGGATGCATGTTTTCTTTTCTTATCCCGCTCTTCGTCCGGGATTGGTGGTGGTACTCTGTAATAGACATGCCGTCTGGAAGGGTATAAACAGAAGTGGGGATGATGATGATGATTGAGTATCCCGACAAACTTGAGATCTTTTGGATTTGTTATCTGGAGATCTTCCTGATGCAAACTCCAGCTTTTCGTTATAAGCTTGGAGGGTGATTTTCCCCTGGGCTACCCAAATGTGCACATCGGCTGTGGCAAGGAATGGTCGTCCAAGGATGAGAGGTGTAGTGGAGTTCTCTTCGATGTCTAGAATGACAAAATCGCATGGGAAGTATAAGTGCTCCACTTTGATGATAACATCCTCCACCACTCCGCTTGGGTATGTTACTGAACCATCTGCCAGTTGCAGGGTCATCTTAGTCTTTTTCATCTCTCCAATTCCCAGCTTTTTGAAAGTGGAGAGGGGCATCAAATTAATGGAGGCACCAGATCGCATAGGAGTATGGAAATGAGGTGCTACCAATTGTGACTGGAATAGTGAAGCTGCCCGGATCATTGCTTTTGAGGTAGTGGTTTTTGTAGAGTAGCTGAGCAAGCTACATTGAGAGGTACCGTACCGACTTCGGCCAATTTAGTTTTGTTGGATATGAGGTGTTTGAGGAATTTGGCATATTTGGCATTTTGGCAATGAGGTCTACAAACTGTATATTGACGTTTAGTTGCTTCAGCATTGCCAGAAACTTACCATATTCATTATCCAATTTCTGCTTCTGGAGTCGGTGAGGAAATGGTATAGGCGGTTCTTGTGAAGAGGTTCTGAAGCTGTGGAATAGTGAGGACGCTTGGAGATTTTTTCTGGGGCCTCAGCTTTTCCTTCACTATCCTCTTTGGATTCTTCTGATTGTTGCGGGATGTGAATCTCGTCGGTTTTCTTACCGCTTCTCAAGGTTATCGCCTTAACCTCTCTTCTCTTCTTCAAATTCGAGCTTCTCTTTTCATAACCGGCACCAAGTTCTCAAGGTAGGTATTCTCAGATTGAACGATTTTATAGACTTTGGCGGTGCTTTCAAGTTCAGCTACATTCCTTTTGGAAGTTTCGATTGCTACAACCCACTCTTGGAGGGAAGGGTGTAGTTCTGGAACGTACTGTTTTAGCCACCTCCGTCTTTTCTTCATCGTGCTCCTTCACATAGATGCACTTGGCTTGCTCTCTTGGATTTGGTTCATTTTGGCTGGGGAGAGCCCCTGGCGGTCTTCGAGCAAGATGTTCTGCAAGTTGATTGAATTTTCCTTCGATTTTCTGGTTGAAGGCTTCTTGTGCAGAGCTGGTTCTGAGTTATGGACATGAATCCCTTCATCATCTCTTTGAGTTCTGCGTTTGGATCAGAAGAGGATGAAGATGGTTGTTGTTGTTGTTGTGTTGGAAACCTGGAGGGGCACCTTGTGCTCTATAACCCATATTAGAGTTTGGTTGGGGTCGGTTCCCCTGATAGGCATTGGAATTGTTGTTCTGCCCTCCTTGGTTCTGATCATTATTTTTCCATGAGAAATTCGGGTGATTTCTCCATGGATAGTTGTTGATGTTATTGTTGTAGGAATTACCGGGCGGTTTCCTATGAATTGTACTTCCTCGTACTGGCCTTTGCCTTCGCACTGATGAGTTTCATGAGGACCGGCGCATATGACACATCCTTCTGTGGGTGGACTGGTGGTGAACTTGTAGGGGGAAGCTATTGTTTTACGATTTCGTTTGTGATGTTGTTAGCTTTTCCACCATCTTTGCAAGGGACGAGATCTGAGCTGATAAATGATCTGTAGGCTCAACATGGAGTAGGCCTGCTGCTCGTGGCGTTCTTCCTTGGATCGCGTCCACTGTCTTGTATTGCTCGTCATGGTTTCGAGAAGATCCATTCCTTCTTTAGGAGATTTCATCATGAAACTTCCTCCTGCAGAGGAATTGACGAGTAGTCGGTTCCCATCATCCAGACCGTTGAAGAATGACAGGCAGAGGGATTGATCGTCAAGACCATGGTGGGAACTTCATTAGCATATCTTTGAATCTCCCATGCGTCGTAACGTTTCTCCCGGCTCCTGACAGAAAGTGTTGATTTCACCGATCAATTGCCTCGTTCTACTGGTTGGGTAGTATTTGGCAAGGAATTTTTGGGCCATTTGAAGCCATGTGGTGATTGATCGGGAGGGAAGGCTTCGGTACCACCGGTTTGCTGAATCCAATGAGTGAGGAAATAGTTGTAGACGGATTCTTTCTTTGACATTGCCGGTTTGACAAAGGAATTGCAGAAGTCTAGGAAGAGACTCAGATGATTTGGGGCTTCATCTGGGTTCGCTCCACTAAACTTGCCTAGATCCCGGACGGCGGTGATGTAGTGGGTTTTGAAAACCCATCGTCCGGCTTCTTCTGGTGTTAGTTCGGGGAGAACTATGGCTGATGCTCTTCCTTCGGTTTGGTTGGTGATAATCAGATAGGGCACGGTGTTCTGGTTGAATTGCATGGTCCATTTCATTTATAACTTCGTTATTGGCCATGGCTTGGTTTCTCAGGTTTCTCTGCGCTTGAAATAAAGTACGCTCGGGTTCGGGGCTCGGACTGATTGGTGGAGAGCCTCGGGTTCGAGTGTTTGGCATGCACAGAAGATAACTTGTGGTTTGAAACTGCAAAATTAGTTAGTAAATAAAATAAGAAAGACAGAAATATTGGTTAGGCTGATAAACGTTAGGAGTTAGTACTGGAAATTATAAGTTAGTAGTTAGAGACAATGGAAAGAAATGACAGAAAATGAAATGACAATGGAAAGAAATGTTAAGGACAATGGAAAGAAATGACAGGAAATTTAAGTTAGTAGTTAGGACAATGGAAAGAAAGGACAATGGAACGAAATGACAATGGAACGAAATGACAATGGAACGAAATGACAATAATATTAAGAGTTAGATGTCCAAAGTCCGAAGTCAAATGTCCAAGTCAGGTCAGAAGTCCGATGTCCAAGTCAGATTATAAGTCCGATGTCCAAGGTTAGATTATTAACAAGATAATATTGACAGATTATTATAATAAAACAGGTGAACTACCGGAAACTAGGGAAATTGATGGAATCAATCTCCCCGGCAACGGCGCCAATTTGCAAGTGTTATCTGAGTGGTTAAACAGGTGTAAAATTAAAAGAAAGAAATTAAAAACTCAAATTATAAACGTCGGGCTGCAAACAATTCCCGGTCGTAGTAGTATAACGAGTGTCGTATCCACAGGGAGATTGTTCAATTTACCCTAGTCTTGGTAGTTACTTAAAAACTGTAAAAAGGGGTTTAGCCGGAGGCAAGCTTGATTTGTTGTTAAATTAATACAGAAATAATAAAAACAGTTAAAAGGTGAATTAAGTGATGTGGATGGAAAAATGTATCCTAGGATAGCGGGGGAATTTCCTAAATTACTTAACATATTTATAACCTTTCAATTATTTATTGCCTATTAGAGTTAATAATTGTCAGTTACGAACTCTTAATAAAAGCCTTAATATTTTCCTGCTCAGTCCGGAGTGTAAATACAAGATTAATTCCTTTGTGGTACCTAGACTATCTCAAAATCATGTTGATAGTTACCAAATAAATGCAGTCGTTTGTCGCGCAAAGCATTTAGCAATATTAGTTGAAAGGAATTAAAACAAGTTAAATGAGAGAAACAGGTGATAAATATTAATTACGTAATATTAGAAATCAAACCCCCATCCTAGGATACAAATGAAAATTACTCAGACATTAACGGAGATAAGAAGATTACACAGATAGATTTTGACATTAATTCAGAGGAAGAACTGGTCTGTTCTCGCTCTCACTGCTGCTCTTCTATTTCTTTTGTTACTGCGTGAGTGTGGAATGATGTGGTGATACGGGAGGAAATAAATGGAAGGGAAGGATGAGTGTGGTGAGCGTTCTTCAGACTCCCGTCGTGCGTGGTGTCTTTATGCAGTTAAGGTGGTGGGTTTATATAGAGGTTGGATCCGTACGAATTTGATTGCAGATGAAGAAGAGCATTGATTGCTTCATTGATTGCAGGGGACAGAGCGCGTGCAGAGTAGATGGATAAGTTGCGGGCGAGTCGGGCGAGTTGCAGACGACGACGGCGCGAAGAAGATAGTCGCGACTGATAATTAGTCACGGTCCTGTTGGTGTCCGCCTGCTGGTACCGCCCAATAAGTGGCGGTACTCCGTGCCGCGAGCTTAAGAGACGGTACCTCTTAGTAGAGGCGGTAGCCTGTGTGTTGTCCGCCTGTTAAGAGGCGGAGCCTCGTGTTGTCCGTGTTAAGAGGCGGTAGCCTGTGTGTTGTCCGCCTGGCGGTTGCATGTGAGGAGACCGCTAGTTATGGGGCGGTTGCAACCTTGACTGTGGCCTATTTCCTTCGAACTTTGACCGGCTCTAGATTCTTCGTTTGGACTCCGTTTTCTCAGCCGTTTGCGTCTACGCGTTCGTCTCTTTGTCTACTTCACTCCCGGCTTGGTTTTCCTCATGTTAAACCAATAATTTTGTGAGATAAACAATAAAACATAAACTAGAGGAAAACTAACCGAAGTGGAGAAATGAGCAAGAAAAGTGCTAATATTATACATGAAATACACCTAAATAACATGCTCATTTGGACACTTATCATTATCACCAACTTCACAACACATATATAACATCGCAGCGGAAATTAATATACACCAGGACCTTGCTACGTTCTGAAACGCAAGAATACCCGAACCTAATACTTACAACCGTCTAACCAAAATACATACCAACCGAGTTTCCAAGTATCTCAAAAACCAACATAATTCTCCACCAGTTCTAATATCAACAGACGGGTGCACAGGTGCAACCGATACTCAAAATAAATCCCGTCCTAAGTCTAACCACCCCTACTCTCAAGATGAGTCTTCATTGGGCGCTTACCTGCAAAATGTAAACAATCGCCCCCGAGGGGGTCAGCACCTTTGCTGGTACGATTCTCTTATAGTCCCCAAGCTAACGGGGCTACGACGACTAATTGTCGATAACATGAAGTTGATTAGATACACAACATAAATAGAAGTGAAATAAACAACAAGCCACATATGAACAAATATAGTTCACACACAATGAACGACTTCAAAGCATTTCCCTTAGTAAATAAGTTCATCATTTAACTCCTTAAGTTATGATCCCTATTAATCTCAGTTCATTCTCATCTTACCTCATTCTTAATCTTTATTTCAATCTCAGTATACAAACCGTTCTTTAATTAGAAATGGTTGTATCTTATCTCAATGTTTATTTTTGTCCGGTCAACAGTAACCCTAGCCAATGAGCTATTAACTCCATTGGTTGAATAAACAACTTATCTTAAATTTAGGATTTAGGTGATCCCACTGTACCATCTTAATCTGCCTCCCACCTTGAACTGTAGCCCAAGGTGGCTGAGTCGACATTCGACTCTAGGCAACAAGTCCAAAGACAAGTCCTCAAGCAGAAGTCGGATATGATTCAGATATTGACCCCCCTTTCCTTAACATGCATGTCTGTAGTCAGTCCTGGATTCCTCACTCCCCCAAGTTCCTGTTAGTAGAAAGTCTTAAAGACGAAGCGTTAGTTAAACCTTTCTCGGGTATTAACCAACCAACAAATTTTCGAGAGTGCATTTCTTAACTCATCCAATGTTACTAAGCATTATTAGTAACTAATCTCAAAGCCAAGTGTGTTAGTACAATGTAAACACACAAGAAGATAGTAGTCTGGTTGCATGCTTTATCTTGTTTTAGTCAAAGAATTAAACAGATAGCACACAAGCCGAGGGACACCTCGTTAGCAAGCAGGCTACAAGAAAACCATACTGTTCACCGTCGACAGTCGTTTGTCTAATCTCCTTCCAAATCCCAATTCTCAAGTCCTAAAACATTCATCCAATTTAGGTTGTTAATTACTTCCATGTTACTTAACTTACTTAGCCATTAATGTTCCCCATCTAACACCACTTAAGTTCTTATAAACTTAACCTTAAGCACTTAAATCATTTACTTAACTTAACCTTTTAAGTCCTTATATGCTTATATTTCTAACCATCATTGCCCTCTTAATAGCTTACTACAAATGCCCCTTGTCATCCTTAAATTTTAAGTTTTTTTATATGACTAGACCGTCCCTACCCACGGGAGGTACCCAGGGGCGGTCCACAACAGAAACAAAACGCCCTGCAGAATTCAACTGGACCTCCCCATAAGGGCGGTCCCTAGGGGCGGTCCACAATAGAACCCATTTTTCAAAGTGCTTTTCTTCTCATTTTGAACTCCAAGTTCACCCCAATCTTTTCCTAATCATTCCACATGTTTCCCCACATGTTTTATCATCATTTTGGCACCTCAATTCTCTCTTAAATCATCCAACAAACTCCTTAAACATTTACTCAAATTCTTACTAATTTCTTAACACTTACAACTTGTAATTTTTTTCCTAAGACTTCAACTAACCAAAATGTTTCCTTTCAACTAATGTTACCACTCCTCAAGCTTCATTAATCATTCACATTTCCTTTAATCAAGCTTCTCAAGGCTATATACTATAGCTTATGCTTAAACCCTCACAAGACCTAATACCTTATTTCCTTCAAACTTTGCACAAGTTTCATAACTTCTCTCATCATGGTTTTGGTGCCTTAAATTCACCATTGTAACCCCTAGTTCCTCCTACACATTCCTAGGTCATCTTAATACTCAAGAACACCTTAGTTTATTCATTTTCACCAAAACAACCCTTAAGGTTTACTAGTACATCTTTAGTCCTAAAATCTCCTTAGAACACCTTAAACACCAAGTTTCACAACCAAATTTTAACATGGCTTCCTAGTATCACTACACCCAAACATTTAGATTTTCACCCTTAAACAACCAAGAACACTCAAATCCTCAAGAAACACTCTTACACACAAAACTTCACCCGAACTACACTACATCATAATATAGTGCATAAACTTAAATTGCTTGGCACTTAGATAACATGGCTCTTAGGCCCTTAAATGACATGAATTTAACCACTGAATTTCCCACATATAATAGCCTTCAAACTGCAAATACATACAACAATGCTCCCATTGCAATAGTAGTATTCTTGTAATTCACCTTGTGATTGTTTTACTAACTTAATTCTCATTTGCTCCTTAGTCAAAAGTTCTCAAATAAGATCATGTTCATTCTCCTAGGTTTTATAGCCCGATTACTAATATAGACTCTAAGCAAAACTTTCCTCTATCTAAATCACATCCCTTAAAACATTATAAAACACCTTAAGGTAAGTTATTTACTTACTTATTTTTCAAACTTTTCTCTCAACTTCCTCCTTAGGTTTTCTATGATTCTCGGCCAAGGACTTCAATCCTCTTGCCAATATTCTAATCCACATTCAAATAGTCTAATGAGCACTAAGCAATATGCCTAACCTCATAGAACTCATTCTTAGGTTAAAAAGTGTGTTTTAAAGCTTAAAAGTGGATGATTACCTTTGAAGTCTCAAGATAGACTTGGGTATGAATCAAGAAGGACCTCTACTAGTCCTTGGAGAATGAAAACAAGATATTCCAAGGGATAAAACAAGACCCCATAAGAAGATGATTTTTGGACATGTGTGAAAAGTAATGGAAAGTTGATTTTTCTTTAAGTTTTCTAACCTTGAATGAATGGAGAAGCAAATGAGCTCTCAAACTTAATTTTCCTCCTTCAATGGAGTTTTATCTTGGCACCGAAATGGAGATTTTCCAGTTTTGAAAAGATAGGAAGCATGGGCTTGTTCTAACTAAGAGTTATCTAAGCTTAGTTTTGGATTTGGAGCTAAAATGAAGATTTTATGGGCAAAGCAAGATGAGGCAAGAATGGGGCTGGTTATTATGTGAATGAAGAAGGGAGGATGAAGATGAAACCGGTGGGAAAGGAAAGAATGAAGAAAGAGAAGAGAGAGGTGTGAGCCTCGATTTTAAACCCTACCCTATGTTGATTAAAGCTGATTAGGATCAAACCGGGTTCTAGGTCCACTTATAACCTAAGATAATAAATGTCATAAAACAATAATTATTAAAACCTAAGCTAGCTCACTGGAACCTATTATGAGTCGCCCCTAATTTTAACCTAGATCAAATAGGAAAGGAGAGTTCGGGTTCGGGGGCTTGATATTCGACTTAAAAAGGGTTCAATTACTTTCATTACCCTTCCTAGGTCGCTTTTCCTTACTTGGTTTATTTACGGCTTATACGAGTCGTTTTAACCTAATGCGCGAGCTTCTGTTTTTTTTGTGTTTTGGTATTTTTGACAGAAAATTAAAGTGAAATTAAAAGCTACCTAAACTGGGTTTTCGGAGGCAGAATTAGGTCAAATTTTGCTTACGTTCCGTAGCCACGGACCAAAAGTCCGAGACCACGGACCCAGTTAACCTAAATATACAGAAAAGTCAAATTGAAGGAAAACAAAAATTTGCAAGTCCGGGGCCACGGACAGGCTGTCCGTGGGCCGGACATCGTTAGAAAAACCTAAGTTTTGAATTTTTAAAATCCCGCCGCCGTCCGTGGGTGTCCGTGGTCTCGGACAACGCGTCCGAGGTCCCGGACCATAGGTCCGAGGTCACGGACCACCCCGGACAGGGGTTTTCAGAAGGTTCCCGAGGGTGTTTTGAGCTCAAATTTTATGGGTGTGTAGCCTGAGGATGTACAAGATGTTAGTGATTTAAAGTTTTCCGTTTGAATTCGAATTAAGCACGAAACTTGGCAAACAAGTTAGGACAGAAGCTTAATCAAACAGCAGTAAGAGCGTAAAAAGGTTAGTTTGGAACCCAAAATTTGACAGAGAGTTAATAAGGTCGTGGGGAATCAGAAAGGTTGGATTGTAACCTGTTTTACCTTCGAATTCAAGATGATTCTTCACGTTGGGATTCTTCGGAGGCTCCGATGATGCCGGTTCCGGATTGAGTTCGACCCGGGCTTCTGGTTGTTGATTGTTGATGATGTTCTTCACGTTTTGGAGGTGGTTTGGTTGATGTTTGATGATTGTTGATGTGTTAGGAGTTGAAAAGTGTGTTTAGGTGGTGATTTCGAGAGATTTTTGATGTGATTTTGGTGCTTGGATGTGTAAAAACGTGAGGAGAATGAGACGGCTAGGTTTTCTGGTTGCTTAGGGTTCTTGAGGTTCTGATTTGATCATGGGATAAGGTTCCTTATATAGACTTCCTTAAAGATAGAAAAATCCGGTAAAAACCGAGATTTACCGACGTTTTAGCTCAAGGGCTTCCAAAAGGAATTTGATTATGAAATTTCACACATGGGTAAGGATGATAATTCTGATTTTTCTAAAGTGAGATCGAATTTTTTGGGTATTGGAATTTTTAAATTCAATTTCTCGTCAGATTCAATCAGAAATTGCTAGAAAATTATTGGAAATTCGAAAAATCAAAATTCCAACGCCATTATGCTTAAAATGTCATCCTCTATCATGGGTTAAAATATCAAAGCATTTCAAGTTGATTTGACCCTTATTTGGAGGAGAGAGAAAGCCTATAGGGGGCTTAGGAGCCTTGAAAAATTACGAAAATGCCCTGGAGATGACTAAGCTGTCCCTAGTACTCTGAAATGTGCCGATCGAACTGGGAACCCTTGCTACTAGCCTATTAGTAGAGACTCTCCTCCGGGGGGTTGAAATTTTGGGTATAACAGATTGCCCCCCGTCAACTAGACTTTGTAGTGGAAATGAAAAGGCTAGTTGATGCTTGAGTGACACCCCAAAATTTGGATCTTAAAAGGCCCCTCGTGCAACTGAAATCCGACAAGTTGTGTCGAGCTATTCTAAGGCGCTGACTACCTATGAGTAAAGTGGAAGGGTGTCGAGTGGTTCTAAGGCGTCGACCACCTAAAGGTAATGATGAAGTAATGTCAGACTATTCTAAGGCGTCGACTACCTATAAGATGATATGATGTCAAGCTATTCTAAGGGTTGACTACCTATAAGGATGATATGATGTCAAGCTATTCTAAGGCGTTGACTACCTAAAATGATGATATGTTGTCGAGCTATTCTAAGGCGCTGACTACCCATAAGGATGATATGATGTCAAGCTTAAGGCGTTGACTACCTAAAGTGATGAAAATGATGTCAAGCTATTCTAAGGCGTTGACTACCTAAAATGATGAAAATGGAGTAATGTCAAGCGATTCTAAGGCATCGACTACCTGAAAGATGAATGGAATACACCGAGCATTATAAGGTGTCGGGAACCTGAGATTAAACGGGACACGCCGAGCATTATAAGGTGTCGGGAACCTGGAGTATGCCGAGCATTATAAGGTGTCGGGAACCTGGAATACGCCGAGCATTATAAGGTGTCGGGAACCTGGAGTACGCCGAGCATTATAAGGTGTCGGGAACCTGGAATACGCCGAGCATTATAAGGTGTCGGGAACCTGGAATACGAGCATTATAGGTGTCGGGAACCTGAATTCGAATGGGATACACCGAGCATTATAAGGTGTCGGGAACCTGAGATTGAATGGGGTACGCCGAGCATTATAAGGTGTCGGGAACCTGAAGTATAAAAGGTGATGATGCTATGGGGATGATATGCTAATTTGTCGAAAGTAAGAAATTGCTAGGAACATGCCCAACATGGCGATGATGTAGGTTGGTTGAAAGCAAGAAATTGCTAGGAATATGCCAAACATGGCGATGATGTAGGTTTGTTGAAAGCAAGAAATATGCCAAACATGGCGATGATGCAGATTTGTTGAAAGCAAGAAATTGCTAGGAATATGCCAAACATGGCGATGATGTAGGTTGTTGAAAGCAAGAAATATGCCAAACATGGCGATGATGCAGATTTGTTGAAAGCAAGAAATTGCTAGGAATATGCCAAACATGGCGATGATGTAGGTTGGTTGAAAGCAGGAAATATGCCAAACATGGCGATGATGCAGATTTGTTGAAAGCAAGAAATTGCTAGGAATATGCCAAACATGGCGATGATGCAGATTTGTTGAAAGCAAGAATTGCCAGGAATATGCCAAACATGGCGATGATGCAGATTTGTTGAAAGCAAGAAATTGCTAGGAATATGCCAAACATGGCGATGATGCAGATTTGTTGAAAGCAAGAAATTGCTAGGAATATGCCAAACATGGCGATGATGCAGATTTGTTGAAAGCAAGAAATTGCTAGGAATATGCCAAACATGGCGATGTTTGAAGAAGAATTGTTCAAGACAAGAAATTGCTGATGAAGGTGCCAAACATGGCAGTGTTTGAGGAAAATTCTATTTATTGAAAAAGAAAGTGAAGTTATCATTTCCTGACTAAAGATTTCAGACTTGTAATTTATCTCCTAGGAGATGAACATGCTACCGGTGGGGTGTGGTGTTTGATGCAGAGATCTTTTGAGTGGTGATCAGGGCATATGTGTGCCTGTGGTGTATGATGTGAAGGTAAGGGCTTACGTGAGCCTGTGTGGTGAAGTAGAATTTGTGTGGGGGTAAGGGCTTGTGTGGGCCCGAGGTGTTTGGTGTGGAGGTAAGGGCTTATGTGTGCCTGAGGTGTTTGATGTGGAGGTAAGGGCTTATGTGTGCCTTTGGTAGGATGGTGGTGCTCATGCTTTGGGTTTCAATTGGTGTTGTCGTGGCAATTGTTGGAACCAACAATTGCCCCCAGTATTTTTCCTTAGGACAATCTGAGCTAGAGTTCATGCAAATCGTTCGATCGATTGCCCCCGGTATTTTCTTTATCAACGTGCGAATGAGTCTTGTCCTTACAGGGTCAAGGCTTATGTTCTGATTTGGTGCTTCCTAACCTACACTCGACGTGTTTGGCGTTTACACTCGTTTCTCGCTCATGGTCACAAACTTTAGACCATTGAATTTGATTTGATGATTTACGCATTCGATCTGTTACTTTCACGTGATTGGATGCACAACTACCAAGTCGGAAGTCTTCGAGGCTTATAACGTGGCCATAGGGTGTGATGAAAGACGACGGGATCATGGAGGGATATTTGAGGTATGTGGAGCTTAAATGGGTGACCAAAGCTGCAACTTGCGTCTTCTCTCGGATTCATCTTCCTTGTCTTGAAGTCGTTTGGCTGCTTCATGTTGGCATTGTTTTCGAGCTTCTGGACCTGGACGTTTGAAGTTGTCCTTTACACTATTTCTCTTTTCGTCATTTGGATTTCTTCGAGGCACTTCGGGTTTGCCTTTTGTTTTATCCTTTCTGGTTTTGCCTTCGGGGTTCTTGTGTTTCCCGGTTTTGGGCTTCGAGAGCTGTTTTGATGTGAGCTCCTTTGATCCTGTGTCACTCTGGGACCATTTGCGGATCGCTTTGTCATGCTGATAGCGGCATTGCTTCTTTGGACTGATGAGAATGTTATCTGAGAGTCGGGCTCCTTGCGTCCTTTGGTCACCGGGTCGGACATTCATCATTGGCTGGGTTATTTTGTGGAGTTCATAATGTCGAAAAGGGATATATGGAAGGCTCAGCGGGGGTGCCTAGGGTTTAATGTCAGGGTTTAAAAGCTTTTGGCTATGTGGTGCTGTACCTAGGTGCTTCGTCATTCCTGATAGTTGTATATCCGTTCTTTGTTACTTTTCACAGGTCTAAGCGTAAATTTACAAATTATCTCCTTCGGTCGGAGTTATACCGTTTACCTCACCTTTGAATGTGGACTCACCGGAGTCGTGTAAAAATGACACGCTCGTTCACTCATGGTTTTTCCGCTCAAGACACTCTCGCGAATTTCACTCAAAGACTAGTTCACACGTTTAAACAAAAGATTCGAAGACAATGATTCTAAACTCAGATTGCCCCCAGTATTGATTTGGGGTTTGTGACAACAGTTTGATAGATGTGGGCCTTGAACCTCATTGTGGGTTGTTTGGATATTATGTGGTGAGTTGTGGTGTTTGGTTAGGCATGTTCAAATTTTTAGAAACAAGAGACAAGCCGTTCCATCGCATAGTCTGAAAACGATTACTTCGTGAGTGCTCTTTTTTTAAGTTTTTTCGAATAAACGAATGATGCTTTGTATAAAAATTATGAAAACGGAACTATGTTTTATTCAACAAAAAGAATAATGTTGGAAATTACAAACTCAGGAAAACTACCGAAAATGATAAAGGAAACTAACTACTACAAACATTGGAAAACATAAAAATGACTAGTAAAAGAAGAAATCGGAGAAAACACTTGAAGATAGCACTCTCTGATGGTGCTTGACCTGGGATTCCTACTCGGGGAGTTGAAAACCTTGATTGATAAGATCTTGGATGTGCTGCTTCAAAATTTTGCAGTTGTCGGTGTCATGACCGGGAAGCTGGTGATACTGACAATACTGGTTCAGATTCCTTCCTTTTTGGGGGTCCCTTTGTCGAGGGGTGAGAGTTGCAGCATGTTTCGTTCCTGGAGTCTTCCAAAAACCTGGCTCAATGGCTGACCGATGTTTGTGAACTCTCTTCGACGGGAGCTCTTTCGGGATGATTCCACTGCCCCAACGATTTGCCCTGGTCCTTTTACCTGTCGAACGGTGTTTACCTCATGCTGCCTAGTTCTCTTTCGGGTGCCACTCTGGATACAGGCTGCTGTCCCCGAGCCATTCCCGGTGTTTTTTGAGTTCCCAAGTTTTAACTCCCCTTGGTGAATCATTTCTTCTAGGACATTAACTTGTCCCATCAGCATGTTGAAGCTAGGAAAGTATGTGAATTTCAGCTCGTCACTGTATTGCTTCCGCATATTTTTGATTACCATTCGGATTTGTTCCTGTTCGTCCATATTTGTGAGCATAGCGGCTGCCTTCATCCTCCAACGCTTGACGAAGTCGGTCATTGATTCACCTTCTGTTTGTCGTGTGCCTGCAAGATCAGCCCTGGTGACTCCAAAACTTCTAGCGTACTCAAAATGATGCAGAAAGGCTTCACAGACCTCCTCGTATGTCTTGGTATTTATCCTTTGAGTTATGTACCAATGCTGAGGGGTCTCATCAAGATAGTGAGCAAATACCTTGGCCTTCTGCATGTCGTTTAGCGAAAGGATGGACATTTCCCTATCGAACATTGCCAAATGAAGTTGTGGGTCGGAGGAACCTTTGTATAGAGGAAGTGTTGGCAATTTCAACCTTGGAGGGAGATCAACCTTGGGATATAATCCAGTGGGAAAGTGGTCAAAACCAGCTGGCTTGTTGGCCCTCTCCATGCGCTCAATCTTTTTCAGCATCCCATTGAATTCTTCGGCTAACTGGGCATCCATGTTGATTGGATTTCCTCCCTCTCCCATTCTTTGAGATTTGGGCTTATCTGTTGGAAAACAAAAGTGACCCGAGCTAAAAATTTGGGCCGCAAAGAAGTTTTAGGCTAAGACTTGTTTGGGCTGCACATGAGCTGGAATGTTTTGAAAATTGTGGGTTGGCACTGAGGCCCGAAATGAGTTGGAAGAGAGGCACATGGGCCGGAATGATTCATGAGCTGTGAACTGGTGCCTAGGCTGAAATGTTTGAGAATGGGCTGTGGGAATTGGCGCTTGGGCCAGAATGTGTTTGGGTTAAAAGTAAAGCGCAATGGCCAAGTGATTTCTAAACCATGTTCTGGATGTGAATTGGAATTTGGGCCGAGTAATTGACTGGGCCTGAAGATGATACCCGTGTCTAGGATCGTGGGTCAAAACCCGAGTGAAGTCTTCCTGGACTAGAATGGGCCTTGAAATGGAAAGCCTGATGGATTTTTATGATTGCTTTAGGTGGATGTGGGTAGAACAAATGGATAATTCAAATTGGACCAGATGAGAAATCACCTAAGTCTAAGCTTTTGGGCCGAAGCCCGAATGACTCACACATTAAACCAAACAGGACCTCTAGGCCGCAAACAATAAACTGCCAATTCAGGGCTGGGCTAGTTGATGTAGGAGAGGTTCCTATCAATTTCTAGGCTGGGTAGTGGGCCGATCATACAAGCAAGCAAGGCCCACACAAATTCAACATGTCCTCACTAGACGCTTTAATCAAACGGGTATGGATCGATCCGGAGAGGTGCTCGGGGCATGGGCCCAGGTCACCACAAAGGAATAGGGCTTGCACGCTATTCTCTTTGGGCTTCCCCACTTTTTTCACATCACCTGAAGGTGTGCGTCTACGGCGGGTCTTTGACTGACCAAACAATGGGCTAGGTAAGGACACTGCCAGAAAACGCTTGGGGCTAAAGCCCAGGTATTAAGGGGATGTGGTTAGACGACATCCTCCTCTTTTCCCCCGCTTATTCACATCACCTAAAAGGTGTGAGTCCCTGACAGGGGACCCTCAAACGGGTCCCGGGGTGAAATCGGTTTGCGTGGACCCTCGCTCTCATATGATGCAAAGGTACAGAAATTAAAGTGCGCACAAAAGTAAACAAACAAAGTAATAAAGCCATAAATAAACATTTTCGAGTTAAGCCCTCTTTCTTAAAATTAAACAAGTTAAAATTAAAAGTTTCCTCCCCAGCAGAGTCGCCAGTCTGTGAGCCTCGATTTTAAACCCTATCCTATGTTGATTAAAGTTGATTAGGATCTAACCGGGTTTTAGGTCCACTTATAACCTAAGATTAATAACTATGTCATAAACAATAATTATTAAAACCTAAGCTAGCTCACTGGAACCTATTATGAGTCGCCACCTAATTTTAACCTAGATCAAATTAGGAAAGGAGAGTTCGGGTTCGGGGGCTTGATATTCGACTTAAAGGGTTCAATTACTTTCATTACCCTTCCTAGGTCGTTTTTCCTCTACTTGGTTTATTTACGGCTTATTACGAGTCGTTTTAACCTAAGTGCGCGAGCTTCTGTTTTTTTTGTTTTTTGGTTTTTTGACAGAAAATTAAAGTGAAATTAAAGCTACCTAAACTAGGGTTTCGGAGGCAGAATTAGGTCAAATTTTGCTTACGTCCGTAGCCACGGACCAAAAGTCCGAGACCACGGACCCCAGTTAACCTAAATATACAGAAAAGTCAAATTGAAGGAAAACAAAAATTTGCAAAGTCCGGGGCCACGGACAGGCTGTCCGTGGGCCCGGACATCGTTAGAAAAACCTAAGTTTTGAATTTTTAAAATCCCGCCGCCGTCCGTGGGTGTCCGTGGTCTCGGACAACGCGTCCGAGGTCCCGGACCATAGGTCCGAGGTCACGGACCACCCACGGACAGGGGTTTTCAGAAGGTTCCCGAGGGTGTTTTGAGCTCAAATTTTATGGGTGTGTAGCCTGAAGATTACAAGTGTTAGTGATTGAAAGTTTTCAATTTGAATCGAATTAAGCACGAAACTTGGCAAACAAGTTATTGGACAGAAGCTTAATCAAACAGCAATACAGAAGCGTAAAAGGTTAGTTTGAACCCAAACTTTGACAGAGAGTTAAAGGTCGTGGGGAATCAGAAAGTGGATTGTAACCTGTTTTACCTTCGAATTCAAGATGATTCTTCACGTTGGGATTCTTCGGAGGCTCCGATGATGCCGGTTCCGGATTGAGTTCGACCCGGGCTTCTGGTTGTTGATTGTTGATGATGTTCTTCACGTTTTGGAGGTGGTTTGGTTGATGTTTGATGATTGTTGATGTGTTAGGAGTTGAAAAGTGTGTTTAGGTGGTGATTTCGAGAGATTTTTGATGTGATTTTGGTGCTTGGATGTGTAAAAACGTGAGGAGAATGAGACGGCTAGGTTTTCTGGTTGCTTAGGGTTCTTGAGGTTCTGATTTGATCATGGGATAAGGTTCCTTATATAGACTTCCTTAAAGATAGAAAAATCCGGTAAAAACCGAGATTTACCGACGTTTTAGCTCAAGGGCTTCCAAAAGGAATTTGATTATGAAATTTCACACATGGGTAAAGGATGATAATTCTGATTTTTCTAAAGTGAGATCGAATTTTTTGGGTATTGGAATATTTTTAAATTCAATTTCTCGTCAGATTCAATCAGAAATTGCTAGAAAATTATTGGAAATTCGAAAAATCAAAATTCCAACGCCATTATGCTTAAAATGTCATCCTCTATCATGGGTTAAAAATCAAAGCATTTCAAGTTGATTTGACCCTTATTTGGAGGAGAGAGAAAGCCTATAGGGGGCTTAGGAGCCTTGAAAAATTACGAAAATGCCCCTGGAGATGACTAAGCTGTCCCTAGTACTCTGAAATGTGCCGATCGAACTGGGAACCCTTGCTACTAGCCTATTAGTAGAGACTCTCCTCCGGGGGTTGAAATTTTGGGTATATAACAAGAGGTAAGTAAAAGGTGAGATCTTTTCTTAAAGTAAATAGTAACTTTTAACATTTCCCTCTTCTTTTTCCTTAAGTGATGGCTCCTTATGGTGACTCACCACTTCAAAACCGCTCCCCCTTTCTAATGAAGATATTTATGGTCTTTGTTGACCAATTAATTAAACTAAGTTGACTAAAGCTTAAATTGGGCACTATTTGGTTACTATTCACAATTAGTGCACATATTTGTGCAATTTTTGGTTTCCCATTGATTTAGGCTTCCTAATGTGATAATAAGTAGTACACAAGTTGATTAAGGTGTAATCATGGGCATTTAGCCACTCAAAACCCCTTTCTAAGACAATTTTTCAAAAATGTGCTTTAAGAGTCCGTAAAGCATAATTTGTGTTTTAACTTGTTTTTGAGCTTGTTTTTCTTCAGTAATTGATTTAACATGTCCATTATCATGTTACTAAGGTCTAAGAATGATATTTGGGTGTTACCCAAGGTTACTCCAAGCTTAGAGCATGTTTTTGCTTAAATTGCTCTTATGGTGTTTCCTTGTGTTTTTATATGGTTTAAATTGTTTCCTAATGTTTCTAAGGCATGTTTTGGCCTTATTATATCTTACTTTAACATTTAAACACCATAGCTATGTTTGGGGTATTTCAGATAGAATTTCTCAATCTCCCGCAATTAAGTGTGGTAATGTCATTCAAACGGTAACCATCTCCGGGATTTCCGGTACTCGGAATCTACCGTATGGCAGGTTCTTATAGGAATATTTCATAACTGCCAGATCGGGTTTTCCCTAGTAGGAGAGGTCTTTCCCTCCCTCTGGCATTTTTTTTCTCGAGTTATAAAATAGGGGATGTGGAGAGCGGGTTTGATATTATAGGTATCCGGTACACACCGGGAGTTCCTAACAAGCGTATCTCTCACGCTATCGCTCAACCCTTATCCCTAAGCATATAATTCCTAACTCGGTATTTCCTAAACTAGGTATTTCTAGTCATCAGAGCGATACTTCGCTCTGATTCCACTTTTTATAACACCCCACAGCTAATTACATCGTTACCTCCTAATTGTCTTGTACATCCATACCTTCGCAGTGGAAATTCAAATCCAACGGAGAGTGAAACAATGCCGTTAGCCACCCACGTGACTAACAAGGCCTACTCCAAATACAGTAACGGTCTGAGGGACCGGAATATCCGAGTACTAAACAAATACAACTTACACTTCAATTTCAAACCGAGTATATATAATGCTCCAGTCAATACCGTTTCAACATTTACAATCCAATATACCGAGTCTACTAATGTACAATCCAAATACATTCCATACATGTCTCACAAGTCTACATACTTCTCAAAATACAAGAGGGTGTACCACATGGTACACCGACAATAAAAAAGGGCTACTATCCCACGTACAACTCAGTAGGATATTCAAAACAATCCTAAATACCAAGGAATAACAAATCAGTCTCTCACATTGACCATCAACCTTCTTGGGTACCTGGAAAATAAAATCAGCGCCCCAAGGGGCTCAGCAAATTGCTGGCATGAAATTCGCATACCCCGCTTGCTAACGGTGGTACGATGACTACTTTTTCGCCTACATGGAGTTCATTTTATTTACAAGCATACATGCTAATATGAACAACATTATATTCAGGTAATAGTACATTCATACATAGAGCAACACACAAGCAATGGGTACAATACACAATTCAACCATACAACAATTGCCGAGGCCCCTGAGATTCACTTCTCTAGTTCTTGCCTCATCACTTGTTAGTCAGTTTACCATCCGGGTTAATCGGATGTTCTTACTCTTTTACTCTTGATCAGTGACTTACACTAGCCATTATCTTTACTTTACCAAATACTCTTCTTTACAATAATACTCAAGTCAGTCGGTATGACCTCCGAGTAGAGACTACACGTCTCACCACCAGATTTACTTCCCCAGGTTGCTACCCATTTAAGGGATTGGACCATGAGAAAGGTTAGGCCAGAACTCGGAAACAACGCTACTCATTCTCAAGTGTGGCCGAAACTATATCGGCTTTACATACCAAGACTACTTTTCTCAAGTTAGAAATACCACAAGGTTAGGGAGTTAGTGAGAATATTTTGTTCAATACCATACGGTTAGCACACTTCACATCCAAGCAATAAATACTTCATTCACAATCGTTTCTTTCATGAATTATACAAACTTCATAGTTCAACCACATCACAAGCGGTGGACAATAAATCACAATACATACAGAAATGCAATAAATCGGTTTCGTGCTTTTATCTTGATTAGGTGATTGCGATAAACACACAAACACACAAATCAGTGTAACTTCGGTAGCATACAGGGCATGAGAAAATCATACCGTTCACCGTAGTTCTCAGGTTTCGACTCTCCTTCGGAGTCCAACTATTCCAAATCCTATAACATACATATAATCAGACGGTTAATTATCTATAATTAACATAACCCATTTCATCTTTAGTGTTTCCCGATTTACAATTACTAACTCCTACATTTCAAACTCATTCACATAAGTTACTTACTCCACATTACTTCTCTAGCTTGTTTACACACCTAATGACCTTCATATGTCATTAATTAAGTCTTAACAATCTTATAATATCGATTCCATTCAAATCCCCATCTTAAAGCACCATTTATACACTTTTTAAAGCCTTTTTAAGTTGGTCCGGGACCTTGTCCGGGTCCCTAGTCCCGGACCAACACTGGAATGAACTTTCGGCTAGTTTTATGGGGTGGTCCGGGTCCTTTTAAGGGACTTAAGTCCCGGACCACACCCTGGGCACACTCTCGGCTACATTTTACATATTGGTCCAAGACTTGGTCCCCTGCTATATTTTGACAGACTTTAACATTTCAAAATCTGTTCTAACTCCATTCTCTTATCCATTTCTTCTCCAATCTTTCCACATATATTATAGCATGTTTTAACACTAATTTGACACTCTAAACTCTCCTAAATCATTTACGAAACTCATTACTAAATTCTTGGTTTCCTTACACAATTTCCCCACTCTTAATTCTCCTTAACGTTCTTGCCACAGATTTTGCTCTCTTCTTTTCACTAACTCAATGGTTCTTCAGCTAATGCATTATTGCATTATTTTCATTCCAACTCTTACCCAAATACAACATTCACTCAAATCTAGTCTCCAAGGTGATTAACCACTCAAATTGCACTCCAAAACATACCTAGTTCAACCTAGGTTATTCTTTCTCCTTTAACACCTAAGTCTTCAAGTTTGCTATAGAAATTTCGACAGCGTTTCCCTACTATTCTAGACATTCCTAAAGCATCATTTAGCTCACACAACACCAATCCAACAGCCCTGCTCATTTTTTTGCATTAACAACACCACACACACACACACACACACACACACCCACACACACCACACACCACACACACAACACACACAACACACACCCACACACACACACACAACACACCACACACACACACACACCACAACCACCCACACACACACACACACACAACACACACACACACACACACCACACCACAACACACACACACACACACACACACCACACACACACCCCACACAACACAACACACACACACACACACACAACACACACACACACACACACACCCACACACACACACACACACACACACACACACCACACACACACACACACCACCACACACACACACACACACACACACACACACACACACACACACACACACACCCACACACACACCACAACACACACACACCCACACACACACACACACACACACACACACACACACACACACAACACACACACACACACACACACACACACAACCCACACACACACACACACACACACACACACACACACACACACACACACACACACACACACACACACACACACACACACACACACACACACACACACACACACACACACACACACACACACACACACACACACACATATCCCAGCACATTCTCACTTGTGCAGTACCTTAAACAACTTGGCTCTAAGGCCTTTAGCACTAATATACCAAGCACCAAACTAACCCACATCTTGTTCATCATTACAGTAGCTTAAGCAACCGCAAGGCAATGTAATTTTTTTCTCATACTACAAACATTCAAAATCTGTACAAAGTAACTCCATTACCTTAGAGTTCTTGATTTCTTTCCTTCTTTCCTCCTATTTCTTATTCTTTTCTTCTCTTCTTGTTCTTGTCTTTAAAAACCGGCCAAGGGGATTAACTAGCTAAGCAACATACCATGCCCACGAACACTAATGAGCATTATCGGAATACATACACTCTAGAATCAATTCTAGAATATAAGAGGGTGATTTAGGACTAAAAAATGAGAGATTACCTTCCAAATATCTTGGTGAATGTTTGGCTAGCAAAACCACACGGTTCCATCACCTCTTTGAAGTCTAAAATTCGACTGGAACACATAGAACAAGAGGCTCAAAAATATGAAATTTTTGGGTCCAAAAGGAGAGCTAGGAAGAGAGGTTTTTTGGACTTCTTTTTACCTTAGAACAACAAGGAGATGATGTGGACCACCATGGTCTTCTCAAACCTTCAAATGAGCTTCAGCGATGGAGACGAAAGTGGAAATTTCTGATTTTGAAAAGATGGAAATGTTCTCCAGGATAAGAGGAATCTAGTGGTGTAGTTTTTTTTTGTTATTTAGACTTTGTTTGATCCTTCAAAAATAAGGAAGAAGAGAGAGCTGAATGAGGGGGTTCCAAATCGCCATTGGAGGCTGAAGGAGGAAGAAGGGTCTGGTGAGTGGGCAGAAAAAAAAAACATGAGTGAGGAAGAGAATGGGGAGGAGAGAGACTAAAAGTGAGTTTGGTACTTTGTTTGCTTTTACATATTATTTTGTCGTCTAGTGAGTGAGTTAGAAAGCATAAAGGAAGTTGGGAGAGGCTGAAAATCGTGCCACACCCTCACAATTAAGAATGCCAACATTTTTTTCTTACAAAGGGAAAGAGTATTTGGGATATTTACAATTTACACCCCATAAGTCCCCGTTTTGACACTATTCACTAACCGGAGCCCGTTTTTCAGGAATTTTCATGTTTAATTAATTTTAATGGCTTTAGACCTTTACTAATGTTTAATTATAGACATTTGATTGACTATAATTTTTACGAGTCCATTGAACCTGATTAAAGTCACAATTTCCCGGTTTTCTCGAAAAACATGCTTTAAGGCTTCTTTTGCGTTTTGACCCATTTTATGGATCTGTTTTCTTCGTGAATCGTTACAACATGTTTGTTTAGGCATAATTAAGCTTCTTAAAATCTCATTAGTCTTATTAATCACTATTTTTAAGTTCGGGGTATTTCACCACCACTGTTCTAAAGTAAGTTGAAACTGTTAATATCTTATAATATATATATGTTCATAAAACAAACCATAACCTTTAACAACTTATATATCCATAGACTATCATCTCCTGTCAAAACTCATCACTATTTTACACAAGAAGTTTAAACCTATTACAGCTGAATTTATAGAAATACTACATCGCCTTCTAATTTCAGTCTCTAGTGCTCCTAGCTCCACTCTCTCATGCAACCATCTTAACCTGTACCTGTGGCCATTTCAAACAACACACAAAGGGCCAAAGGCACATGCCAGAAAACAAACATCAACAAAGCTGAGTAATTCTTGCCACCACATGTAAAATACATTTAGCTTATAAAACTCTTTAAGGAATCATATGTAACATCACAAAGAGCCACCATAACATATATCACCAGAAACCACAACAAATATTACCAATGTACATATATATACACTCACATAATACCATGTAATAACCATAAAATTAAACAAATCACATCAGGACCTTTTTCACTACCTTTAAATACATTTTATCTTTGTAAAACTCCAAGTATACAATACCATAGCATCAAAGATGTAAACACAACACAATCATAACAAGATTCAGCAAGTTCCATGACAAATACCAAGTCCCACCACAAGTACAACATCTAAGAAAACAGTGGCTGTATGCCTGGATTTATAGAGTTTGACATCTTCTAATGGCCATATGCCTAGATTTATAGAGTCTGACCTCTCTACCTCACTCCATATCCTTAAGTGTGCACACCCTATGAGTCATCAGCCCATAGAGTATATCATGATGGCTTACCCACAATTCATTGGTAATGGGGAAAAATTAGTGTTCGGCCTTTGAGGGCTCATAAACTTGTAATATCAAGTACCATAGTCATTACCAAGTGTTCAGGTTGTTCCACCATTTCCTTAACCTTATTAGAACATCCACACAGCATACCAAGAAGAATTAAAGTACATAACTACCATTAAGTAAACAATAAACAAGTTAAAACACCTTTAAAGTACCTTTAAAATACCTTTAAAATACCTTAAAAACAAATCCATGTTTAAGGTCTTACCTCTACGTAACTTCGACCTAACCTTTCACCAGTTAAATACCAACATCTTATGAATACATCTAAGGGCTAGGAAGAGCTAGGGAAGGTGGGCAGGTGCATGAGTCATCATGTGCTGAAAATAAATCATGACAAGTAATAAATGACATTAAATGGCATTAAGTGTGGCCGGTTTCCTTAAGGGATGGTTTGGCTAGTTTGGCCGCCTACTTTCTACGTTTAGTTTGGTAATATGTCCTACTAATGTGTAATTAAGGAATATGTTGTTCTTTGACTTAAAACCTAACCAATGTCCTCAAGACACCACCTACTTGCTTGCTAGCTTGTGTGGATCCTACTGGACAGCATGTTAACCAATCATTTCATGACACCTCGTGCTTCCCAACACCTCGTGCTTCCCGACACCTTGTGCTTTCTGACACCTCGTGCTTAGGTTAACTAGGTTGCCACCTTGTGCTTACTACCTATTCGGTCACAACCTCATGCTTACCTCAACTAGGTCGCCATCTCGTGCTTACCTCAACTAGGTCGCCAGCTCATGCTTACCAAGTTGCTTAAGGTGTTTCTTCAGGAGAAAAGTAGCTATGAAGGTGTAAAACTAACTATAGAGACATTTCCAGTAACACCCCTAGTCCTAACCTGTTAAAAAGTCGTAAGTCGTAGCAAAATAAATAACGTCGCAGCGGAAAATAAAAATGATATAACCTTGGTGTTACACGCCGTTACTCACCCTTGTGAGTAACAAGGCATTCTTACTCCATCCAACGACCTTACCTCCTCACGCTGTGATGAACAGATACTGAGCACTCTAATTATTACAGACCAAATCCAAACTAAATGAGCAGCTAACTGAATACAACAAACTCTTTATTACAATACCAAATAAACTTAAGAGTGTTTATTAAAACACAGCAGCTACCCTGTTCCCGCACTCTGGCTTGTGTCTTCTTCAGTAACCTGAAATGTTTTGCCCATTGAAGGGCTCAGCAATCGAAATGCTGGTATGCTAAATGTAGTCCTAAGTCATTTAGATTCCTTAAGTCGTTTTAACCATCTTGATATTAGATTCTTTACTAGATATACCAGTTTACAATATTAATAGAAATAACTGTAATATGAAACATTCACACAATAGTCCACCTGCAAACATCAATGCATAATAATAATCACAACCAGTATTCAAATACCCACAATCCATAACAGAAGTCAACAAGATACGTGTATTAAACTGCACTTGTTAGCTTGGCCACCTGGCCTTGTCCGTTAACCAACCACTTAAACTTTTCCAAATAAATTTCCACCTCAGGCGTCATGTCAAGACAACCCTTAAAACTTATTAATGGACAGTAGTCCCCTGGGTTCCAATGGAACCATGACCAGCTGACCTTATGGCCCTGGATAATATAATGACCAATTCGGTCGAACCTGTGCACCAACGGCAGTGCCCTCTTGCCATCGTCGAGTGTGGACATGGATTCCCTTGAGTGACTCCCCATTGAAGTCTCGTCGTAGTGATCATGATGCGCAACCAGAAAGTCGAAACAGTCTGGATTCCTCTCTTTATAAGTTAGCCCTTTAGTCATGATACAATATCCAGTCCTTGAGTTAAGACTATAACAGTTGACCATCAGTTAGGATCTCAAAATTCATAAAGGTCAGTTTGTCTTTTTTTTTTTCAGTTTAGATGTACAAACTTCCAGTCATAAGACGTTCGCGTAAAAATACACGCCACAATGTTGAGCAATACAGTATACAATATCATACACATAAAATCACAGATATCGCTCTTAGACAATTAACACATAATGTCTGGACCTTAGGATAATCCTTAGGACATTCAGACCACACAAAACATACCGTTCACCGTAGTAACAGTTAGCTTGACAATTCACGCTCTAGTAATTCTTTCCCATACGCTGTTATTTATACATGCAATAACGGGTAATATTAGTACAATGTTCACTAAATGTTACAGTACTGTCACTGTAGAACTAATACTTGTAATATACTAATCATGTATGTTCTTTATTTCCCCTATTATTTACAGTGACTCTAGGTAGTTCAATAGTTCGTTATTTTATGTGACGTCCACATGTGATAATGAATTTCTACTTCATAGTATATTTTCCATTTCCTTAAACATATACCCATAATTATTTCTACTTATCCTCTATATTATACCATTCGGTATTTTTATTATAACCTCATTTATTTTATAAACTTTATATTATGTTGCATAATGTATCATAATACATAGTTTTAATCCCTTTCTTATTATATTACAAAACCAACCACAATAATTCAGTATTTACATTTTGTACCCAACAACTTTTATTAATTACCAAATAACCATATAACCTTTATAATTTATTAAGTACCCATATTAACTTTCGGTAATTACAATCTTTCATACTATCTTTTATAAATTACAATTAAATCCCTTAAACTTTCGGTTTCCTCTATTTTCCTATATTTACATTTTAACCCCAAAACTTTATATAAGTTACATGTTAGCTTATAAACTATAGTTTTAATATTTAATTTCTTAAAATACCGAAAAGGCCCTTATAATTTTATTAATTATGAATTCACCCCTTAATCATTTCGGTTTTTATAACTAAACTTTCTTAAATTATATAATCACCCCAAACTTTTATAAACTTAATATTTTATGTCATAAATCATTTTAACCCAAAGTTTTTGGTCAACACTTTCACCAATACTTAATTTCATAATTAATTCTTTAATATACCCATAAATTCACTTGTAATTCGGCTATACTCCTAAACTTCTCAATAATTACAAAATAGCCCCAACACTTTATAAAATGTTATTTTATCACTTAAACACTTATTTAAATTCACCAAAATTCATAATATTAATTTCTACCTTATATTATACCATAAATATACCAAATCCACCCTTTTATTCTTGGCAATTATATTAAGCACTTCAAACTTTTCAAAATTTACATTTTAACCACATAACTTTATAAACTAGTTATTTAAATACTTGTAGCTATTTTTAATGTTCCCAAAATTTATAATATAAGTTGATACACTTATATATATTTCAAAATTCACCAAATATCACATATTGTTCTCGGCTTTAATTATGTTTTACCATATGGTTTTAAAAATGATTTAAACTTATAATATGTATATAAATATATAGAATATATATAATACAAACACTTCTAAAAATTATGCTAATGACTTAGAATGATTGTAAACTCAAAATAGAACATTAAATCCCTAGACCATTCGGTTTAGGTTATTTGTGTAACATAATTAATTTTTGTGACACAATATATACCTTAAGGTAATAATCTTACCTTATATGTTATAAATTATTTTCTTGACAATATAACCCAAAGTATTTTCGGCCTTAATTTATTTAGAGGTTATACATAATTTTTATACCAAAGTTTGAAGCTTAATTCAAACTTAAACTTAATTAACCTTAATTATATGAACTTACCCCTTAAATCAAGACAATTCTTGTACTTGATTTCTCCCTGAATTCCAAGCTCTCCAAATGCTATCTTGATGAAGAACTTTCGGCTCCTTATAAAATATAATATATATTTAGGAGAACCATTTGTTAGTCTTCTAACAAGAATTTATAAATAATATTTGTAGTAATTTTGCAAGGGTTTACCTTAGGAATTTAACAAGGTATTTTGGTACACCTTGGGATGATTGTAGATCCAAGTTTCCTTCATGGAATAATGAAGAGAATATGGATTTAGAAGCTCTTAATTTTCAAAAATTGCTTAAGGTAATTTACTAGGATTTTCAACACAAAAATATACCTTAACTTGATCTTGTTGTTCCTTGTATTGTTGTTGAATCTAGGAACCTCCTTGGAACACTTATGCTTGGCGAAAATTGTAGAATTTGCTAGGATGATTTCTTGCTTCAAGACTTAGGAGATTTAACTAGGAAATTACATAGAAATGGGGTTAGAGCTTGAAACACCATTAATGGAGCTTAGAAACTCTAAGGAATTAACTTAGCAAAGGAAGAAGAAAAGAGAGAGAGCTTGAGGACTTACCCATTCGGCTGCATGAGCAAGGGAGGAAGGCATGCTCACATAAGTCCTTTAAGGAAGGAATGATGGGAATAAAGTTTGATTGGTATTTGTTTATTGGATCAAATTAATTAAGCATGCTAGGTAGGCTCCTTTCATTAGTTAATTACTTGGTTCATGGCTCAATAAAATGCTCATTATTGAGCATGATTTTCGGTCACATGTGGAGGGATTTTAAGAGTTTATTACTAAGTCTAGCATATAGAAAGTTAGGGATGGCAATTGTTTAGGATTTAATAAGTCGATTAATGTTACTAACCTTGTTTTATTCATGCAGGTGATCGGCCATAATGGGAATGGGCAGCCCCAAATCTTGTAGACTTACGGCTAAAGGAAATGTAGGAGACAAATTTAGATTGTTTTATACTAGGCATGTGATTAGGCTTAGTCATGTGTTTGTTTTTATTTAATTGATTAACAGCAATAATACTCCTTTTCTCATGCATATGAATCGGCAGCATGGGGCTAAGTGTGGGTAGATTTATTTGTTTATATCATTGTACAAAGGTAGGTCTAGTTAGTATTGTTTAATGTCATTATTTTCAATTACTAATCTTTGTTGTTTCCTTGCAGGTCACACAGTAGATGAGCTTCAATTGACTGCAATTACTTGATAACTTAACATATTATACATGAGAGGATGAGTCATTATCCATAAGGCAATTTCCTAGGCAAAAACTAGTCAATATAGACCAAAAATGGCGCCTACAATGGATAATAGATGGGGTTGATTTTTGATTTAATTCCTGTCACATTATATTGTACTAAGACCATACTAATATGTGTAATATGTTCCAGCTTTTAATTGGTACATTTACATCATGGAAAAAGGTGAAAGTTTTAAGGTAAAAATGCTGATTTTAGGTACCTTTTTGATCCAAAATCGCCCCCATTTGTACTATGAATTTAGTACTGGAATTAATTGATTTAGATGTTCAATTTATCACATTTTAAGATTATCAACTCGTGGCTCCTCAAAAACTTCAAGGCAAATTGCGTAAAACACATTTTTATGACACCCGAAGGTGGGTTTTTGTGCTTAAAGAATTTTCTGGAAAATAATTAGTCACTATGAGTTCCAAGTGTTTATTGACATTTTCTATAGTCAATAATAATATGTTAAGGTGTTACATTGAGTTATATGGGGTTATATAAACTCGTAGCTCAATTTTCGGGCTAACGGGACACTCCCTGGGCAAAAAGGAGCGTTAAGTCTCGTCCGAGCCTTTGTTTATTTTTGAGAAAGTGGCTCGAGAACCCTCTTTGGAACAATGAATATTGATGATAGGAACTCTTATAATGATTTATAATGGAGTCATAACTTATACTTGTTCATCCTATGGAATCAAGTTCCTCATATCTATACCTGTATGCTTATCATTCTTGGGTGTCTATACTATATTGGCACTTCTACATTCCATCTGTAATCTAAGTGTATGCAATTCATACTAACATATTCTTACTCATGATTATCAATGTAATCACAGTATAAGTAACTTGATAAATAATGTAAAGCAAATAAGTGTACTTTTATTAATCATCCAAGTGTTACATTGAACACATCCATAACTATAACCATCCAACCAATTGCACACATGCGCAACAACCAATCACAACAAACAACCAAACACAACCAAGATAGACTGCTGATATGCAAGTCACATGTGGTGCTCTACCCCCTTAAAAAGGGTTACGCCCACGTACCCCCACAAGTACACAAAAACTAATAGAAAAGTGCTGGATACTTGTCTCGCATGGAGTCTTCTAACTCCCATGTTGCCTCCTCAATGTTGTGGTTTGACCACAGAACCTTAACCATTCTAATGGTCTTGTTCCTGGTCTCCTAGTCTTGGAGTCTAAAATGCGAACTGGGGTCTCCTCATATCTAATTGTAGGATCTAGCTCGAGTGTCTCGGGCTCTAAGATATGCGATGGGTGAGGTACATACTGCTTTAGCTGTGAAATGTGAAACACGTTGTGCACTCTCCCAAGCTCAATAGGTAAATCTAACCTGTAAGCTAATGGGCCCACTCGCTCCGTAATGAGGTACGGTCCTACATATTTCGGGCTAAGCTTGCCCTTCTGCCCAAATCTGAAAACTCCCTTCATAGGTGAAACTCTAAGGAAGACTCGATCGCTTACTACGAACTTGAGGTCTCTCCTACGGACATCAGCATAAGACTTCTGTCTGTCCTGGGCTATCTTCATGTTTTTGCGTATTTGCACAATATCTTCCTTCATCTGGTCTAGGTACTCTGGCCCTAAGATGATGTTCTCATTGGCCTCGTCCCAACATAGTGGTGTCCTGCATGGTCTGCCGTACAATGCCTGAAATGGTGGCATCTGAATGGATGCATGATAGCTGTTGTTGTAGGCAAACTCGATCACATGTAGTCGATCTATCCAGCTTTCCTGAAAATCCAAGGCACAAGCTCTAAGCATGTCCTCTAACGTTTGAATTGTTCTCTCACTCTGTCCATCTGTCTGTGGATGAAAGGCTGTACTTAGCTTCAGCTTCGTACCCAATGCCTCCTAAACCTGCTGCCAAAATTTGGAAACAAACCTTGAATCTCTATCTGACACTATAGACTTAGGTACACCGTGGTGTCTGATGATCTCTCTCTGGAAAATATCCGCCAGTTTGGGAAATTTCCATGTGTCCTTGATAGGAATGAACTTAGCTACCTTTATCAGTCTGTCGACGATGACCCATATCATGTTAGCACCTCCTCTAGTCGGTGGAAGGTGGAAGACCTACTACGAAATCCACGGATATATCCTCGAACTTCCAATATGAAATGGACATCGGCTGTACTAAACCGCCCGGTCTCCGGTGCTCAAATTTCACTTTCTGACACGTCATACATCTGGCCACAAACTCTACAACATCTTTCTTCATACCACTCCACCAGAAATGTAGTTTTAGATCCTTGTACATCTTCGATGACCCTGGGTGTACTGATAAGGATGAGCAATGAGCTTCCTACAATATCTTTCCTTCAAGTCTGGGCTGGACTCTGGAATGCACAAACGACCATTCAGTCTGATTAACCCGTCTTCACTGAGTACAAAATCATATTTCTGTCTCTCAAAGATACCGTCAGTCAATTGCTGCCTGATAGTTTTCATGTATTGGTCATTTTCCTGAGCACAACGTACCTCCTCGATGAGGCCGTTGTCTCCCGTCATGGCAAATAAAGAATGAACTCTACGGCTCAGGGCGTCAGCAACAACATTTGCCTTGCCCTCCTTGTACCTGAGGTCGATGTCGTAGTCCTTCAGAAACTCGACCCATCGCCTCTGTCTCATGTTCAGCTCCTTTTGTGTGAATAGATATTAAAGGCTCTTGTGATATGAGTAAACTATTACTGTAACTCCATATAAGTAGTGTCGCCAGATCTTCAGTGAAAAACAACTGCTCCCAATTCCAAATCATGAGTCGGGTTGTTTTCTTCATGCTTCTTCAACTGGCAACAACCTTTCCATTCTGCATAAGTACACACCCTATCCCTGTGCATGAGGCATCACAATATACTTCAAATCCGTCGGTCCCCTCTGGAATGGTGAGTATTGGTGCCGACATCAGTAGGTCCTTCAGTGTCTAAAATGAACGCTCACAATCTGCTGTCCATACAAATGGAGAATCTTTCTTCATCAGGTTAGTCATAGGTTTCGCCAGTTTGGAGAAGTCTTGTACAAATCTGCGATAAACCAGCTAATCCCAAGAAACTCCGGATATCTATCATTGTCTTCGGTCTCGGCCAAGTCTTAACTGCCTCAATCTTCGCAGGGTCTACAGATATACCACTGGCTGATATTACATGCCCTAGAAAAGATACACTGTCTAACCAAAAATCACACTTTGAAAGCTTGGCATACAATTGATTCTCCCTCATGGTCTGCAAAACTTGCCTCAGATGCACCTCGTGCTCGTCCTTGGTCTTAGAATAAACTAAAATGTCGTTGATGAATACAACTACCGATGAGTCTAACTGCTCCTTGAACAACCGGTTCATAAGATCCATGAGTATTGCTGGGGCATTCGACAAGCCAAATGGCATAACTGTGAACTCGTAGTGCCCGTAGCGCGTTCGAAAAGCTGTCTTCTCTATGTCTTCATCAGCTATCCGTATCTGGTGGTATCTTGACCTCAGATCAATATTCGAGAAAACTGTAGCGCCTCTTAACTGGTCAAATAGATCGTCAATCCGTGGTAGCGGGTACTTGTTCTTCACCATGACTGCGTTAAGCTCCCTGTAGTTAATGCATAGTCGCATGCTACCATCCTTCTTCTTCACGAACAAAACTGGTGCTCCCCAAGGTGATGCACTCGGTCTGATATAACCTTTATCAAGTAGATCTTCTAACTGGATCTTCAGCTCCTTCATCTCTGCTGGTGCCATTCCGTAAGGTGCTTTAGCAATAGGTCCTGTGCCTGGTAATAATTCGATGGAGAACACCACATCTCTCTTGGGTGGCATCCCTGGTAACTCTTCTGGAAACAAATCTGGGAAATCTGAAACGACTGGTATACTTGACTGAGTCTTCTCCTCCTATCTCATGTCCTGAACATAGCACAAATAGAATGGTTGTCCCTTCTTCACCTTCTTCATCAATGTGATAGCAGATACTAGCTTGAAAGTAGGCTCTTTTGGAATACTGCGATATGAAACTGTCCTGCCCTTCGGGCTCTTCAGAAGTAATCTATGCTCTGCGCAATGCAGTCGTCCTTTGTATTTCTATAGCCAATCCATGCCCATGATGATGTCAAATCCTAAATTATCCAGCTCAATTAAGTCCGCGTGAAACTCTTCATCCATGATGTTAATCTGAATTCCTTTGTGTAGTTTCGTGCACCTCACTCTCTCCTTCGTCGGTAATGTGACTAGGAAATCTAAGAGAGGTTCAGGGGTTGTCTCTAACTTCCTTGCTGATGTAGAGGATATAAAGGAGTGAGACGCTCCTAAATCGAACAGTATCGATGCACTCACGCCATTTACTGTAAAGGTTCCCATGATAACATTCCCCTTATCCTTGGCCTCAGTCTTTTCCAATACATTCAGCACTGCTCCTCCATTAGACTCGAGGCCTGGGGTTAACAATTCGTATGATAATGCATGTCTCAAAGGAATTAAAATGCCATTCATTAATTCAATGATTCTCACATACAAGCTCCATAATTACATCAATATTGCCTAAATGTCAAATTTAACCGTCCGGGTTTCAAATGGGTGGTATTTACTAAGATTGATGGGGCTGTATTCAACTTAATGCTCTTTATCCCATGATATACTGATCTAGATTCTCCACCAAATATTATACATCTCCTGACTTCAAGATAATCTTTCTCGCCTTGTCCATCCTCTTCTGATCACCGTACAAAAACTCAGCATCATCTCCTATGGAGAATGATACAACTGGTATCCCTCTGGTAATTGACTGAGATTTCTAATCTCGGTCCCGATGTAATCCAAGCTTTCCCCCTTTCTCATAAAAGTTTGCAATACCAATATCTGCCTTCATGTCTGGTATAGGGTTCGTCTCTAATTGTTGCGCAATCTTGACCGCTTCTGTCACTAAAGTTTGAAAACTATCTGGTATCCTAGGAACTCGTGTTCCATCTATTTTTCTTACTTCACTATACAACCTAGTTTGTGAATCCCAATCCTTACCCATACACATCATATGTAATTTAAGTTTTGATCCACTACCATATCCCGGAGTGTAAAATCCTCCAAGGCCTATTCCCAAAGTTCTACATTCACTTACAATAGCTATTTGTTCATCTATTGTTAAATATTGCTTGAGTAGGAACATGTCGGGTCGAAGTACTTGGCATTCTCTGTCTGGATATTCCCGACCTTCGCTCATAGGCTCAGGTGACCCTCGGTCTCACAGGTATGGTAAAAACCACTGTCGAAAGTACCCTATTAGGTAGAGGTTTCCTCCTAGTTTAGGCCTCTCTAAAATTTTATTTCACACAAAACACATACAAGTCTCATTGACTGAATAACTGTAAACACACATACATAGTATCATGCTTTTGGTCTAAGTTCTAGGCTTACCGGTTTCGCGCTGAGCGCTAGCCTCAGTGCCTAAAGTTCCCACTGAGTACAAGGTGTTTCTACTTGGAACTATCTACTTTCCCTTCTGACTCCCGGATGATGAGGATGGTTGTCCTCCTGGTCCCCTAGTATAGGTGTTTGTCTGTGGTGCCTGACCTCCTCTGGGTCCTCCAGTCTCTGTAGCTGGTGTCCACTATGAACCTCTAGCTCCCTTGTATACTCGGCTTGCTGGGTTGGAGAAGCATTCATACTCCCGGTGGCCTTCCTTTTTACAGTAGCGGCACTCCACCTTCCTTCCTTCCTGCGCAGTCTACTCCTGGTGATCATTCCCACAACGTTTACAGTAGTAGTGGCGTTGGATTGGCTTATTGCCTATTGTTTATACAACATGGTTTAGTAAAGGTATAGCTAATGAATAACTTGGTTAAGTAGAGGTGGGTATCCTTACCCCTAGGTGGTGCCGATCTAAGTGGCTGTGCGTCAATGGCTGGGCCGGTCAGACGAGGGACCTGCTCCTTCGTCTTCTGACCGTGGAAGTCCTTCCGCCCTTTCTTCTTGTCAAAGAATTTCCTACTGCAGGTTTTAAGGTTAATGGCCAGAATTAAGTGTAGGTAATAATGGTAACTTATTCTCAATCAAAGGTTCCTTACTTTCCTTTCCTGTTGTAACCGCCAAAGGTTTTCCCCCATCTTCTCCCTCAGGATTTCCTTTCTTCTTCCTTGTGCTTCCTCTCTGGAATGAATCATTAACTAGGTTGCTGATGCAGTGTTATAACATTCTTGTAAGGTAGTGACACGAATTGCTCCCATAGAGCGCCTTGGATGCGAAATTGCAAACCTCCCCTGAACTTTTGGATCTTCACAGTGTCGGAGTAGTCGACTCCCGGTATGTAATCTAGCAGGCTGATAAATCGTGCGTAGTACTGGTCGACTGTTTGGCTCCCTCTGGATTAAGGTTTCGAACTCTTGCCGCTTCCTCTGCTTCAAGTGTTCGGGGTAATATTTCTCTCGCAGCACCTCCACAAACACTGTCCATCCAAAGTCCGGTGTAGCTCTGTGGTGGCCCTCCACTGACCGCCACCAAATATCAGCTGCGTCCTTCAGGTTGTACACGGCGATGTCGACCTTCTGATTTTCTGATACTCTCACAGCTCTGAGGCCTTCTGGTGCTCTACAATGAACTTCTCCAATGCGGCGGGGTCTGGTTCCCCTGAGTAAGTTGGTACCCTAGCGTCTGCAACGCTCTTCAACCAGTTGGCTTCCCTGGGCTGCGGCGCGTGGGGTATGGCTCCCGTAAGTTGAGCTCCTAGCTGCTGCGTGAAAGCTGCCATGGCTGCTGCTAGGCCTGGTACTTCTGGAACATCCGCTGGTGCTGCTCCACCTCGTCCTCTGCCGCCTCCCCGTGGTCTCTTCCAACTCTAGAAATCTATAGTATAGTACACTATTATTTACTACTCGGTGCTACACCGTATTACACACACAATTATAAACATGTAATAAAACTAACTATTAGCAATAAATATCCCTAGATTTTTTCTTTCTTGGTCACGAATCCTCACAAACGTTTCCCGTAATCCCAATATTCCTATGCTCGTGTTCTTGACTCAGTATCCTTCATCAGAGCGGTACTCCGCTCTAATACCACTTTTTGTAACACCATACTCCTAACCTGTTAAAAACGTCGTAAGTCGTAGCAAAATAAATAACGTCGCAGCGGAAAATAAAACTATCTAACCTGGTGTTTAACACGCCGTTACTCACCCTGGTGAGTAACAAGGCATTCTTACTCCATCCATCGACCTTACCTCCTCACGCTGTGATGAACAGATACTGAGCACTCTAATTATTACAGACCAAACCAATCCAAACTAAATGAGCAGCTAACTGAATACAACAAACTCTTTATTACAATACCAAATAAAACTTAAGAGTGTTTATTAAAACACAGCAGCTACCCTGTTCCCCGCACTCTGGCTTGTGTCTTCTTCAGTAACCTGAAATGTTTTGCCCATTGAAGGGCTCAGCAATTGAAATGCTGGTATGCTAAATGTAGTCCTAAGTCATCTAGATTCCTTAAGTCGTTTTAACCATCTTGATATTAGATTCTTTACAAGATATACCGGATTACAATATTAATAGAAATAACTGTAATATGAAACATTCACACAATAGTCCACACTGCAAACATCAAGTGCATACTAATAATCACAACCAGTATTCAAATACCAACAATCCATAACAGAAGTCAAAAGATACGCGTATTAAACTACACTTGTTAGTTGGCCACCTGGCCCTTGTCCTTTAACCAACCACTTAAACTTTTCCAATTAATTTCCACCTCAGGCGTCATGTCAAGACAACCCTTAAAAACTTATTAATGGACAGTAGTCCCCTGGGTTCCAATGGACCATGACCAGCTGACCTTATGGTCCTGGATAATATAATGACCAATTGGTCGAACCTGTGCACCAACGGCAGTGCCCTCCGCCATCGTCGAGTGTGGACAATGGATTCCCTTGAGTGACTCCCCATTGAAGTCTCTCGTAGCGATCACGATGCGCAACCAGAAAGTCAAAACAGTCTGGATTCCTCTCTTTATAAGTTTGCCCTTTAGTCAATGATACAATATCCAATCCTTGAGTTAAGACTATAACAGTTGACCATCAGTTAGGATCTCAAAATTCCTAAAGGTCAGTTGTCTTTTTTTTTTTTTCAGTTTAGATGTACAAACTTCCAGTCATAAGACGTTCACGTTAAAATACAACGCCACAATGTTGAGCAATACAGTATACAATATCATACACATAAAATCACAGATATCGCTCTTAGACAATTAACACATAATGTCTGGACCTTAGGATAATCCTTAGGACATTCAGACCACACAATTAACATACCGTTCACCGTAGTAACAGCTAGCTTGACAATTCACGCTCTAGTAATTCTTTCCCGTACGCTGTTATTTATACATGCAATAACGGGTAATATTAGTACACTGTTCACTAAATGTTACAGTACTGTCACTGTAGAACTATTACTTGTAATATACTAATCATGTATGTTTTTTATTTCCCCCTGTTATTTTACAGTGACTCTAGGTAGTTCAATAGGTCGTTATTTTATGTGACGTCCACATGTGATAATGAATTTCTACTTCATAGTATATTTTCTATTTCCTTAAACATATACCCATAATTATTTCTACTTATCCTCTATATACCATTCAGTTATTTTTATTATAACCTCCTTTATTTTATGAACTTTATAGGGAAATTTCACGATATACCCCCGAGGTTTGAGTGAATTTTACGAGATACCCCCAAGGTTTCATTTTCATTACGAGATACCCCCGAGGTTTCATTTTTTTATGATATACCCTTGAGGTTTCATTTTCATTACGATATACCCCTGAGGTTTCAATTTTATTACAAGATGCCCCTCGGTTCAAATTTGGATATTATATTTGTCATATCCTCATTTTACCCTCGCACCATATGCCCCGTAACACGGGTTTATGGTCAAATTTTTTAAAAATTTAAAATATGAACAAAATGCACATAAAAATTAAAGATCAATTAAAATTTTATTTCAATTTAAAAAACATAAATAAAAGTATAAAAACAAATTAAAAAAATAGAATCTTGAAAGGTTTAAAAAAATAGAAATGACTAACCAACAAAAAAATAATCTATTTAAAAAACTTATATTGTTACATAATGTAAAAACTATTATAGCGGTGGCTTAAAATCATATGCCCCGCAATAACATCAGGGATATATGGTCAAAGTTTTGTTTGAATTTGAAACTTAAATAAAATGCTCATATAAATTAAAGTTCATATAAAATTTGAAATCAATATTAAAAAATGAATATAATTAAATAAACATAAACAAAAAAATTAATAAATAGAAATGACTAAAAAAAGTAAATTATTTTGAAAAATAATCATAACTTGTTAAGGAGTTACCTAGATATGTATTAAAATTGTAAAAAGTATAACAATCATATGAAGAATATTAAAAGCAACAATTTCATAAAGTACATAGAAAAAATCATTATTTTAAATTAGAAAAATAAAGTATAAAATCATTTTTTTTGTTCTTTAAATATAATTGCTATAATAGATTTTAAATTATGTAACAATATAAGTTTTTTAAAAAGATTATTTTTTTGTTGTTTGGTCATTTCTATTTATTTTAAAGTTTTATGATTCTAATTTTTTTTATTTATTTTTATTCTTTTATTTATGTTTTTTTAAATTAATTAAAATTTTAATTGATCTTTAATTTTCTGTGCATTTTGTTCATATTTTAAATTTTGAAAAATTTGACCATAAATCCATGTTGCGGGGCATATGGTGCGAGGGTAAAAATGAGGATATGAAAATTTATATATTAGAATCTGAACTGAGGGGCATCTCGTAATAAAATTGAAATCTAAGGGGTATATCGTAATGAAAATGAAACCTCAGGGGTATATTGTAAAAAATAAAACCTTGGGGGTATCTCGTAATGAAAATGAAACCTTGGGGGTATCTCGTAAAATTAGCTCAAACCTCGGGGGTATATCATGAAATTTCCCAACTTTATATTATGTTCCATAATGTATCATAATACACAGTTTTTAATCCCTTTCCTTATTATATTACAAAACCAAACACAATAATTCGGTATTTACATTTTGTACCCAACCACTTTTATTAATTACCAAATAACCATATAACCTTTATAATTTACTAAGTACCCATATTAACTTTCGGTAATTACAATCTTTCATACTATCTTTTATAAATTACAATTAAATCCCTTAAACTTTCGGTTTCCTCTTATATTTTCCTATATTTACATTTTAACCCCAAAACTTTATATAAGTTACATATTAACTTATAAACTATAGTTTTAATATTTAATTTCTTAAAATACCGAAAAGGCCCTTATAATTTTATTAATTATGAATTCGCCCCTTAATCATTTCGGTTTTTATAACTAAACTTTCTTAATTATATAATCCCCCAAAACTTTATAAACTTAATATTTTATGTCATAAATCATTTAACCCCAAAGTTTTTGGTCTACACTTTGACCAATACTTAATTTCATAATTAATACTTTATTATACCCATAAATTCACTTGTAATACGGCTATACTCCTAAACTTCTCAATAATTACAAAATAGCCCCAAAACTTTAAAATGTTATTTTATCACTTAAACACTTATTTAAATTCACCAAAATTCATAATATTAATTTCTACCTTATATTATACCATAAATATACCAAATCCACCCTTTTATTCTCGGCAATTATATTAAGCACTCCAAACTTTTCAAAATTTACAGTTTAACCACATAACTTTATAAACTAGTCATTTAAATACTTGTAGCTATTTTTAATGTTCCCAAAATTTATAATATAGTTGATACACTTATATATATTTCAAAATTCACCAATATCACATATTGTTCTCGACTTTAATTATGTTTTACCAAATGGTTTTAAAACTTGATTTATACTTTTTAATATGTATATATAAATGTATATAAGCCATATAACACTTCTAAAAATTATGCTAATGACTTAGAATGATTATAAACTCAAAATAGAACATTAAATCCCTAGACCATTCGGTTTAGTTATTTGTGTAACATAATTAATTTTTGTGACACAAATATATACCTTAAGGTAATAGTCTTACCTTATATGTTATAAATTATTTTCTTGACAATATAACCCAAAGTTTTTGGCCTTAATTTATTTAGAGGTTATACATTTTTATACCAAAGTTTGAAGCTTAATTCAAACTTAAACTTCATAAACCTTAATTATATAAACTTACCCTTAAATCTAGACAATTCTTGTACTTGATTTCTCCTTGAATACCAAGCTCTCCAAATGCTATCTTGATGAATAACTTTTGGCTCCTTATATATATATATATATATATTTAGGAGATCCATTTGTTAGTCTTCTAACAAGAATTATAAATAATATTTGTAGTAATTTTGCAAGGGTTTACCTTAGGAATTTAACAAGGTATTTTTGGTACACCTTGGGATGATTGTAGATCCAAGTTTCCTTCATGGAATAATGAAGAGAATATGGATTTAGAAGCTCTTAATTTTCAAAAATTGCTTAAGGTAATTTACTAGGATTTTCAACACAAAAATATACCTTAACTTGATCTGGTTGTTCCTTGTGTGTTGTTGAATCTAGGAACCTCCTTGGAACACTTATGCTTGGCGAAAATTGTAGAATTTGCTAGGATGATTTCTTGCTTCAAGACTTAGGAGATTTATCTAGGAAATTACATAGAAATGGGGTTAGAGCTTGAAACACCATTAATGGAGCTTAGAAACTCTAAGGAATTAACTTAGCAAAGGAAGAAGAAAAGAGAGAGCTTGAGGACTTACCCATTCGGCTGCATGAGCAAGGGAAAAAGGCATGCTCACATAAGTCCTTTAAGGAAGGAATGATGGGAATCAAAGTTTGATTGGTATTTGTTTATTGGATCAAATTAATTAAGCATGCTAGGTAGGCTCCTTTCATTAGTTAATTACTTGGTTCATGGCTCAATAAAATGCTCATTATTGAGCATGATTTTTGGTCACATGTGGAGTGATTTTAAGAGTGTATTACTAAGTCTAGCATATAGGAAGTTAGGGATGGCAATTGTTTAGGATTTAATAAGTTGATTAATGTTGCTAACGTTGTTTTATTCATGCAGGTGATCGGCCATAATGGGAATGGGCAGCTCCAAATCTTGTAGACTTACGGCTAAAGGAAATGTAGGAGACCAATTTAGATTGTTTTATACTAGGCATGTGATTAGGCTTAGTCACGTGTTTGTTTTTATTTGATTGATTAACAGCAATAATACTCCTTTTCTCCTACATGTGAATCGGTAGCATGGGGCTAAGTGTGGGTAGATTTATTTGTTTATATAATTTTACAAAGGTAGGTCTAGTTAGTATTGTTTAATGTCATTATTTTCAATTACTAATCTTCTTTGTTGTTTCCTTGCAGGTCACATGGTAGATGAGCTTCAATTGACTGCAATTACTTGATAACTTAACATATAATACATGATAGGATGAGTCATTATCCATAAGGCAAATTCCTAGGCAAAAACTAGTCAATATAGACCAAAAATGGCGCCTACAATGGAGAATAGATGGGGTTGATTTTTGATTTAATTCCTGTCACATTATATTGTACTAAGACCATACTAATATTTGTAATAGGTTACAGCTTTTAATTGGTACATTTACATCATGGAAAATGGTGAAAGTTTTAAGGTAAAAATGCTGATTTTAGGTACCTTTTTGATCCAAAAATCGCCCCCATTTGTACTATGAAGTTAGTACTGGAATAATTGATTTAGATGTTCAATTTATACCCTTTAAGATTATCAACTCGTGGCTCCTCAAAAACTTAAAGGCAGTTGTGTAAAACGCATTTTTATGACACCCGAAGGTGGGTTTTTGTGCTTAAAGAATTTTCTGGAAAATAATTAGTCGCTATGAGTTCCAAGTGTTTATTGACATTGTCTATAGTCAATAATAATATGTTAAGGTGTTACATTGAGTTATATGGGGTTATATAAACTCGTAGCTCAATTTTCGGGCTAACGGGACACTCCCTGGGCAAAAAGGAGCGTTAAGAAATTCGTCCGAGCACTTTGTTTATTTTGAGAAAGTGGCTCAAGAACCCTCTTTGGAACAATGAATATTGATGATAGGAACTCTTATAATGATTTATATTGGAGTTTGTGCCACTTTGGTACCTCTCCGGGGCACTCCCAGGGGTTTATGGGGCCCTCATCGGGAACCTCCGAGAACTTTGTCTTTAGCTGAGAATTTATCTTGAGAAATTCATCTTAAATGTTCATTAAAGTGTTATTGTGTATTTATAATGAAGTGTAATGCTTTACTTTATTTAATAAAAAAGTATTTCCGGGACTTTCGGGCCTTATGGGGCCCTTAAGGGAACTCCCGGCATATTGTATTTTTACTCAGTTCTAATTGAGGACTTGTGTTCTATAGGTTCATAAAATGATCCGTGATTAACTTTGTATGAGTTTTAATAGCTTATATAACTTGGTTAGCTTAATGTCGGCTTTAACGCTCGTTTCTAACCTTAAGGAGTTTAGGTGCGTTTTAACGCCCAAGTGTTCATATACTTTTATAGGGTTTAATAATCCCCTAAATAATACTTATTTATCATTATTTATTATTTAAAGGTTAGGGGTATTTCATTTCCAGCTATTAGGGTTTTACTGAGTCTCCTAGAATTTTCCAAGGTCTTCCCTCTCTGGTTACTAGGGTTTCCTAGAGTTTTTATAGAGTTTCCTCCAAGGCTTTCCTAAAGTTTTTAAGACCATTTCTATGATTTCCAGGACTTTCAAGACTTCGGGAACTAGGGTCTCTAGCATTTCTGAGACTTCCGGAACTTTAGGGTTTTCTCATAACTTGGGGTATTTTAGGCATGCTTGCTAAGTGAGTATGATAATAGATTAGTATGGGAATAGAATTAGTGGGAATAAGTATGAGAATAGAATCATGGAATGTAGCGTATTTCCATCCATGGTTTAGTATATATAACTGTAAACGACAACAAATTTTCAGTGTAATTCTCAATAGGTTATACACTATTATTATAAATTTGTTAATTCAACAATTCTAAAATATTTTGTTTTATTTAATAAATGGTCACAAAATATAAATAAAAGTATCTTGGCCAAGTTTAACTATTTTTTATTTAACATAAAAATATAAATCTTAACATTATGATGTATGGTAGATTATACACAGATTCTGATAACTTTGTTAATAAAACAAATCTAATAATATTTTATTGTTACATTCATTTTAATTTTACAGAAAAATTTAATAAAAACATTTACCTCAAGTTTAATATTTTTTAACGTATATATCAAAATAAATCTTACATTGTGCAAGAATTATTCTTAGAGGGGCAAAAAATATTTTAACATTGCTTATATATCACATTTGTTTTTCTAAAGTAAAAGTAATATGATAGCTATAGATATAAAATAAAATTAATAGATTTTAATTGATAATAAAATTAAACAAATAACTATATAGAAAAATAAGTAAAAATGTATTGTAAGATATTAACTATACTAAACTGATGTGAAATACCCCCAAACCTTGATATGTTATTTAACTATTACTATGGTATATTAAGGCTAAAAAGTGCCTTAGAAACATTAATGAACAATTTAAACCATAGTAAAAACCATAAAGTACCATAAAGACAATTTGAGCAAAAACATGCTCTAAGCTTGGAATGAACTTGGCTAGGACCAAAAGAGCCTACAAGACTTAGTAATGTGCAATTATGATTTTATAAGGCTAATTAAGTCCTTAAGAAACATTGGCTGACAATTAAACTAAAAGAAATCACAAGAAAACAACATATAGTCAATTTAAGCAAATACTTGCTCTAGACTTGGTGTAACCTTGTATAAGACCTAAAGGTCATTCCTATACCTTATTTACATGTTAATTAACATGTTAATCAATTACTAAAGAAAACAAGCTTGAAAACAAGTAAAACACAAAAGTGCTTTAAGGAGCCTTAAAGCACATTTTTGAAAAATTGTCTTGGAAATGGGTTTTGAGTGGCTAAATGTCCATCATTACTCTTTAATCAACATGTGTACTACTTATTATCACATTAGGAAGACTAAATCAATGGGAAAGCAATAATTTCACAATTATGTGCACTAATTTGTGAATAGTGCTCAAATAGTGCTTAATTAGCACTAAGTCAACATAAGTTGTTTAATTGGTCAATAAAGACCTAAAATCCCCCATTATCAAAATGGGGCCGGTTTTATACATGGTGAGTCATCACCACATGTTAGTAAGCTAAAGGAGGGAAGGAAAAGTAAGTAAAAAGACTATTTACCTTTTAAACTTAAATATCTTCTAAACTTACCTCTCACCTCACCTTTCTTCATTTCTTCTCATTCCCACCGTCCCTTTCCTCCATTCTCTCAAGCTCCATCGGTTTGCTACAACAAACCTCACCATCTCCAACTTCATTTGCTTGTAGCTCCTAGCATCCATGTACCAAATCAATTCTAAGACCACCATTCTTCTAGTCTTGTCAAACCCTTCAACTTTTTCTTCTCAAATTCTAAAAAATCCATTTCGGTGCCAGGAGGAATCACCATTGAAGGAGCTTGAGCTCATCTTTTCATGCCTTGTTGATCACCTTGGTTTCAGGGTAAGGAAACCCGAAGAAAAACACTAATTTCTCTTGCTTTTGTGTTGGCCGAGAATTCACCTTATAATGGTGTTTCCTTTTTCTTTGGTTTAGCTTCATCCTAATCTTCAAAGGGCTAGGTGGAGTCCCCTCTTGCTACCTATTCAAACTCTCTTCAATTTCCAAGGTAAAACATTAATTTTGGTATTTTAAGACATTGTTTGACTTAGGGTTGTATGTGAGTTAAGCATAAAGCTTGAAAACTCATTACCCTTATATGTGTGTATGGATAGAAGGTTGACAAGTGATCAAGTCCTTGATAATTTTCAATCCAAGGAAACAAGAAAGAATTTTGGAAGGAAAAGAGGTAAATAACCTAACCTAATGTGGTTTGATGTGTCTTAGGAAAATTGAGCTATATTTGCTTAATAAATAATCTGAAGAGCCAATGGGAAATGAGATAGAAAAACTATCCACAAGGTGGACTAAAAAGACATGGGAGCCTTGTTGTGTGTATTCGCAGGTTGAAGGTAATTATTATGTGGGAAATTTAGTGTTTAAGATTCATGAAATTTAGGGCCTAAGTGCCAAGCAATTTAAGTTAATGCACTATATTGTGATGTAGTGTAGTTTAAAGTTTAGTTGTGTGTAAAGAACCTTCCTTGTGAAGTTTCATGTCTTTGATGGTTAAATGATGAAAAACCATGTGTTTGTGTGTAAGGATGTGTAATAAGGAGTTGAGTGTTCTTGGATGTCTAAAGGTGAAAACCTAAGTGTTTGGGTGTGAGAATGTACAAGAGAGGCTATGTCAAAATTTGGTGAGTAAACAAGGAGTTTTAGGTGTTAAATGAAGTTTGGTGACCTAGATTGTACTAGGAATGGTTAAGGCTTAAATTGGTCAAAGGAAATGAGTTAAGGTGTTCATGAGTCCTAGGATGACCTAGGAATGTTCTTGGAGGATTTAGAGATCCAATGGGTGTTTTATACACACCAATGTTATGTTATATGAAGTATTTAGGACTTGTGCAAGTTTTGGAAAAACAAGGGAAAAATAATGTATTGTCAAGGATAAGAATGAACTTATGAGGAAGACTTGGGAAGTTTATGAAAAGGAAATGATGATGATGCAAAATGATGTTTGAGAGTGGTTAAAATGGTTGTGAAGAACACTTTGGTTAGTTCCTATCATAGGTATGTGTAACACCCCTACCGCTAATACCGTCATTACTGTACAAATACTTACCTTCGCAGCGGATAATACATTACATACTCCATGGTGGGTGTACAATGCCGCTAGCCACCCATGTGACTAACAAGGCCAGCTACACTACTACATACTATCAGTCTGATGAATTGACATACCGAGTGCTCTACATAATACCTTACTTTCCCTTGCATACTCAACCATAATTCAAATACAACTCCAATACAATACTATACCGAGTATACTACAATCCTTAAATTACCGATACAGTTTGGACTTCCAAATTCGCATTGCAATACAAGTACAAATCCTATAATTCAACTACCCATGCTTACATAGCAACCCCCGTCCTACTCTCTCGAACGGTGGTCAGCTTCGAATACCTGTAAGAATACAAACGTCGCCTCTTCGGGTACCTGCACACTAAAAACGTTCCCCTTAGGGGGTCAGCTTACGCTGAATATGACTTTCGCATATACCGCGTGCTAACCGCGGTACGCCGACTACTTTGGGTCGGATATACATGGAGTTCATTTTACATGCATACATACATACTCAAGCTACAACAATACAATCAACCATACTTACATACATATACAAGGTTCGTTTAGTTAGTCGTTCATCCGGTTTCATCGGATGCTCTCTTTCCCCTTACTCGGGTTCACAAGCTTACACTAAGCTTATTCTTACTTACTCGTTGTTTTACTTACACTATGCTCAATACCTTGCTCGTTATTTCACTCATACTTTACTCAATACTCACTGCTACCATTGCTTACTCTTACTCAGTACTCGGGACTTGCTCTCACACCTACTCCGTACCCATACTCTTCTCCTTACTCATACTTACTCATTGCTCGGTACTCATTACATACTCATACTTACTCATTACTTACTCATACATACTGTGAGCCTCGATTTTAAACCCTATCCTATGTGGATTAAGTTGATTGGGATCTAGTCGGGTTTTAGGTCCACTTATAACCTAAGATTAATAACTATGTCATAAAAACAATAATTATTAAAACCTAAGCTAGCTCACTGGAACCTATTAGGAGTCGCCACCTAATTTTAACCTAGATCAAATTAGGAAAGGAGAGTTCGGGTTCGGGGGCTTGATATTCGACTTATTTAGGGTTCAATTACTTTCATTACCCTTCCTAGGTCGTTTTTCCTCTACTTGGTTTATTTACGGCTTATTACGAGTCGTTTTAACCTAAGTGCGCGAGCTTCTGCTTTTTTGTTTTTTTTTAGCATTTTTTGACAGAAAATTAAAGTAAACTTAAAAGCTACCTAAACTAGGGTTTCGGAGGCAGAATTAGGTCGAATTTTGCTTACGTCCGTAGCCACGGACCCCATGTCCGAGACCACGGACCCCAGTTAACCTAGTTATACAGAAGAGTCGAAATTTAAAGGAAAACAAAAATTTGCAAAGTCCGGGGCCACAGACAGGCTGTCCGTGGGCCCGGACATTATTAGAAAACCTAAATTTTGAATTTTTTTAAATCCTCCTGCCGCCGTCGGTGGGCGTCCGGGCTTACGGACAGGGAGTCCGGGACCCCGGACATGACGTCCGTGGGTGCGGACCGCCCTCAGACGGCGGCGTTGAGGCTGTTCCTGAAGGTGTTTTTGGCTCAAATTTTATGGGTGTGTAGCCTAAAGATGTACAAGACGTTAGTGATTGAAAGAATTCAATTTGAAGTCAAAATTAATACGAAACTTAGTTAACAAGTTATTAGACAGAAACACAAACAAACCTTAATTCAGAAGCAATAAAAAGTCAATTCGATTGGAAATTTCACACATAAGTGTATTCTGATCAGAGGGGTTAAGGAAGTTAAATTCCAACCTGTTTTGACTTCGGGATTTGATTGTTCCTTCCCGTCGGGAATCTTCGAGAGCTTCGTTGATGGCCAATCCGGTTCGACTTTGACCCAAGCTTCTGGCTCCTTCTTCCTTGTATTGTTAGCCACGGTTTGCTTCTGTATTTTTTGTGTTTTGGTGCTAGGAATCTCAATGGGAGAAGAAGGAATGTGTTGTTTGGTGATTTCGGGATGATTTCGGTATAGATTCGAGGCTCGGGGTTGTAAAAACGTTGGAAGTAGGTTGACGGCTGAGTTCTCTGACTTTGGGGATGATCTCCTCTGCCCTAGTTCGTTTTTTGGGGGTCCTTTTATAGAAAGAGCATGGTCAAATTGATAGAGCAAGATCTTTATCTAAAACGCTGATTTCGTGCTCTAAGGGAATCTGATTTTGTAAAATGTTTCAGGCCGAGATAAATTATGAAATTTTAACTAAAGATAAAGGATGAGTTTTAGGAATTTTGAGAGTTGGAATCGGTTATGTTTGATAAATAACCGATTAGATAAAAATCTTGCAATCTGGAATCTCCCATAATTCATAACTTATTATTGGAAAGTCGAAATAATGAAATTCCAACGGCATTAGTCTCTAATAAACATCCTCTATCTTGTGTTAAAATTTCATGACGTTTTGTTTTAATTTCGGTATTTTCCATAGGAGAGAAAATTGCAAAAATGATTGAATTTCTCTTTTAAATTTTGGGCTAAGGTACCAAATAAAATAATTTCAGGTTTATGACTGTATGTAGTCATGCTAACCATGTGACAATTTTATTTTAATTTTGGAAACCTTTTATTATTTCTATTTGAGGTTATTTCATGTGTTAATTAAAGAAATTAGCTTATAATATGAATTAAAAGCTAAATTTCCAGAATAAATATTATCAGAGAATCATGAAATACCTTTCATAATGACTATGATATTGGAAGTGTTTGGAGATAATGAACAAGTCATATAAAAATAGAAATCCCGATAATGTCCTTGGAAAATCCCGCCTTGGTGCTTTTTGACCCCTTTTGCCCTTTGTAACACGTATGCCTTAGAGACTACTCCGGGGGTTGAAATTTTGGGTATAACAGATTGCCCCCCGTCAACTAGACTTTGTAATGAAGATGAAAAGACTAGTTGATGCCTGAGTGATACCCCAAAATTTTGGATCTTAAAAGTCCCTATATGCAGATTGTGTCGAGCTATTCTAAGGTGCTGACCACCTAAAGTGATGAAAATGATGTCAAGCTATTCTAAGGCGTTGACTACCTAAAATGATGAAAATGGAGTAATGTCAAGCGATTCTAAGGCGTTGACAACCTAAAAGACGAAGTAATGTCAATCGATTCTAAGGCGTTGACAACCTAAAAGACGAAGTAATGTGTAGATGCAAGAATGTTGATGATGCTCGGATGCTTCTGGGGACCGAAACCCGTGCCAATGCTCCTGGCTGGACCCAATGTGGACTTATTGCCATCGCCCCCCAAGCCGGTGTGCAGGGATAACTCCTGGTAAAAACCCTGGGGACTTATTGCCATCGCCCACCATTCGTTGATCCCAAAATAAGTTGACATCGCACAGGAGGATTTTATTGCCATCACCTCGCCACTTTTCTGTCGCCAGGTCTTGTGACGCGCCTGGATAATGCAGATGGATGATATGAAGATGACGCAAATGAAAGTGATGCAAATGTAGATGATGAAAAAGATGCAAATGATATGGATGATATGAAAATGATGTTCGGATGCTTCAGGGGACCGAAACCCGTTCCAATGCTCCTTGTTGGTATACTATGGGGACTTATTGCCTCTGCCCACCAACTGGGGTGCTGGGATAACTTCTAGATTACCAAGGGGACTTATTGCCACTGCCCACTAGTTGTTTCTCCCAAGAAGTTGACATGAAGATGGGGACTTATTGCCTCTGCCCCGCCAACTTAGATCACGCTCTGTCTCGTACCTGTCTCGCACTAAAGATGATACTAGGTCTCATACTGGTCTCGCACTAGATGATGACGCTCGGTCTCGCACTGATGAAGGTGATGGGTCTCGCACTAACGAATATGATGGTCTTGCACTGATGAAGATGCATGGTCTCGCACCGAAGTCTCATACTAAATGGATGAAGAAAACCGGGTTTCGCATTGATTATGGGTCTCGCGCTGAATGAAGATGTCGGGTCTCGTACTAAAGTCTTTAAAATGATGGGTCTCGAACTAAGAATGAATCGGAAAGATAATGGTCTCGTGCAAATGATGAAAACTGATTACTGGAGTGCCAAACACGGCAATGATGATAAGATGTAAATCAAAATATATGAAGGATACTCGTTCAAAACAGGAAACTGTTGGAAAAGGTGCCAAACTTGGCGATGTTGAGGTGTTATGCAAAAGTTGTAAAATGCAACTAAAGTGTTTGTTGGAAGCTTGCCAAAACAAGGAACTGTTGAAAAATGTGCCAAACATGGCAATGCTTGAGAAAACTCTACTGAAAAAGGAAAGTGAAACGATCATTTCCTGACTAAAAATTTCATATCTACAATTTGTTTCTTAAGAAAATGAACATGCCGCTTGTGGAAGTGTGTGGTGTTTGTTGTGGTGTTAAAGGCTTTTCCGGTGTTCAGATTTGCGATAGACCTGGGATCAGGCTATGATTTTGGATGGTGGTCTGGGTTATGACGGGCCTGCTGTTTTTGTGGAGGTAAGGCCAATGACAGGCTTGAGGTGGAATGGTGGTGGTGATGTTTGAGCTCTGGGTTCGAATTGGTGTTGTCATAGCAATTGTTGGAACCAACAATTTCCCCCAGTACTTTCCCTTAAGACAATCTGAGCTAGAGTTCATGGCAATCGATCGGAACGATCGATTGCCCCCAGTATTTTCTTTTATTAAACGTGCGAACGAGTCTCGTCCTTACAGGGTCAAGGCTTATGTTTTTATGTGGTGCTTCCTAACCTACACTCGGCGTGTTTTGATGCTTACACTCGTTCCTTACCTACGGTCACAACTTCTAGACCATTGAATTCGATATTTGACGGATTTACGCATTTGATCTATTACTTTCACGTGATTGGACACACAACTATCAAGTCGGAAGTCTTTAAAGCTTATAACGTGGCCATGGGGTGTGATGAAGGACAACGGGACCATGGAGGGATATTTGAGGTATGTGGAGCTTAAGTGGGTGACCAAAGCTGCAACTTGCGTCTTCTCTCGGATTCATCTTCCTTGTCTTGAAGTCGTCTAGCTACTGACTTTGTTTTCGAGCTTCTGGACTTGGACTTTTGTCCTTCACACCATTTCTCTTTTCTTTGTCATTTGAATTTCTCCGAGGCACTTCGGGATTGCCTTTTTGTTTTATCCTTTCTTGACTTTGCCTTCGGGGTTCTTGTGTTTCCCGGCTTTGGGCTTCGAGAGCTATTTTGATGTGAGCTCTTTTGATCCTGTGTCACTCTGGGACCATTTACGGATCGCTTCGTCATGCTGATAGTAGCATTGCTTCTTTGGACTGATGAGAATGTTATCTGAGAGTCGGGCTCCTCGCTTCCTTTGGTCACCGGGTCGGACATTCATCATTGGCTGGATTATTTTGTGGAGCTCATAATATTGAAAAAGGGATATACGAAAGGCTCAACGGGGGTGCCTAGGGTTTAATGATAGGGTTTACAAGCTTTTGGCTATGTGGTGCTGTGCCTAGGTGCTTCGTCATCCTTGATAGTTGTGTATCTGTTCTTTGTTACTTTTCGCAGATCTAAGAGTAAATTTACAAATTATCTCCTTCGGTCGGAGTTATGCCGTTTACCTCTCCTTTGAACGTGGTCTCACCGGAGTCGTGTAAAAATGACACGCTCGTTCACTCATGGTTTTTCCACTCAAGACACTCTCGTGAGATTTTCACTTGGAAACTCGTTCGCACATTTAAACAAAAGATAAAAGACGACGAACTTAAACTTAGATTGCCCCTGGTATTGATTTTGGGTTTGTGACAACAATTCGATAAATGTGGACCTTGAACTTCTTTGTGGGTTGTGAGCTGTGGTGTTTGGTTAGGCATGTTCAAATTTTCAGAAACAAAATGCAAGTCTTTGTATCCCATTGCACAGTCAGAAAATGATTACTTCGTGATCCTTGAAAGACGTGAGTGCTCTTTTTCAGTTTTTTGAATTAATGAATAATGCTTTGTACAAAAATTAAGAAAATGGAACTATGTTTTATTCAACAAAAAGAATAATGTTGGAAATTACAAACTCAAGAAAACTACCGAAAATGATCAAGGGAACTAACTACTACAAATAAAAGGAAAGACAACTAATCGAGAAAAGAAATGCATTTAAAGAGAAAACACTAAAAAACAACATTTCTGATGATGCTTGGGCACGCGTGCTCTGCGCTCTCCACCATGTTCTCAGAATTGGAGCACTTGGTCAATTAGATCCTGGATTCTGTGTTGTAGGGCCCTGCAGTGGTCAGTGTCGTGACCGGGCAGCTGATGGAAGTAACAAAATTGAGTAAGACCCTTCCCCAAATGAGTAGTTCCTGGCCTCAGGGCGAGCGGTTGCATCGGATATCTTCCTCGAAGCTCTTCAAGTGCTTGTCTTGGTGTTCGACCGATATCTGTAAACTCTCTTTGTCGAGAATTCCGTCGGGGCGGTTCTACTGTCCCAACGCTCCAACCAGGTCCTCTTGACTGTCGATCACTGTCTTCCTCATGTTGCCTGGTCCTCCTGCGGGTGCAGCTTTGGATGCAAGTTGCTGCTCCTGGTTGCCTAATCACTTTCCTGAGTTTTGTAGCAATTTCTTTGACATTCTCCTTCGATCCTCGGACCCTAATGGAGCCAACTTCAATGCAGTCAAAAAGGGTGTTGAGAAGCCTGTCCACCAACTCATCCCGAGCTTGACGTTCGGACTCGAGGGAAAGAGCCTTTGCTTTCAACTCTTCGATAACAGCAACGTAGTTAGATTCCATGGCGTCCATGGCAGCACTATGCCTCTGCTCCATAGCTTCAACGGTGGCCATGTGCTTTTGTTCCAAAATTGCGAGCTGGGCTTCCATGTCAATTGGACCGCACTTGGGACTTGAGTCTACCTGTGTCCAAGGTGTCCATTATTAGCTAACCAAAGGAAGTGGGCTGAAACATGACGCTTCACAAGATAGATCGAAGCAGACTTATGCTGAAAGCGAGTGGGCCAGGATACCCAGAGAATGTCTGGGCTGGAGTATCTTTCAGGCTATGAACTGGAACTTGGCCTAAAACCTAAACAGATGGCTTTGATTGGGCCTGAGAGGTGACACCTAGATCTAGGGTTTGGGGCTAGGGCCCGATAAGAAGTCTACCTAGTCTAGAATGAGCCCTTGGGCCGGAATGTGTTTGGGCCTGGAGTAAAGCACATGGGCTGGAATGGTCCCTAAATCACAAATGGGCCCAACTTTCTTTGGGCCAGAGAAGATGGTTGCTAAGCAGAAAAAGATTTTACTTTCATAACTTGTGGTTATTTCAAGTTCAGGTGGATTTCTTTTTTATGGGCCTAGAACTGATTGCATAATTCAAATTGGGCCAGAAGAGAAATAACCTAAGTCTAAGCTTTTGGGCCGAAGCCCGAATGACTCACATATTAACCAACAGGACCTCTCTAGGCTGCAAACAAGCAGAGCCGCCAATTCGGGTTGGGCTAGGTTAATGTAGGAGAAGTTCCTATCAATCTCTAGGCTAGGTAATGGGCCGATCATACGAGCAAACAAGGCCCACACAAATTCAACATGTCCTCACTAGACGTTTAAATCAAACCAGGTATGGATCGATCCGGAGAGGTGCTTGGGGCCTGGGCCCAGGTCACCTCAAAGGAATAGGGCTTGCACGCTATTCTCCTTGGGCTTCCCCACTCTTTTCACATCACCAGAAGGTGCGTCTACGGTCGGGTCTTTGACTGACCAAACAATGGGCTAGGTAAGGATACTGCCAGGAAAATGCTTGGGGCTAAAGCCCAGGTATTAAGGGGGTGTGGTTAGACGACACCCTCCTCTTTTCCCCCACTTATTCACATCACCTAAAAGGTGTGAGTCCCTGACAGGGGACCCTCAAATAGGTCCCGGGCTAAAATCGGTTCGCATGGACCCTCGCTCTCACATGATGCAAAGGTGCAGAAATTAAAGTGCGCAAAAAAGTAAACAAACAAAGTAATAAAGCCATAAATAAACATTTTCGAGTTAAGCCCTCTTTCTTAAAATTAAAAAGTTAAAATTAAGAGTTTGTCCCCAGCAGAGTCGCCAGTCTGTGAGCCTCGATTTTAACCCTATCCTATGTGGATTAAGTTGATTGGGATCTAGTCGGGTTTTAGGTCCACTTATAACCTAAGATTAATAACTATGTCATAAAAACAATAATTATTAAAACCTAAGCTAGCTCACTGGAACCTATTATGAGTCGCCACCTAATTTAACCTAGATCAAATTAGGAAAGGAGAGTTCGGGTTCGGGGGCTTGATATTCGACTTATTTAGGGTTCAATTACTTTCATTACCCTTCCTAGGTCGTTTTTCCTCTACTTGGTTTATTTACGGCTTATTACGAGTCGTTTTAACCTAAGTGCGCGAGCTTCTGCTTTTTGTGTTTTTTAGCATTTTTTGACAGAAAATTAAAGTAAACTTAAAAGCTACCTAAACTAGGGTTTCGGAGGCAGAATTAGGTCGAATTTTGCTTACGTCCGTAGCCACGGACCCCATGTCCGAGACCACGGACCCCAGTTAACCTAGTTATACAGAAGAGTCGAAATTTAAAGGAAAACAAAAATTTGCAAAGTCCGGGGCCACGGACAGGCTTCCGTGGGCCCGGACATTATTAGAAAACCTAAATTTTGAATTTTTTTAAAATCCCGCCGCCGTCCGTGGGCGTCCGGGCTTACGGACAGGGAGTCCGGGACCCCGGACATGACGTCCGTGGGTGCGGACCGCCCTCGGACGGCGGCGTTGAGGCTGTTCCCGAAGGTGTTTTTGGCTCAAATTTTATGGGTGTGTAGCCTGAAAGATGTACAAGACGTTAGTGATTGAAAGAATTCAATTTGAAGTCAAAATTAATACGAAACTTAGTTAACAAGTTATTAGACAGAAACACAAACAAACCTTAATTCAGAAGCAATAAAAAGTCAATTCGATTGGAAATTTCACACATAAGTGTATTCTGATCAGAGGGGTTAAGGAAGTTAAATTCCAACCTGTTTTGACTTCGGGATTTGATTGTTCCTTCACGTCGGGAATCTTCGAGAGCTTCGTTGATGGCCAATCCGGTTCGACTTTGACCCAAGCTTCTGGTTCCTTCTTCCTTGTATTGTTAGCCCACGGTTTGCTTCTGTATTTTTTGTGTTTTGGTGCTAGGAATCTCAATGGGAGAAGAAGGAATGTGTTTTTTGGTGATTTCGGGATGATTTCGGTATAGATTCGAGGCTCGGGGTTGTAAAAACGTTGGAAGTAGGTTGACGGCTGAGTTCTCTGACTTTGGGGATGATCTCCTCTGCCCTAGTTCGTTTTTTGGGGGTCCTTTTATAGAAAGAGCATGGTCAAATTGATAGAGCAAGATCTTTATCTAAAACGCTGATTTCGTGCTCTAAGGGAATCTGATTTTGTAAAATATGTTTCAGGCCGAGATAAATTATGAAATTTTAACTGAAGATAAGGATGAGTTTTAGGAATTTTGAGAGTTGGAATCGGGTTATTTTGATAAATAACCTATTAGATAAAAATCTTGCAATCTGGAATCTCCCATAATTCATAACTTATCATTGAAAGTCGAAATAACGAAATTCCAACGGCATTAGTCTCTAATAAACATCCTCTATCTTGTGTTAAAATTTCATGACGTTTTGTTTTAATTTCGGTATTTTCCATAGGAGAGAGAAAATTGCAAAAATGATTGAATTTCTCTTTTAAATTTTGGGCTAAGGTACCAAATAAAATAATTTCAGGTTTATGACTGTATGTAGTCATGCTAACCATGTGACAATTTTATTTTAATTTTGGAAACCTTTTATTATTTCTATTTTGAGGTTATTTCATGTGTTAATTAAGAAATTAGCTTATAATATGAATTAAAAGCTAAATTTCCAGAATAAATATTATCAGAGAATCATGAAATACCTTTCATAATGACTATGATATTGGAAGTGTTTGGAGATAATGAACAAGTCATATAAAAATAGAAAATCCCGATAATGTCCTTGGAAAATCCCGCTTTGGTGCTTTTTGACCCCTTTTGCCCTTTGTAACACGTATGCCTTAGAGACTACTCCGGGGGGTTGAAATTTTGGGTATAACACATACGTAATACTCAATACTCATTACTTTGGTCTCTAGGCGGAGTCATACACAAGACCCGCCACCGGACCTACAAATTCAAAGGCTGTACACTTAGCTCCTCAAATATACAATGTCCATTTTTATCGGACTAATCAAATTCCCAACGCTCCTCTCTTGGAGTATCTTACCATCTCATGGTTTAGCCTAGAAGTATCTCTCTCGATAACCTCCACTAGCTTAGGGAATTGCCACCGTCTAGTATTCTCAGATTTAAGGGTTCCCCCAACGTATCGAATACTCTCATGTTCGGGACATTACTCACATGAGTCGGGTCCTCTCATAGTGGTCGACTAATTTGCTAAGGGGTTTGAAGTTCCCTCATCATTCTTTACTACTCCCATGGTTCCTGACTTGCACCAACATTAATTCCTCTAGTAGGGCTTATTTATATACTTCCACTACTTATTGTTCGTGGATTATTCATTTCGGTTCTCCTACCGTTATGGGAGGTTGCTACTCCCGTACACTCTCTCACATTCTAGTGAGTTCATGGGTTGGCGTTATCGTTAGTTGGTTCTTTAGTTTAGTGCGTTTCTACGTTTCCGTTAGTTCACAACATAACTCGTACTACGGGTCACTAAACAACAAGGCTCATCTATGAGTCGGTCTACGCACTAAGTGAAGCCACACAATCAATCAAGAAGGGTTAGCTCATACAACATACAGCAAGACATACAATGAAAGGCAATAAACCGTTTTCATTCTTTAGTCTTAGCCTAGCCGCATACAGCACACAAATCAACGTAACTCGGTTAGCATACGGGGCATGAGAAAATCATACCTTTCACCGGAGTTAGCTTTACCATGTGTTCCCTTGTTCCTTGGTTCACACTTGTTCCACTGATAATGTTTCAAACATTGTTATTAATACTAAGTATTACCATGCATACTTAATTACTACTCCCGTACTTACCCCGTTGTCCCGTTGTTTCGGTCTAACTTAATGTTCCTACACTTACAACTTTCCTAGTCACTTCTCATACTTGTTCATGGCCTTAATGACCTTTAAACATCATTAATTATGTCTTAATTATCTTATGCCATCATTACCCATCCTTACTCTACCTTAGAATAGCTTAAAAACAATTTATGTGAAGTTTATTAGTAGGGTCCGGGTTAGTGTCCGGGTTTACATACCCGGACCACTACTTTTGCAAAAGTCCTCAGGAATAATTTGTGTATGGTCCGGGTTTATGTCAGGGTTTATACAAAACCCGACCATGTCACTTGCAGTTTCTTCTCGATTACAAATTTTGGGTGGTCCGGGTTTAGGGGTTGGTTTGCAAACCTGGACCATTCATTGGCAATTCTCTCGGGTATAAAAATGGGGGTGGTCCGGGTTTAAGTCCCGGTTTTGCAAACCCGACCACTCCTTCTGAAATAACTCTGTTACGATTTTGACTACTGGTCCGGGTTTCTGTACTTGTTTACAAACTCGGACCAGTTACAGTAATGAAAAATAATTATGTTTTTGAGCTTGTTTCAACTCCAAACTTCTACCAATCTCTTCCCCAATATTCCTACATATAATCTAGCATATTTTTAGCATTGATTAAGCATTTTAACTAGCCTAATCCACCTCCATCCAAATCTGTTACAAAATACCATTCACTGTCAAATTTCTCTCCTCCACTGTTACAGTTTTTTCTTCCTCAACAAATGTTACAGACTCTCCCTTTCTTTTTCCCACTAATCCTATGGCTTTTTCTTTGCCTCATTTACCTTATACTCAATCCAAGTCTTACTCCCTACCATACTCATCCTACCAAGTCTTACACATTAATTCTCCCTTTGTTTCTCCAACACATTCAAAAATCTCTTGCTACACATTTTATATCTTTTCATCCTCTTACCACAACTACTACTCCTTAGTTACTAATCATCTCTACTAAATCCCAATACACAGCTTGGTTCACCCATTCACCAAGTCATTCTAATGCACAATTCCTACTAAAATTTTGCCATAGCTCACCTACTTTCCTTACTTATCCACACATATCCTTTCTCATCAATTCATCCCTATTCTAGCCAAACTACAAGGGTTCTATCAGCACACATACGAAAATCTCAATACACCAAAACTTCCTCAATTACAATACCATACATCACTACTTCCTCAATCCACCATACTAATAGACATACACAATTTATTTGGCTCTAAGGCCTACAATCCAAATACAAGCTCATAAATACTCAAACTTTCACAAATTCAATACTAATACAATGTTTTGGTTTCTTAATTTTTTTTACCCGTTCCCATTACTCTAATGCATTTTAAAATAGAGCACTAAGAAGGAGCTCTTACCTTGAGCTTATAATTTCCTTCTTTCTTTTCCAATTCTCCTCTTCCTCTCTTTCTTGCACCAATCGGTCAAATGGGAATGGAGTTGCCAAACTCCATCCCAACACCCAAGAACACAAAAATGCATTTTAATTATTCTTCTAAACCCTTAGAGAATTCTAATTTAATAAAAAGGCTTAGAGCACAAGTTAGGGTTTTACCTTTGGAGATTTTTGAGAGGGGTTCTCACCCTTGAATCAAGAAGTGGATTACTCCACCATTGGAGGGTTGAAACAATGCTCCAATGCAAGAAGAAAACAAGGTGTTACAAGGAGCAAAAATCGGTCAAGAGAGAAAGGTGAAGAAAAATGAATTTTCTTTGGAACTTTTTACCTTAGATGAAAGAGGAGGCTCCAAGCTACAATTTCGTACCATTTTCTCTTCAAATGGGAAAACCCCATGGAGATGAACATCTTCATTTTCGGATTTTGAAAAGATAGAAAGGTAGAGCTTGGAGAGAGGAGCAAGAATATGTACTTATTTTTGTATTTGGAGTTTAAATGGAGCTTGGGCAAGGAGAAAATGTGAGCTGCCATGGAAGCTCCCTCAAATCGCCATTTACAGAGAAGAGGAAGGAGGAGAGGTCTGGAGGGGGAGGGAGTACGCAGGAGAATGGGAAATAGAGGAGAGAGGGAAAAGTGGGTATTAGTTCACTTTTTGTTTTTTGCTTTTGACTCCTTTATTTAATTAACTAGTTACATGTGTGTGTGGGGCTTATTAACCTGTTAAAACCGGCCCCCTTGCAGTGTTACTAGTTGGAGCGTTTTTGTGTCTTTTACAGAAAGCGCTCGTTATTTTACCCGGTTTAGGTACTCTTCACTAACCGGGCCCGTTTTCTGGAATTTTCTCTTTTCTTTAATTTTAATGGTTATTATACTCCCATTAATGTTTATTTATAGTTATTTGATGAACTATAATTTTTACGGGTTCGTTTGACCACTTAAAATCACGTTTTTGAGTTTTCTTGAAAAACGTGCGCTAAAGCTTTATTAGCGTTTTAATACATTATTTGGTTCCGTTTTCTTCGGGAGTTGTTCCCATATATTATTTTGGTCTTATTAAGCCCTAGGAAACCATATAATACGCTAACTGAGGTCTCATACCTCCTATGGTTATTTAACGCTTATTTAACGTTTTTTGCTTTTTAAGCGTTTCTCTTATTTCTTTTGGATTTATTTTCCTTACCAAAATTACTTAGGCACTATTAGGCCCTTAAATACCATACTAAAATAATGTAATCACCATATTTATGTGTGGGGTATATTTCAATCTACCCCCCTTAAAGAACTTTGCCCTCAAAGTTGGTGAATCTAATATTGTTACTCACATACGTATTCTATGCTGAGGTTATGACCTCTACATATAACTTTGTCAAACTCCAAATGTCTGACATGATGCATACTACACATCCAAACAGCATATCAGTGCATGCATAACAATAAAAAATATCCATTACAACAAGCTCTCCATGGGGTCCATCCGCAGATAAATGAGGTACCATCCTCTCCCATGTCAAGCGATCCCTCAGGTACCGGTCACTTTGAACACTTACGCTTTCTGGTTCACGGCCGTCATGACTTGAGCACTTACACTTTCTGGCTCTACGGTCCTTCGGTTCAGATCAAATTCATTTGCACATATAGAGATCCTCAAGCACTTACTCATACTTACTTACTCATACTTACTCATACTTTACTCATACTTACTCGGGACTACGCTGCCCCAGTGCCCTTTGAAAAATACAAAACACACACTGTCACCGTACGATCGGTGTAGTGGATTCAAAACTAATCAACACTTCCACTGACTCAAAACTAGCTTCACCTCCTATGGTTTCGACCGGATACCCGTGCCTAGGCATGGAAGATTCACTAGCGCCCGTGGGAGCGGTTTCAAAACCGATCCTCATTCTCAAGTTGAAGAAAACATTGTACCAAATTAGTTTTGGAAATTCGTTTTGAAAGCTTGCATACATCTCCCAAATCCGTTTATGATGAGTTTACCTATTACTAGTGTTATTACTGTGACCACTTAAGGAAGCTTCCAGAGTCCTTCAACCCCAATGTTATCAGCATGGTGTTGAATTATCCTTCCACTCCAATTTGTGTTCGGTTTCCCTTGATCGCTAGCAAATCAAGTTCCACCTCTCACCTCCATTCCAATAGACAGCTCGTCAAACATTATTTCGTTTTCTATCTTTTTAATCTTGCTACTCATAATCACACACGTACATTTTCCAATTCATATGATTCACTTACTTACTTACTAATCATCTCATCAATTATTACTACTACTTCTCCAACTACTATACTTAAGAAATTCATGGGTATATTATCCCATTAATTTGTTATACTAAATTTATACTCATAAATACATCAGTTTTATACCAATTTATACTTATTACATACATCGTTTCCATACCGATTTATACTTCTCAAGTCTCCCACACATACTCACTCCTCATACTATTACCAATGGGGGTCCTCATTCCCCCATACATACTCACTCCTTATACTATTACTAATGAGGGTCCTCATTCCCCTGGAGTTTCTCTACTCCTTTTCCTATACTTACTTCTCAAATAACCACAATTACACGATGAGTGGATACAGATGTTTATGTAACATAAGTATCAACCATCAAGACGAATTCTCTTGCGCTATGCGCATTGTAGTTTACGCCCTTATCACGTAAAACATACATTTCATTCACGTTTTCCGCTCTACCCCCCCTAAAAGGGATTACACCACCCACGTAATCTACCATGTGTCAATATTGAACATTGGTCGAAGGCATTCAGCCGTCATGGAGTGGTTCAGCTTCCATGCGGTCTATTATACAATGTTCCTTGATCAATGGTCTTAACCGTATTACTGGTTAGTCCCTGCATCAAGAATTTTCATCGGAGTTATTCAACTCTTATCAGGTTTCGGTTCTAGCCTAAATGGCTTTAAGGCATTGATGATTGACCTCTTATTCATTAGGTGTATTTCGCTTGGAATTCTGGGCCCACTAGCTTCTACTGCGCGACCCTGATAACTTGGGTTATTCGCCCTTCTTGTTATCCTAATGTGTTACACATCACCCTTTTATCCCTCTTATTGTGGGAATAAGGTTTATTGACCAAGTGTGGTATTCTTTTACCATGCTCGAACTCAATGAGTTTTAGATTTATAACCAGATCTCTGGTAATCTATACACATACTGTTTGTATTTGTAGTGATCATTCACTTGGTCCTCCGACTTATTGTCGGGTGAGGTTAAGCCACTAATTAGTTGTAGTGCTTCCTCTGTTATCAGTGAATTCTTAATTATGCTAGTTTCTCTGGTTCAGTACAAGTGTTCTTTACTGGTATGACCTTGCATTTTCCCCATGCGTCGGTCCTTGTGACTTTCTTAAGTCTCCTTTCGCTTTTATTCCAATGGAATTCACATCTTGTGATTGTTGGTGTGTTTCACACCTCTCGTGCTTCTTTGACCTTAGGCAGCACGGTTTGTTTCTAAGCTTCTGCTTAGCTGGCTTATGCCAAGTTCATTGGTGTAAGGAAGAATTTACCACTACTTACATTTCCATATTCCTAGCTATCCCACTAGATCATTAACTGCACAAGTGCAATACCAAAACACTCAGTCCTATAGAGTGCAGAGACGTAAACTCTTGGTAGTAACTCTCTTATGAGATCACAATAGGAATGATCGTTACTCCATCAGGTGGTGTTTCATCGTTTGGTGTAGACTCCTGGCTTGTTACCCGGTCTGTCTACCATCTTGTATTAACAACTCCATAGCATTGGGTGATTATTCACATACGTTGGTCGCCTGCTGCGCACCATATTGTTACTGATTCTATAGTATTGGTTTACATGGCATTCGCTTGTTGCTAGCTTCAGCTCATGCATTTCCACCATTTATACCATGGTTTGGTGTTTATACTTCTGAGCTCCTTGAGCGTCATTTACTCATACTCTACATTCCCACATTTCGTGTTCGTTCTGAACTGGTTACTCCTTAGTTGTCAACAGTTGCTATTTAAGCTTATTTGACATCGCTTGGAAGTAATTTTATGCTCAAGCTTCACTACATTAGTAGTTCTGGAAGGGATATATCTTTGGACATTTATTGATGGTATCCGATTCTTGGAATCCATGTGTTCACACCGCTCTTGCGGTCTCACAGTTATGAGGGGTATCCTCGCTCGTTGGTTATTAACCTTTTATTGGTGTCGTCCTTGACCACTTTCCATATGGTTTACAATGGGTTTTGCAACCGTTGAATTATGTATTGTAATAGTTTCATGGCATACTAGCCACATTGCCTAGAGCTCTTCTCATCATGGGCTGTTCCCAAGTGGTTACGTTTCCGTAAGCTATCGCTGGGTTTGGAGGTGATACTGGGCTCCATGACAGATTGTCGCATCACGCTTCCGTTTATTGGAGACCCTTTAAGCATCTTGGTATTGATCGGTACCATTTATTAATTTGGGGTATCCCCTGTCAAGTGGGATCCCTTCGGTGTTCTAACCGAATGTTCGTTCCGATTGTGATGTTCTTACCGCGACATCTCGTTCAACTGTGTTGACTTGATACCCTTTATGGATCGCTCCTGGGTGCTACTGATTATACGGTAGCATTTAGCTGATATTTATGAGTATGTGCAGTTTGTTATCCTACCTTGCAGTTCTGGATCTGAGTTATCCATTGAGGGTTATAACATCTCCCGTTCTTAGGGTAGACCATTGGTTTTTTTCCTTATGTTATAACGGGTTTGATATTCCCTTCGGTGATGAATGGTATTTCTTGGTACCTTATGTGATCCCCCTGTGTGTTTGTGGTAGTTGTCCTGGGAATTCCATTCCGTTCATTGAACGCTGATGCGTTAATGTTAGACATTTGCCTTACAGTTTTTAGACTAGGTATTCCTTCCAGTTATCATGCTTTACTTTGATATCTTCAAGGCATATCCAATGTCTTGTTCCGTTGTTAGTGATTCTCGCACTTTTAACTCTTAATGGTTCTCCTGGAGTGAGTTTCTGACTCCTTAGCTTGTAAGCTTATCTGAGTCCCCTTTTGCTCGTTTGTGGTATCCAACTGTTCTGGTTTGAATTACTTATGGTCCGTAGAACGGAGTTGACTACTTCCCGTGTTTCGTGAACTACATGTACATACGTGGGGTACCTAGTTGGCACGTTACCACTTACCTAACTATCTGTCAGGCCCACAAGCTCCTTCGGAGTGCGGTCGTCCCACGTCCCGTATTGGGGTACACTCGTAGTGCTCGTCACACGCCTAAGTGAAGCATTCTATTGTCAACTCCTCTTGTATCATTCTATGATACTCACCGTAATGCCATTAGTTTGGTTTTAAAATCCGAGGTTTAAAAGAAAGGTTTGTGGTTTTGAAAGAAAAATTTGAGTTTGGAAATAATAGTTCGGTGTGAAAAGAAATTCTTCATGGCGCTGCCATGTCTGAGGTCTTGTCCAAGTCCAGCTTCTCGCTGACTGGTATGTTCTTAATACAATGGTCGGGCCGTTAGGCCTTTCCAAGGTTTCATTATTTAAAATCCTTAGGATTGGTGATCCCATATTTGCTCCATTCGTCATAGCGGTACTTTAGCAAGTATTTGCGGGTTGTTAAAAGTCTTCCAACCGTCTTGTAGTTGCTGCACTTGCCCTGGGCAAGTGCGCGGGTAGGTTGTTTTTCGGTTATTAACGTATCCCGGTTACGGTATCGTTTCCATCCATATTTGGTGGTCTATTAGATCTTCTTCCTTTGATCTTTTGACCTTGGTGGTCAATCTCTCCTGAGTCGCTTCTCAGTGTACTTAACATGATTGTCGTCATCCGGGTGTCTCACACCTTCACTGTGGTTAACGAGACTTAACTTATCCTTAGAAACCACGTTGTAGTCCTATAGGTGCATGTTTTATGAATACCTTCATAGTTATCCGAACCATGTTGTTCGGTTATTTATAGCCTCTTGGCGTGTAGGTTTGGTGTTAATCCAACCTCGACTAATTCCTTAGTCGGTTTGTATACCGTTATTGGTATTTTCAAACATTTCAGTCCGTAGACTCTCTTGTCTCGGCTTGTTACTCTGTCTTCCTCGCTTCATTGCACGGGTGTGCTCCTCTTCTTACTAGCTACTCATGGTTCTCGTGACTGCGAAGCACGTCGCCCCATGGTGCCCTAAATTCGATTATCCTTTATCTAGGATCTTCAATCTTCCGCCATTAAGTGCGGTCGTTGTCATTCAATGGGAACCGTCTTCGGGGCTTCCAGTTTTTGGACTCTAACCGTATGACAGGTTCTTTTCCTAATAAGGCTTGTCTTTTGCAACTGCCAGATCGGGTTTTACCAGAGTGTGAGAGGTCTTTCCAACTCTCAGGCGTTCCTGTCCCAACTTTACAACGGGGGACGTGGAGGGCGGGTATGGTTACTGTAGGTTTCCGGTTCACCCGAAGTTCCTAACTAGCGTATCTCACACGCTAACACTCAACCCTTAACCCTAAGTCTCTAATTTCCTAAACTCGGTATTTCATCCATATTTCGCTATGATACCACTTTTTGTAGCACCCCTACCGCTAATACCGTCATTACTGTACAAATACTTACCTTCGCAGCGGATAATACATTACATACTCCACGGCGGGTGTACAATGCCGCTAGCCACCCATGTGACTAACAAGGCCAGCTACACTACTACATACTATCGGTCTGATGAATTGACATACCGAGTGCTCTACATAATACCTTACTTTCCCTTGCATGCTCAACCATAATTCAAATACAACTCCAATACAATACTATACCGAGTATACTACAATCCTTAAATTACCGATACAGTTTGGACTTCCATATTCGCATTGCAATACAAGTACAAATCCTATAATTCAACTACCCATGCTTACATAGCAACCCCCGTCCTACTCTCTCGAACGGTGGTCAGCTTCGAATACCTGTAAGAATACAAACGTCGCCTCTTCGGGTACCTGCACACTAAAAACGTTCCCCCCTAGGGGGTCAGCTTACGCTGAATATGACTTTCGCATATACCGCGTGCTAACCCGGTACGCCGACTACTTTGGGTCGGATATACATGGAGTTCATTTTACATGCATACATACATACTCATGCTACAACAATACAATCAACCATACTTACATACATATACAAGGTTCGTTCAGTTAGTCGTTCATCCGGTTTCATCGGATGCTCTCTTTCCCCTTACTCGGGTTCACAAGCTTACACTAAGCTTATTCTTACTTACTCGTTGTTTTACTTACACTATGCTCAATACCTTGCTCGTTATTTCACTCATACTTTACTCAATACTCACTGCTTACATTGCTTACTCTTACTCAGTACTCGAGACTTGCTCTCACCTACTCCGTACCCATACTCTTCTCCTTACTCATACTTACTCATTGCTCGGTACTCATTACATACTCATACTTACTCATTACTCATTACTCATTATTACTTTACTCATACATACGTAATACTCAATACTCATTACTTTTGGTCTCTAGGCGGAGTCATACACAAGACCCGCCACCGGACCTACAAATTCAAAGGCTATACACTTAGCTCCTCAAATATACAATGTCCATTTTTATCGGACTAATCAAATTCCCAACTCCTCTCTTGGAGTAATCTTACCATCGCATGGTTAGCCTAGAAGTATCTCTCTCGATAACCTCCACTAGCTTAGGGAATTGCCACCGTCTAGTATTCTCAGATTTAAGGGTTCCCCCAACGTATTGAATACTCTCATGTTCAGGACATACTCACATCAGTGGGGCCTCTCATAGTGGGTCGACTAATTTGCTAAGGGGTTTGAAGTTCCCTCATCATTCTTTACTACTCCCATGGTTCCTGACTTGCACCGACATTAATTCCTCTAGTAGGGCTTATTTATATACTTCCACTACTTTATTGTTCGTGGATTATTCATTTCGGTTCTCCTACCGTTATCGGGAGGTTGCTACTCCCGTAACTCTCTCACATTCTAGTGAGTTCATGGGTTGGCGTTATCGTTAGTTGGTTCTTTAGTTTAGTGTTTTTCTACGTTTCCGTTATTTCACAACATAACTCGTACTACGAGTCACTAAACAACAAGGCTCATCTATGAGTCGGTCTACGCACTAAGTGAATCCACACAATCAATCAAAAAGGGTTAGCTCATACAACATACAGCAAGACATACAATGAAAGGCAATAAACCGTTTTCATGCTTTAGTTTTGATTAGCCGGCATACAGCACACAATCAACGTAACTCGGTTAGCATACGGGCATGAGAAAAAATCATACCTTTCACCGGAGTTAGCTTTACCATGTGTTCCCTTGTTCCTTGGTTCACACTTGTTCCACTGATAATGTTTCAACAAACATTGTTATTAATACTAAGTATTACCATGCATACTTAGTTACTATCCCGTACTTACACTGTTGTCCCGTTGTTTCGGTCTAACTTAATGTTCCACTTACATTACTTTCCTAGTCACTTCTCATACTTGTTCATTGCCTTAATGACCTTTAAACATCATTAATTATGTCTTAATTATCTTATACCATCATTACCTATCCTTACTCTACCTTAGAATAGCTTAAAAACAATTTCTGTGAAATTTTTAGTAGGGTCCGGGTTAGTATCCGGGTTTACATACCCGGACCACTACTTTGCAAAAGTCCTCGGGAATAATTTGTGTATGGTCTGGGTGTATGTCAGGGTTTACAAACCCGGACCATGCACTTGTAGTTCTCTCGGGTACAAATTTGGGTGGTCCGGGTTTAGGGGTTGGTTTGCAAACCCGGACCATTCATTGGCAATTCTCTCAGGTATAAAACTGGGGTGGTCCGGGTTTAGGTCCTGGTTTGCAAACCCGGACCACTCTTTCTGAAATACAATCTGTTACAATTTTGACTGGTCCGGGTTTCTGTACTTGTTTACAAACCCGAACCAGTTACAGTAATGAAAAATAATTATGTTTTTGAGCTTGTTTCAACTCCAAACTTCTACCAATCTCTTCCCCAATATATTCCTACATATAATCTAGCATATTTTAGCATTGATTAAGCATTTTAAACTAGCCTAATCCAGCTCACTCCAAATCTGTTACAAATACCATTCACTGTCAAATTTCTCCACTGTTACAGTTTTTTCTTCTCTCAACAAATGTTACAGATTCTCCCTTTCTTTTCCCACAAATCCTATGGCTCTTTCTTTGCCTCATTTACCTTATACTCAACCAAAGTCTTACTCCCTACCATACTCATCCTACCAAGTCTTACACATTAATTCTCCCTTGTTTCTCCAACACATTCAAAATCTCTTGCTACAGATTTTATATCTTTTCATCCTCTTACCACAACTACTACTACTCTTAGTTACTAAATCATCTCTACTAAATCCAATATACACACCTTGGTTCACCCATTCACCAAGTCATTCTTAATGCACAATTCTTACTAAAATTTTGCCATAGCTCACCTACTTTCTTACTTATCCACACATATCATTTCTCATCAAATTCATCCCTAATCTAGCCAAACCACAAGGGTTCTACCAGCACACATATGAAAATCTCAATACACCAAAACTTCCTCAATTACAATACCAATACATCACTACTTCCTCAATCCACCATACTAATACACATACACAATTTATTTGGCTCTAAGGCCTACAATCCAAATACAAGCTCATAAATACTCAAACTTCCACAAATTCAATACTAATACAATGTTTTGGTTTCTTTAATTTGTTTACCCGTTCCCATTACTCTAATGCATTTTAAAATTGGGCACTAAGAAGGAGCTCTTACCTTGAGCTTATAATTTTTCTTCTTTCTTTTCCAATTCTCCTCTTCCTCTCTTTCTTGCACCAATCGGCAAATGGGAATGGAGTTGCCAAACTCCATCCCAACACCCAAGAAACCAAAAATGCATTTTAATTATTCTTTTACTGTCAGCCAGTCCTGCACTCTCCTAGAGCTCTATTCGAACTCCTGATCACAAGTACTAAGCAATGTAAGCTACATCCACCCATATCCCCATATATTAAGTCTCTACCCCATATTAGGAGCTAGCACATCTAATAGCTCCAATGCCAGTACGCAATACTCATCCAGTTATGCTAACATCATCACCAATATAATAATACACAAACGGACAATGAATTTCAGTATGCATACAGTATAATACACATACACAAAATCGCAGGCACTGTACTTCCCCAAAGCGGCTTACCCCACATTTTAATTACTTTTTAATCCAAATTTTATCTTGTTTACCAAACACGGCTCTGATACCACCTTGTAACACCCTGTATTTTGCCCTAAACCATAGATAATTAAATTACAAATCTAACGGTGAAAACGGCTTCAAAAACGGGCCCCAAACGAGTCCTAGAAGTGCAATTAAAGCCTAGTCCGAACTTGTGTCCGGACATGGGAAGTTCGGACACAAGCCGAGAGAACTAGACCGTGGAAATCCAATTGTCCGAACTTGTGTCCGGACATTGATGTTCGGACACAAGTCGAGAGTTGAAAAGTCTGAAACCAAAGACGTCCGAACATGTGTCCAGACTTCGAAGTTCGGACACAAGTGAGTTTCAAAAGTCCGAAAATTCTTACGCGCGTGTCCGAACATTGGTCCGAGCTTACAAGTTCAGACATAAGTCGAGACTTGCAAGTCGACCTCGTCCTCGCATGCTGTCCGAACATTGACGTTCGGACAGAAGTTCGAACACGACAAAACAGAGAAAACTTCTTAAACCCTCAGGGTCTGTCCGAACATGGATGTCCGGACGGACGTTCAGACAGGTCCTGGAATGCATTTTCAAAGGCTATAACAGAACCAAATCAACATCAAAATAAACATAATAACTTAGCAACCAAATGGTAAAATCATCTTAATAAATTAGTACCTCAAATAGTACACAAAACACTATCGGAAGGTCTCTTAAACACTAAGTAAAGCTCCATCACAACCATAACTTCTCAGAAGCAAAACCAGCAAAATACTTCAACTAGGTAGCAGCGGAATAGCAAAATCCAAAAGGCGTTACCGCCACACTCTAGCGAAGAGTGCTCAGGCTTAAAACCATCAATCAAAAGACCAAACGTTTCCAAAAATTTGTGAAACAATCTAATTCCAAAACATAACTCAACACGAAATTAAGCGAAGTAATTATCCAATCATCCTAAGCTATGTGATAGTGTGTCCCAATCCCCAGTTCAGCCATGAGTACCTGCGATCATAAAACAACAAAATAGAAAACCCGAAGGGATCGCGCAAATCAGCAAAACTGAGTAAACATTGCCTCAACTTGTAAAGTACATTTTGAAACTCATTTACATTTATAAAACAATATTTGCACAGAAATGTAAACCACAACACCAATTCCAAGTACCAACCACAAAACACAGCAGGGGAGAACTTCCAGAGAATCAAATTAAAGGTATACACGGACGACACCCAATCCGGGGTCGCAACAATTAGAATCCCACCTCACTCTACGTCCTTAAGTGTGCACACCCCCCAGAAGGTAACTTACGACCCAAAGGAGTAGATAATTAGAGCTTAACTAACTGCAAGTAATGTCTGCAGGCAAAAAGTAATAAGAATATCCACAAGGTACATAGTACCAATAGTTCCTCGGAGCGGCAATAAGGCACCAACAAATTACACGGAGCACCAAGAGGTACCAACAAGCCAATAACCAATCCAATGGAAGCCTCCCAAAACATTTATCCAAACCTTTTTCCAAAACTTCGCACCAGAATACACAGGGGAAAACAATTCCCAAACTTTCACAATATCAAAACCACATCCAAACCAATCCATTGTTAATTCACAAAAACACAGAGGTAGAGAATGTTGAGCACAACATTTACCTGGATACGCTCACCACAATGAATCAACCAGCTAGGTCAACAGAAGCGTTCGCCAAGGAATTCGGAGTCTAGAACACAAGTAGAAACACAATCAGACACTACCCAAATACTAGTGAATTAACCACCTAACCTTACCAATGGATTCCCCTTACCCTTCTACCTGATCCGGCACTAGAGAAGCAGCCTAACGACGAAATAAGAGAAGTTGGGGAGCTTGAAGAAAGAGAGGAACGTAGAGGCGGTGAATTGAAGGAGATGCCGATCGTGATACTGATCGTGAGTTAAATAGGAAGTAAATAGAATAATAAGGATAGTTTATAATAATTAATATCTGATTTAAAAGGAGAGAGAATCGATAATCAGTTTGTAAAATAATTTAATAGATGGATTAACAATTACCACAATAACACTAATTTGAAAACTGAGTAAATAAATAACGTTAAAACCATGGAAGGATCTAGATTCAAGAATTTGAGAAATAAATAGATATTATTTAGTTAAAGTAAAAATAGAAGAAGGGCTAACTGATCGTTAGTAAAGGATGAGAAGGATTATCTAAATTAAATAGATAAATAAATAAATACATAGTAACTGAATAAATAAGTTAGGACAGCAAAAATATTTACAAAGAGGTAAAATCCAATTCGGACTCTGGGATATAATAAATACAATAACAATAATAATAAAGCTAACCACAATACTCATTTATTAAAGGTTGTAAAATCTGATTTAAACTCGCAAGGCTAGGAGGACATAGTAAAGTTGTTTGAGATGAATATAAATATATAGCTTCTCTAGGCCTCTATTAACTCTATTAATACCATTCCCGACTATATGTTAATTTAATCCTATGCCAAAATTCCGGGTATTTCAAGGAGAGCATATTCACTCCTACTCCTAGCTCTGATAGAGATGACCAGGATAGCTGAGGAGGTATATGCAGCCCAGGACAGTGATGTATACATACAGGGCATCAGGCAGAAGTTAGCAGACAGTTTGACCGATGGTCTGTAGTATGACTATAAGCTAGACAGTGAGGGATACCTTCGGGTCAGAGGTAGACTCTGCGTTCCCCAGGATGCGACAGAACTTCAGACCAGGATCCTCTCTGAAGCTCATTCCTCTACATTATCAGTACACCCTGGAGCCACCAAGATGTCTAAAGATTTGAAGCAGTTATTCTGGTGGAGCGGGATGAAGAGGGATGTTGCAGACTTCGTCTTCCAATGCCTCGCCTGTCAGAAGGTGAAGTATGTGCATCGTCGACCAGGAGGTCAGATTCAGTCACTACCAGTACCGTGCTGGAAGTTTGATGATATCAGTATGGATTTTGTGGTCGGTCTCCCTCCAGCTAGAGGTGGACTGAATGCTATATGGGTGATAGTCGATAGGTTGACCAAGACAGCGAGGTTTATACCTATCAAGGACACATCTGGTACCATGGGGTACCGAAGACGATCGTCTCCGATCGTGACACACATTTCCTCAGTAGATTTTGGCGTCAGGTGTAGGAGGCGTTTGGCACTCAGTTACGCCTTAGCACAGCCTTTCACCCTCAGACTGATGGGCAGATGATAAGTGTGAAATTGATGTAGTTTTATAGGTGCTAAATCCTTATTTTATGTAACTTTTTACGCACTTTCTCACACTTATCCTATGTTTTTCATGACTCTTACTTTGGGCAAGAACTGATGCCAATTTATATGATAAATTCAAAAATGATGGTGGGAATGCATAGTTCTCCTCGCGAGCTTTCCAACGCCGTAAACGGGGAACAAATCGGAGCTCAAACGAAGAATCTAGGCGCTGTCAAAGTTACTTCCACTATAATATTTTATTGTGGGCACATTTGTTATTATAGAAAATATTAGGGTTGGGGTGAAAAAAATAATAAAACAAAAATAGATATAAAACCCTTCTCAGAAGTGTTTCAATAGAAAAAAAAGTTTGAAGTCTGCACGCTGCAGACTTGTTCACAAAAAAAAAAAAAAAAATTGAATCGTCCGTTTGTAAAAAAAAAATCTAAAGTCTACAGCTGTGGCCACCAAAAGCAAAAGACAAGAAAAAAAAAGTCTGCTTTTGCAGACTTCTGCAGCGCGCGACGGCCTATTTTTAGGCACCGAATGAATGAATTTCCTCACCTACTATTTTGTCTATTTCACCCTCTTTCATCTATATAAACCCCACGCTGCAGACATCATCAATCATCCTCCACTCATATTCATTTCTAAACTCCACTCTCATGTATTCACCTCTTCATTTTTCTTTTTTATTTTTCTTTTTCCACCACACAACTCCCATTAATTCCATTTTCCACCACACAAATTTTCATAAATTACACAATTTCTCCATTTGTCATAATAAATTCCTCCAGCTCCCAGACTTCAATTCCAGGAGCAGAAAAATAGACAGGTGTTTTCCAAATTCTTTTAGATGAACTCTCTAATTATTATTCCTGTCTTCTTTTCAATTATGTCTGGCTAAGTAGGAATTTCTTTGGGTAATGGTTGTTTGTAACTAGAGATGTTTTAGCTTAATATTTTCTACAATTATTAAATTAAATAATTCAGATTGTCTCAGATTAAAGAATTTTATTTCTGTTTCATTATTAATATCATGAGTTACTAAAGTTTCGTTACAAAATCTTATTATAAACTGATCGGTAAGTAATAAGAAGTTCATATTAATTTGGGAACCTATGAAAAATCAATTGGATAGATTACATTTTTCCTCAGGTAATTAATTAATTATTTTCACTTAATTCACCTTTACGTGATTATTAGTTCTGGAATTAGAACTGGCTGTTCTGTTAGGTGAATTTTAATGAACTAGAATTAATCAATCTGAGTATTTAATTAAACTGTAGAAAGAGCTAAATCTATCTAGGATAAAAACAACGTGACCCCAGAGTCCGCTCTTCCATATATTCACTCACCTTCATTTATCTGTTATTTAATTTCTTGCCTGTTATTTAATTTCATGTTGTCTTTCATTTTAATTTACAAAACAAAAACAAACCCCCTTTAATTACCAATTATCTAAGGCTAGACTTATTTTCCTCAAGTCCCGTGGATTGATACCTAGGTCACTTTTAATTACTATACTACTGCGACTAGGATTTTCGCAACCCGACGGTCTTTTGATTTATTATTTTCTAGGATTATTTCTTAGTATTTATTATATCCATTTTAGCGTTTGCAAAATGGCGCCGTTGCCGGGGGGCTTGACTTTGTCTAGTCCCTAGCCTTGGTTATTTATTTATTTCATTACTATATTACTAAATTTGGTTTATAATTTTAGTTAATTATTCTCACTAGTATTTTTATTTCTAATTTACTTTAAGCCATAATTTCGAATTTAATTATTATTAGCCGGTTTCGATATCTTTAATAATCTGTTGTTATTTTCTTAGTCTAAATTTAAAAGTTAGGCACGTTCTCTCTCCATTCAAGGGTGTGCGGTGAATGCACAACACTAGATCTCAAGGGCCGCCCATTTACAACTTGGATCGAGAGATCGAACGCACATTACAACAAGCAAGAAGAGCGATAAATTTCAACATGGCAGCAAACCATAACCAGTTTGGAGGAGGTCCAGTTGCCCAATACACGATGGGGAGAATAAACAGACCGCCAACCACACCCAGTAGAGGCCCAGTGGTTCTAGCACACCTAACTGCAGAACTAGTGGCAGACTGGCAAAAGGTAAAACCCTCCCATCAATCAAATGTTGTTCGTAATCACCCTGCAGGAACCTTTTCAGGTGCCGATCCAGCTGATGCACTAGACCATGTACACTGATTCCTAGTGCATTTGGACTCGCTTAGCTTATCGCAAGGCCTGGAGGAATATGCCAAACTATGTCTGTTCCAGCACAACCTATCAGAAGAAGCTTCAGAATGGTTCCATCGAGTACCACCAGGCATCATTCCCACTTGGGAGCAGATGACGGATAAGTTCTACGAGAAATATATCCCAATCTCCAACACGACAGATGATCGCCGATCTGACGGCATTCAGACAGTTGGGAAGTGAGACAATATGCGAGGCGTGAGACCGAGTCAAAGTGCTACTCTGTCAGTGCCCTCTCCACAGTCAGAACAACACCTCGCTGGCTCAAGGATTCATCCAAGGGCTAAAAGATGAAAACAGAGGCGAGGTAAGAGCTGCCTTAGGAGGGAACCTGCTAGCGAAAAGCAGGGAAGATTTCATGGCAGGAATGGAGTCCTACTGTGAGGAGCTTCGCCAATGGAGCAACAGTGGGGGAAGAGTATTTTCAATAAGTCACAGTTCTACCCGAGCTCCAGATCCGATGATGGAGCAGATAGCCGCCGAGCAAGCGCATCTAAAAACCATGATGGGAAGTATGGCGAAAATGCTCGAACAACTCACCTTGGGGCCTACTCCTAGGCAATCTACCAAGAAGGTGTTTACAAGTTCAAATGAAGTCTGCTGCTCTTAGTGTGGGGACACACATGACTATGAGGACTGCCCAATGGTAGCCGAGATGAAGCAAATAGAGGAGGCCAACGTCATCGGACAGTTCAACAACAGACAGCCCTGGGTGCAGAATCAGCATCTAAACCTCCGGTATGGAAATCCAAACAACACGCTGAACTCGCACCAGATGCAACCTCAACATGGAATTCAAGGAGCACCACCAGAATTTTCAAGGCATCAATACAACGAGGCAAGACCACAGCAATCTCAATTCCAATAACCATTGCTGAACTCGAACAATGCCAAACTGCAAGAGATGGTAGACAAACTAATGGTGTCTCAAGAACAACAGTCTGCGGTTAACCAGAATTTGACATCTGGACAGCAGAAATTGGAGCAGGCCATGGTACAAATGCAAGGAACAATGAGTCAGTTGACTCAATTCCTACTACAGCAAAGGCCTTCTGGCTCTCTAACTTCGCAAACAGATCCAAACCTGAAGGAGCAATTGAAGGTAGGGACAGTCTAAAATGCGGTGGTTGATGTAGATGAAGAGAACGTCGAAGAATTACATGCAGTCACCCTACGAAGCGGAAGAAACATGAACAAAGAGAAACAGGCAGAAAACCTATGTGATGAGGCCATCGAACCCCGTTCTACTACTGTCGGTGCACCATCAGGGCAATCTGCCCCTCCTGTGGTTGGTCATATGGAGACCCAGGCTCCTGTTTCTTCCAATTCTAAATTAACTGCTGTAAATAATACTAAAGGAAAGATACTTACCCAAGATTTACCCTTTCCAAACAGTCCCAAAGAGCGAGAGCTTGATGAGCAGTTTGGAAGATTTCTAGATGTCTTCCGAAAACTTACCATTAATATCCCTCTTATTGATGTCATCAAATAGATGCCTAATTATGCTAAATTCATCAAGGATATGATCTCAAATAAGAGGAAGTACAAGGAGAAAGACATCGTCCAGCTGACTGAAACCTGTTCAGCAGCAATCCAGCAGAAGCTACCTACAAAATGTGGAGATCCAGGCCAACCTATAATCCTGTGCTCTATTGGAGACATCGACTGTGGATACGGTCTTTGTGACCTAGGAGCAAGAATCAACCTCATGCCATACACGATGATCAAGAAGTTGCATGCAGGTGAGCTGACTCCAATCCAGTTCAATCTTCAACTGGCTGACAGGTCCTCAATCACACCTCGAGGAATGGTCGAAAATGTGGTCGTTGGGGTAGGTAAGGCTTTCTTCCCTGTGGACTTTGTCATTTTGGATATGAATGAGGATGTTGAGGTACCACTGATTCTAGGTAGACCTTTTCTATGAACTGCTAAAACTGTCATAGATGTGGATAAGAGAAAAATTAGCTTAAAATTTCATGAAGAAGAGCTTATCTTTGATATAAATAAAATGATGCGAAAGAACACCTCTTCTCATGCTATATTTTCCGTTGACCTGATATAGCATTTACCTGACCTAGAGGATGACTATATCCCTGCTAGTAACAATGAACAAAATCCCCTGTTAAAATCATCGGATGTTTTAAGGCACATTTGAAACTTGTCAATTGAAGATGACAAAGATACCCTAGAGGTAGCCTCAATCATTCAACAACTAAATCAAGGACGGGCATATTTTAGCTCAACTGCTTATCCTGTAGAAAAATTAGACCGGCCTATTCAAAAATCTATGCCTTCTATAGAAAAACATCCCGTTTTTGATTAAATAAAATCACTTCCTGCTCATCATAAATATGTTTTCTTGGGAGAGAATACCACTCTTCCAGTTATTATTTCTGCATCTCTGTCTAACCTGAAAGAAACTAGACTACTGGAGATGCTCAAGAGACAAGGGAGCCATGGGATGGTCTGTCGCTGACCTGAAGGGGATTAATCCAGGGTTCTACACTCACAGAATCTACATGGAAGATAGCTACAAATCAGTGAGACAACCCCAGCGAAAACTGAATCCCAATCTGAAGGAAGTGGTCAAAATAGAAGTACTGAAGCTTCTCGATGCAGGAATTATTTACCCAATCTCTGACAGCCCATGGGTTTCTCAAGTTCAAGTCGTACCCAAGAAAGGAGGAATTGTTGCGTGTTCCAAATGAGAAAGGCGAGTTGGTACCCCAACGACAAACTACTGGATGGCGGATGTGCATCGACTACCGTCGACTTAACAACGCTACAAGGAAGGACCACTTCCCGCTTCCATTCATTAACCAGATGCTTGAGCGGCTAGCAGGCCAGGAGTATTGCTGCTTCCTTGATGGCTACAGTGGATACTTCCAAATTCCAATAGCTCCAGAAGACCAAGAGAAGACAACCTTCACCTGCCCATACGACACATTTGCATATAGAAGGATGCCTTTCGGTCTCTGCAATGCTCCTGCAACTTTCCAACGGTGCATGATGGCGATATTTAATGACTTCATAGAGAAAAGCATTGAGGTATTCATGGACGATTTCTCAGTCTATGGGTAGAGCTATGAGATGTGCCTAGGGCAACTAGATCAAATCCGTGGGCGCTATGAGGAAACAAACCTAGTGCTTAACTGGGAGAAGTGTCATTTCATGGTACAAGAAGGGATTGTGCTCGGTCACAAGGTGTCCAAAGAAGGAATCCAAGTGGACAAAGCCAAGGTGGAAGTGATAGAGAAATTACCTCTACCTGCTTCAGTGAGGGATGTCAAATCTTTCCTTGGTCACGCCGGGTTCTATAAGAGATTCATTCAAGATTTCTCAAAGATAGCTAAACCCCTATCAGACCTACTGCAGATGAATATTAAATTCCAATTCACTGATGAATGTATGGCGTTCTTCTAAAACATAAAAGACAAGCTCTGCTCCGCCCCGATTGTGATCCCTCCTAATTGGTCTACACCGTTCGAGATCATGGCCGATGCAAGCGACTATGCCGTCGGTGCTGCCCTATGCCAAAAGAAGGACAAAATTTTGAGAGTAATCACTTATGCTAGTAAAACTCTAATTGATGCGTAGAAGAATTATACCACCACAGAGAAAGAGTTACTTGCAGTAGTGTTTGCTCTAGACAAATTTAGATCATATCTGATGGGGAGCAAGGTGATCATCCACACGGATCATTCGGCACAAAAAATATCTCTTCCTCAAAAATGACTTCAAACCTCGACTACTAAGATGGATTTTGCTTCTCCAAGAGTTTTACTTGGAGATTGTTGATAAGAAGGGGAAGCAAAATGGAGTTGCTGACCATCTCTCCAGACTCGACATCCTAGACGACGGAGTCCCAATTAATGAGTTCTTCCCTGATGAGACTGCGTTCCGATTGGGAAGGTACAAGAACCATGGTATACAGATTTAGTAAATTATCTCGCTTCTGGGTTAATTCCACATGATTACAGCTATAACCAGAAAAAGAAATTCCTTACTGAAACCCGCCATTATTTATGGGAAGATCCATATCTTTTCCGAGTTTGTGCTAACAGTCTAATACGATGATGCCTTCCTGATGATGAAATCTCTAGCGTTATCAAATTCTGTCACTCCAGAGAGGCTGGAAGGTCATCATGGCTCTCAAAGGACAGCTGCCAAGGTTCTAGAATCTGGTTTTTATTGGCCTACCATTCATAAGGATTGTCAAACCTTCGTAGCATAATGTGATGAATGTCAACGAATGGGCATTACCTCACGAAGACACGAGATGCCACAACGACGGATCCTAGAGGTTGAGCTATTCGACTGCTAGGGCATAGACTTTATGGGCCCTTTTCCTTCTTCACAGGGTTACCATTATATACTAGTGGCCGTTGACTACGTATCCAAGTGGGTTGAAGCAATTCCTTGCCAACATGCTGATTCAAAGGCTCTAGTCAAATTCTTAAAGAGGCACATCTTTACACGCTTTGGAGTCCCTCGAGCTCTTATTAGTGATGGAGGTACGCATTTCTGCAATCGAAGCATTGATGCCCTGATGGCAAAGTATGGGGTACACCACAAAGTTGCCCTTGCTTACCATCCTCAAACGAATGGGCAGGCAGAAGTGTCAAATAGGGAGTTGAAGTGGATACTCCAAAAGACGGTGAACGCCTCTAGGAAAGATTGGGCTCTGAAGCTAGATGATGCTCTTTGGGCCTATCACACAGCCTATAAGACTCCCATTGGTATGTCACCCTTTAGATTGGTTTATGGGAAGTCTTGCCATCTCCTTGTGGAGCTTGAGCACAAGGCTTATTGGGCTGTCAAGGCTCTAAATTTTGATATGACTGCTGCTGGTGAGAAGAGGAAGTTGTAGCTCTCTGAGCTAGAGGAGCTAAGGGATCAATCTTACCATAATGCTAAAATTTATAAGGAGCGAAACAATAGGTTCCACGACCAGATGATCCTCAAGAGAGATTTTAAAGTAGGAGACTTGGTTCTACTCTACAATTCTCGGTTGAAGCTTTTCCTTGGAAAGCTCAAGTCTCACTAGGCTGGTCCTTTCAGGATTGTGGGTGTAACCTCTTACGGTCCCTTTGAACTGCAGAACAAGAAGGGTGAAACCTTCAAAGTTAATGGGGCCCGTCTGAAGTATGATACTTTTCCTACTGATGTTTCTACTGACTTGCTTGGAGTTTCTTTTGTCCAGGTACAGCAGGACCTTTCTTCCCCTGTTCCAGAGTCAGCGCCACCTAAGAAGATGTCCATCCCATGGCGTTTAAAGCATAAATTCTGAAAGTTGCGCAACTTAGCTCTGGGATGCTGTGGGACCCTTCCCCACTCCTCTTCCTCTCATCCCTAAATCTGACTGATGAGTCTAGCTTGAGACTATAAAGCAGAGCAGCTTGGTGGAGGCAACCCACCACTTCTTTTAATTTCTAAGGAGCATTCTCTCCTCTCTTTCTTTTTGCTTAACTTACATTTACTCTTTGTGTGTTTGTTTTCCCTTTATTAATTTATGTTTTATGTATATGTATAATAGTAATAAAAAAATGTATGTTTTCACTTTCGTAGTTTAGTTTGCTCTTTTCTTTCTGGATTGTGGTGTGTCGGCTGGTGCTATGCTTCTTGCAAGAGCCTTACTCTTATTTTTCTACTAATGGTTTTTTTTCTTGTTCTTCTTGAGTTCTTCTGGATTTGTAGATTATTTCTCAGCTTGCTTACTTTGTCGCTTAGCTGAACTCAAGTGTGGGGTAGGCCTTGCTACACACCCTAAGTGGACTCTGGGGAGTATTCTTACCTTTTCCTCTCTTGAATATTTTATATGCTCCCCTCTAAACTGTTATGTGTAATTTGTTTCCCCGTTGGATTGTCTGCACAATGTTAATTATTCCTAAGCAATAAGGACATTGCTTCACTCTAAGTGTGGGGTGGGGTAAGCTCATTCGCCGCCTGTTTTTGGTGTCTTTGAGCTCTTTTCTCTTGCATTTGTTTAAGTCTTGCAATGTTGCTCAACTTGGAAGGAAGCCATAGAGGACGTATGGTTAGTTAGCTGATTTTGGGGTGCAAAATTTTTAAATTTTTCTGGTTTTAATTAATCAAAATGAAGTCTATGTTCTATGAATTCTGTAATGATTGAGAATATTCACCATCTTAACCCTGTTTTTAGCTTTGAGCTTTGGAATGTCTGGATTGAAATGGTTGGAAAAAGAACAAGGCAAGGTACTCCGCTGATCCTAAGCATGCTTAATTTTAATTCTGATCCAAAGTCGGGCCTCGTCCACTTGGTTATTAAGTCCTTTGGGTACCTCATCACCTAGCTACCTAAGGTCCTTGTGATCTGAGATAGTTGACCCAAAGCCGTTACATGGGTGGAGAGAAAAGTCTATGGTGAAAGAAATTAAAAGTGCTTATGAGTTGAAAAAAAATGTGTGATTGCTGTGCTGAATGAAAAATTAATCCTCTCTATGGATCAAGAGTACGTGGCATTGAAAGGTATGATGGAATAAGATCTTACTTCATGCCCCTGTCGTTCTAATGGTTTGGGAATAAAAAAGGTGGATTGGCTCATTGCTAAGGGCAAGGTTCTTGTGGTTTTGTTTCTCTATTGTTAGCTCTGAATGACTTCCTGTTTTGTGAAAAAAGTGAATTATGGTTAATAAACTAAATTGCCCCCTTGATTGGTAAAGCTAGTAGTGTCCTTCTTCTGTGCTCTTCCTTCTGAGTTGAGTTTCATTAGCCTCGCTTGGACTTGCGTTTGAGAGTTTTGCTTGGGGACAAGCAAAAGGCTAAGTATGGGGTGATTTGATTAGTGTGAAATTGATGTAGTTTTATAGGTGTTAAATCCTTATTTTATGTAACTTTTACGCACTTTCTCACACTTATCCTATGCTTTTCATAACTCTAACTTTGGCCAAGAAGTGATGCCAATTTATATGATAAAATAAGGAAATGATGGTGGAAATGCATAGTTCTCCTCACGAGCTTTCCAACGCCGCAAACGGGGAACAAATCGGGGCTCAAACGAAGAATCCAGGCGCTGTCAAAGTTACTTCCACTATAATATTTTATTGCAGGCGCATTTGCTATTATATAAAAATAATAAAACAAAAATAGATATAAAACGCTTCTCAGAAGCGTTTCAAAAAAACAAAAATTATGAAGTCTGCACGCTGCAGACTTGTTCACAAAAATAAAAATAAAAAAATTGAATCGTCCGTTTGTAAAAAAAATATAAAGTCTAAAGTTGTGGCCACAGAAAGCAAAAGAAAAGAAAAAGAAATCCTGCTTTTGCAGACTTCTACAGCGTGCGACGGTGCCTAATTTTAGGCACCGAATGAATGAATTTCCTCACCTACTATTTTGTCTATTTCCCCCTCTTTCATCTATATAACCCACGCTGCAGACATCATCAATCATCCTCCACTCATATTCACTTCTAAACTCCACTCTCACGTATTCACCTCTTCACTTTTCTTTATTTATTTTTCATTTTCTACCACACAACTCCCATTAATTCCATTTTCCACCACACAAATTTTCATAATTACACAATTTCTCCATTTGTGATAATAAATTCCTCCAGCTCGCAAACTTCAATTCCGGGAGCAGAAAAAGACGGGTGTTTTCTAAATTCTTTTAGGTGAACTCTCTAATTATTATTCCTGTCTTCATTTCAATTATGTCTGGCTAAGTAGGAATTTCTCTGGGTAATGGTTGTTTGTAACTAGAGATGTTTTAGCTTAATATTTTCTATAATTATTAAATTAAATAATTCGGATTGTCTCAAATTAAAGAATTTTATTTCTATTTCTTTATTAATATCATGAGTTACTAAAGTTTCGTCACGAAATCTTATTATAAACTGATTGGTAAGTAATAAGAAGTTCATATTAATTTGGGAACCTGTGAAAAATCAATTGGATAGATTAGATTTTTCCTCAGGTTATTAATTAATTATTTTCACTTAATTCACCTTTACGTGTTTGTTAGTTCTGGAATTAGAACTGGCTATTCTGTTAGGTGAATTTTAATGAACTTGAATTAAACAATCCAAGTATTTAATTAAACTGTAGAAATAGCTAAATCTATCTAGGATAAAAACAACTTGACCCGGAGTCCGGTCTTCCATATATTCACTCACCTTCATTTATCTGGTGTTTAATTTCTTGCATGTTATTTAATTTCTTGTCGTCTTTCATTTAAATTTACAAAACAAAAACAAACCCCCTTTTAATTACCAATTATCTAAGGCTAGACTTATTTTCCTCAAGTCCCGTGGATTGATACCTAGGTCGCTTTTAATTACTATACTCCTGCGACCGGGATTTTTGCAACCCGACGGTCTTGTGATTTATTATTTTCTAGGATTACTTCTTAGTATTTATTATATCCATTTTACCGTTTGCAGCAGACCGAGAGGACGATTCAGACGCTGGAAGATATGTTACGAGCGGTCGCTCTAGACTATCAGGGGAGATGGGTAGAGCGTCTACACCTGGTAGAGTTCTGCTACAATAACTCCTACCACTCGTCCATCGGCATGACACCGTTACATGCTCTATATGGCAGGCCGTGCTGGACTCCCTTATCATGGAGTGACCCTACTGAGGCAGTCTTGATTGGGCCAGAGTATATTCAGACACTACAGGATGATGTCAGAGTTATTCAGCAGCACATGAGGGCAGAGCAGTCTAGACAAAAATCTTATGGGGATCAGCGTACCATAGAGCTCGAGTTTCAGATCAGGGATATGGTCTTCTTACGAGTGTCTTCGATGAGAGACATCTTCAGATTTGGGATGAGAGGGAAGCTAAGCCCTAAGTATGTCGGTCCATATAGGATTACGGAGCAAGTGGGCCCAGTAGCATACAGACTAGACCTACCAGCGGAGTTGGGGAAGGTACATGACGTGTTTCATGTATCTCAGCATGAAGAAGTATGCACCTGACCCTTCTCACGTGCTGCAGCCAGAAAGATTAAAGATTGAGCCTACACTGAGGTATGAGGAGACCCCTATTCAGATCTTGGACACGAAGGTCCGAGAGACGAGAGGTAGATCAGTTAAGCTGGTGAAAGTCCTTTGGGGGCATCATGGGGTTGAGGAAGCTACATGGGAGACTGAAGACTCTATGAGAGTGAAGTGCCCACACCTATGCACATGATATCCCCTTTGTATCCACTACTTATATGGGATCTCGTTAGTAGTGGTAAGAGGGCGTACCTTAGCTCTTTTCAGGGAGGGTAGTGCACTCTTTCTTCATCACCTCATCCAGATAATGCCCTGTGTTTTACCAATAGAGTGATGAAGAGGTGTATGTATGTACTTGAAATACCCCGCAATTAAAAATAGTGATTAATTAATCTAATAAGTAATTTAGAAGCTTAATGATGTCTAAATAATCATGAGGGAACAAATTCCAAAGGAAACGGATCCTTAAAACGGATTAAAAACACAAACAAACCTTAAAATGTGTTTTTCGAGAGAACCCGGGAAAACACGACTTTAAGCGGGTCAGATAGACTCGTAATAATTTTGGTCAACCAAATAGTCATTAATAAACATTAATGAAGGTCTAGAACCAATAAAACCAATTAAACGAGAACATAGTAAAAACTGTAAAAAAACGGGAAGTTGTGGGGTGAGAGTGTAAATAAACTAAACTAGTGTGTCCACTTTTGAAAATAAAAATGTAAATCTGATTGTGTGGCTGTGTGGGCCGATTTTTACTGCCCTCTCTCACACTCTCTTAATTCTCTTCTTATGTGCTAGAAGACAAACAATAAAAAGCAAATAAAACTCTCTCTCTCTCCTCTATTTCCTCATACTCTCACGTACAGCACCCCGCCCTCACTCTCTTATTTTCTTTCTTCTCCAACAGCCCAATAATGGCGATTTGGAAGAACCACACTGAAATACCCATAAATTAATTTAAATTAATTTAGGGGATTTCTTTTATTAACACCGTAAATAATACTATTAATTATTATATTATAGTATGGGATTGTGAATAATAAATCATTAAATCCTTATATGGAATTATGAAAATTAAATCATGGGATTTCTTCCATTTAATCCTAAGGAATACTATTAAATATTGGATTACTATATATTATTATATAGTATTATGAATTTCACAATAAGATTTATAAGTCAATAAATCTTAGAAAAATTTCTAAACTCTCCAAGTATATTATAAAGATTTTAGAAAGAGTTGGAACATTGATTTGAAGCATAAAAGTCAATATAAAATCCTAGAAACCCTAAAGCTTCTCAAGACTTGATAGGGTTGACTTTTTGAGAATGGTCAAACCTGCCCATGAAACCTATACCAATAAATAGGTTATGGAAAACCATGAAGATCGATAAAAAGAACGTCAAAAACGGATCATCCTAGCCAAAGTTATGATAGAATGAAGTTTAGAGCCAAAATTTTGAAAACTGCCACGTGTCAAGCTCACACGGGTCGCCTGTACTAAGCACGAAAATCGCCTGCCCTAACTTTAGACACTTATATCTCACTCATCTTTGCGAATGTTGCAACACTGTTTTCTTCATTCTACTCTCCTTAATCTCCTCTTTGCAACCATAGCTCACACTTAACCTAAATCTTCCTAAATCCACCGGAAGTCAATCCAAAGTCGCCTCCTTGCTAAGTCGCAACCCAGATTCCCAGTTTTCACCGAATTCAGGTAAACTTTGTTTGATCATAACTTCTGTTTCTCATCCAAAATTCGGGTTCTTTAGCTTGTTGTGTAGATCTCTAATCCCTCTACAACTTTCATGTTTACACCCAAGGCTAATTCCCAACCGTTTGGAAGAACGAGGTGCCTAAAGTCGTGATCCGACATCACATAAAATCATAGGAAAACCGTAAGGTAAACTCGTAACTTTCGGGTAAGATTTCTTTCAATATAATGCAAATTAGAGTGAGTTCTTGCTATCAATGTGTAGAGCTATGTTTCCTCTTTAAATTAAGCCCAAGAATAAAGCCTAACTCGATCTGTACCGAAACTTATAGTGTTGCAAAGTTGGCTACTCAATCAGCTCGTAAAGGTTGAGTTTTTCCAGAAACCGAAGTCGAATTCCTTCGATTCGTGCAATTCCGGTGAGTTTTCCTTCAAATTCTTTCGATTTTGCTAATCGACATTGCATTACCGGTCAGAACCATGTTCCAATTTCAACTATTATGCGTTAGATTGATAGAATTTGTGAGAATTGGAATCGGAAACCCGAAATAAACCCTAACCTCGAACCAGAATCGAAAAACACTGAATTCCGCATGTTAGCTAGCGAATTTGGTATCATTAGAATCGGAATTGAATTTCGAATTCATAGAAACAAAAATCATTGAATTTGGTTCTGTGAGTTGAGAGAAATCAACAGATTAGTACTCGGGTATCGGCTTTGGTTTCCTGAAGAACTCGAGACTCAGTGGCCGTCCGTCGTAAGTTTTAGAAACGGACGACCGAGATTAGATTTGGGGAGTTTAAGTTGGTTATGAATTATAATATTTCCAGAATTACACCCTAACTTGTTGAATTAATTTAAATTCCATCCCGAATGTATTTTGACTTGAAATTTTAACCATAGATTCCTTATAAAATCTAGTTTATTTTGATGTAAATTAATATGGTTTTGGAGTTTTTAAACGTAAGTTATGAGTTTTGCAAGTTACTGGTATTATGGAATTATTTGGTTAAATAAAAAAGATATTTTTATGAAATAAAAATTTTATAATATGTCTAAAATGTTATAGCTACTATATATTTAATTTGGGAATTTTTGGACATTGGTAAATGGGTTTAAAAATTGTGTTTATGAATTTTTCTTAAGAATAACTTATAATATGGTTTTAATGTAACAGAAATTAAAGTATAGTTTAATAATAAACTTTTTAGGTTGGGAAATAATGAAAAGATTAAACTAACATTTAGTAACAGTATGTTTGTAAATATTTTGGGAATTAACTTTTAAGTGAAGTAAAATTATTTACATATATATGATTATATATATATATATATATATATATATATATATATATATCCTTATATGAGAGAATAAAAATAGAAACTGATGTTAAATTAAGGAACTAAACTAATCTACATTTTAATTATTATGTAATTTGGAAGTTAACATTCTTAATTAAAACTAAGGAAAATATATATATTTACACCTATATAAAAAGGGAATAAAATAGTAACTTAGGGTAAAACGGGAGCTAAATAAATCAACACTTATATTGACTTAATACTATAGAAGCTAATATTCTAAGATGTAGTAAAAGAAATACATTATAAAACATACATGGAATGCAGATAAATGTTGAAGTAATAAAGATAATTTAAATACAATAAGCTACATAGGGGATGACTTAAATAAATTCTAATACAGGTACATACGTATATGTATTAAATAAATAGAGGAAAAGACTTTATTTTATAAACCATATATCGGTTGTGGATATGCCTAAAAGTTATTAACATGATTAAATACAATAAAAATTTCTTTAAGATGTCTGGATAATCCTTAATACACCAGGATATATATATAATATATATATATACATATAAAACATTAAATAGATGAAGGAAATATCATTTTTCCTATAAAGAGAATATATATATATATATATATATATATATATATTAAACTTTAGGATTTTAATCGGTGTGTAATAAATAGTCATTGATACCTAAGGGTTTAATTACACAAGGTAAACGTAACACGGTCTTGGGTTAACCTACTGAGCCCAAGTTTATGAACTCCAAAAGCCCACATAAACAATTCAAAGAGAGTTTGGGCCACTCTCAGGGATAAATCCTAAATCATTCCAAATTAAACGAGATGGGCCTAACAAAGGATTTAATTAACAAAATCAAGCCCAATCCTTTGTGAGCGAGTAATGGTAAACCTGGAACTGTAAATCAGTAGGAGTAGAGGATGATTAGCTTATAAGTCCCTTAACTAATCGACACTTGGAATACCTTAATTATAGGTTACTATTGGGGGATCATTCATTCGAGTTAATTATTGTTCTTCACATACCAGGTACGATTTCTCGTACTCCGATACTCTTACTGACTGACTTATGAGACTTTTTCGAAAGACGATAACTGAGTTTAAAGGAATTTCAAAAGGAAACTATGTGTGGCTAACTCAGCTTGATGTGACTAACTAAGCCTTGAATGTGAAACTTTCGTGGTTATGGGTTCCTTCTGTTTGATTGTTTCATTAGACATTAACTGCCTAGGGTTTAAGCTTCTGCACTCTGTAGGACTGAGTGTTTTGGTATTGCTCTGGGTAGTTAGTGATCTAGTGGAAATATGGAAAAGGATAATCTTGGTAATTCTTCCTTTGACTCTGGATATTGTTTCATCCATGAGCTGAGTCTTTTGTTGTGACATGCGTGCGTCTTCATTGGTAACAGCAGGGGGCTGTATATCCCTCGTCCACAAGGACATTTATATTTGACAGCAGGGGGCTGTATATCCCTCGTCCACCTGGACATTTAAATCTGACAGCAGGGGGCTGTATATCCCTCGTCCATACGGACATTTATATCTGGCGGTGGGGGCCATCTCTCCCATTGGTTTTATTCCACTCTCGAGTTATTGGTTCTTGGATCTATCTTTTCATTCTTAGTCCTTTATGACTATCTAGGTCTTTCTCTTCTTAACTGGAATTGGTTCTAACTAAAACTTTGGACGTTCACTAACTCATGGTGTGACTTTTGATTAACCAACTTTACTTTTCTATTATTTACCTCTAACCTTATCCTGTTATCTTTGACTTGGTGATTTTTAAGTGCTTTATTCCTCTGTTTTGTTTTAAGTTGTTTGACTTCAAGTTATTGCTTATTTAAGAGATGTTGTTAAAGGCTTTGTTTTGGAGAATCGTACCAGTTCCATTCCATGGAACTGACCCACCCCTCTCGGGGTGGGCTGCTTGGTTTTATCTTGTAGGTATGAATTATTATACAGGTGGCCACGAAGAGAATGAGTGATTGGGATAGGATTAGGTTGTGTGGAGAGTTAATGATTATACTACGGTTATATTTGTATTAAGTTTTCTTGAGGTTCAGACCGTGACTGTTGTAATTTTTTTTAAGTTGTAATTGGTGAGGTTTGGTACCGGGTGTTTGGAACCCGATGGTCTGTTTCGCCTTTAGTATTTTAATTCCGCTATAAATATGTTAAATAGGGGCGTTACAGAAATTGGTATCAGAGCGTAGTTATGCTCTGAACCCGAGAAAACAAGCCGAGTGAAATACTTAGATTATAGGTGCACTTAAAACTGGGGAACTGGGGTAGAATGGGGAAGTGAGAATTTCAGAAAGGCGCGTGACCCTTACCCCATACTCTTTACTACTTACGTGTTACTTCACGTATCTATGAGCCATCCTTAGGACGTTATAAATAGTACATACTTTACTGCATAGATATTTAGACTTAACAAAACACCTTTTGAGTAACAAAACCGTCAATATCAGCTAAATGTCTTGAAGAAGAGGAAGAGGAGCTGGTCCCTCAAGAGGCTATGGACCCGACACTGTCACCCCAGAGGTCATAGCGCAGATTGTGACGGCTGCATTAGCTCAGCAGTAGGCTCAGATCCCACAGCCACCACCGCCACCACCTAACGGTCCCTGGGAGTTCAACTGGCTGAAGGCGGTCAACGATCTACGCCCTCCAGTCTACGAAGGCCAGCCAGAACCGAAGACCTTAGAGAGATACATCGACGAGATGCAGAAGGCCTTCACCTCTCTGCACGTTCCAGCGGGTCGCCAGGTGGACATAGCTGCCTACTTTCTCCAGGGACCCGTGCATCGATGGTGCAGACCGCCAGAGCTGAGCTGACTGCCCAGGCGGACTTCGGCTTCCCATCCTTCTTGGTGGCCCTGAGAGCCAAGTTCTATCCATCCTACCTGCAGAAGAGATGAGGAGCGAGTTCAAGCAGCCGAAGCAAGGAACTTCCTCTGTTGCTGAGTACTATAATAAATTTGTGGAGCTGCTCGCTGTTATTGGAGAGGGAGCTTATTCTCCGAGGTATCTGGTGGATAAATTCCACACCGGCTTGAACATCAGGATCATGACTATGATCGGTTCCACCAGAGGGATGACCCTACAGGTATGGAACATGATTTAGAATTTCTGGTACGCAAAGATTTCCCCACTAACACATATTGTCACCACAGGAGCTAGCGGATGACGCGAATGGCTGCGAGACCACCATTGCCTACCAGGACTCTATGCTAGGAAGAGGAAGGGGGATGGAGGAAGAGGAAATGGAGGGAACTTTTCCCAGAACAACGAGAGGAAGGGAAAGTTCTACAAGGGAGGAACGAGAAGGCCATGGTCCCCTCATATACTGATGCTGAGCCATTCGCTCCCAGCCACCTAGGGGTGAGATATATAACAACGTATGTGGTAGTTACATTGAGCTATTACGTTACTAACCCTGGACTAAAACAGGAAATGGACCGGTAAGAAGATACTTCTGCAAGTGGTGCAAGAAGGCCCACCCGGGCAAGGATTGTAAAGGAAATCTGGTGGAATGCAACTACTGTGGTAAGAAGGGGCATAGGGGATTCGAATGCCACAAGAACCCGATTCTTGGAACTACAAGCCCGCCACCGGGACCACTGCTAGAGCCCCAGCTGCTACTACTACTGGAGGAGGTCGAAGTGGCACAGGAGGTGCTGGACCATCTACCAGCCGCCCTGCCCAGAGCCATCCACAGAGGCCGGGACAGAACTACCCCCAGAGGCCGGGCAAGGCACCGATCCTTACCTGGTGGACCACGTCGAGGCAGCGAGTGATGACCCGAGTTCAACTGGTGAGGACTACTTCCCTCACAAAGAGGCTTAGACTTTTACTTTCTTTACATTCCATTGACTAGTTTTTTTTTCCTTGTCAATGTAAAAGGGATGAACTATAAACCCTTTATTTGGTTTTGCTTCGAACCTTTCATTACCAGTTGTGAACCTTGACTTATTATTTAATGGCAATTGTTGTTCAGCTATCGATATTTGCTTTCCTATTTTGCCATTTTCCACACCCAACATCCCCTTTGAAGCCAAGCCACACCCACCAGAGAAGTGTGAGGTATTGAGACCCGGGATGATCTTACTACGAGAGTACCTGACCCCAGCAGTCCAGTATGCATTGATCCTCAAGATCAGGGAGTTAGGTGTGAAGGAAGGAAATTTTTACACCTCTACCTTCAAGAATGGTTCAACCATGAAGGTGAAGATCATGTGCCTAGGTAAGAAGTGGAACCACACCACCAAGAGCTATGAAGAGGTGGAGGTGCCACCAATACCGGAGGAACTGTAGACCATCATTAGAGTGGTAATTAAGGCAGCACAAGAATTGGAGGATGAGCCTGTCCCAGACCTAACCTCCGACGTGTGCATCATCAACTTCTATGGAAAGGAGGGTAAGCTAGGGATGCACCAAGACAAGGACGAATCGTTAGAGTCCGTCACCAGAGGAGTTCCAGTGGTGTCCATATCGCTTGGAGACGACGCGGAGTTCCTATTTGGTGATCAAAGGAGGATGGACCTTGCTACCAAGATCCTCCTGAAGTCGGGTGATGTACTAATTTTTGGTGGGGCAGCTAGACTCATCTACCATGGGGTGAAGAGAATCAAGCCCAACACAGCCCCACACCCATCATTAACCAGACCCACATGAAACCGGGCCGTCTAAACCTAACCTTTAGACAGACCTAGCCTTGTACTTTACAATTTCAGCGTTGTAAATTTTAAGTTGCTCATGAAGCTGTCAATAAGAATGGAAATTCTAAGAATTTTATTGCTTCATTGTAGGGGTTGGAAACTCAGGGATCAGGTTGAATGTATTGAACCAGGCTCAAGCAAAGAGCAATGGAATGGTCATCACAGGTATAAACATTAACCTTGAGTAATTACCTTGGAACGTTTACCCAGAATCTTAAAAATCTATCCTATAATTTCAGGCACGTTCCTAGTTAATGGAGTGGAGGCCACAGTCCTGTTTGATTCTGGTGCCTCCCACTCTTTCATATCACAAGCGTTTCATGCTAAGATCAATGCTCCCACAGAGGATATCCATGACTGCTCAGTCTTGCTGCCATCCAGAGAGCTGATCAAGTGTAGTAAGTAGTGCAAGAATTTGAGCATACACATCAAGGGAGCAAACTTCCTTCTGGATGCCATAGTCTTCCCTGGCATGGGGTTCGACATAATTGTGGGCATGGACACGCTACAGCGGTACCGAGGCAGACTACACTGTACAGAGCATCGTCTACTCCTGAAGTCAGCTACAGGGATCACTGTGTCATACCGAATGCAGCCAAAGCAGCCGACTGTGAAGGTTGTATCGGCCTTATCCCTAATGAAGGAGGTGTCCAAGGGCGCTACTGCCTACTACTGTTATGCCCAGGATCTGAGGACGGATCTGAAGTTCCAGAGTGATGTTCCCATTGTGTCAGAGTACCCCGACGTTTTTCCAGAGGAGCTACCTGGACTACCACCGCTGAGAGAGGTTAAATTCAACATCGACCTCATACCTGGCACGGGACCGATTGCTAAGGCTCCCTACCGGATGGGCCCAGCAGAGATGGTTGAGTTGAAGAAGCAGCTGCAGGAGCTACTAGATAAGGGTTTCATCACACCCAGTGTCTCACCTTGGGGTGCTCCAGTGCTTTTCGTCAAGAAGAAGGACGGGAGCATGAGACTCTGCATCGACTACAGGGAGTTGAACAATGTCACGATCAAGAACAAGTACCCACTGCCCAGGATCGATGACTTGTTCGACCAGCTAAAGGGAGCTAAGGTGTTCTCCAAAATTGACCTACGTTCTGGATATCATCAGATAGCTGTAGCGAGTCAGATATAGAGAAGGCAACCTTCCGGACTAGATATGACCACTACGAGTTCACAGTGATGCCGTTCGGACTGACTAATGCACCAGCGAGATTCATGGATCTGATGCAGAGAGTCTTCCAAGCCCAGTTAGATAACTCAGTGGTCGTGTTCATAGACGACATCTTGATCTTCTCCAAGAGTCGGGAGGAACACGAGCAGCATCTGAGGATAGCCTTGGAGACTCTGAGAGAGAAGAAACTATATGCCAAGTTCAGCAAGTGTGAATTCTGGCTGGACAAGGTGTCATTTCTTGGACATGTGATCTCAGCTGAGGGAGTTTCAGTAGACCCAGCTAAGATTGAGGCTGAAGAGCTGGCATAGACCCCGCATGTGACAGAGATTAGGAGTTTCCTTGGGTTGGCTGGCTACTATAGACACTTTGTGAAGGACTTCTCCAAACTAGCCAAGCCCTTGACCTCTCTGATGAAGAAGGGCAGCCCGTTTGTATGGACAGAGGCTTGTGAGGTCTCCTTTCAGGCGCTGAAGACGCCCTGACCACAGCTCCAGTATTAGTGATCCCTGAAGGGAACGAGGGATACGAGGTGTATTGTGATGCTTCAGGTAGAGGGATTGGTGGGGTACTGATGAAGAATGGCAGAGTGGTAGCGTATGCTTCTCGACAGCTGAAGAAGCACGAAGAAAATTACCCCACACACGACCTTGAGCTCCTCGCCATAGTCTTCGCCTTGAAGATCTGGCGACATTACTTGTATGGAGCCACAGTTCGGATTATGACAGACCATAAGAGTCTAAAGTACATCTGGACCCAGAAGGAGCTGAACCTGAGGCAGCGACGATGGGTCGAGCTACTGGCTGATTATGACATCAACCTTCAGTACACTGAGGTAAAGGGAATGTCGTGGCAGACGCTCTGAGCAGGAGAGCATACTCACTCCTAGCCTTGATAGAGACGACCACAATAGCTGAGGAGATATACGCAGCCCAGGACAGTGATGTATACCTACAGGGCATCAGGCAGAACTTAGCAGACGGTTTGACTGATGGTCTAAGTATGAGTACGAACTAGGCATCGAGGGGCACCTTCGAGTCAGAGGCAGACTCTGCGTTCCTCAGGATGCGACAGAACTTTAGACCAGGATTCTCTCTGAGGCCCATTCCTCTACATTATCAGTACACCCTGGAGCCACCAAGATGTACAAGGATTTGAAGCAATTATTCTGGTGGTGCGGGATGAAGAGGGATGTAGCAGATTTCGTCTTCCGATGCCTCACCTGTCAGAAGGTGAAGTTTGAGCATCGTCGACCAGGAGGCCAGATTCAGTCATTACCAGTACCGTGCTGGAAGTTTAACGACATCAGCATGGACTTTGTGGTCGGTCTCCCTCCAACTAGAGGCGGACTGAATTCTATTTGGGTGATAGTCGATAGGTTGACCAAGACTGCCAGGTTTATACCTATCAAGGACACATGGAAGGTGCCCAAGCTGGCTGAGGTGTTCACCACAGAGCACATACGGTACCATGGGGTACCAAAGACGATCATCTCCGATCGTGACACACGTTTCCTCAGCAGATTTTGGCGTCAGGTGCAGGAGGCGTTTGGTACTCAGCTACGCCTTAGCACAGCTTTTCACCCTCAGACTGATGGGCAGACTGAGAGGACGATTCAGACGCTGGAGGATATGCTGCGAGCAGTCGCTCTAGACTATTAGGGGAGTTGGGTATAGCGTCTACACCTGGTGGAGTTCTCCTATAATAACTCCTACCACTTATCTATCGGCATGGCACCATTCCAGGCTCTGTATGGCAGGCCGTGCCGGACTCCCTTATCATGGAGTGACCCTACCGAGGCAGTCCTGATTAGGCCCGAGTACGTTCAACACTGCAGGATGACGTCAGAGTTATTCAGCAGCACATGAGGGCAGCGCAGTCTAACAAAAATCCTATGGGGATCAGTGCACCAGAGAGCTCAAGTTTCAGTTGGGTGACATGGTTTTCTTACGGGTGTCTCCGATGAAAGGGATATTCAGATTTAGGATGAGGGGGAAACTAAGCCCTAAGTATGTCGGTCCGTACAAGATTATGGAGCGAGTGGGCCCAGCTACTTACAGACTAGAGCTACCAACGGAGTTGGAGAAGGTACACGACGTATTTCATGTATCTCAGCTGAAGAAGTATATGCTTGACCCTTCTCACGTACTGCAGCCAGAGAGATTGGGGATTGAGCCTACACTGATGTATGAGGAGACTCCTATTCGGATCTTGGACACGAATGAAATACCCGAACTTAAACATAAGGATTAAAATTAATCTAATACGTATTTAAGGGCCTAATGGTACCTAATTAATGCTGGTAAGGAAAAATAAATCCAAAAGAAATAAAGAAACGCTTTAAAAGCGGAAAACGCTAAATAAGCGTTAAATAACCATAGGAGGTATGAGACCTCGGTTAGAGTATTATAGGGATTCCAAGGTTTAATAAGACCTAAATAAATATGGAACAACTCCCGAGAAAAACGGATCCAAACAATGAATTAAAACGCTAATAGAGCTTTAGGCACGTTTTTCCAGAAAACCTGAAAACGTGACTTTAAGTGGTCAAACGAACCCGTAAAAATTATAAATCATTAAATAATAATTATTAAGCATTTATGGGAGCTTAATAGCTAATAAAATAATTAAACGAGGAAATTCCGGAAAACGGGCCCGGTTAGTGAATAGTACCTAAACGGGTAAAATAACGAGCGTTTCTGTAAAAGATGAAAAATGCTCCAGCTAGTATACTGTAAGGGGGCCGGTTTTTAAAGGGTTAAACAACCCCTCCCACACACATGTGACTAGTTAACAAATAAGTAAGACATAAAGCAAAAAGTAAAAATACAAAAGCAAATAACTCTCTCTCACCTCTCATTCCCACCTTTCTCTCTTCTCTCTCTCCAATTTCTCCCTCTCTCACCGTCTCCCTCCTTCCTCTCTTTGCTGGGGGCGATTTTTGGAGCTTCTTCAACAACAACAATGGCTTCTCCTCTTTCTCCACATGCTCCATCCTCATGTAAGCTCCAAATGTAAAAATAATTACATATTTGTAATCCCCTCATTCTCCTCTACATTTCCCTCTTTTCAAAATTCGAAAAGGATGAGTTTCATCTCCATGGGTTTTCCCCATTCAAAGAGAAAATGGCACCAATGTAAAGCTTGGAGTCTCCTCTTTCCAACAAGGTAAAAATCTACATGAAAAACTCATGTTTCCCCCATCTCCTTTCATAACCGATTTTCACCCATATGTGATACCTTGTTTCTCTCTCTCTTTGAGCAAAATATCAACCTAGCAATGGTGGTGGATTCACCTTCTTGAACAAGGGCAAAGACCCCTTCTAAAACTCTCCAAAGGTAAACCCTAGAAATCTTGTTTTAAGCATTTATATGAACTAACATTAATTAAGGGGTTGGTATATTAATTATAGTTGTTTTGTGTTCATTGGGTGATGGGAATGGAGTTTGGCAACTCCATTCCCCACATGGCCGATTTGGGCAAGAAAGAAAGAAGAGGATAATTGGGAAAAGAATGAAGGAATTATAAGCTCAAGGTAAGAGCTCTTTACTAAGGTTAATTTTTATGCATTAGAGCAATGGAGTGGGTAAACAAGTAAAAGAACCTAAACTATTGCATTGGTATTGGAGCTTATGAAGTTTTGAGTATTTGGGAACTAGTGAGTAAATTGTAGGCCTTAGAGCCAAGTACATTGGTATGAGTATTAGTATTGATGTTGATGGAGTATTGGTGTATTGGGATGGATTTATATTTTGTATGTGTGCTGGTAGAACCCTTGTGGTTTGGCTAGATTAGGAATGAGTTTGATGAGAAAGTGCATATGGGAGCAAGTAAGAATTATAGGGGAGACTATGTCGAATTTTACCTAGGAATTTGAGGACTTAGATACATTTGGAACAGGTTTTGGAAAGTTAAAATGAGTGGTTTAGTAGCTTGTAACAGATTTGGATAAGAGGTTGTAAATGGGATGGAATTAGGTTGTGAGTAATGTATTTTGAATGCTAGGAGTAACATTAGTTGAGGAAGTAATGGAGGTTAGAAGTTGAGTGATAAATCGGTAGCATGGTAGTGGAAACCAAAATCTGTAGCAAAGTGTAAAAATGCCTTGGAGAAGTTAGGGAAACTAGTGTGTAAGAATTGGTAAATGAATGTTGGACTTGGGTATAGATGGTACAATTGCTTGGAAGTGAATTGGCAAAGTAAGAAGAGGTATTTGGGATGCTAGGAGTGACATTGGTAGAGGAAGTATTGGATGATAGAAGTTGGTTTAAAAATCTGTAGCATGAAACAAAATAGGTATAAGTGCTGGAATGAGTGAGGAAAATTGAGTAAGTGGATTGATGGATTTGGTAAGGGATTGGTGGATGAACTAAGGCAATTTGGAGGGCCTAGGTAGTGTTTAAACATGTGGGATTACATGTAAGAAGATTGGAGAAACAATGGGTAAAGTATAGGACTGAAAACAGAAGTAAAAATGCAAATACTGGGCCGGACCGAACTTGCGACCGGACTTGCAAGTTCGGTCGAGCCCAGATTTACAAAGACGGGAAAGCTTCTGGAATGGAACGACCGGACTTGCAAGTTCGGTCGGACCAGAAAAATTCTCCCGTCTGTAACCTACTGGAATCGACCGGACTTGCAAGTTCGGTCGGCCAGAAAAATTTCCGTGTAAGCTACTGGAATGGACCGACCTTGCGACCGGACTTGCAAGGTCGGTCGGGCTAAAATTTTCCGTTAAGTAACTCACTGGAATGGACCGACCTTGGGACCGACTTGCAAGGTCGGTCGGCCCTGGAATTTTCACCCGATGTAGCCTACTGACTTGGACCGAACTTGCAAGTCGGTCGCAAGTTCGGTCGGGTCAAAACTTACAAAAAAAAAAAACTATAGGATTATAACTAGTATATATATATATGTGAGTAAATCATGGATAAGTAAAGAAAAGAAGTAAATGGAATATAAGTGTAAGGAATGTAAAGACTTAGTAAGTATGAATTAGGAAATGTAAGAGTAATCGAATTGAGTTCATGATAGTTAGAGTAATCATTCGGTTATATGTATATCATAGGAATTTGATTTGTGAACACCGGAGGAAATTGGGATACAAGTACAACGGTGAAAGGTATGATTTCTTCATGCCCTGTATCCTAATCTGGTTACCCCGATTTGTGTGCTTATTTGATCACCTAATAAGATAAATGCACGAATCGGACTATATTGCACTACCTGTGCTTGTTTACATTGTTCTTGATATTTGTCTTGAACAATAGTTTGTATAATTCATGAAACATATGAATGATGATGAGTGTGTTGTATTTTGTAGTGTACTTGTATATTGTAATGCATTTGTACGTATGTGTATACGAGTATTGTATTATTGTGGCTTGAATGTTGACTTCTGCTAATTCCTAACTACCTAACTCCTAACTTAAGTGAGTAAACCGGAATGAGTAGAAGTCCGATATAGCTTCGGCCACGCGTGAGGATGCGGAGTCACAAGAGGTTGGCTGCAATTCCTGACTCTTAAACTGGTCCGCGGCCCAAATCCCTTAAATGGGTAGCATCCCGGATTGGTGAGTCAAGTAAATCCCGGAGGTGGGACGGTGTAGTCCCCAGGGCCGGAGGTCCCGACGACTTAACTTGAGTAAGAGTAAGAGTAAGTAAGTATGGATCCGTAGTAGTATGAGTATGAGTATGTATGCGTATGTATGAAGTAACGAGTAAAAGAGTAATCTCCACCCGATTAACCCGGGTGGACCAATGAAGCTAACAAGAATTGTATGTTGTGTATGTAAGTATATGTGTTCGGAAAAGGTAAGTATGTGTTGGATGGTTTATGTTGTACCTCTTGTGCATGAAGTGTATGTAGTGTGTATGCTTGCGTAATGTATTGCAATAGTATGTATAAGAGCATGTATGCATGTATGTTTGAATGAAATCAACCGCATGTATACGACCAAGTGGTCGGCGTACCCTCACTAGTACGCGGGGTATGCGGTTATCATGCTCGGCGAAAGCTGACCCCTTCGGGGGACATTTTTTAGTGTGCAGGTACCCGAAGCGAATATGGTCAAGGAAGAGACCGGAGGCACACCTTGTATTAGAAGTAAGTAGTTGTGAGGAACGGGTAGTAAGTAGTCTAGTAGTGAGTATGTATGAACTTGAAGTAGTACATTTGTATAAGGATTTAGTAAACTCGGTATGTGATATATTGTATGGTATTTGAAGTATTGTATGAATGGAGAATGTAGCATGTATTGGTTATGGATATATATGGTAGAATGTAGTACTCGGGATTCCGGTCCATCAGACCGATGCTGTAAGCAGTAGTAGTAGCCTTGTTAGCCACGTGGGTGGTTAACGGCATTGTATCACCCATTGTATGTAAGTAAGTATCCGCTGCGTATATCTGATGTGTAAGGAGATTGGACGGTAAGCATGTATTAATGGTAGGGGTGTTACAAAAAGTGGTATCAGAGCGAAGTATCGCTCTGATGACTGGAAATACCGAGTTTAGGAAATACCGAGTTAGGAATTAGAAGCTTAGGGCTAAGGGCTGAGTGTTAGCATTAGAGATATGCTAGTTAGGAACTACCGGTGAGTACCGGATACCTACAATACCAGTCCCGCCCGCCGCAAACCCCACTGTATAACTTGGGAAAGGACGCCAGAGAGAAGAAGAGCCTTCTCATACTCAGGGGAACCCGATCTGGCAGTTGTGAAGCAATCACACGGTAAACAAGAACCGACATATGGTAGATTCCAAGAACTGGAGAGTCCCGGAGATGGATCCGGTTGAACCACAACACCCGCACTTAATAGCGGTAGGAAGGGCACTCCAACCACGAGGAGGCCACAACTTACAACAGCATGGGGCGACGTGCTTAGCAGTCGCGAAACCTAGCTAGTCAACCAACAGCAGGACAGAAGCACTAACCGTGCAACAGAATGAAAAAGGGAGCAGTAACGGACCCGAGACACAAGTCTACGGGATAGTAATACTTGAATAATACCACCAACGGTATGCTAGCCGACTAAGGACATAGTCGGAAGCGGTTAACTCCAAAACTATAACGCCACTAAGGTTGCAGCACCTGGGCAATAAGCTCAGACAACTACAGGAACAACCATGAGATACAATCCAATAGGACTACAAGCGTAGTACCTAAACGGGAAAGGCTCAGTAACCACCACAAATGTGTGGGAACGAGCCACAAGGAACGACACTAAACCAAATAGAACGGGAACCTCCAAGGAGTGGAGAGTACCCAGATCTACGACAGCCATGTCTAGACCACCAAGAAGCTACCTAAAGGAGCGAGTATACCAATTGTAGATCAATAAGATCAAGGGAAGAGTCAACAAGACAAAATGCGATGGAAACCATACCGTGATCGGTATAGGATTACTCAAAAACCACCAGTACCACGCACTTGCCATGGCAAGTGCAGTAAGAACATGAATAGGTGAAAGACACTAACACGCCACAGGTACATAGTAATGTACGTGACAACGATGAAGCGACATAGGATAAACATCCTAAAACAGGAGGAATGAAACCTTGGGAAGGCTGACGGCCGACCACTGTATTTAGAACATACCAGTCAGAGAAGCTGGACTTGGTCAAGATTTCGAACATGGCTATGCCATGAAACTCTTTTAACACCGAACCATAGTTTCAAACCAAGTTTTCTTTCAAAACCACAAACCTTCTTTTAAACCTTGGATTTTAAAAACCGAACCAACATGATTATGGTGAGTATCATAGAATGATACAAGAGGAGTTGGCAACAGAATACTTCACCTAGGCGTGTGACGAACACTACGAGTGTACCCGTTACGGGATGTGGGACAACCGCACTCCGAAGGAGCTTGCGGGCCCGACATATAGTTGGGTAAGTGGTAACGTATCAATATGGTACCCCACGTATGTATACATGTAGTGTGCGACACACGGGAAGTAGTCAACTCCGTTCTACGGACCATGAGTGAATTTTAACCAGAACAACTGGACACCATAGACAATCAAGGAGAAGGAAACTCAGTTAAGGAACAAGTGTAAAGAACTCAGAGAATCCATCGGAAAATAAGGAGGAAGGACTAAGAAGTGCAAAGAGCACAGACTGATAAGTATAGACATTGGGTATGTCTCAAAGACATCAAGCAAATATATGACAGCTGGAAAGCATACCCAGCCTCAACACAGTAAGGCAGTTGCCTAACGTGAACACCACAATGCTCGACAAACGGGACAGAACTCCCAAGAACAATCACAAGATCACCATAAAGTAAAATCCATCATTGGAAAAGAATGTAAACCTAGTCAAGAATACTAGGAGAAGGTGTAAACGGTCTACCCAACGACGGGGGACGTTATAAACCAAAAGGGAATAACTCAAATACAATACCACAAGGTGGTATAGTAGACACAACATATCGTAAACATTAGCCGGATGTAACGGCACAACTAACAGCACTCAGGAGCAATCCTTGAAGGGTGTCTGAGATAACAGCAGTTGAACAAGCGTCATGATAAGAGCACATGAGCTAGAAGGAACATTCGGTTAGGACACCGAAGGGATTTCACTTAACAGGAAATACCCTAGACTACAAAAGGCACTGATCAGCACCAGATTGCCTGAAAGTCTCCTATGAACGGAAGCGTGATGCCACGACTTACCATGGAGCCCAATAATATCTCCAACCTATGACGGTATACATGGAGTGGAAACATGTATAAGCAGCTTGCAAAGACCATAGCTTGCAGCAATACGGCTCAGAAGTCGTAAACCAAATACGTTATATAAACTTAAACGGTTGCAAAACCGGCACCAATTGTTAACAAGACCTGCAAGAGATATTGCCTCGTACGACAAGAAATCAACAACTGGACCATAAATTCAAACCCAACTTCCTGAGTGGCTTGGAGTAATGGCCAACTCAATGTCACTGTCACTAGAGCATCAGCCTAGTATACAGTTGACGGAGTTCTTAATTACCGACATGCCTTCTGTAGCAATGGTAGCACAGAGGCATAAGAAGCATGATAATGCCAACATTAGCCTAGTCCACACTTGGACACTACGAGAAACCCAAGGGAAGGTACCCCTCGTTAACCGAAGACCACCAATGCGGTGATGATGTGAACCCTTAGAAAAGGCTTCCATCTACTATAACAATAAAACCACGCAATAGATATTGCCAAGGGATGATGGGATAAGGAAATGAGATTTCCAAACCATTACGACTTAAGGGAGTAAGCATACTCCATATACACCCAAACATGTGGTGGACCATTGCGTAAACACCAACATAGCAAACCTTATTATGAGACCTATGAGTGGTGACAAACCCCTCAACAAGAACCTTCACTTGTCAGTGATAGAATACCCTCCAATTGGAGAACGGGACCAGAAAACCCTTGAAGTTTCTTGGGATGTCCTGGTAATATACATACAAGCAAAACTACACAGCCAGAGCCTAAACCAATGCTCAGCACTGAAAGGCAATAATTATCAAAGCAATTAATGTGAACACACATTGAACATCACGAATGACTAACGCTCAAGAGAGCTTATAACCCGATGAGTTATCTCACCCTTGGTCAACCAAGATACTTGGTAAGCCGTATCATGAATGATGATGGAATGTGAGGTAAGCTAACCTACACATGAAACCTAAAATGGAAGAACATCTCCACATTGGGAAGATATTAATATCGTGGTATGCTACGACAACCGTCATACACACGAACATTGGAAACCCCAGGGTATTCATACCATAAGGGAATGGTGCCAATGACAAGGGCAATGAGTAAAGAGAAACTACCATAGTAACAGTCAGTAAAAGCAATGTTGTACAATGAGTAAGAATACGGTGCGCAACAAGCGACCGCTATGAGGAAGTAGAGTAGCTAACAATGACACGGAGTATAAGTATCACATGACACACAAGAATATTCTTTCCTATCACATAAGTGACTTACTGTCAAGCGTTTACGCCTCTGCACTCTGTATGACTGAGTGTTTTGGCATTGCACTTGTTCAGCTAATGATCTAATGAGATGGCGAGGGATATGGAGAATGTAAACCGTACTAAACCTTCCTTTCACCACAAACACGGCAAGCCATTAAGCAAGCTTACAACAAACCGTGCGGCCTAAGGCCAAAGAAGCACGAAGAGTGCGAAACACACTAAAATCAAGATGTGAATTCCAATGGAATAAAAGGTGAAGAGAGACTTAAGAAGTCACTAGGACCGACGCATACCAATGCAAGGTCATACAAGTAAAGAACACTTGTACTGAACCAGGAGAACTGGTATAATTCAGAAGCTATTGACAAAGAGGAAGTACTACAACTAAGTAGTGACTTAACCTCGCCCGACAATAAGTCGAGGAGCTTAATGAATAATCGTGGAAGCATAAATAGCATGTGCAGTAGATTACCAGAGAGCTGGTTATAAATCTTAAACTCATTGAGTTCAAACACGGTAAAAGAATACCGCATTTGTTTAGTAAACCTATTCCCATAATAGACGGATAAGAAGGCGATGTATAGCACATAAGGATAACAGAAGGGTGAATAACCCAAGTTATCAGGGTCGCGCAGCAGAAGCTAGTGGGCCCTAGCTACCTAGTGAGCATAATACAATGGCTATTAATGCCTTGAAGCCGATTAGGCTAGAATCGAATTAATATGAGTTAAATAAACTCATATAGGAACTCTTGGTGCAAAGACTAAACCATTGGTATGGTTAAGATCCCTTTGACCAGAGCATATTGTATAGTATACGTAGTGAAGCTAAACGCTTCAGTTTGCCCAGACTGATTAAACCAATTTAATAATAATAAATATGGTAGATTACGTGGGTAATCCCTTTTAAAGGGGGGTAGAGCGAAAACCGCTAAGGCAAGTTTTGTGAAAAAACACATAAACCATAATGTGCATAGCACAATGAGAATCAAATTGATGATTGATACTATGTTAAATAAACATAAGTATCATTCATATTGTAATTATGGTAATTAGGCATTAGACATGCAAATACCATAGGAGGAGTATACCCATCTTGTAACACCAATGTAAGAGTATTAGTAAAAGAAAAGTAATGAGTAGTGGACGGAGCTCCACAAGTATTGTACCTTGAAGAAGTAGTACGAAATGAATGAGGATAGTAGATGAATGAAGTTATGAGTAGTGGAATCGTAAGTAAAATATTTGAAACAATTGAAGTCAACTAAATCTTATAAATGTAGTATTCCTTAGTTAGAATATAGGAGATGATGGTGAGTAATGGATGGAAGTAGTGAAGGTTGATGAAATGAGCATTTAGGTATTGAACCACGGAGTAAAGCATTTGGGAAGTAGAGTGAGGATGATTGATGGACTGATTCCATCCTTTGGAGATGTATGAATTCGTAATTACGACTAGAAAGGGTAAAAAGATAGAAAATGAAAACAATTAAATTATTTGTTTGATTGAATCTGATGTGGGAAGTCGAACTTGATCCGATCAGATCAAGGGAAACCGAACAAATTGGGGTGGAAAGATAGTTCAACACTGATGCTGATCACATCAGGGTCGAATGATTCTTGAAGCTCCCCTCAAGTGGTCACAAGAATCACACATAGGATAGAAGTAATGATATAAATTGGAATATGGAGTTGTATGTTTTAGAAATTTTAAGTGGTAGTGGGGAAGAATTTCTAGATGGAGATGAGGTGTTAGAAGTGAGTACCGAAGAAGATAGTAGGTAGTATTGGTATTATTCCAAGGGCGGCGGGACATAGAGGAGTCCCGTGTTAGATGACCTGAGCGCCTACGGGATTGGAATGTGTATTGCATCGCTTTGGGAATAGCCTTGCATTGTGTATGTATAAATTGGTAATGAGGAACCGGATGGTCGGTAGTAATGCAGAGTGGAGTATATAGTTGTATTGGTATGGTATGGTATGTAGGAACCTTGAGTAACGGATTTGGGATGGTAAGAGGAAGAAGGTATGGCTTTGGTATTAGACGCGTAGGAATGAGTAAGCATTGTAAACCCATAACCTCGAACAACTTTGAGGACAAAGTTCCTAAGGGGGGTAGATTGAAATACCCCGAACTTAAACATAAGGATTAAAATTAATCTAATACGTATTTAAGGGCCTAATGGTACCTAATTAATGCTGGTAAGGAAAAATAAATCCAAAAGAAATAAAGAAACGCTTTAAAAGCGGAAAACGCTAAATAAGCGTTAAATAACCATAGGAGGTATGAGACCTCGGTTAGAGTATTATAGGGATTCCAAAGGTTTAATAAGACCTAAATAAATATGGGAACAACTCCCGAGGAAAACGGATCCAAACAATGAATTAAAACGCTAATAGAGCTTTAGAGCATTTTCGAGAAAACCTAAAACGTGACTTTAAGTGGTCAAACGAACCCGTAAAAATTATAAATCATTAAATAATAATTATTAAGCATTTATGGGAGCTTAATAGCTAATAAAAATAATTAAACGAGGAAATTCCGGAAAACGGGCCCGGTTAGTGAATAGTACCTAAACCGGGTAAAATAACGAGCGTTTCTGTAAAAGACGAAAAACGCTCCAGCTAGTATACTGTAAGGGGGCCGGTTTTTAAAGGGTTAAACAACCCCTCCCACACACACATGTGACTAGTTAACAAATAAGTAAGACATAAAGCAAAAAGTAAAAATACAAAAGCAAATAACTCTCTCTCACCTCTCATTCCCACCTTTCTCTCTTCTCTCTCCAATTTCTCCTCTCTCACCGTCTCCCTCCTTCCTCTCTTTGCTGGGGGCGATTTTTGGAGCTTCTTCAACAACAACAATGGCTTCTCCTCTTTCTCCACATGCTCCATCCTCATGTAAGCTCCAAATGTAAAAATAATTACATATTTGTAATCCCCTCATTCTCCTCTACATTTCCCTCTTTTCAAAATTCGAAAAGGATGAGTTTCATCTCCATGGGTTTTCCCCATTCAAAGAGAAAATGGCACCAATGTAAAGCTTGGAGTCTCCTCTTTCCAACAAGGTAAAAATCTACATGAAAAACTCATGTTTCCCCCATCTCCTTTCATAACCGATTTTTACCCATATGTGATACCTTGTTTTCTCTCTCTCTTTTGAGCAAAATATCAACCTAGCAATGGTGGTGGATTCACCTTCTTGAACCAAGGGCAAAGACCCCTTCTAAAACTCTCCAAAGGTAAACCCTAGAAATCTTGTTTTAAGCATTTATATGAACTAACATTAATTAAGGGGTTGGTATATTAATTATAGTTGTTTTGTGTTCATTGGGTGATGGGAATGGAGTTTGGCAACTCCATTCCCCACATGGCCGATTTGGGCAAGAAAGAAAGAAGAGGAGAATTGGGAAAAGAATGAAGGAATTATAAGCTCAAGGTAAGAGCTCTTTACTAAGGTTAATTTTTATGCATTAGAGCAATGGAGTGGGTAAACAAGTAAAAGAACCTAAACTATTGCATTGGTATTGGAGCTTATGAAGTTTTGAGTATTTGGGAACTAGTGAGTAAATTGTAGGCCTTAGAGCCAAGTACATTGTGTATGAGTATTAGTATTGATGTTGATGGAGTATTGGTGTATTGGGATGGATTTATATTTTGTATGTGTGCTGGTAGAACCCTTGTGGTTTGGCTAGATTAGGAATGAGTTTGATGAGAAAGTGCATATGGGAGCAAGTAAGAATTATAGGGGAGACTATGTCGAATTTTACCTAGGAATTTGAGGACTTAGATACATTTGGAACAGGTTTTGGAAAGTTAAAATGAGTGGTTTAGTAGCTTGTAACAGATTTGGATAAGAGGTTGTAAATGGGATGGAATTAGGTTGTGAGTAATGTATTTTGAATGCTAGGAGTAACATTAGTTGAGGAAGTAATGGAGGTTAGAAGTTGAGTGATAAATCGGTAGCATGGTAGTGGAAACCAAAATCTGTAGCAAAGTGTAAAAATGCCTTGGAGAAGTTAGGGAAAAACTAGTGTGTAAGAATTGGTAAATGAATGTTGGACTTGGGTATAGATGGTACAATTGCTTGGAAGTGAATTGGCAAAGTAAGAAGAGGTATTTGGGATGCTAGGAGTGACATTGGTAGAGGAAGTATTGGATGATAGAAGTTGGTTTAAAAATCTGTAGCAGTGAAGAAACAAAATAGGTATAAGTGCTGGAATGAAGTGAGGAAAATTGTGTAAGTGGATTGATGGATTTGGTAAGGGATTGGTGGATGAACTAAGGCAATTTGGAGGGCCTAGGTAGTGTTTAAACATGTGGGATTACATGTAAGAAGATTGGAGAAACAATGGGTAAAGTATAGGACTGAAAACAGAAGTAAAAATGCAAATACTGGGCCGGACCGAACTTGCGACCGGACTTGCAAGTTCGGTCGAGCCCAGATTTACAAAGACGGGAATGCTTCTGGAATGGACCGAACTTGCGACCGGACTTGCAAGTTCGGTCGGACCAGAAAAATTCTCCCGTCTGTAACCTACTGGAATCGACCGGACTTGCGACCGGACATGCAAGTTCGGTCGGCCAGAAAAATTTCCGTCGAGTAAGCTACTGGAATGGACCGACCTTGCGACCGGACTTGCAAGGTCGGTCGGGCTAAAATTTTCCGTTAAGTAACTCACTGGAATGGACCGACCTTGGGACCGGACTTGCAAGGTCGGTCGGCCCTGGAACTTTCACCCGATGTAGCCTACTGACTTGGACCGAACTTGCAAGGTCGGTCGCAAGTTCGGTCGGGTCAAAACTTACAAAAAAAAAACTATAGGATTATAACTAGTATATGTATGTATATATATACCCACCTATACATACGTATATATATATATATATGTAGTATCATGATAAGTAAAGAAAAGAAGTAAATAAAAGTGTAAGAATGTGAAGACTTAATAAGTATGAGTTAGGAAGCGTAAGGGTAACCGAATCTTATGATAGTTAGATTAATTCGTTCGTATGTAAATCATAGGATTTGATTTGTGAACACCGGAGGAACATTGGGATACAAGTACAACGGTGAAAGGTATGATTTCTTCATGCCCTGTATCCTAATCTGGTTACCCCGATTTGTGTGCTTATTTGATCACCTAATAAGATAAATGCACGAATCGGATTATATTGCACCTACCTGTGCTTGTTTACATTGTTCTTGATATTTGTCTTGAACAATAGTTTGTATAATTCATGAAACATATGAATGGTGATGATGTGTTGTATTTTGTAGTGTACTTGTATATTGCATGTATTTTGTACGATGTGTATGAGTATTGTATTTGTGGCTTGAATGAATGACTTCTGCTAATTCCTAACCACCTAACTCCTAACTTAAGTGAGTAAACCGGAATGAGTAGAAGTCCGATATAGCTTCGGCCACGCGTGAGGATGCGGAGTCACAAGAGGTTGGCTGCAATTCCTGACTCTTAAACTGGTCCGCGGCCCAAATCCCTTAAATGGGTAGCATCCCGGATTGGTGAGTCAAGTAAATCCCGGAGGTGGGACGGTGTAGTCCCCAGGGCCGGAGGTCCCGACGACTTAACTTGAGTAAGAGTAAGAGTAAGTAAGTATGGATCCGTAAGTATGTATGAGTATGAGTATGTATGTGTATGTTGAAGTAACGAGTAAAAGAGTAATCTCCACCCGATTAACCCGGGTGGACAATGAAGCTAACAAGAATTGTATGTTGTATGTAATGTATATATGATTCGGAAAAGGTAAGTATGTGTTGATGGTTTATGTTGTACTTTGTATGTGAAGCGTATGTATGTGTATGCTTGTATGTATTGCAATAGTATGTATAAGAGCATGTATGCATGTATGTTTGAATGAAATCAACCGCATGTATACGACCAAGTGGTCGGCGTACCCTCACTAGTACGCGGGGTATGCGGTTATCATGCTCGGCGAAAGCTGACCCCTTGGGGGACATTTTTTAGTGTGCAGGTACCCGAAGCGAATATGGTCAAGGAAGAGACCGGAGGCACACCTTGTAATTAGAAGTAAGTAGTTGTGAGGAATGGGTAGAAGTAGTCTCGTAGTGAGTACGTATGAACTTGAGAGTAGACATTTGTATAAGGATCTTAGTAAACTCGGTATGGGATTATATTGTATGGTATTTGAGTATTGTTGAATGGAGAATGTAGCATGTATTGGTATATGGATTATATATGGTAGATATGTAATACTCGGGATTCCGGTCCATCAGATCGATGCTGTAAGCAGTAGTAGTAGCCTTGTTAGCCACGTGGGTGGTTAACGGCATTGTATCACCCATTGTATGTAAGTAAGTATCCGCTGCGTATATCTGATGTGTAAGGAGATTGGACGGTAAGCATGTATTAATGGTAGGGGTGTTACAATATTTAATTAACCTAATTTTTGTTTAAATCCCAATAGAAGATAATTTAGCTTTCTCAGTCTTTTTATTTTTTTCAAACAAGGCACAAGAGATCTATTTTTAATTTTTATGTTTTGTATGTTATTGTTTAATTGTTCAACAAACATAACAATTAAAATTATATATTGTGAGAATAAAAAGGATTTCGATATTTTTTAATTCTCATCGATGGTGTTTTCTGATTGTTGTTCAATTTTCAATTTTTTTTTAAAAGGAACCATTTCATTTATAACCATCTATTACATAACCTAAGAACAAACTCCGGAATATTATCCGTAGTCCATTGTTAGCATTGTTGTGATACACGGGCATTGTTTGTTAGAAATGTGTTGATATATTGTTAGATTGTGGTTCCATTTTCCAAATTAAACGCAAATGTTAAAAAAAACAACATTTGCGTTTAATTTGGAAAATGGATCCACGATCTAACAATATATCAGCACATCACCTAGCAAACAACGTCCGTGTATCACAACATTTTGGTAATATTTGATGGTAGTAAGAAAGTAACAGTGATTATGTGATGGAGAGCAGTTCTCCATAACGCACGGAACTCTATTTTTTGAATATATACAATAGGGGAAATGAGGTAGGAAGACGTGCACATGTGTACTTTTTTATATTTTTTCTTTTATAATAAATCATTATAAAAATAATTTATCAATTATATAAAACTTTTACTAGACTATATACATGTAAATACGATGGTTGTATAGTAGTTTTTTAATCTTATAATATTTGTTGCCTATATATATAAATAATGAAGTATATATCAATTCAAAATACATGGCTTAATCAACTGAAAAAATTTGTTTAAAAAAATCGCTAATTTAAATCACTAAGCTAAATTTTATATTTTTCCTAAATTAGAAAGTGGACATATAATACATTATATATATATATGAAAAAATAAGTCTACACCATGATTCATATACACTATAATTTGATGAGAACGATCAAAGTAAAGATATATAATAGTTAGTATCATCATTTGTAAAATAGTGAAGGAAATGATTATACAAGGTTGTATACATGTTTCTAATCATCAGTGGAAACGTTAATAAATTATCGTGGATATATAAAAATCAAGGTAAAATGAATACTTAAAATTGTCTTCAACAACTCAGTTTATCGTTTTCAAATGTTTTTCATCTTCAGGTTTATCAATTAGTTAAGCTATGTAGAGTGATGAATGCTAGAAAATATTTTTATACACAATGATTTGATTAAAATAGCCAAAGGAAAAGATATATAACAGTTGGTGTCATCTTTCTATAAGAGTGATGAAAACGATTATTGAAGGTTGTGTACAAGTTTATAATCATCAATGAAAACGTTTATAGGCTATCGTGGATATGTAAAAACTTAGGTTAAATGAATGTGTAAAATCGACTCCAAACTTTTATAATCATCACGTTTATCAATCAGGTAAGCTCTATAACTGATAAATGCTAAGAAATTCTTATACACAATGATTCGATAAGAACAGTCAAGAGAAAATACATAAAACATTACTTAAAGTGTCATCTTTTTCGAAACAGTGATGCAACGATTATAGAAGATTGTTTAAATGTTTCAAATCATCAGTGAAAACGTTTATAAATTTTCATGGATACGTAAGAACTAAGGTTAAATGAATACGTATAATCTACTCAAACAACTTGGTTTATCATTTCTAAACGTCTATAGCCTTCAAATTTATCATTCAGTTAAGCTCGGTAAGCTCATAAATGCTAAGAAAATATGAGAACGGTCAAGGGAAAACATATATAACAGTTAATGTCATCTTTTTATAATAGTGATGGAACGATTATTGAAGCTTGGGTACTTGTTTCTAATCATCAGCAAAAATGTTTATTGATTATCATGGATACTTAAAAATCAAGGTTAAATGAATATGTAAAATTGACTCCAACAACTCAGTTTTCATTTGCAAACGTTTATATTCATCACGTTTATTAATAATTCAAGCTCTGTAAACTGATAATGCTAAGAAAATGTTCTTGTACACAACAATTCGATAAGAACGACCAAGAGAAAAAGATATACAACAGTTAGTGTCATCTAAAAAAAAACAGTGATAAAAACGACTATTAGAGATTGTCTAAATGTTTCCAATCATCAGTTGAAGCGTTTTATGAAATATCGTGGAACCATTGACTTCAAACCCCAAAAACCTATCATGAAAATGTGACATTTTAAGGGTTTGAAAATAAATCACAAAACAATACCTTAAACACCAAACATGTCCTCGAATTCCTAAATCATTGAAGGATTTTTTTAGAGTTTCTTTTATACTTGTATTTAAGATGTTTTTATGTGTTTTGGTTCATTATTACTTTTGTTGCGTATTTTATAATTTAAAATTAATTTTATATTTTATGATTTATTCTACAACTTCATATTTATTTTAGTGATTTAAAGTTTTATAATTAATAAAAGTATATTCCTTAATTACTTATCATACTTTTATACTCACATATCATCATTATCCTCTAATATAATAATATGCACACTAACGCCCAAAATAGATTAACATTGGAACTAGTCTCACCACACATTTTATATTTTATTCTGTAATGATTAATCAATGGCTCAACTTTCGTCTATCATAATGTCGTAGATTGCCCGTTACCAAAACTTTTATGGAAGTTATAGCCATAAAACCTTCATACAATATTAGCTTCACACAAATGAGAATTATCCGGAAATTGTACTACCAGTTTGTGCATACGCTAATAGTTGATATGAACGTCAATAAAACTTTCAAAGAGAGAATTAAAGGATCTGACCATGGTGCAATGAGCAATATATATATGACATATGCCTAATTTATAAAATTGAATTTATTTTGGTTTTAAAATACTATTACACCAGATCGTTAAAGGACCAACTTTTCTTTTCAACAGTGTTCATAGCACCATGGTCATGATAGACTAATTATATAGGTATATTCGGTAACAAATAAATTAAATGGGACATATTTCATCATAAAGAGGCCGATGCAATTTTTTTCGAAAAAAAGGCACCAATAATAAAAATTTAAGTTGCTAGAATATTATTAAAAGTAAAGTTAAAATAATAAATCAGTGTTCAACTTTTATTGTAGTTATTATATGTGATGTGTCCTTATGCGTGTGAATTCTTGATCGATAGTTACAAAAGAAACAATCTCAGTTCTCCCAGCAGGAATGTAAAAATGACCGACAAAAAGGATACAAGTACCTTTAGATCATTAGTATAGTTTTTATATAATAATAACCGTTTGTACAGCTTGTAGCTTACCATTAATGAAGGCAACATATAACACCACACAGAAGGAGGCTATTACATGTATGAATGTACACACAAATGCAGGTGTAAATTACACTTGACGAGGACTATACATATTTGAGACAAAGTGGCATTTTACACAAATAGGTGAAATGACTCTGTCACACCGACAATTACTGGTTGCAGCATATCCGAAAGAGTACATATAATACTGGTTGAGTGAAATAACACATATATGAGACACATTAGCAGCCAAATTAGTGCCAGAAACTCTTAAGTCATCTTGCTTCCCAAACCTTGTAAGAATTTCCCTCAGCCGCCGATGACCAATTCTGCCCATTTGGCGGCTCGTAATGACCAGGACCGATCTTCATTGCCACCTTATCATCTATAATCGCAGCATAAACATCCCTCTCCGCCTTTTCAATCCGCACCTGCTCATAGGCAACAATCAGTAGCTGCCACTTGCTAGAGGACAATGGGGTAACCCACTGATATAGGCAAATGATTGGGAGCAAAAAATGAGATTGATATACTCACAGTGCTTCTGCAGTGAAGTTTGTTCCTGTTTCTAAGAGAGATGAGATTGGCAATTTCTGGGTTGTACTCGGAAAAAATGTGGTCGTAGAACACGGTTGGAGTTCCAGGATGGGTCAGGATGTATGCATATCCTTGCATTTCCTTTCCACCAGGAAATCTCCAGTGGCCCTTTAAGAAGAAGGCAAGCAAGAACTATATAAGACCCAGTAAGTAAAAGAGAGTGTTCATATTACTTCACCTTGAAAGGTGTAGGAAGTAAACCTGAGTGGATCCAGTATCATGATTCTCTATGAAGGTAACTGCTCGGGATGGCCACCAACCAAGCACTCCTGGAGGTTTCCCAGATGCATCAGTTAATCGCCAATATTCACATCCATCCAGTGCCTGGGTACAAGTCATTAGCATGTGAGCACGAGTCAGTGTAACTATTTTGAAAGTACATCACATCTCTCGAAAGAACCCAACTTCGAATCCCCCACCCCCAAAGTATAGAGAAAAGTAACTAACACATGCTAAATTTAAACCGGAACCGACACACATTATGAACAAAAATGAAAGATGAAAACAATGGCTTAAAGTTGTAAATGAAAAACCAGCGTTTGGAATTGCAGAGCATGCAGCAGATGAAAAAGCACCTCAAGTATGTACTTACAGCATGAAGAATTCCTTTTGTGGTGACATCAAATGCACCAGCAGCTCCACCAGTAGCATTGATCCAATCTACAATACGCTGCCTATGAGGATCTTGATTATAATCCATCTTGTCATAAGTATATTTTAGGGAATCCCAGTATTCCCCAACTGCAAAGTAAGGCTCACTAGAATTAATGTAATCCTTCACATAACCACCCCAAAATCCTCGTACAAAATCGAGTCTCCATCCATCATAGCCGATGTCTTTTCTGTTCAAATGATGCCATGGTGATAGAAGATGGGAGCCAATCAGGTTTAATATACAACAAAAGACCAAAAGTGGTACTGTGTCGTACATTTCAAAGCACAATATTATGCTGCCATGTTACAGCAAAAATTATAGGTGAGATGGAGAAAACTGTTTTTTTTTTCTAGCTACAAACTCCATGAGAAAATGGTCTGAATTGTTTCTTGGCATGTGTGGACCCTTAAATTTTGAAAGAGAGAGAGAGAGAGAGAGAGAGAGAGAGAGAGAGAGAGAGAGAGAGATGAAGTGACATGTGTTTGAAATGACCGCCATGCATTTAAGCTCATGGTATAGGTTCACAGCAACTACCTCAGCCAGCGAAGCCATTCCGTGATATCGTTCCTCACAAAATCTTGTGAATGATCAATGTTTGGAGCTGCATGAAAATTGTCACCACTGCTTTTGTTTCCCCTACCCTACACATTAAAAAAGTGCAACTTACTCATTGTAGAACAACTTTATCTTACAATCTATATCACAGATCACTTGCTAAACAGACTCTGATCATTGATCTATCCAAGTGCAGATTACTAATATATTGACGCAAAAGCATTATAGCCACGAACCAGAAGGACGAAACCATTTCCATTGTTTTGCAAACACAGGGAATGGTCATGGAAGAAAGAATGACACGCCCACATGATCTAATAAATACTTGAACATTGTAATTTTAATAAAATCTTAAAAAATCATCAAAAACAGCGTAAGTCCAATTGATACTCGACATTCTCCCACAATAACTCACAAGAAACCCAAGAGCATAAACAATAATCTTGGAAATAAAAGCGTTGGTACCTGGAAGTGAGGGTCATCTGCAACTACCGCACGATCATCCCAATTTAACCGACCCCCAAATATATTCCATATACCATTTTGGTTTTGGGAGTGTGCACATCGGTGGTTCAACACAGCATCTCCAAGAACTTTTATTCCAACGTCATGAAACTTTTTGATGACAGACTTGAGTTCATCAACAGAACCATATCTACCAACAAAGTTAACAACAGGATCACATAACAAGTTGAACATATCAGGGAAAATTTCTGAATAACCCAGCATATGCAGTCAAAAGTTCTATAAATGGGGCTTATACGAGGCAAGCCTTGATATGCAGGGTTAGAATCTTCGTTGAAGCAATGCATGTAATTCAAAGAGGTATATTATCAACTAGGAAGTCTATATGGATAAAGAAAAAAAAAAAGAAATAAAAGAATGGCCTCATGGAACTCCTCTCCCGCCCAAGGCCAGAAACAAGCCAGGGTTTCCAAAATCCAAACCAATCTATGTCTTCTTACTCCCAACCAGTCTCCTTTTATTGACATTGACCACACCTCACTGTTAACTACCAATTCATCCTTTACGTTGCAGCCAAACCACATAATGTGTCCTTTTCAACCTAACATAGTACTTCTTCTTCCCTATCCCTAAGGAACCACAATACCCAATTAACATGTATGCACCACCGTATCCAAGCCATCTGATTTATCAAAGAAAAAGTACAGCAACCGTTCATTAAAATTATTGTAATCATTTTACTAGTTCAGCCATAATAGAGCATCTACCTGGAGTTCAGATTATAGAGGTCTTTGGGCATGTAACCTTCAGGTGATACCGATTCAGTAGGAGGTGGCAACCAAATTATGGTAAACCCATTGATGACAGTTCTGCTGCTTTGGCGTCTAGTTCCATATACCATCTACCAGATTTATGAGACTCCCAGTTGAATCCTTGGCATAAAATCTCATACCCGGATCCAGTGCCTGAAGATACTAGTGTCTCCAACGGTTTCGTTACTTCAGCTTCTGCTATAATTTCTTCAGGGAAACTAGTAAGAGAGCTTCTGAATATGCTGTAGGCTTCGGCAGCCAACTTCTCAACCTCGCGAAGAATGGATTCTTTAGCTTCTTTGTTTTTAGTAGTTTTCCGCATCTTCTCAGAAGAAATATCAGTTGCTAAATTCCTAAGATTGTTAATGATTCCATCAGCATATTCAGTAGGAGATCCTTCTAGTTTAAAGTCTTCAGTTATTTTGGGCATATCCTGAGATTTTGACTTATCTTCAGAAGACTTCACTACCTCCTGGCTGTAAGATTGATCGGCCTCAGATTGATCGGGCAAGCTAATTGAAGTTCGAAGCGGGATAAAGAAGTCATCACCCTTGCAATTTAACCAAACTTCATTCTCTAGCTTGAGCACAAAAAGAAATCCAGCAATATTTTCTTCCATAACGAAAATTCCTGTCGCACCAGCTCCATCTTTTCGCTGCAAGGTCAAAGGTTAATGAAACAGTGACAATTCAGGCCTGGGGCAGCATATTATCCTATTATCACACAATTCATAAGAACTGGCGTGCGTGCAAGATGGGAGATAGACCCAGTTGGCAATCAATGCTCAAAGTAAGAAAGTATCTTAATGAGAAACATACTGAAAGCAAAGCATATAACTACACGTGCAGATTCAAGTGTAGATAGCATAGGTAAGTTCAATCAATGTCGTTCTATGTAGACTGGTTTTGGGTCATCGTTTTAAAAGCTGTTATACATATCAAATCAGAAAGAATCCCCAAAATTTGTGGATTCAGTGCCTTGAATGTAAACAATTGATTTGGAGGTGATTAAGTACAAGACAGTTTCCTTTATCTAGAAAAAAAATTCCTAGGTTGTGCTGCTATAGCCAAAAAGTCTTGACCTTGGGTTTTCCGTCAGGATACATCCCTTGGAACAGATCATTGGATAGGAACAATGCAGGACAAACTTAATTCATCTTATCCGGAACTCGAAAATGATTTGAGATCCTAACATCCCTAATGAGTAATGACTTCTAAATCTAGTTATATATTTCTGAACTATTAGACCTCGGGTTACTCACAATACACTCTGCCTCCCTCTTCTGGAAAACTACATGGTATCAGAGCCTCGTTGACAAAAGACCCTAAATTTTCTCTTTCCTCTTTGATGCCGTATGCGTTCATCTTTCTCTTCGCATCTCTGTCCATGGCTCCTTTCTCTCCTGGTTAGCCATGGCAGATTGATGTTTTCTTCATTCCAATGAAGTTATAAACCCTAGCCACCCACATTAAACACTAACCCTAGCCACTTGAAAAGTTGTTAGTGCTCTGGAGAACAGTGCTGAGAAGCTACTGCTGCTACTTTTCTCCACCCTCTTTCTCCTCTATTACAAGGGTGTCTCCACCCTCTCTCTCCTCTGTCACAAGGGTGTCTCCGCCCTCTTTTAGCCGAGAATCTGCTGTTGCTGCCGGTGCTGAGAACCAGCCCTTTTGCCCAAGTTGATAGACAGATCTGTGTCTTCTTCTCCTATGTACTGGAAGACCTAGCAGCCATCAATAGAGGGTATAACAGATCTTTCATCTTCACAGTTTCGCAAGCGTCCAGTACACTCTTCTCTGATTGGTGCCTCCTCCAGAATCTTGGATTAATCTCACTCACTCCTGGTTGAAGTCTCCATTATCAGGCTCTTGATTAATCCCTTTATTATCTAGTAGGCGTACTGACGCTGGATTTTGGGTAAAACCCACTCTTTTTTGGTTGATGTCTCCGCCTCTAAACTTTCTCACACTTGGCATCTTGGACGCCTCTCACTCATAGTTGGTGTCTCCACCAGCACTTTCTCTTGGAAGGTGTCCAAACTTTGTCTTGAAGCTTTCATGTTGAAGACTCAAGGCTTTGAAGATTTGATAAAGAGTTTAGCTGTTTTTCAAAGAATTCGATTCCATTCCGATCATCCATTCTACTCATGCTCAGCTTGCGGGGGAGTATTGGATGTGTTAGATTACTTATTTAGAAATATGTTAGTAATATTTTTAGGTCCATTAGTTTAGACCCACTTCTGTTATTATGCCCATATCAATTAAGGGGTTCTCCTCTAGAATTAGTGTTTTATATCTTTATAAATAGTGGCTAGGTTATGTACTACAACTACTCATTCTAATCTCTATGAATACATTCTGCCTCCCTCTTCTGGAAAACTACACTTTTGATACAGTAGTTACCAACCACTATATAGATACTATCATGGCCATTAATTCTCTCAAGAAAAAGAGCGTCCAACAAGAGACCGAGAGAAAGAAAAAAAGGGTAAAGAGCCACAGAGAAACATAGTTTAAACATATGCTACAAAACCAAGATACGAAAAAGCCACCAAGCTGATCTTCAGTAACAGTTTTTCAATCCAATACAGGGCAGCTACAATAATCAGCACTCCAGAACATGCTTTTGGCATTTCAAAGTTGCCCATAGTAGGCTCTAAGCCAACTTACTTTGAAAGGGATGAAACTTATAGTATTGAGTGTAATCAACATTCTATATAAACGCTTTCCATGGTGGTTGTAGACATTTACAGATAGTTCTAAAGATAATTTGAATGGAACCTAGAATATGTATTCGTAATGACAAATTTAAGGTACAAATTGTTGATCCATAAAACTTCATTTGATCACCATCTGTCCCATAAAAGGTAATATTGAACACTGAAGAGTCAACAAGCATAGTATTTTAATTTTAGAACTTTAACCAGAACTTGACCGTTACAAGAACTTAGCCATCTGTTGTAGAATTTATCCTCAGAAGCTAGAAGCATGTTAACTTCTCAATCCGCTTGATTCTTTTGATTCTTCTCTTTTGGAAAGCAAGAGCTAGGACAAGCTATATGTTTCACTTTTTTTCTTGCCAAAAGCAAGCCTCTTTACAATATAATCTACCAATATTGGTGCTAATACATAAAGCTTGAGCGCTGCCTATATACCTGATATCTTTCAGCTCCTTCAGGAATGCTTAAACACAGATATACTTTAACATGCAAGGAAACAGAGGCCAACATAACATCAAGTTCTAAATCTCATCTCCAACCAATGATGTCATTCGTTTTGGGAATTACTTCATTATTAAAGAACCAAAAGATGACAAGAAGAATAAGAAATAAATAAACAACGTTGACAAGAAGCTCTTCATATCATATAATATGCATTAACCAGAGCAGTAATCATTTGTCATATTTTAAGTAGGGTCTTTACAAGTCAATACCTGCAGTTTTGTCCGCAAGGCTTTACTCTTGTAAGCTTCAGTATCTGGTGGATAAGGCGCTGCTGGAATCTCCCATTTTTTCTCATCATCTTTGCATACTCCCCAGTGAATTACAACATCCTCTGATATATCTGTTTCTAAATGCACATAATTTTTAGCTGTATCCGAACATTTTCTTACAGTAACACTCACTGAATTATCGACATGATCTTCTTTCACCACATGCTGCTCCTCGTAAATTTCCTCCAGGGGCTTCTCTTGCAAAGAGCTTGGAGCAGATTGTTCATTCTGACCTACACTTTTCGGCCGGGAATCTTCAACTCTTAAAAGCATCTTGGAAATCTGCCCAAGTGACCCTAGAATCAAACACAAGTTCAAGAACTGAGCATGGTGACTCACCACTTTTTGCTTCAAGTTTTCTCTCATGCACATCAAAGTGCATTGCATAGGTTTTCCACTGATCTTCGAATAGTTTGTACAGAACAAATATTCATCTAGCCTTCCATTCCAACATTTAACTAAGGTCAATCAATCAAACTGCGCATACAGCAATAAGTATAACATAAATAACACAGAAGATATCATGATGAGCACACAGGTAAGAGAATCAAATATAGACAGGGAGCAAACTAGCACGGGCAGAGGTTATCAGAGTAAATACAAAGACGGTTATCATGATTTAATGAGCAAAACCTGGCCACGAACCAAAGCTCTTCTCAGCCCCCGGGAGATTGACATCACCGTCAAGGGAATCAACTAGGGACACTTTAAAATCTCTTCCCTTGTGTTGATACCATGATCCAGTCTCTGCATCCTTTACCACCAAAAATACTCCTAAAATCAATGAATAGATATCACAACATCCAATTAAAGATACAAGAACTATTTGCAGATCAGCCTGAAAGCAGAGTGGAAAACCCACCTTCAAAACAAAGTTTATGGCTGCAATGGACCAGCTGGAACTGAATTCAATTTTCACTTCTTGATTGCCTCCCCCTCCATTTGACGAAGAAACTTCTTCCAACTGTGTCTCTATTGCGTAGTCCTAATTGTCCATGTGACATTGCATGGTCATACAATCAAACCAAGTCAAAACTAAAGAAGCCTTGCAAAGTTTATTGACATACTTTTATAGCAACGGAACCTGGAGGTCTCATCTGATCAGGAGGCTGATCCCACTCACTAGAATACATCATCAGAGGAGAACAAGTAAGGAAGCATATGACCACATAAAGATAGGAAGGAGATTCCCGAAAGAGCTCAGTGGATACACCGTACAATAAATATGAAGTATTGCAAGTAGATTAACCGAGAACGCGAAAGAAATGAACTTATCTAAGCTCATTAGAAAAACGACAATCATTAAAAGAACGAACCTTCCGACATCCCCGACATAATGAACTCCCCAGTGAAGAATCCATTTGCCAGGAAGAGTGCATCCAACCGTTAACTGCCATTGATCCTCCTTGTCCCCATGATCCATCCTTACATACAACTTCCCCTCAACCTATCAGATACAAGTTACAACCCTTTTCAGCTGAACATAAATCCCGTTAAACGAGCAACCACGCAGAAAACAAAACCAGACTGAAACCTCACTTTTTTGGTTCGTTTTAACACGAAAGTTTCGGAGTAAACCACCACACCATTCTGGGCGACCTCACCGGTTGCAGAATCGGCTACGGCAGTTTCCGAGCTGGCCTTAACCGGTTCAAATTTTCGTGGCTTGAAGCTGTGAATGCTCCCGCCAACCTAACAAGCTTCCAAGAACGATTCGGAAAACACTTTCCCGCCCTTGCAAGTGCTGCGCAGATTCTAGGATTCCTTGCTGTCAAAAAGCTCGTGTTGAGCAGAGGCACCGCAGCAGTGCTCGACATGATACCTTTCACGCTGTGATCGAGTAAAGGACGGAAATTGAAAAGCTAGATCGTTCGGAGTGAGAGGCGGGAAATAGGCAGCGAGATATCCAACAGACTCCGGTTAAAGTACTTGGGCGGACAAAGAATCTGCAGTTAATCGACCGCCCAAGGAGAAATTGGTTGCAGTCTGAACTTCCTTGTAGCCTTTCAGGCACCAGCTCTGGGCCCTGGCTCCCCCCTCTTGCCTAGCCTTTCTCCCGTACAAGACAAGTCCCCTTTTCTCAGCCCAGAGAATTTGGATCACACGTCTCCACCTCAGCTTCTGCTCGATAATTTCCTGTTGTTCTTCCGTTCTGGTGGGCTCGCTCGTTCGCTGATCTACGTATACAAAATTGCATGTGTTGGATTGAGATTCTGTACTGAGGATATGGCTGGAAAAGGAAATTTCTCTCCAGTAGATCTGCAGCAGTCCCCTACCCGACTACGGCTGCGTTCGGACGTGGCCTTTTTATGGCTGTTTTGGGTGTGGTCCCCATGTGGGACCCACGTGGGTCCTACGTTCTACTCCAATAATATACTGCCACATATAAAACAATCACAAAACAGCCAGACCAAAACAACCACAAAACAACCCACCCGAACGCAGCCGACCATCTTGAAAAGGAGAGCTTTTTGGAGTTGTCATAGATATTTTTTTAAAAATATCCAGTATAGTTACTTTTAAAATGGAGAAGTCGTTAATTGTAGGGGGGAAAAGAAACTTTCTGGATATGGTGCTCGCTTATAAGTTCCGTGACTCCCTAGGATTAGGATAGACCTGGCAATTTGGGTCGTTGGGTCGGGTTGATATCAACCCTAACCCAACCCATTTAAAATATCATCAACCCCAACCCAACCCAAAAATTGATGGGTCAGAAAATCATGACCCTAACTCAACCCGTTTAAAATCCTTCAACCCTAACCCAACCCACCCAACCCATTTTTATCAAGCATACAATAATTTAGATGGATTAGAGTAGAAATTAATAAAAAAAAAAATCCAAAACATCTAGTGCTAGCTGACACACTAATTAGGATGAAACAAAAGGGAGAGAAGTAATCTTGCTTGATCCACCAAACTTTAAACGAATTCCATGTTATGTAAAAATGTAAAAGTACGCACCAATTTCCCATGAATAGAATAACACGTACTTTTTCATAAGTTAATATTTATCAATCTAAGCCTAAAGCTCTACCACTGTTGGGGAGGAATCGTATCTAGATATGCACATGTTCTAGTGCCCTTAATAAAAGAGAACGAAGATGAAATCTTCACTATGCATTAGAGAAATATACTAAAGAAAAATCTTCAAAAGTTAGAAATAATTTATAAACTGAGTGTTCAAAGCCTCAACTACGACTGATAGCTTTAAAATAATTACACCTATTTAAACTGAGTGGTCATGCCTAGAAAAGTACAATCACAATCACTTAATCGTTACCAATAGTTGAGGAACTTTTATGCAGCACGTTATCCGCATTGTTGACTTCAGAATTCACTAAGAGATTTATAATCAAGATTCTACTTACAAAAAAAACATATCACCTACATTTGTTCACCCTTCTAGATATCTGAACATACCTAGTTTCTCAAGAACAACTATGGCAGTGAGAATACGAAAACCAAACATTGGTCGAGATGAAGAGCGACATTACATAAATAACGAGTAGAGAATTAATATTTTTGTGCCCTTTGTTTGATATGCAGCAGGTTGGACCGTTTATTAGTTAAGATTATGTGATATTATAAAGGTGGGAAAGCCCAAGTACACTTTGGCTTTAGGCTAAGATATAGTTTGATCTGAAAATAATATTATATATATATATATATATATATGTGAATTAATATTTTATTTTTATTATTAACATATATATTTTCGGGTTTTGGGTTGGGTCATGGGTTAAGATCTCTACCCTAACCAACCCACAAAATTAGCTTATTACCCTAACCCAACCCAAAAAATAGATGGGTCAATAATCAGACCCTAACCCACAAATTATGGGTTGGGTTCGGGTTGGGTTTCGGGTTGGGTCCAAATTGCCAGGTCTAATTAGGATGCTGTGTCGTCTCTCCTCTCTCCACCCTTTCTTCTCTTTTTTCCTTTCTACTCCTTCCTTCACTTTTCTCCTTCTCTTTTTCTAATATTTCTTAATTTATGGTCTCATAGATATCTTTCTTTGTTGTTCTACTTAGTTCTTAGTTTCTTCTCTTGCTTTTGTGTTTTTGTATATAGTGAGTTTTAGGTTTGTTTTGGGTTTCGGATTTTCCACCGATTATGTTCTTGCATGTGCCTCAGAGACTTATCCAAGCTCGGCCGAGCCGTTGAATCCCTTTCGGCTTTGCTAGCCGATTGCTGTTGCTAACAGGATACGGATCAACAACATTTAAAAGTCACAGATGAAGACGACGATGGTGGTGGTGGTGCTAGGGCTGGCCATGGTGGTTGCTTACTATGATGATGAAGCTTTTCATGCAAGTTTTCTACTTTTAGGACACATGTTAATCTTTGGATGTATCTTTTGGACAAGTGTCCACTTGCATGTAATCTTCTTAATATAATATAAGAAGCTAGTCCTTTCAAAAAGGATGCTGTGTCGTCTCATCAATATTAAACGCACGTAATTTGGCTACCGAAATGTAGTCAAAGATAGTTACATTACAGGTACATGTAGTAGAATAAACATGTACATTATATTTATAAAACTTGTACATAACTTATATAAGAAATATTATGCACAAAAATAGTACTTTCAGTATAATTGTTTATTGTACCAGTTTTCCTTATTCATTATACATGTTTTCATTGTTGGTTGTACAGTAAATGTAGCTATATTTGGCTACATATACATGTAGCCAAGAATTTACCTATTAAACTTGACAAAAGCTACCTGAACCCGAAAAACTGAATTGAACAAATCCGGTCTGAACTCAAATATCAACATTGGAAACTATAATTTGAAAAATGACACGAAATCTAAAACATACTGACCTCGATTAAACCAAACCATATTATTGTATAACCTAAAATAACCCACAATCCACAACCATCCGAACCTAAATTATCCAAACGGAAATCAACCGAACCAAAGTCACCCTTAACCCGATGATGACCTGAAATTTGAAGTGGTCCAATCGAAAATCAACTGAACCAAACCCGAACCAAGTCCAATGTGACTCGATTGAATATATCACTTTTAATAGTAGACGAGGAGGATGAAACAGAACACACACAATAATAATTAATTAATTAATTAATATAAAATTGATATGTTCTTATGTTTTTCTTGATTAATATAATCAAGACTAAACATTACAAACATAAGCTACTTACAATTATAGTTACATAAGCCAAAAGAGAGGTAACTATATTACTCAAACAAAAGTAAACGATCAAACCTAATGATTATACTGGTATACTAGGTACACACCATTTTTCAAGGCCGATGAGGCGTGCGGCGTCGACCAATCACGAGGCGCGTGGTGCGCGACATTGACCCGAGCGCTGAGCGCGTAGTGATGACCCGCAGGCAAGGCGTGACGTCAGCCCCAGTGTGGGGCGCACAACTTCAACCCAGGCAGGTGGCGTGCTCAACAATGCCAATGAAGGTGGGTGAATGAGTAGATCGTGATTCGTGACTAAAATTAGAGTAAGGGTCTGAGGACTAAGGTTAGTGAGGAAAGACATGGAAGATAGACGATAGTGAAGAGAATAAACCTATTTAACTAAGATAAAGACTATAAATTATGTTAAGTTTGGTATTATTGGATAAAATATGTTAAGATAATTGACATTTATCATTTACTATTCCAAAAGTGTCATCATATACATCTCTCACCTTTTTTTCTTCACAACTCACCTCATTATTTTCTATCAAAGCTTACAAGTTGGTTACTAACGTATAACATGATGTAGATTATAATTATTTGCTTAAATTAATTATATTATATATTCATACTTGTATAATAGCAAAATTCTAAAGCACTATTTTCAATCTTATTCGATTACAACTGGTTGTTAGCATTACATGGGAATACGGTAAACCCTAAGTTGCCAACACATGACCACGCACACCTAGTGCAGCGCCCAGCAACAAAGCGTTGATGTTGTAGTGCACTCACGTGCACACCTGCACCCGGTTATCACTGCACGCCCCGCGCCTAGTCCATCGCCGCACGCACCGCACCGGGGTCGTGACCGCACGCCCCGCACCTGGGTCTTTGCCGTTTACCCCGCGCACAAATCATTGTTGCATGCCACACACCGCACACAACACCCGAGTCAAAATCATGTGCCTACACCCGGGGCGACGCCACGCGCCCCCGCCTCAGGGTCGACGTCGCGCGCCACGCCCTCCGGGCCGATATGGCGCGCCCGCCCCCACGTCGATGTCACGCGCCTCACCCTTTAGGTCGACGTCACGCACCCCATCCCTGGGTCGTCGCCGCGCACCCCACCCCCCGGGTCAACTACACCCATCCAGCACCTGGGACGACGTCACCTCGCCCTTGCGTCATTGTTGTGCGCCCTGCACTCATACCTTCACACACACCTTACGCCTACTTGTTGCTACGCGTCACTCACTTGAATATATTGAAAAGGATTTCATGAGTTTAATGGAATCAAATTAAAAGCAAACTCAGTTGTAGGCCCGAATGTAATTAATTGATTAAGAATGCTTTAGCAAAGAAACACAATAGAAATAAGAAATATCATAAACAAGCATGGTATTCATTACATATCTAGATGTTGTATATTTAAAACCACTACTTAACCATATTGTAGTTTTGACTGATGAGTGTCTAAATGAGCATGTGTTAGGGGTGTATTTCATATGATTTATCAACACTTATCATGCTTATTTCTTCACTTTAGTTAGTTTCCCTCTAGTTTTGTGTTCATTGATGTCTTACATTTTTATTGATTAAACATGAGGAAAACCCCGCTAGGAGTAAAGTAGATGAAGAGAGAAACACATGGGCGCAAACAGATCCAAAATTGGAGCTAAAATGAAGAAGATAGAGTGAAATAATAATTTGGAGGCCGACCCACCCGACCAACCCATTTGGCTCGATCGAACTTGTCTTCGCACCTACTGGAACCGACCGACCCACGGGACCACCCGAGGTGGGTCGGTTATACATAAATTGTGCCCAAATTTGCGTTTTGAGAAGGGGAATTTAGACACACTTCTCACGTTATTCCATACCACACGACTCCACCTCTCTCTCGACACTTCAGGGTGAAAATAGAAGAGAAAGCAAAGGAAGATAAGAAGAGAAGAAGAGAAGAAGAGGAGAAGAGAAAGGAGGAAAATTCCACCTCTATTGAAGCTCTCAAATTTCGCGCATGGCTACTTCTTACTCTTTTATTTTTTTACACTTCTTAATGGCTGAGTAGACTTCATTTGTATCCTAGGATGGGGTTTGACCCTAATTAATGCTTATAGAACTATCTCATTTATGGTAGTTGTTTTATCTTCTTCAATTCTTAATGAATGCTTTAGATTGATCATCTACTGCATTTATGGTGGTGTAACACCCCCAAATTTCAAACCTACAAAATTTCGGTTAAACAATACAGCGAAAGACTTGCAAATTCCTATTTGGGGTGCTACCGCCACAACCACTCACTAGTGATTGCTAAGGCCAAACTATTATTTAACTCTTCTCTAAGTCAACTTTAAACTTCATATATTTATGCATCCATAGCAAACACTTCCATATTCATGCTTAACTTATTACACCCAAATATCTTCTACCAACTTTGCTACTTTACTAGCTTCATTACCCTTCAAAAACTACCCAAGGCTTACAACCAAATTGCAAAGAGGGATACACATTACATGAGATCTCTATTAAAGTTTTTAAACCTCTTTCTCACTTCATCTATCGGTAGGACCCGCATTCCAACTCAGGTACGAAGCCTGTAGTAACTTAGAGCATGATAAGCTGTTTTTCTAGCAACTACAACTCGAACACCAACCCTTAGTTTTATATCATTCACTAAGTAAATGTTTAGGAAGTGGCTGACTACTCCTTCGTCTTCATAATATAAAGCCATCCAAGAAGAGCTAGGAATCTGCAACCATAAATACATATACACAAGAAAGGGTCGCAGTTGCAAATCAGTAAATTGAGTAACTCCACTACAACCTGTAAAATACATTTTATCTTTAAAATTCATAGATTAAACAACCATAACAATCAAAGTTAATTAAATAACATAACCAAGACTCGGTTAGTAAATGAAATCACATAAATGCGCCATTAGTCACTTATCTTAGTTTAAGATATAAAATGATTACTCAAGGATATTACCAGATATTTCTCACCAAAGATAATCATTCACTTCAGTATATAATACTGAAAATACCAAATTTCTCAATAATAATAACTTCCTTCACCAATAAACACTCTTCCACTTGTCCTTGGGCAATCGGTCTTTCGACATAGAGCACTAGCACTCTCGACCCCTCGGTTAACATCAACATACACCACTTCACCCCATGTCCTTAAGTGTACAGACCCCCTACGAGTCATCAGCCCATAGAGTAGATCATGATGGCTTACCCATAATTCATTGGTAGTGGGGAAAATCAGTGTCTGGCCTCCAAGGGCTCAACAAATTGTAATACCATGTTCCATAGCCAATACCAAGTGTTTGGGTCATCCAAACACATCCATATCTTGATAAAAACATCCACACAACATACCAACAAGATCAAAGCATCTTACCACTACTAAGTAAACAATAACCAAGTTAAGGCACATATAAAACACCTTTAAATACCTTAAAAACAACTCCTTGTTTAAGGTATTACTCTGTATAACTTCGACCCATATTTTTACCAATTCAATACCAACATCTTATAAGTATTTGGTCATGAAACCAAAGCAATAAACCTTCGAAAACCCCTTCATAATTTGAATAGAGACCAGAATGGTCTTAAAGCACGTTTTTAGGTCTTGTCTTACCTTTAACTCATGAAAACTCAACTGGAGAACTTACCCATGAGCTGGAATATTGTAAAGGGATAAGTGCTCATCATGTTTATTAGAATACCCATGGAAGTTGTTCACGAAAATAATACACCAAGCTGGCTCCAAGTTAAAGCACCAAATTCACATAAACTGACATCAAAAGTTCAAGGTTTGTTCACCAAGTTTCCCAGATCCTCTCGTGGCCTACTATATATCAAAATCACCATTGAAGAGTCTATTTTTACAATATGAAAAGAGTTAGCAAAGATATGCAGCCTAAGTTGTCGAAAACAACTCAAACAGAAAGCGTCTTTTACAGTGATCTTAAAGTATACTTTACTTGTTCTAACTTGTCTAGCTTACCTCCTTTGCATAGCCACGAATTTATAAAGTTGAAAAGAGAGTTAAACCTCCAAGAATCAGCTAAATACAGACTTAATAACCAAGGGAAATCATCAAGGGAAATCAGTTCTTTAAAACTGAAATCAGCACCAAGGAAAATCAGATTTGAAGCTTGTTGTGCATGGAAGTTACCTGATTTCTTCTAGCCATAACTTGCTAAATCTCTTAAGGTTTCTACAGGTAGTTAGTACTTCCTTCCTTCTCTTAAATGTTTCTGGCTCTTGGGCATGTATTTCCCCTCCTAAAACTGGTGCCAACAACAACACAACAACAACCAATTTTCCAGCAACAACAACACTTACTCTCGGTTGGTACTAATCTCCTATGTTTTTAATTTCTTCCAGTTTTCCTTCTACTACCTAAGTGTCTACGTGAGTGAAGAGGGGCAGGAGAGGGCTCAGGTAAGGGCTGATTAATTAGCTAGCCACTATATGAAGAAGAGAACAAGGTAACACTATTGTGATGGCACTATTACATGCATGTTGTTGTTCTATGTTATTGGCTGACGTTGTTGGTCAATTTAGAGGATGCCACACAGCCTGCTTATTAATCCAAGTGGACATCAACATCTTAGCTGCATGAGATCAATTCTGGCTTGGGAGTAAATGCATGGAACAAGAATGTCAATTGCTACAACATAGCAATCGATGGCATAGATGCATATAGGTTGATTTTGCTATTATTTAATTTTATGTGCGTGAGCACTATCAGCAGGAAAATTCCACTACACCAGCTAGCTAATATTATAATAGAAGCAAGGAAAGTCAACTAGACAACTAGTTAATATATGTGTAGGATAGTAATAAATACAAGAAGACAATTTAGCTAGTATAAAATATACGTGTAACATGCATCAGCTGAATTCCTATGTTGTTCATTTGCATGTGAACGTATATACTCAGCAAAATAAGGGAATTGTTTAGCTAGTATATTAATATAATATTTGGTATAAGAAGACAAATGAGTTATTTGCTATCAAATACAATCGGTAACACTAGGCTGAACACATTTAACATTTCTTTGTATTAAAGTAAGCAAACTTAGCACGGTAAGAATGTGTGGCTGAATAAGCTGCTATTCCCTTGCATTTGAACAAATAATTACAACAAGGAAATCGGCTAGTTTAGCTAATATTTGGCTACATATATCAGAATATACTTAAGAATAAAAGAAGTACTAGCCTATGTTAATTTCAAGCAACACAAGCACACACATAAATTAACAATGAAGATATATCTTGTAGCTTGGGTTTCCTAGGGTGTTTCATTCTCCCCTCCTTAAATAAAGCTTCGTCCTTGAAGCTCCTAACCATAAATGATTCAGCAACATCACGAAAAACACAAGCAAACTGATGTTAACTAATCATAAGTAATTAACAGTTTCACATGAAATAGTGATTCCATGAGACCATAGCTTATCCTAAGACATGCAAATCCAAGGTTTCTAACATATCAAGCACATTTCATCAAGCAAATCAACACATATCATTACAGCAAATCAAGCACATATCATCACGTAATTATATAAAATTCCAATTATGTTCAGATATGTCTAATTACTATCCCAGTTTTGCCTCAAGCTCTCCCCTTCTTAAAAGAAAAGTTTCTCCTGAAACTTGATAACTAACCTCAACTAAATAAGTCTGGATGTTGTTCTCTCATTTTACTCTCGAGTTCCCATGTAGCTTTGGATCCCGTGATGATTCCATAGTACCTTTACCAATTCCACTGATCTCCCCCTAGTTTCTCTTGGCTTATGATCCAATATCCTGATTGGTTGCTCAACATAAGATATATTAGGTTCTATTTTCACTTCTTCTGGTTGTAACACATGATTCTTGTCTGGAATGTACTTCTTTAACTATGAAACATAGAAAACATTATGCACTTGTTCCAATTCCATAGGTAATGCTAACCTGTAGGCTACCTTGCCAACTCTTTCCAATACTTCATACGGTCCAATATACCTTGGAGCTAGTTTTCCTCTCTTACGCACTACACTTCTGGTTGGTGATATTTTTAGGAACACCTTGTCACCCTCCTTAAACTCTACTGGACTTCTGTGTAAATCTGCATATGATTTATGTCTATCTTGTGCAGCTTTCATTCTCTGCTGAATATTCTTGACCTGTTGACTCATCTCGTCTATTAGTTGTGGTCCAACTATTATTGGTTCTCCTGAGTCACTCCAACAAAGTGGGGTTTTATATTTCCTCCCATATAAAGCTTCATATGGTGCCACCTTTATGCTTGCATGATAACTGTTGTTGTAGGAGAATTCAATAAATGTAGCTTATCCACCTATGATCCTTGGTAGTCCATTGCGCAAGCTCTCATCATATCTTCTAAGGTTTGGATTGTCCTCTCCGTTTGACCATCCGTTTGAGGATGATATGTCGTACTAAGGTTCAGCTTTGTTCCCATAGCCTTTTGAAATTCTTGCCAAAATCTTGAAATAAATCTTGAGTCCCTATCTGAGATGATTTCAGATGGCACTCCATGGTACTTCACCACATTTCTAACATAAGCATCAACTAACTGTTCCATTGACCATGTCTTTTTCATTGGTATAAACCTGGCGGTCTTGGTTAATCTATCAACCACCACCCATATCTGATCCATGCCTCCTTCTGTAACTGGCAGCCCATTGATAAAATTCATAGATACAGAATCCCATTTCCAACTTGGTATGTTCAAAGGTTGCAACATACCTGGTGTCTTCTTGTGCTCGAATTTAACTTTCTGGCACGTCAAACATTTGGCCACGTGCTCTGCTATATCTTTCTTCATGCCTGGCCACCAATAATACTTCTTGATGTCCTTGTATAATTTATCTCCTCCGGGGTGTATCGAATAACCAGAGTTGTGAGCTTCATCCATTAACTTTGTCTTGACATCTGTGTATTTGTCTGGCACACACCAACGGTTACAAAACCTTAGACTCCCATCTTCTTGTATCATAAAATCTGACGTTTCCCCTTTCTCCACCTTTTCTTTTATTTTCCTCAGCTTAACATCCTCTTTTTGATGTTCCAAGATTTCTTTGTGAATATCAGGACACACACTCAAGTTGTATAACTCGACTTCCTTTGCTACCATACCTTGCTCTACCACCTCAAGTTGTAACCTTTTAATGTCATTTACTAACTCATCTCGCTATACCCAGCTAGCTTCTTCAACATGACTTCTCTTCCGACTTAATGCATCTGCCACAACATTTGCCTTGCCTTCATGGTACATAATCTCCAAATCATAGTCTTTGATAAGTTCTAACCATATTCTCTGTCTCATGTTCAACTCCTTTTGCGTGAAAATGTATTTCAAACTTTTGTGGTCGGAATATATTTTGCAAGATGTACCAAACAGATAGTGCCTCCAAATCTTTAGTGCAAAAACAATAGCGGAAAGTTCCAGATCATGAGTAGAGTACCTTGTTTCATATTCCTTCAGTTGTCTTGAGGCATATACAATTACTTTGCCATGCTGCATTAATACACACCCTAAACCGTATTTGGATGCATCACTGTATACTTCGAACCCTTCAGTGCCACAAGGTAGCACAAGTATAGGTGTAGATGCCAGCCTTTTCTTCAGTTGTTGGAAGGCTTGTTCACAGTTCTCATCCCACCGAAATGGTACTACCTTCTTTATCAAATTTGTAAGTGGTCAAGCAATCTTCGCAAAGTCTTTTACAAACTTTCTATAGTATCCTGCTAATCCCAGAAAATTCCGTACCTCCTTAACAGTTGTAGGTCTTGGCCACCCTTTTACTGCTTGAATTTTCACTGGATCCACTGAAATTCCATCCTTGGTGATGACATGTCCAAGGAATTATACTTGCTCCAACCAAAACTCACATTTTGGCAACTTAGCATACAATCTCTTTTCCCGCAAAACTTGTAAAACTTGATGCAAATGTTCCTCCTTACTCTTTGAGTATACAAGAATATCATCGATAAAGACCACCACAAACTTATCAAAAAATGGACTGAAAACTCGATTCATCAGGTCCATGAATACTGCTGGCGCGTTGGTCAATCCGAATGGCATAACTGTAAACTCATAATGACCATACCTCGTACGAAAAGTCATCTTTGGTATATCTTTATCTGCCACTTTTAATTGATGATATCCTGACCTTCAATCAATCTTTGAAAATACCTTTGCTCCTTGAAGTTGATCAAAAAGGTCATCGATTCTCGGTAGTGGATATTTGTTCTTTATTGTAACATTGTTTAATTCTCGGTAATCGATGCAGAGACGCATGCTTCCATCTTTCTTTTTAACAAACAACACTGGAGCTCCCCATGGTGATACCCTTGGCCGAATGTATCCCTTGTTAAGCAGCTCTCCTAACCGTTTCTTCAACTCTTGCATTTCACTGGGCGCCATTCTGTATGGATGTTTGGAAATTGGTGCTATCCCCGGTACTAAATCAATTATAAATTCTAACTCTCGATCTGGCAGCATACACAGGATCTCCTCTAGAAATACGTCAGGAAACTCCTTCACTACTGGTAGATTCTCAATTCCTGAGGTTGTCTCCTGAACCGATGCAGCACAAACAACTTCCTCTCACACGTAGCACAAGAATGTCTGGTTTCCTTTCCTGATATCCTTCCATAATTTCATGGCTGAAACCAACTTCACTTCACTTTTAACTCCCTCACTTTTATGTGACACTCTTTTCCCCTTTTTTCCTACCAAACTCACTTTTCTCTTCTCACAATCTATTCGCCCTTTATTTTTACTCAACCAATCCATCCCTAGGATTATATCAAAATCTTTTAACCTGAATTCCACTACGTCCACCTCAAATTCATTGCCCCCGATACTCATTTTTATTCCCTCAATCTTTCTATCACATCTAACTATCTTTCCCGTTGGCGTAGATACATTAAAATCAATGCTAGCATTTGGCACAATTCTTACTTTCTTCATAAATTCTAAAGATATAAAAGAACATGAAGCACCAGAATCAAATAATACTTTAGCGTCGGTACCATGGACTGGAAAAGTACCTGTAATAACTTTTCCTTCTTGCTCTGCTTCAGTCTTACTTATTACATTGATGTGGCCTTGGTTACTATATCCCCTTCCTTGGGCTCCTCCTCTATTGCCCTGTTGTTGTTTCCTTTGGGTACCCCCTTGGACATTAATGTTGTTTCTTACACCACCATAACCAGTTCTCTGTCCCCTGACTTGATTGTTGTTACCTTCACTAGAATTATGGTTGTTAGCTTGCCCAGAACCCTGACTACCATTCACACTATATCCACCTCCACCTTCCTTTCTCTTCCTGCACTCATAGGCTCTGTGGCCTAAAATACCACAGTTATAACATCTTACTAGCTTTCCTTCACAATCCATTCCTGGATGGTTCCTTGAACACTGCCTACAGAAGTAATATCTCGCCCTCTTACTTGGATCATTTATGTTGCTACTTTGCCCAGGGTAGTTTGGCTTAACCCAAGGCTTCTTACCTCATTTCTGGCTCCCCTCAAACTTTTCTCTTTTGTCCACGTTATCTTCACCTCGATTTGACTCAAACTTCCTTTTTAGACCCGACTGTGCCTCCTTCCTTCTTTGCTGCACACGGTATAAGTTCGCAGCTTTCTCATATGCTTCTTGTAGAGTAAGCACCGGGATAACACTTAGAGCTTCTTGTAATCCCTAATTCAAACCTCCAATGAATTGTTGCACCTTCGCAGCTTCATCAGGCACTAAATTTGCTGTAAATCTTGCCAGCTCCACAAATTTGGAATGATATGTCTTCACGTCATCTGACAGTTGTTTCAAATCAAGGAATTCATGGTATTTTTGCATTCTAACATGCTCTGGGTAAAACCTTCTCCTCATTGCTTCTTTCAGTGAATTCCAACCAAAGTTAGGTTGTCCACCCAACCTGTCTTTCTCTGGCACCACCACAAATCAGCCTCTCCCCGAAAATAATAAACTGCCCCAACGACCTTCTTGTCTTCAGGACATTCCACCACGTCGAATATCTTTTCAAATTCTCTGATCCACTCTTCCAGAACCACAGGGTCCTCTATTCCAGGAAAGGTACTGGGTTTCATCGCGGCAATCCTTCTAGAGAAATCTTTGGGAACCTCAGCTCTTTCTTCTTGCTTTTCTAATATCTTACCCATGCTAAGGGCTAGTTCCCTTAGAGTCTCAAGCAGGCCGCTATCTATGTCCCTCCCTGAGTTGGAATGTTCCCCATTCTACACATATATATTCATTAGTCACACCATCATTAACAATCAAATCACCCAAGCACTCAATCAAGCATTCACGCAAGAGCACTCAAGCAATAATCACCTATCTTTTCAACTTAACTTATAACCTATTGCTCTGATACAAACCTGTAACACCTAGACCTGGCAATTCGGGTCACTCGGTTCGGGTTCGGTTCGGTTCGGTTCGGGTTGGGTCAATTTGTAGATATTTACTATTCGGTTCGGTTCGGATCGGATCGGGTTCAATGGTTTAAATTACGAATCGGGTGATTTCGGTTTGGTTGAGTTCGGGTTTGGGTACTTTCAGTTCGAGTTAGCCTTTGAGTCATTCAGTTTTTTCAGGTTATAGGTCAAATTCAAGTGACTTATCCGGGTTTAATCGACAGAAATTTAAAGTACAAATTTTAACAACCTTCGTAACTTGCATTGATTTTCATATGCCGCTCCAAATTCTTTTAATATAGTGTTACTGTTGGTCAAGACTGCTATTGTGTATAGGTTGGATAAAATCAAACTGGATGACAAATTGTAAATGAATTTAAACTATACATCTATAATTGTATAGACTAAGTATAAATTAAGCTTTGGGAATTAGTGGTCAATATTCGGCAATCGACGTCCAGTCTATCCCGCTCACGCCCGATGTCGTGCCTCCGTCATCCCGTGCCCGTCACACCCTGAGCTCATCACCTCACACAAGCGTCGCACATCTACACCCATCCATCACCGCCTCGCACAAGAGTCACACCCCACACCCATCCATCAACATTCAAACCATTCCTAAGTCCTAAATATAAAGAAACCTAAGTTTATAAAAGATTTTAGGTTAAGTTGTCAAGGTAGATGGAATAAGGTGGGGATTATTCATCCTCCAAAATGCTAGTCTATCTCACGATTCACAATAATCTACCATTTGGAATATTATTTTCCTCATTTTATTGCATAATTTTCTTTAGACATATACACATTAATCTTGAATAGTATATGTCTCAACTAAAAGTTTAGGTTTTATAATTAAACTTCATCAACATTTAAACCATTCCCAAGTCTCATGTCCTAAACATAAAAAACCTAACTTTATTAAAATCAAAATTAGTATAGTATTATAAAATAGTAATGACGTTTTAAAGCAAAACATCTATAGTTTGTAGTAAAACATCCATGTGTGGGAAGAGTAACAACACAGTTTATGAATGTTTTATACAACAATGCTTGAGATGCTTGAAGATTGAAGATGTTCAATATTATATATATCATTTGAAAGCAATGAACACTTATTGGATGTCTAAATTTCCATTATGTGTTTTTGGTTTCAAGATTATTTTTAGAGTTGGAACAACTATAGTAGATTTAGATTTAGCAAAACATTCGGGTGGATTCGGTTCGGGTTGATTCGGTTCGGGTGGATTCGATTCGGGTGAATTCGGTTTGGGTGGATTCGGTTATACCAAATTTCGGTTTGATTCGGTTTTGGTTTGGTTCGGTTCGGATTTTTGGGTCACATTTCGGGTCACGCTATTCGGTTTAAGTTCGGGTTCGGATCGGGTTGGATCGGTTCGGTTTTTCTGGTTCGGGTCACCTTTGCCAGGTCTAGTAACACCCCCAAATTTCAGACCTACAAAATTTTGGTTAAACAATATAGAGGAAGACTTACAAATTCCTATTTGGGGTGCTACCGCCACAACCACTCACTAGTGATTGCTAAGGCTAAACTATTCTTGAACTCTTCTCTAAGTCAACTTTAAACTTCATATATTTATGCATCCATACCAAACACTTCCATATTCATGCTTAACTTATTACACCCAAATATCTTCTACCAACTTTGCTACTTTACTAGCTCCATTACCCTTCAAAAACTACCCAAGGCTTACAACCAAATTCCAAAGAGGGATACACGTTACATGAGATCTCTATTAAAGTTTTTAAACCTCCTTCTCACTTCATCTATGGGTCGACCCGCATTCTAGCTCGGGTACGAAGCCAGGCTTGTAGTAACTTAGAGCACGATAAGTTGTGTTTTCTTAGCTAAGGTTTTTCTAGCAACTACAACTCGAACACCAACCCTTAGTTTATATCATTCCCTAGTAAATGTTTAGGAAGTGGCTGAGTACTCCTTCTTCTTCATAGTATAAAGCCATCCAAGAAGAGCTAGGAATCTGCAAACCATATATAATATACAAGAAAGGGTCGCAGTTGTAAATCAGTAAATTGAGTAACTCCACTATAACCTGTAAAATACATTTTATCTTTAAAATTCAAAGATTAAACAGCCATAACAATCAAAGTTAATTAAATAACATAACCAAGACTCGGTTAGTAAATGAAATCACATAAATGTGCCATTAGTCACTTATCTTAGCTTAAGATATAAAATGATTACTCAAGGATATTACCAGATATTTCTCACCAAATATAATCATTCACTTCAGCATTTAATACCGAAAATACCAAATTTCTCATTAATAATAACTTCCTTCACCAATAAATACTCTTCCACTTGACCTCGGGCAATCGGTCTTTCGACATAGAGCACTAGCACTCTCGACCCCTCGGTTAACATCAACATACACCACTTCACCCCATGTCCTTAAGTGTGCAAACCCCCTACGAGTCATCAGCCCATAGAGTAGATCATGATGGCTTACCCACAATTCATTGGTAGTGGGGAAAAATCAGTGTCTGGCCTACAAGGGCTCAACAAATTGTAATACCATGTTCCATAGCCAATACCATGTGTTCGGGTCATCCAAACACATCCATATCTTGATAAAAACATCCACACAACATACCAACAAGATCAAAGCATCTTACCACTACTAAGTAAATAATAACCAAGTTAAGGCACATATAAAACACCTTTAAATACCTTAAAAACAACTCCTTGTTTAAGGTATTACTCGGTATAACTTCGACCCATCTTTTTACCAATTCAATAGCAACATCTTATAAGTATTTGGTCATGAAACCAAAGCAAGAAAACTTCAAAAACCCATCATAATTTGAATAGAGACCAGAAAGGTTTTAAAGCACGTTTTTAGGTATTGTCTTACCTTTAAGTCATGAAAACTGAACTGGAGAACTTACCCATGAGCTGGAATATTGTAAAGGGATAAGTGATAAGAATGTTTAGTAGAAAACCCATGGAAGTTGTTCATGAAAATCATACACCAAGCTGGCTCCAAGTTAGAGCACCAAATTCACAGAAACTGACATCAGAAGTCAAGGTTTGTTCACCAAGTTTCCCAGATCCTCTCGTGACCTACTATATATCAAAATCACCATTGAAGAGTCTAGTTTTACAATATGAAAATAGTTAGCAAAGATACGCATCCTAAGCTGTCAAAACCAACTCAAACAGAAAGCGTCTTTTACAGTGATCTTAAAGTATACCTTGTCACTTTACTTGTTCTAACTTGTCTAGCTTACCTCCTATGCATAGCCACGAATTTATAAAGTTGAAAAGAGAGTTAAATCTCCAAGAATCAGCTAAATACATACTTAATAACCAAGGAAAAACATCAAGGGAAATCAGTTCTTTAAAACTGAAATCAACACCAAGGAAAATCAGACTTGAAGCTTGTTGTACATGGAAGTTACCTGATTTCTTCTAGCCATAACTTGCTAAATATCTTAAGGTTTCTACAGGTAGTTAGTACTTCCTTCCTTCTCTTCAATGTTTCTGGCTCTTGGGCATGTATTTCCCCTCCTAAAACTGGTGCCAACAGCAACACAACAACAACCAATTTTCCAGCAACAACAACACTTACTCTCGATTGGTACTAATCTCCTATGTTGTTAATTTCTTCCAGTTTTCCTTCTACTACCTAAGTGTCTACGTGAGTGAAGAGGGGCAGGAGAGGGCTCAAGTAAGGGCTGATTAATTAGCTAGCCACTATATGAAGAAGAGAACAAGGTAACACTATTATGATGGCACTATTACATGCATGTTGTTGTTCTATGTTTATTGGCTGATGTTGTTGGTCAATTCAGTGGATGCCACACAGCCTGCTTATTAAGCCAAGTGGACAGCAACATCTTATCTGCATGAGATCAGTTTTGGCTTGGGAGTAAATGCATGGAACAAGAATGTCAATTGCTACAACATAGCAATCGATGGCATAGATGCATATAGGCTGATGTTGCTGAAATACCCCAAACCTTGATATGTTGTTAAACATTTAAACTATGGTATGTAAAGGCTAAAAAGTGCCTTAGAAACATTAGTGAACAATTTAAACCACAGTAAATGCAATAAAACACTAAGATACAGTTTGAGCAAAAACATGCTCTAAGCTATGAGTGAACTTGGTTAGGACCCAAAGAGCCTACCAAGACTTAATAACATTTAATTATGATTTTATAAGGCTAATTAAGTCCTTAGGAAACCTTGGTAGACAATGAAACCAAACAAAACACAAATAAATACCTTAAAGTCAATAAGAGCAAAAATGTGCTCTAAGCTTGGGATAAATTGTATAAGACCTAATGGTCATACCTATACCTTATAAATATGTTAATGAACATATTAAATCAATTACCAAAGAAAACCAAGCTTGAAAACAAGTTAAAACACAAAAAGTGCTTTAAGGAGTCTTAAAGCACGTTTTTGAAAAATTGTCTTGTAAATGAGTTTTGAATGGCTAAATGTCCATCATTACTCTTTAATTAACATGTGTACTATATAGTATCACATTTGGGTGGCTATATCAATGGGAAATCAAAATTTCACTTCTATGTGCCTTGTTTTGTGAATAGTGATTTTATAAGCTAGTTTGTAACATATGTTATCATAAGTAATTAAATTGACAAATAAAGACTAAAACACCCTCATTATAATAAAGGGGGCCGGTTTCTTAAGTGTGGTGACTCACCACTCACTTGTTAACTTGTTAAAGAAATAAAGATGACTAATATAGTTACTATTTGCTTTATATACACAAATATCTTCTAAAAAGCAAACTTATCTCATTTCTCTCATTCCTTCTCCATTTCACACGGTTCCAACTTCTTCTTCCTCCCTTCTTGCTGTTCTCTCACGGTAATATCACCACCACCATGAAAACTCAAGCTTTGATCTCTTGTAAAATCTAGCTCACTTATCCAAATCGAAAACAAACACCACCATTCTCTTCCTCTCATCAAGCTCTTCATTCCTATCTTCTCAAAATTTCAAGATCACCATTTCGGTGCCATGGAGTTCCACCATTGATGGAGCTTGAGCTTGTGTTTTTACATATTATTACTCTCCTTTGCTTCTAGGTAAGGAATCTCAAAGAAAAATCAAGTTTCCTCTCCTTTTAGTACATGGCCGAAAATTCACCTCACCATGGTGTCTTTACCTTGCTTGTTTTAGCTTCATTTGAATCTTCCAAGGGCTTGGTGGAGTCCTCTCTTGATATATATTCAAGCTCTCTTTCCATTCCAAGGTAAAATAATCATTTTAATACCTTAAGATAATATATGTAAACCTAGGGTTTACAATGAGATGAAGCATAAAGCTTATATACTCATTTCAATGTTGGTATATTGTTTAGTAGTTGACAAGGAAAGAAATGCCTTACCGGTTTAAGAGGAAACAAGAAAGAAGTTTGAGTGGAAAGGAGGTAAATATACTAACCTAATGTTGTTTAATGCCTTAGGAGAAATGAGCTTATAATGCTTGCTAAAACTACCTAAAGAGCAAATGGTGAATGACTTAGTAAGGTGTTCTCAAGGAGACTAGTAAAGGAACATATGTCTTGGTGTGTGTAATTGCAGGTCAAAGGCTTATATATTGTGGAAATTCAGTGTTTAAGGTTTATGCAATTTAAGGGCCTAAGAGCCATGTTATTTAAAGGCCTAAGTGCCAAGCAATTTAAGTTAAGCACTATATTGTGATGTAGTGCTAAATGTGTGAAGTTTGTGTATAAAGTGTGTTTGATGGATTTTAGGTGTTTTGAATGAAATAAGGTAAAAACCTAAGTGTTTGGATGTGAGTATGTACAAGAGAAGCTATGGCGAAATTTAGTTGATAAACAATGTGTTTATGACCTAGAAGGTACTAGGAATTTTTAAGTGTTAAGATGGTGGAAGAAGGTGAATCATGGTGTTCCTAGGTGTTAAGGTGCCATGGCATTGTCTTGGAGGATTTAGAACTCAAATGGGTGTTTTGAACACACAAGGAATTGTTATGTGAAGTGTTAAGTCTTGTTCAAGATCTGGTGAACAATGGAAGTGTAACGCCTTGTGAAGGTTATTTATGAACTTGTGGGAAAGACTTGAGGAGTGTGTGTAAAGGGGATGGGTGTAGTGCAAATGATGTTTAAAAAGGGTGGTTATAAGGTAGTGAGGGAGTACTTTGGTTAGGTGAAGTTTTAGGCAAGAGTACAAGTTACAAGTGTAAGAAAAAAATGTTCTAAGTGTTAAGGACTTAGTAAAAGTTAAGTAAGAGTTTAAGGAATTTTTGGGATGTTTCGAGAGGGTTTAAGTGTGCCCAAAAGATGTTAAAACATGTGAGAGAACATGTGTAAAGCATAGGAAAAAAAATTGGGATGAATTTGGAGTTTAGAAAGAGGGAAAAGCACATTAGAAAATGGGTTCTACAGTGGACCGCCCCTACGGACCGCCCCTGTGGGGAGGTCCAGTGCAGAGAAGTGAAAAAAAAAAATATACGTGTAGCATCTGTTGTGGACCGCCCCTGGGACCGCCCCAGAGGGGCGGTCCAGACCAGAAAAAAAAAATAAAAATAAAAAAATTTGTTTAAGGTTATGAGATGATATGTAATGATGGGGATTGATAGGTAATGATGTTATAAAGTGGTTAAGGACATGTTAGGTGAGTTTTAATGAGAATTAAGTGGGTGAAAAGTTGTAATAAAATGTGAAAGTAAATCAAGTTAAAATTGTAAAGTTATGTAACTAAGTAAACAAGTTAAAAAGTTATAAGCATTAGACATTAAATGATCGTGCTACCCCGAGGTGTAATAAAAGTACATGTAATATTATCAGTGTCGGAATTGCTCGAGGAACCATAAGTGGACGTGGTAAAGTGGACTCCGGTGACAGGTATGGTTTCTTGCAACCTTGTGTCCTACCGGATTACACGGCTGTTGTTATGCCAATGTGTTTTTCTGTATGTTTGCCATTTATGAGATAAATCATGAACGAGTTTACAGTGTTGAGTGTTATTGTATGTTTACGTGCCGATAACGGTAACCTCGAATGCGCTTGAAGGGCTAGTTAACCACTATTAGGTAAACGTAGGAGAACGGTATCCGGTGATAACGTTTCCGACCTAAGGAACGTTCTAACCACGACTATGCGTGAGATAGTTATGTAATGTTGTGTGTGATGTTGGGTTATGTATGAATGTATGACTCTCCCTTTCCCTTGTGTGTGTTAACAGACTTAACCAATGTTGTGATTGTTTAACTAAGTTCAATGATGAACTTCTGACAAGTGCTAACGGGAGGGGAGTGAGAGCCGGTCTGTTCCGGCCACGCGTGGAGTATGGGGGTCGTTGTCATAGCAGGTTCGATCCTCTCCGTATGTTATGGTTGTTTTCCAATTTGGTTCCAAACCTTCCCTTTAGCTTAACCAAGCTATTTACTGACTCACGGGGCCACAGGGGCATCAGGGGCATACTATTGTTATGTTTGTTTCGGTGTGCTTGGATCACTATATCCGGACACCTTGTGTTAAGTTAATCGTTCATTTAACGAGACGGTAACGAGTTATGAACGAGCTTATCATGAGACTGGCAACATTCTCTAGGCTCACCAGTGTATAACAATGTTGGGTCGGTTTCCTAAGAGGACCATTCCCGTTAGTTATGTATCTTTATTGTGATGCAATATATATTGCGGTGTTATGTTGTGCACGTGGAAACGTGCAAAGTGTTGTTAAGTGTTGTTAGGTAGTGTATGTTATATGTTGTAAAATTGTGGAGTATGGATCATGGATGGATATGAATCCCAGTTTGAGAAAAGAGGCGTTTAAGGATAACCCGATTTAAAGGTAAGTGTAGTCTGTAAGGTAGCTCCAGGGAGGAACACTCTAGGGATTTGAATACCTTGAGTGACTTAAGTAAGGATATATTATCCGTTTGTTGAGCCCGTTGAGGCGAAATGATTATGTGTTGTGTGTTTACAGTTGCATGCATGATTTAAAAATAATCAACCGCATGCTAAGACGACAATTAGTTGTGCGGTGGCCCGGTAGCATGTGGGCTGCGGGATTACCATACCAGCAAAGGTGCTGAGCCCTTGGGGCCACCCTTTCTCTTCTTTTCCTATTTCAGGTACGAAGTGCTGGAAGCCGTCGGGAGTAGGACGGGGGTAGTCGTCGTACATGGGTATCATTTAGTGATGTATACAGTAGGTATAGTAAGACCGAAATTGTTGTCGGCATCAGTTTATAAATATCGGTATAGTTGAAAGGTGTACGTTGTGTTGTGTTAATGGACAAAGGGATAGTAATGTGTAGTCGCTCGGAATTTAGCCCATCAGACCGGTACAATGTATGTGTATTAGCCTTGTTAGCCACGTTGGGTGGTTAACGGCGTGTAACACCAGCGAGTTGAGTTAATTGATGAGTTGTATTCCGCTGCAGATTGTTTGTTATGTATTTGTTGTTGGATGGGGTGTTACAAAAAGTGGTATCGAGCGAAGTATCGCTCTGATGACTGAATTACCGAGCTTAGGAGAGTACCGAGTTAGGATTTAAGTACTTTGGGTTAAGGGTTTGAGTGATAGCGTGAGAGATACGCTAGATAGGAATTACCAGTGTGTACTGGAAACCTACTATATCCTTCCCGCCCTCCACATCCCTGTTTTATAACTTGGGAAACAACGCCGAGAGATGAAAGTCCTCTCATACTCGGGAATACCCGATCTGGCTGTTATTGATACCTCTAAGGTTACGGAGAACCTGTCATACGGTAGATCCTGAAAACTGAGAATCCCGGAGACGGTTCCCATCTAAACAGTGTTAACCGCATTACATAGCGACGAGTGAAGAATCAGTGTATAGAAGAATAGATTTCCGCGGACCAATGGGTCGACATGCTAAGCAGTCGAGAATAACCAACTTGCAACGCACAACCGTGCACAGGCAAGAAAATGGATTAATAAAACCCGAGACGGGTGTCTACGGAACCACAGTTGATAAATAATACACCAACGGGTATACCAACCGACAAGGGAACTACAACGTAGTGCCCAATACGTGGAACGGCTACAAAGTGAATACAATACTAAGAAAAAGGGGTCTCCCAGAAGGGAAACACCCTAGTTGATGATTATCATGTGAAGACAGTGGAAGTCACCTAGAGGAGTTATTATCAAGACAGTAAGATCAAGTGAGGGCCAACAAGGCCACTGATGACAGGCGGGTAAGAACAATACCGCAACCGGTGTGTTTGATAACCGATAGCCAGTTAGCATGGCGCCACTTGCCATGGCAAGTTGAAATACCCCAAACCTTAATGTGTTAATTAATTATGTAATTATAATTTTCTAAGGCTAAATAAGTCCTTAAGATCATTGGTGAAGAAATGAAAACCAAAAAGAAAAAGAAAATGCGTAAAAGTCACCAAACGTGAAAATACGTATTTAATTATTTTAGGAGGTACATAACCTTCGTTAGGGTTATAAAAATATTTCTATACCCTAATTACACACTAAGAAACATGTGGGAAAAATCCCGGAAGAAAACGAATCCGAACAATGCGTTAAAACGCTAACGGAGTCTTAAAGCGCGTTTTTCGAGAAAACCCGAAAACGTGACTTTAAACAGTCAAATGACCCCGTAAAAATTATAGTTGATCATAACTATAAATAAACATTAATGGGAGTATAATAACCATTAAAATTAAATAAACGAGAAAATTCCGGAAAACGGGCCCGGTTAGTGAATAGTGCTAAACCGGGTAAATTAACGAGCGTTTTCTGTAAACGACGAAAAACGCTCCAGCCTGTAACAGTTATGTGGGCCGGTTTTATTAATGTAGATAGCCCCTCACACATGACTAGTTAACTAATTAAATAAGTCAAAAAGCAAAAACAAAAAAATAAAAAGGTGCCCCCACCCTCTCTCCTCCCTCACTTTCTCTTTTCCTTTTCTCTTTCCTCTCTTCTCCTTCCTCCATCGTTCTTCTCCTCCCCTCTGGTGCCAGCGATTTCTTTCCCCCCTCTCATGGCTACTCCATCTTCTAGCTCATGCCCAAGCTTCATTAAAGCTCCAATCACAAAAATAACTACATATTCTTCATCCTCTCATCATCCTCTATCCCTCTCTTTTCAAAATTCGAAAAGGATGAGTTTCATTTTCGTGGGTGTTGGCCATTTGAAGAGAAGAGCACACCATTTTGAAGCTTGAAGCTTCCTCTTTCTATCAAGGTAAAAATATCCATGAAAAAGTCATGTTTTCTCCATTTTCCCACCTTGGCCGATTTTGGCTCTTATAATGACTAGCTTTTCCTCCTTGTTTGAGATATTCTCCAAGCTTTAAATGGTGGTGGGAGTCCCTCTTAAGATTCAAGAGTTGAAAACCATTCAAAAATCTCCAAAGGTAAAACCCTAACTTGTGCTCTAAGCCCTCTTGTTGAATTGAGATTTCATAAGGGTTTAGATGATTAATGGAATGTATTTTGTGTTTCTTGAATGTTGGAATGGAGTTTGGAAACTCCAATTCCATCTTGACCGATTTGAGGAGATGAGGAACAAGAGGAGACTTAATGTGAGACTTGTAAATTAAGGTAAGGAATACACCTTAAACCTTGTTTATAATTGTTTAAGTGTTTGGGATGGGTAAGCAAATTAATGAACCCAAATTGTGGATTGAAAATCTGTGTTGGAAATGTGTTTAATTGATTTTAGAGAGGTTTGTGAATTAATGGTTGAATGGAGGGCCTTTAGAGCCAAATGTTTTGAGTTTGTGATTGATATTGTGGTTATGGAGTTTATGGTGATTATGTTGTTGTTGATGGAATTTGAGGAATTGTTATGTGGTGATAGGACCCTTATAAGGGTGTGGTTAAATTAGGATTTCAAATGGTGAAAATTGGTGGATGTGGACATGTAAGGTTTATGGGGAGGTTATGGCGAAATTTTGGTAGAAAATGAGTGTTTTTGACTCTTTGATTTGGTGATGTTATTGGTTGATTTTAATGTGTGTATGATGCGTTAAAACCCCGTGGAAATGTTTTCGATGGGCTATTTTGCTACTATAAGTTATGTATGTTTTGTGGGGGATTTGTGGCTTGGTTCTAGTTGTTTTCCGTAATGAATTTTGCAGTTTTCGGTATGTCCTAACATGTGTCCGAACATTGAAGTTCGGACATCATACGACGGAAAATTTTCAGAACTCTCGACTTATGTCCGAACATGCAAGGTCGGACGCATGTTCGGACCAACCTTTGTTTTTGCATAACTTTTTCGTTTGAACTCCGTTTTGAGTGCCGTTTGCGGCGTTGGATTCCTCTTTTCAAGTACTATCTGTTTTGACATGTTTTTGGCATATGTTTAGGTATATTTTTATTTGAAAATGACCAATAATCTTTTGAACTCCATTTTTTTTGCTCTATAAGTGTGCTTGAGCCTTCTAATGATGGGGGATTGGATGGTAATGGTTTTGGATGATGTTAGGCCTTGTTTTGGTGACATGTAAAGGCCTTAAGATGTGTAAACAAGTGTTAGGTTTGATGTGAGAGTTGTGAACTTAAGATCACAAGAGTAAAATTAAGTATAACAGGGTAACGGGGTTAACCATGAGCGCATTAGTCGTTAAATAATTATGTTACCCCGATGTTAATGGAGATAGTTATAATGTTACCAGTTGTTCAAAGATTTTCAAGGAACATGTGATGGCACATTAGAGTGCACCTTCGGTGACAGGTATGGTTTTCTTGCAACCTGTGTCCTACCGGATTACACCGGCTTGTATGCCAATGTGTTTTTCTGTGTGTTTGCCACCTTGCAAGATAAAGCATGAAATGAGTTTATAGTAATTCATTATTGTGGCGTAATCAATTCCGATACCGCTTAACCTTAATTATGTGTTAAATAATAGTTAACCGACCTTAGGTTCACATAAGAGATCGGTATTCGGTATAAACGTCCCAACCCACGGGAACGTTCTAACTACGGCTATCTGTGCGTTATTGTATGTTGTGACAATGCGTGATGTATGTGACTTGTTTAATGTGTTGTTGATGTTGGATACTGTTATCCGTGTTGTTGAAATGGGATATGATTTCCCTTAGGTGTCTAACCGAGTTAGTAACACTATGTGATGTATGTATGTGATAAGTTCCATAAGGGGACCTCTAACTAATAAGTATATGTTATGTATGGAGAGGAATCCGGGTATCCCGGTCGCGCGTATTGTTTGGGAGTTAATATATATATGTGAATTAACTCCCATCCTGTTATGTTAGGGTTGTTTTCCTTCATTGGATTTCGACCTCCCACTAGCTTAGCCAAAGCTTACCTACCCGACCTCCACATCGGGCTAGGAGGGAAATTATGTATAATGTTGGTAGGGTGTTGAAGCCTAAGTTCGCTTCGACTCCCTCTTGTTATGTTACGGTTGTTCTTCCTCCTTGAATTACAACCACCCACAAGCTTAACCAAGGCTTACCTACCTCATCACTATTGGAGCTAGGGGGAAATTGTGTATGTTGTGTACGGTCCTATATGAGGCCGCCACTCAAGTAAAGAAAATGTATGTATGTTGTGCTCGGGCCTATATCACCCCGGCACTCCCTAAATGAAGTTCATGTACTCTAAGAAGAGTGAAATTAAGTTGTGTATGTCATAAAGTGAAGTGTGTTGTTATGTTGAGTGTGCTAACCTTGTGTCTGTATTCTATTAATGGATGTTTGCCTATAAGCATGATATGTGTGTGAGTTTGTGCATGTTTGAAATAAATCAACCGCATGCTAAGACGACAAATAGTTGTGCGTGGCCCGGTAGCATGCGGGCTGCGGGATTACCATACCAGCAAAGGTGCTGACCCCCTTTGGGGGCTCCCATACTTTTCAGGTACAAGGAACTGGAAGCCGTTCGAGAGTAGGACGGGGTAGTGTTCGTATGTGGTAGTCATGAGAATTGTGGATGTATTATAGGTGTAGTAAGACCGAAAATGTATCGGCGTTAGTTGGTAATTACTCGGTACAGCTGTAATGTAAGTGTATAATGATTGTTGGACATGGAACGGGATTTATGTGTAGTTGCTCGGGAGTTTAGTCCATCAGACCGGTACAATGTATGTATGTTAGCCTTGTTAGCCACGTAGGTGGCTAACGGCGTGTAACACCAAGGAGTTTAAGTTATGTTGTGAGTTGTGATTTCCGCTGCAAGGTGTTGTTAAGTGTATTGTTAGTAGTTGGGGTGTTACAAAAAGTGGTATCAGAGCGAAGTATCGCTCTGATGACTGAAATACCGAGCTTAGGAAGTACCGAGTTAAGAGTTTAGTACTTTGGGTTAAGGGTTGAGTGATAGCGTGAGAAGTACGCTAGTTAGGGAACACCAGTGTGTACTGGATACCTACAGTATCCATCCCGCCCTCCACAAACCCTATTATATAACTTGGAAAGAACGCCAGAGAGATGGAAGTCCTCTCTTACTCGGGAATACCCGATCTGGCTGTTATTGAATGTCCTTATAAGTTCGGGGAACCTGTCATACGGTCAAGCCCGAAAGGTGTGGATCCCGAAGACGGTCTCCATTTTAACAATGTCTGCCGTATGGAATAGCGAAAAGTGAAGGATCTTATGCATAAGAAAATGGAATTTCCAGCACCCTGGGTCGACATGCGAAGCAGTCGAGGACAACCAGCTTACAAGCACTAAGCGTGCAAACGTGGAGAAGTGAAATAGTAGAAACCCGAGACGAGTGTCTACGGGACTAAATGTTGACTAACACACCAACGGTACACCAACCGAGCAAAGAACTACGACGTAGTACGAGGAGGATACGATACTAAGTAAAAAGGGGTCTCCCAGAATGGGAAACACCCTAGTTAATGGTTATCAGGTGAAGACAGAGAGAACTACCCAAGGAATTGTTGTTAAGACGTAAGATCAAGCAAGGGCCAGCAAGGCCACGGATGTTAGAGCGGGTCAAAGCAGTACCGCAACCGATGTGAATTGAACCAGTAGCCGGTCAGCATGGCGCACTTGCCAAGGCAAGTGCTGCTACAACAAGGCTGACGGCAAATTATTGGCAACTATAAAGTACTTAGTAAAGTACCATGAAGTAAAGTGAGATCATCATAACTGTGGAAAGGCTTAGCAGCCTGACCTCTGTAATTGGAAAACACCAGTCAGCAAGAAGCTAGACTTGGTTAAGGCGAGAAAATGTTGTGAAACCACGAGAATTTTCTTTCAAACTTAAATTCATTTTCAAAACCTTTTTCAAAACCAAATTTTCTTTCAAACCCAATCTATTTTAAATTCTTCTTCTTTTAAAACCAGACCAGAGAGACCTACACCGGCCTCAGTGCCACATGGTAGGTAAGTTATACCCAGTTACTTTTAAACAACCGGATGGAAACCGGTAAACCCAGGGGTAACAACCCGAGGGAATGGAGTGAGTTCATAATAATACAACAGTGGATACACTTCCCTTGATTAAGTTCGGGAAGCATGGAATGCATATTATCATAGGATAATATAAGAGGAGTTGACAACAGAATACTTCACCTAGGCGTGTGACGGACACTACGAGTATACCAACTGTAATGTGGGACGACCGCACTCCGATAGGAGCTTGTGGGCCTGACAGACCTACTTATGGGTTAGTCAGGTAAGTAGCAATGTATCAGTAGGATACCCCACGTATGTATACGAGTGGAGTCTAGAACACGGGAAGTAGTCGACTCCATACTACGGTCCGAAGTAAAAGTCAAGCAAGAGCAATGGATTACATCGAATCGTTGAAATAAAGGAACCCAGTTAAGTTAAGGAAGACTAAAGGAATTAGTAAGTGTATTTTAAGGAAATGTTTAAGGGTGAACAAGTGCGAAGGGCACTGATTAGCAAGTAAGGACATGGAATATGTCATAAGGAACCTGAAGGACGAACATATAGCTGGAGTAAGTACCCAGCCTAAATATGGCGAGGCAGATGCCTACTATGATACGTTAATGTGCAATGATCGGGATGAGACTCCCGAAGTGATCACTTGAACTAAGGGAATATCAATCTCACTGGAAATGACATTTAACCCAGCCAAGAACGCAGGGCGATGTAGCTAATGAAACGTACTCATAAGTGCGAGCCGGATATAATGGCATGACCTAGTAACACCCAGGAACTATCCTTAAAAGGGTGTTTGGGTCAACAATGGTTGAACGAATAACGTGGCAGAAATGCAAGGGTTGAAACTAACACCTGGATTAAGCATAAGTTGTCAGGAAGAAGTCTGACATCCTTGAAGGAGCATCCCATGAAAGGAACGACGACCTTGTCATGGAGCCCAATACAACCTATAAACCGTGTAATATGTACGGAGAAGTAAATATGCGTGAACAGCCTACAATGAGCAGAGCTCGAGGCAATAGAGCTTATAAGCCACAAGTAAAATGTGTTAAGTAAATTCTATTGATTACGGAAGTTTATGTTATATAGGTAAGTAAGCGGATAACGAACCACTGCTTCAAGAGTGGGGATACCTCGTGATATGTGAGACCGCAACAGCGGTAGTTATGTGAACCAAGTTTGAGAGATATGTTAGGAACGGACTATGAGGTTGTTACCTAAGAGTAATTGAATGAGTATTATACGCATAGAAGCGTTTATACCAGTGGTGGAGACCACAAAGGCAATAAGTCAAATAGCAACCACCATAGGCGTGGGATGCTAAATGTGTAATGAACAACGCTCAAGGAGCACAAAGACTCGAATAATAGCGTATTTAGCAACCAGCCAAATAAATGGCGAAACACAGTGGAATGGTGGAAGCTAATATAATGACGGATGCAGTGTAAGCTAATGTTATACAATGAGTGAAAGCACGGACCGCAGCAAGCGACCGTTGCATAAGTATTGTTAAATAATAATGTGGCAATAAGACCAGTTATGAGTGAAACTCAATGGACACACAAGTAAGTGATGAAACGCAGACTGGACAATGATCCAATAGTTAGTACTATGTGATAAAGAACTCAGTGTGAATTCCTATTGCAATCGCATAAGAGACTTACTGTCAAGAGTTTACGCCTCTGCACTCTGTATGACTGAGTGTTTTGGTATTGCGCTTGCGCGGTAATGATCGAGTGAGATAGCTAGGAAGTTGGGAAATGTTAAAGGTGATAGAGAATAAGACTTATGGTGTAATAAAACCGATGCATAAGACAAGCACGGTCGTACCAATCAAGGGTACTCAGTTGGCATAAGTGACCACAGTAACACGATTATTAAACATCGGTATGGAATACCTCAAGTGTTGGGAATAACCAACAGAGTACTACATAACAGGTAGTAGCTCAACCATAACCGACAGTAAGTCGGAAGAAATCAAGTAAGTCATTGTGAAATACAGTAAATTATCATGGAAATGAATAGGAAGTTTGTAACTCACCGAATTCGCTCATGGTAAGTGATACCACGCGTCGGTTGAGAACCCGTTATTACCAAGATAAAGGTGATAATCAGGAATGTACAATACAGTAAGGATAATGTAAGGGGCAAATTAAGCTCTAAAGTTATTAGAGTTGCGCAGCGGAAAGTAGCGAGCCAGCAACTCAAGTGTTAAATGTGTGTAGTGAACATGAGTGAATGGCAAACTAATGATGCCAAAAAGCCTCACAGGCCAGAATCGAAACTAGTTAAGAGTTAAAATAAACTCCAGTGAGAATTCTTGGTTATGGACTAAACCGCCAATATGGCTAAGATCCTCAAACCAGAACACATGGTGTAATAAACCGCGTGGAGATAAAACACTTCACGACGGTAGACCGTTATAAACCAGTGATTAAGTGATTGATTACGTGGGCGTAATCCCTTTTAAGGGGGGTAGAGCGCAGAACCACTTAGTGTCTATTATCGTACAAGTGTACGTGAATTATGTTGTGCATAGCACAAAATGATTTGTTTTGATGATTGGTGCGTGTGTTACATAAACATACGCATTCATTAATGGTTTAATTATGGTAATTGCGCACTGAAGATGCGAATACCATTGTGATAAGTGTGTTATTTTGTTAAGAGATGTGTGAAAGTATATGTATAAGGGAGTAGAAAACTCCCGGGGAACTAAACCCCGACTATGTATGTTCATATGATACCAAAAGTAATATTGTGTATATATTTTGATAAAAATATATATATGGGCATATGTATATATACAGTATTGTGATTTATGAAGAGGTATGACACCAATGTAGAACCTAGTGAGAATTAAATTCCCTAGGTAACTTGATTTAAAATAAATCTGGAAGATGATTGATAGACGGAGTTCTATCCCTTGGAGATGTATGATTATGACTAGAAGGATTAAAGATAGAAAATGGTACATGTTTGAATTAGCTGTTGTTTGAAATTGAAGTGGGAGGTGAAACTTGATTATCATGAGATCAAGGGAAGCCGAACACGAATTGGGGTGGAGAGATAGTTCAACACTGATGCTGATCACATCAGGGTTGGGTGATTCTCGAAACTCCCTATAAGTGGTCACAAATAATCACATCAAGAATAAGATGCGGTTAGCAATAAATGGGACTTGGAGTTGTATTAAGTTTTCAAAGGAATTTTAAATTGGGTCTCAAATTTTTCAATTGGTATTTTCAAGACTTCAATAAATATTTTTAAGATCCTTAAGTGGTATTTTCAAAGGAAGGACTACCTTTATGTGACCTCGTAGAGGATTTTCAACTTGTATCCTTCCAATAAAGGATTTCATTATACTCAACCTCATAGAGGGTATTTTCCTACTACTTGCTCACGAGCTGAGGACGTACGAGCCTTTGTCTTCGGACCGGTGACATGAGAAGTATTTTAAAGATGTATGCAATTGTTTTGATCTCCCAAAGGAACGGGGACCAGAGTGTCCATCGCGACCGGTTCTGCGGGATCACAGTGTATATGTACTCAACATGGGTCTCGAACCCATGAAGAGATGGAAAAGGAATTTCTGGTTGATATACATGCTATGACATGTTGTGTGGTATGTGTAGTAATTATTATTTTGGACCTTGGGTCCTAATGTGATTGAATTCCGGAAGTGTTATGTTGTCAAGACCTATGTGTCTAAAGGATGTTGTGTTATCAAGACCTAAGAGTCTAAATGTTGTTATGTTACCCAGACCTAAGAGTCTAAGGGTTGTTATGTATGTACAATGTTGTTAAGGTACCCGGACCATTAAGTCTGAGGATACTATGTAAGTATGTTATGTCATGTTATGTATGGATGTGTTACCCGGGCCGTTAAGTCCAAGGTTGTGATGTAAAATATGTTTGTTATGGAAGTGTTATGTTGCAAGTAATCCCCGTATTCTAACCAATGATGTGTGGGAAGTGTGAACTTCGAGGACGAAGTTCTTTTAAGGGGGGTAGATTGAAATACCCCAAACCTTAATGTGTTAATTAATTATGTAATTATAATTTTCTAAGGCTAAATAAGTCCTTAAGATCATTGGTGAAGAAATGAAAACCAAAAAGAAAAAGAAAATGCGTAAAAGTCACCAAACGTGAAAATACGTATTTAATTATTTTAGGAGGTACATAACCTTCGTTAGGGTTATAAAAATATTTCTATACCCTAATTACACACTAAGAAACATGTGGGAAAAATCCCGGAAGAAAACGAATCCGAACAATGCGTTAAAACGCTAACGGAGTCTTAAAGCGCGTTTTTCGAGAAAACCCGAAAACGTGACTTTAAACAGTCAAATGACCCCGTAAAAATTATAGTTGATCACATAACTATAAATAAACATTAATGGGAGTATAATAACCATTAAAATTAAATAAACGAGAAAATTCCGGAAAACGGGCCCGGTTAGTGAATAGTGCTAAACCGGGTAAATTAACGAGCGTTTTCTGTAAACGACGAAAAACGCTCCAGCCTGTAACAGTTATGTGGGCCGGTTTTATTAATGTAGATAGCCCCTCACACATGACTAGTTAACTAATTAAATAAGTCAAAAAGCAAAAACAAAAAAATAAAAAGGTGCCCCCACCCTCTCTCCTCCTCTCACTTTCTCTTTTCCTTTTCTCTTTTCTCTTTCTCCTTCCTCCATCGTTCTTCTCCTCCCCTCTGGTGCCAGCGATTTCTTTCCCCCCTCTCATGGCTACTCCATCTTCTAGCTCATGCCCAAGCTTCATTAAAGCTCCAATCACAAAAATAACTACATATTCTTCATCCTCATCATCCTCTATCACCCTCTCTTTTCAAAATTCGAAAAGGATGAGTTTCATTTTCGTGGGTGTTGGCCATTTGAAGAGAAGAGCACACCATTTTGAAGCTTGAAGCTTCCTCTTTCTATCAAGGTAAAAATATCCATGAAAAAGTCATGTTTTCTCCATTTTCCCACCTTGGCCGATTTTGGCTCTTATAATGACTAGCTTTTCCTCCTTGTTTGAGATATTCTCCAAGCTTTAAATGGTGGTGGGAGTCCCTCTTAAGATTCAAGAGTTGAAAACCATTCAAAAATCTCCAAAGGTAAAACCCTAACTTGTGCTCTAAGCCCTCTTGTTGAATTGAGATTTCATAAGGGTTTAGATGATTAATGGAATGTATTTTGTGTTTCTTGAATGTTGGAATGGAGTTTGGAAACTCCAATTCCATCTTGACCGATTTGAGGAGATGAGGAACAAGAGGAGACTTAATGTGAGACTTGTAAATTAAGGTAAGGAATACACCTTAAACCTTGTTTATAATTGTTTAAGTGTTTGGGATGGGTAAGCAAATTAATGAACCCAAATTGTGGATTGAAAATCTGTGTTGGAAATGTGTTTAATTGATTTTAGAGAGGTTTGTGAATTAATGGTTGAATGGAGGGCCTTTAGAGCCAAATGTTTTGAGTTTGTGATTGATATTGTGGTTATGGAGTTTATGGTGATTATGTTGTTGTTGATGGAATTTGAGGAATTGTTATGTGGTGATAGGACCCTTATAAGGGTGTGGTTAAATTAGGATTTCAAATGGTGAAAATTGGTGGATGTGGACATGTAGGTTTATGGGGAGGTTATGGCGAAATTTTGGTAGAAAATGAGTGTTTTGACTCTTTGATTTGGTGATGTTGGTTGATTTTAATGTGTGTATGCGTTAAAACCCCGTGGAAATGTGTTTTCGATGGGCTATTTTGCTACTATAAGTTATGTATGTTTTTTGGGGGATTTGTGGCTTGGTTCTAGTTGTTTTCCGTAATGAATTTTGCAGTTTTCGGTATGTCCTAACATGTGTCCGAACATTGAAGTTCGGACATCATACGACGGAAAATTTTCAGAACTCTCGACTTATGTCCGAACATTCAAGGTCGGACGCATGTTCGGACCAACCTTTGTTTTTGCATAACTTTTTCGTTTGAACTCCGTTTTGAGTGCCGTTTGCGGCGTTGGATTCCTCTTTTCAAGTACTATCTGTTTTGACATGTTTTGGCATATTTTAGGTATATTTTTATTTGAAAATGACCAATAATCTTTTGAACTCCATTTTTTTGCTCTATAAGTGTGCTTGAGCCTAATGATGGGGGATTGGATGGTAATGGTTTTGGATGATGTTAGGCCTAGGCCTTGTTTTGGTGACATGTAAAGGCCTTAAGATGTGTAAACAAGTGTTAGGTTTGATGTGAGAGTTGTGAACTTAAGATCACAAGAGTAAAATTAAGTATAACAGGGTAACGGGGTTAACCATGAGCGCATTAGTCGTTAAATAATTATGTTACCCCGATGTTAATGGAGATAGTTATAATGTTACCAGTTGTTCAAAGATTTTCAAGGAACATGTGATGGCACATTAGAGTGCACCTTCGGTGACAGGTATGGTTTTCTTGCAACCTGTGTCCTACCGGATTACACCGGCTTGTATGCCAATGTGTTTTTCTGTGTGTTTGCCACCTTGCAAGATAAAGCATGAAATGAGTTTATAGTAATTCATTATTGTGGCGTAATCAATTCCGATACCGCTTAACCTTAATTATGTGTTAAATAATAGTTAACCGACCTTAGGTTCACATAAGATCGGTATTCGGTATAAACGTCCCAACCCACGGGAACGTTCTAACTACGGCTATCCGTGCGTTATTGTATGTTGTGACAATGCGTGATGTATGTGACTTGTTTAATGTGTTGTTGATGTTGGATACTGTTATCCGTGTTGTTGAAATGGGATATGATTTCCCTTAGGTGTCTAACCGAGTTAGTAACACTATGTGATGTATGTATGTGATAAGTTCCATAAGGGGACCTCTAACTAATAAGTATATGTTATGTATGGAGAGGAATCCGGGTATCCCGGTCGCGCGTATTGTTTGGGAGTTAATATATATATTGAATTAACTCCCATCCTGTTATGTTAGGGTTGTTTTCCTTCATTGGATTTCGACCTCCCACTAGCTTAGCCAAAGCTTACCTACCCGACCTCCACATCGGGCTAGGAGGGAAATTATGTATAATGTTGGTAGGGTGTTGAAGCCTAAGTTCGCTTCGACTCCCTCTTGTTATGTTACGGTTGTTCTTCCTCCTGAATTACAACCACCCACAAGCTTAACCAAGGCTTACCTACCTCATCACTATTGGAGCTAGGGGGAAATTGTGTATGTTGTGTACGGTCCTATATGAGGCCGCCACTCAAGTAAAGAAAATGTATGTATGTTGTGCTCGGGCCTATATCACCCCGGCACTCCCTAAATGAAGTTCATGTACTCTAAGAAGAGTGAAATTAAGTTGTGTATGTCATAAAGTGAAGTGTGTTGTTATGTTGAGTGTGCTAACCTTGTGTCTGTATTCTATTAATGGATGTTTGCCTATAAGCATGATATGTGTGTGAGTTTGTGCATGTTTGAAATAAATCAACCGCATGCTAAGACGACAAATAGTTGTGCGTGGCCCGGTAGCATGCGGGCTGCGGGATTACCATACCAGCAAAGGTGCTGACCCCCTTTGGGGGCTCCCATACTTTTCAGGTACAAGGAACTGGAAGCCGTTCGAGAGTAGGACGGGGTAGTGTTCGTATGTGGTAGTCATGAGAATTGTGGATGTATTATAGGTGTAGTAAGACCGAAAATGTATCGGCGTTAGTTGGTAATTACTCGGTACAGCTGTAATGTAAGTGTATAATGATTGTTGGACATGGAACGGGATTTATGTGTAGTTGCTCGGGAGTTTAGTCCATCAGACCGGTACAATGTATGTATGTTAGCCTTGTTAGCCACGTAGGTGGCTAACGGCGTGTAACACCAAGGAGTTTAAGTTATGTTGTGAGTTGTGATTTCCGCTGCAAGGTGTTGTTAAGTGTATTGTTAGTAGTTGGGGTGTTACAAAAAGTGGTATCAGAGCGAAGTATCGCTCTGATGACTGAAATACCGAGCTTAGGAAGTACCGAGTTAAGAGTTTAGTACTTTGGGTTAAGGGTTGAGTGATAGCGTGAGAAGTACGCTAGTTAGGGAACACCAGTGTGTACTGGATACCTACAGTATCCATCCCGCCCTCCACAAACCCTATTATATAACTTGGAAAGAACGCCAGAGAGATGGAAGTCCTCTCTTACTCGGGAATACCCGATCTGGCTGTTATTGAATGTCCTTATAAGTTCGGGGAACCTGTCATACGGTCAAGCCCGAAAGGTGTGGATCCCGAAGACGGTCTCCATTTTAACAATGTCTGCCGTATGGAATAGCGAAAAGTGAAGGATCTTATGCATAAGAAAATGGAATTTCCAGCACCCTGGGTCGACATGCGAAGCAGTCGAGGACAACCAGCTTACAAGCACTAAGCGTGCAAACGTGGAGAAGTGAAATAGTAGAAACCCGAGACGAGTGTCTACGGGACTAAATGTTGACTAACATACCAACGTACACCAACCGAGCAAAGAACTACGACGTAGTACGAGGAGGATACGATACTAAGTAAAAAGGGGTCTCCCAGAATGGGAAACACCCTAGTTAATGGTTATCAGGTGAAGACAGAGAGAACTACCCAAGGAATTGTTGTTAAGACGGTAAGATCAAGCAAGGGCCAGCAAGGCCACGGATGTTAGAGCGGGTCAAAGCAGTACCGCAACCGATGTGAATTGAACCAGTAGCCGGTCAGCATGGCGCACTTGCCAAGGCAAGTGCTGCTACAACAAGGCTGACGGCAAATTATTGGCAACTATAAAGTACTTAGTAAAGTACCATGAAGTAAAGTGAGATCATCATAACTGTGGAAAGGCTTAGCAGCCTGACCTCTGTAATTGGAAATACCAGTCAGCAAGAAGCTAGACTTGGTTAAGGCGAGAAAGTGTTGAAACCACGAGAATTTTCTTTCAAACTTAAATTCATTTTCAAAACCTTTTTCAAAACCAAATTTTCTTTCAAACCCAATCTATTTTAAATTCTTCTTCTTTTAAAACCAGACCAGAAGACCTACACCGGCCTCAGTGCCACATGGTAGGTAAGTTATACCCAGTTACTTTTAAACAACCGGATGGAAACCGGTAAACCCAGGGGTAACAACCCGAGGGAATGGAGTGAGTTCATAATAATACAACAGTGGATACACTTCCCTTGATTAAGTTCGGGAAGCATGGAATGCATATTATCATAGGATAATATAAGAGGAGTTGACAACAGAATACTTCACCTAGGCGTGTGACGGACACTACGAGTATACCAACTGTAATGTGGGACGACCGCACTCCGATAGGAGCTTGTGGGCCTGACAGACCTACTTATGGGTTAGTTAGGTAAGTAGCAATGTATCAGTAGGATACCCCACGTATGTATACGAGTGGAGTCTAGAACACGGGAAGTAGTCGACTCCATACTACGGTCCGAAGTAAAAGTCAAGCAAGAGCAATGGATTACATCGAATCGTTGAAATAAAGGAACCCAGTTAAGTTAAGGAAGACTAAAGGAATTAGTAAGTGTATTTTAAGGAAATGTTTAAGGGTGAACAAGTGCGAAGGGCACTGATTAGCAAGTAAGGACATGGAATATGTCATAAGGAGCCTGAAGGACGAACATATAGCTGGAGTAAGTACCCAGCCTAAATATGGCGAGGCAGATGCCTACTATGATACGTTAATGTGCAATGATCGGGATGAGACTCCCGAAGTGATCACTTGAACTAAGGGAATATCAATCTCACTGGAAATGACATTTAACCCAGCCAAGAACGCAGGGCTGTAGCTAATGAAACGTACTCATAAGTGCGAGCCGGATATAATGGCATGACCTAGTAACACCCAGGAACTATCCTTAAAAGGGTGTTTGGGTCAACAATGGTTGAACGAATAACGTGGCAGAAATGCAAGGGTTGAAACTAACACCTGGATTAAGCATAAGTTGTCAGGAAGAAGTCTGACATCCTTGAAGGAGCATCCCATGAAAGGAACGACGACCTTGTCATGGAGCCCAATACAACCTATAAACCGTGTAATATGTACGGAGAAGTAAATATGCGTGAACAGCCTACAATGAGCAGAGCTCGAGGCAATAGAGCTTATAAGCCACAAGTAAAATGTGTTAAGTAAATTCTATTGATTACGGAAGTTTATGTTATATAGGTAAGTAAGCGGATAACGAACCACTGCTTCAAGAGTGGGGATACCTCGTGATATGTGAGACCGCAACAGCGGTAGTTATTGTGAACCAAGTTTGAGAGATATGTTAGGAACGGACTATGAGGTTGTTACCTAAGAGTAATTGAATGAGTATTATACGCATAGAAGCGTTTATACCAGTGGTGGAGACCACAAAGGCAATAAGTCAAATAGCAACCACCATAGGCGTGGGATGCTAAATGTGTAATGAACAACGCTCAAGGAGCACAAAGACTCGAATAATAGCGTATTTAGCAACCAGCCAAATAAATGGCGAAACACAGTGGAATGGTGGAAGCTAATATAATGACGGATGCAGTGTAAGCTAATGTTATACAATGAGTGAAAGCACGGACCGCAGCAAGCGACCGTTGCATAAGTATTGTTAAATAATAATGTGGCAATAAGACCAGTTATGAGTGAAACTCAATGGACACACAAGTAAGTGATGAAACGCAGACTGGACAATGATCCAATAGTTAGTACTATGTGATAAAGAACTCAGTGTGAATTCCTATTGCAATCGCATAAGAGACTTACTGTCAAGAGTTTACGCCTCTGCACTCTGTATGACTGAGTGTTTTGGTATTGCGCTTGCGCGGTAATGATCGAGTGAGATAGCTAGGAAGTTGGGAAATGTTAAAGGTGATAGAGAATAAGACTTATGGTGTAATAAAACCGATGCATAAGACAAGCACGGTCGTACCAATCAAGGGTACTCAGTTGGCATAAGTGACCACAGTAACACGATTATTAAACATCGGTATGGAATACCTCAAGTGTTGGGAATAACCAACAGAGTACTACATAACAGGTAGTAGCTCAACCATAACCGACAGTAAGTCGGAAGAAATCAAGTAAGTCATTGTGAAATACAGTAAATTATCATGGAAATGAATAGGAAGTTTGTAACTCACCGAATTCGCTCATGGTAAGTGATACCACGCGTCGGTTGAGAACCCGTTATTACCAAGATAAAGGTGATAATCAGGAATGTACAATACAGTAAGGATAATGTAAGGGGCAAATTAAGCTCTAAAGTTATTAGAGTTGCGCAGCGGAAAGTAGCGAGCCAGCAACTCAAGTGTTAAATGTGTGTAGTGAACATGAGTGAATGGCAAACTAATGATGCCAAAAAGCCTCACAGGCCAGAATCGAAACTAGTTAAGAGTTAAAATAAACTCCAGTGAGAATTCTTGGTTATGGACTAAACCGCCAATATGGCTAAGATCCTCAAACCAGAACACATGGTGTAATAAACCGCGTGGAGATAAAACACTTCACGACGGTAGACCGTTATAAACCAGTGATTAAGTGATTGATTACGTGGGCGTAATCCCTTTTAAGGGGGGTAGAGCGCAGAACCACTTAGTGTCTATTATCGTACAAGTGTACGTGAATTATGTTGTGCATAGCACAAAATGATTTGTTTTGATGATTGGTGCGTGTGTTACATAAACATACGCATTCATTAATGGTTTAATTATGGTAATTGCGCACTGAAGATGCGAATACCATTGTGATAAGTGTGTTATTTTGTTAAGAGATGTGTGAAAGTATATGTATAAGGGAGTAGAAAACTCCCGGGGAACTAAACCCCGACTATGTATGTTCATATGATACCAAAAGTAATATTGTGTATTATATTTTGATAAAAATATATATGGGCATATGTATATATACAGTATTGTGATTTATGAAGAGGTATGACACCAATGTAGAACCTAGTGAGAATTAAATTCCCTAGGTAACTTGATTTAAAATAAATCTGGAAGATGATTGATAGACGGAGTTCTATCCCTTGGAGATGTATGATTATGACTAGAAGGATTAAAGATAGAAAATGGTACATGTTTGAATTAGCTGTTGTTTGAAATTGAAGTGGGAGGTGAAACTTGATTATCATGAGATCAAGGGAAGCCGAACACGAATTGGGGTGGAGAGATAGTTCAACACTGATGCTGATCACATCAGGGTTGGGTGATTCTCGAAACTCCCTATAAGTGGTCACAAATAATCACATCAAGAATAAGATGCGGTTAGCAATAAATGGGACTTGGAGTTGTATTAAGTTTTCAAAGGAATTTTAAATTGGGTCTCAAATTTTTCAATTGGTATTTTCAAGACTTCAATAAATATTTTTAAGATCCTTAAGTGGTATTTTCAAAGGAAGGACTACCTTTATGTGACCTCGTAGAGGATTTTCAACTTGTATCCTTCCAATAAAGGATTTCATTATACTCAACCTCATAGAGGGTATTTTCCTACTACTTGCTCACGAGCTGAGGACGTACGAGCCTTTGTCTTCGGACCGGTGACATGAGAAGTATATTTTAAAGATGTATGCAATTGTTTTGATCTCCCAAAGGAACGGGGACCAGAGTGTCCATCGCGACCGGTTCTGCGGGATCACAGTGTATATGTACTCAACATGGGTCTCGAACCCATGAAGAGATGGAAAAGGAATTTCTGGTTGATATACATGCTATGACATGTTGTGTGGTATGTGTAGTAATTATTATTTTGGACCTTGGGTCCTAATGTGATTGAATTCCGGAAGTGTTATGTTGTCAAGACCTATGTGTCTAAAGGATGTTGTGTTATCAAGACCTAAGAGTCTAAATGTTGTTATGTTACCCAGACCTAAGAGTCTAAGGGTTGTTATGTATGTACAATGTTGTTAAGGTACCCGGACCATTAAGTCTGAGGATACTATGTAAGTATGTTATGTCATGTTATGTATGGATGTGTTACCCGGGCCGTTAAGTCCAAGGTTGTGATGTAAAATATGTTTGTTATGGAAGTGTTATGTTGCAAGTAATCCCCGTATTCTAACCAATGATGTGTGGGAAGTGTGAACTTCGAGGACGAAGTTCTTTTAAGGGGGGTAGATTGAAATACCCCAAACCTTAATGTGTTAATTAATTATGTAATTATAATTTTCTAAGGCTAAATAAGTCCTTAAGATCATTGGTGAAGAAATGAAAACCAAAAAGAAAAAGAAAATGCGTAAAAGTCACCAAACGTGAAAATACGTATTTAATTATTTTAGGAGGTACATAACCTTCGTTAGGGTTATAAAAATATTTCTATACCCTAATTACACACTAAGAAACATGTGGGAAAAATCCCGGAAGAAAACGAATCCGAACAATGCGTTAAAACGCTAACGGAGTCTTAAAGCGCGTTTTCGAGAAAACCCGAAAACGTGACTTTAAACAGTCAAATGACCCCGTAAAAATTATAGTTGATCACATAACTATAAATAAACATTAATGGGAGTATAATAACCATTAAAATTAAATAAACGAGAAAATTCCGGAAAACGGGCCCGGTTAGTGAATAGTGCTAAACCGGGTAAATTAACGAGCGTTTTCTGTAAACGACGAAAAACGCTCCAGCCTGTAACAGTTATGTGGGCCGGTTTATTAATGTAGATAGCCCCTCACACATGACTAGTTAACTAATTAAATAAGTCAAAAAGCAAAAACAAAAAAATAAAAAGGTGCCCCCCACCTCTCTCTCCTCCCTCACTTTCTCTTTTCCTTTTCTCTTCCTCTCTTTCTCTCCTTCCTCCATCGTTCTTCTCCTCCCCTCTGGTGCCAGCGATTCTTTCCCCCCTCTCATGGCTACTCCATCTTCTAGCTCATGCCCAAGCTTCATTAAAGCTCCAATCACAAAAATAACTACATATTCTTCATCCTCTCATCATCCTCTATCACCCTCTCTTTTCAAAATTCGAAAAGGATGAGTTTCATTTTCGTGGGTGTTGGCCATTTGAAGAGAAGAGCACACCATTTTGAAGCTTGAAGCTTCCTCTTTCTATCAAGGTAAAATATCCATGAAAAAGTCATGTTTTCTCCATTTTCCCACCTTGGCCGATTTGGCTCTTATAATGACTAGCTTTTCCTCCTTGTTTGAGATATTCTCCAAGCTTTAAATGGTGGTGGGAGTCCCTCTTAAGATTCAAGAGTTGAAAAAACCATTCAAAAATCTCCAAAGGTTAAAACCCTAACTTTGTGCTCTAAAAGCCCGCTCTTCTTGTTTGGAATTGAGATTTCAGGTTTAGTGATTAATGATGTCTTTTGTGTTTCTTGAATGTGGAATGAGGTTTTGGAAACTCTCCATCTTGACCGATTTGAGGAGATGAGGAACACGAGGAGACTTAATGTGAACTTGTAATTAAGGTAAGGATACACCTTAAACCTTGTTTATAATTGTTTAAGTGTTTGGGATGGGTAAGCAAATTAATGAACCCGAATTGTGGATTGAAATCTGTGTTGGAAATGTGTTTAATTGATTTTAGAGAGGTTTGTGAATTATGGTTGAATGGAGGGCCTTAGAGCCAAATGTTTTGAGTTTGTGATTGATATTGTGGTTATGGGTTTATGGTGATTATGTTGTTGTTGATGGAATTTGAGGAATTGTTATGTGGTGATAGGACCCTTATAAGGGTGTGGTTAAATTAGGATTTCAATGGTGAAAATGGTGGATGTGGACATGTAAGGTTTATGGGGAGGTTATGGCGAATTTTGGTAGAAAATGAGTGTTTTTGACTCTTTGATTTGGTGATGTTATTGGTTGATTTTAATGTGTTGTATGATGCGTTAAAACCCTGTGGAAATGTGTTTTCGATGGCTATTTTTGCTACTATAAGTATGTATGTTTTTTGGGGGATTTGTGGCTTGGTTCTAGTTTTTTCCGTAATGAATTTTGCAGTTTTCGGTATGTCCTAACATGTGTCCGAACATTGAAGTTCGGACATCATCGACGGAAAATTTTCAGAACTCCGACTTATGTCCGAACATGCAAGGTCGGACGCATGTTCGGACCAACCTTGTTTTTGCATAACTTTTTCGTTTGAACTCCGTTGAGTGCCGTTTGCGGCGTGTTGGATTCCTCTTTTCAAGTACTATCTGTTTTGACATGTTTTTGGCATATGTTTAGGTATATTTTTATTTGAAAATGACCAATAATCTTTTGAACTCCATTTTTTTGCTCTATAAGTGTGCTTGAGCCTTCTAATGATGGGGGATTGGATGGTAATGGTTTTGGATGATGTTAGGCCTTGTTTTGGTGACATGTAAAGGCCTTAAGATGTGTAAACAAGTGTTAGGTTTGATGTGAGAGTTGTGAACTTAAGATCACAAGAGTAAAATTAAGTTATAACAGGGTAACGGGGTTAACCATGAGCGCATTAGTCGTTAAATAATTATGTTACCCCGATGTTAATGGAGATAGTTATATGTTACCAGTTGTTCAAATATTTTCAAGGAACATGTGATGGCACATTAGAGTGCACCTTCGGTGACAGGTATGGTTTTCTTGCAACCTGTGTCCTACCGGATTACACCGGCTTGTATGCCAATGTGTTTTTCTGTGTGTTTGCCACCTTGCAAGATAAAGCATGAAATGAGTTTATAGTAATTCATTATTGTGGCCGTAATCAATTCCGATACCGCTTAACCTATAATTATGTGTAAATAATAGTTAACCGACCTTAGGTTCACATAAGAGATCGGTATTCGGTATAAACGTCCCAACACACTGGGGAACGTTCTAACTACGGCTATCTGTGCGTTATTGTATGTTGTGACAATGCGTGATGTATGTGACTTGTTTAAGTGTGTTGATGTTGGATAGTTATCCGTTTGTTGAAATGGGATATGATTTCCCTTAGTGTCTAACCGCGTTAGTACACATGTGATGTATGTATGTGATAAGTTCCATAAGGGACCTCTAACTATAAGTATATGTTATGTATGGAGAGGAATCCGGGTATCCCGGTCGCGCGTATTGTTTGGGAGTTAATATATATATGTGAATTAACTCCCATCCTGTATGTTAGGGTTGTTTTCCTTCATTGGATTTCGACCCTCCCACTAGCTTAGCCAAAGCTCTTCTACCCGACCTCCACATCGGGCTAGGATGGAAATTATGTATAATGTTGGTAGGTGTTGAAGCCTAAGTTCGCTTCGACTCCCTCTATTATTACGGTTGGTCTTCCTCCTTGAATTACAACCACCCACAAGCTTAACCAAGGCTTACCTACCTCATCACTATTGGAGCTAGGGGGAAATTGTGTATGTTGGTGTACGGTCCTATATGAGGCCGCCACTCAAGTAAAGAAAATGTATGTATGTTGTGCTCGGGCCTATATCACCCCGGCACTCTCCTAAATGAAGTCATGTACTCTAAGAAGAGTGAAATAAGTTGTGTATGTCATAAAGTGAAGTGTGTTGTTATGTTGAGTGTGCTAACCTTGTCTGTATTCTATTAATGGATGTTTGCCTATAAGCATGATATGTGTGTGAGTTTGTGCATGTTGAAATAAATCAACCGCATGCTACGAGACAGACAATAGTTGTGCGTGGCCCGGTAGCATGCGGCTGCGGGATTACCATACCAGCAAAGGTGCTGACCCCCTTTGGGGGCTCCCATACTTTTCAGGTACAAGGAACTGGAAGCCGTTCGAGAGTAGGACGGGGTAGTGTTCGTATGTGGTAGTCATGAGAATTGTGGATGTATTATAGGTGTAGTAAGACCGAAAATGTACGGCGTTAGTTGGTAATTACTCGGTACAGCTGTAATGTAATGTATAATGATTGTTGGACATGGAACGGGATTTATGTAGTTGCTCGGGAGTTTAGTCCATCAGACCGGTACAATGTATGTATGTTAGCCTTGTTAGCCACGTAGGTGGCTAACGGCGTGTAACACCAAGGAGTTTAAGTTATGTTGTGAGTTGTGTGATTCCACTGCAAGGTGTTGTTAAGTGTATTGTTAGTAGTTGGGGTGTTACACTAGTGGGCCCTAGCTAGGATATTATGTACCTAGTGAGCATAATAGAATGTCAATTAACGCCTTGAAGCCGGTTAGGCTAGAACCGAATTATTGTGAGTTAAATAAACTCATATAGGAATTCTTGGTGCAAAGACTAACCATTGGGATGGTTAAGACCCTTTGACCAAGTACAGTATATAATAGACCGTAGTGAAGCTAAACGCTCCATAGTGCCCAAACTTAGTAACCAATGTTCAATAATAACATATGGTAGATTACGTGGGCGTAATCCCTTTTAAGGGGGGTAGAGCGAAAACCGCTTAATGTAAGTTTCATGAATAAAACACATAAACTACAATGTGCATAGCACAAACGATAATTGAATTGATGATGGTACCTATGTTAAATAGACATACGTACTCATTCATATTGTAATTATGGTAATTAGGCACGAGAGATGCAAATACCATAGGATGAAAATTCCCATCTTGTAACCCTAGTGTAAGAGTATTGGTAAAGAAGAGTAACACTAGTGCAGAAAATGTTTTTTACCACGGTTATTTGCCTATATACCACGGTTCCAAACCGTGGTTAATATGCGCGTCGTATATTCAAAAATGACTATAACCACGGTTCAAACCATCGTTTAAACGCTAGAGTAAAAACCACGGTTGTACGGCGACCGTCGTTTAAATTCGTTTCTGTCGCGGGAAAGACCGATTTTATACCACGGTTTGACTTGATAACCGTGGTATATACGCCTTTTATACGACGGTTTTGGAACATAACCGTGGTATATTACCGTTTCCATTGAATTTTATACGACGGTTTTGCTACTAAACCGTGGTTTATAATGTCGTTCCATTGTGTTTAAAACCACGGTTTTTACATAGCCGTGGTTTTTTTTTCTTTTTTTTTTAGTTTTTTTTTGTTTTTCTAGCCTCTACCACAATGTGTTTCCAACACAACCCCAATTAACATCATATATATACAACCTGTACAGGGCATCCAACTGGTATTGCCCTTTGATAACCAACCACACTATATATATGACCATAAACCAAGTTGCCAGTTTGAATTGCAACATTGAAAACGAATTGCAAAACAAAACTTTTAAAATAAGAGAGAGTTGAACTTTACAAACTCTTGAGAGTCTACGTTGCTTCAGCACAAACAAAAGTGTAAGTCTAACTACACTAGGATAAGATCTAAGTAACACTCAAGTAATTTTTTACACCAAAATTGCGATAGATGATCTCTTACAAAGTCAAGATCCACTTTGGAATACGTGCTCCCTGCTTTTGTGAAAAAAGAATGATCTGTCCATAAAAGAAACTAATCATCATTAGTACACAATTTTTATTTCAAATGCAATAACTTTAACTAAAACTTTGATTGGTATGGTTTACCTTGTCATCATCACCAAGCGTGTCAATATTTTGTACAATCTCGAACATGTACCGCATCACATAATAGCACAGCTTCGTGAATCAGGCTGTTGAGGACACTGTCATCACACCATCCATGGATTGCCAACTTTAGATAGATCAAAAAATTAAACGTTTAACTTTAATACAAAATGCATAAATTAAATGATTACTTACACGTATGTAATGGAAGTCCAAGATGGAGAATGGTTTCTTCGCATCACTCAAACCAAACTTATGACCCCTGCATAAATACAACAACATTTTAAATGAAGCCATTTATTGTCAATAATCTAGGACAAGCTTAAAATAAATACAGAATGCATTAAAATTTTGAATACTCACTCCTTCAAATATTTCTCTACAGCGATCTCTCGAAGGTCATCAGGGCCGCCCAATGGGTCTAGTATCAACAAGCATGAGGTGTCGATACACAACACCATCAACATCCAATGATTGCTGCCACAGATAAACAAAGAATGTTTTGTAGAACAATATTTTTAATTATCACAATTAGGAAGCAAATAATTCCAGTTATTGTGTACTTACATCTGATGATATGGGATCAGCAAATATTTGCTTCTTCTTCGCACCGCAGCACAAAATCCCTGCCTCACGTGCTGTGCACATCCTTGCGCATCCAATGCGGCCTGATTTGCTGACATCAATTGCGGGCACAAGAAAGAGATGGAAGATAATCTCTTGTTCGATATCAGTCTAGTAGTCAAACACCTAAACAACATTTTTTCATAAGATATGTTAAATAGCTTAAAAAATGAAAGATAATTTAATAATTTAAAAGATACTTCCACACAATAGGCCTGAATCATAGAGATGTTAAGCAGGTCTCCCATCAAAAATTCTCTTAGATCGCTCACGGTAATCATCAGATCTCTGGGCTCGGGGGTGGAAAACATGCTTAGACACTTTCATGTTGAAATTGGTGACAGACTGCGGCTTCGTCATGAAAAAGTCATACAGCATTTTTTTTTTGTCTGTCAACTTCTTTAGATACTTGGGTGTCAGAATGGGGGATCTCCTAGGAGTCATATCGAAAGGTTTGACCACTTCCTTTCTCACACTCTGACTCTCCTCATTTGATTTCACAACTTCCTTCCCCTTATCCACTTTTCTCTTCTTAACCGGTCTTAATTCCTTATCAATCTAATAGTATACAAAATTTAAATAATAAACATATCAGTCAACAGTCAAGTTAAAAACTAAACAGTAAGCATGTAATTAAATAGTTTACCTTGCCACTAACATCAATGAGAGAATATGGCCATGGAACAACTGAAGATTTTGCTTGACCTATTTTACTCCACTGATTCCACTCCAACGGAAGGGGAGAGTCCTCATGACCTTGCACAATATCGTCTACCATCACACGAGCGTGGAGAGGTGGGATGGGCTTGAAATGTACTACAGTGTTCGGTCCGGTCTGTAAAACCCGACCGAATGCAACATGCACAGTCCCACAATCCAACACTTGAAACAAATGACATGATTTAGCCACCTACATCAACTCACAACAGTAAGCAAGCTAATAAAATTATATTGTTTTAAAAGTAATGTTAAAATAACTAAGGAGGAAAAAAGAACAAACCGAAAGGTTTTGATAAGGAAATGTGTCTCTGGTAGAAGAGAAGAAGGTGCAGGATGATCGACCATCGGAGTATCCGCCGTCGTGGTATGAGCAGACGTCGGTGTAGGATCATCGACAGTATCCGCCGTCGTGGTAGGAGCAGACGTCGGTCTAGCAGTAGGTGCTGGTGTAGGAGACGCGGCCACTATCGATCTATCCGCTGTCGCAGTAGGAGTAGGACACGGTGTAGGAGTAGGTGTCGGTGTAGGAGCATGCACCTGGCCCAATACTAAAGCCTCAAGTATTCGCAGGCGCTCCTCGTAGGCTTGACGCTCCTCAGCGTGGCGTCTTTCCGACTCAGCGTGACGTCTTTCCGACTCCTCCAACCGGTCATGCACCCGTTCGTCCACCATTCTCTCTATCATTTCAGCCTGTGGTACTCTCGATCGAGACGTAGGAAACACGTCTTTTTGGCGAACTTCCCCTCCAAGCCCCCGCCCTGGATGATCCTTTTGCCCAAGGGCCTTATTAGGTGATCATCCTGAGACGGAGGGGCCGGAACCATCTCCCATCGCTCAGTAGAGCCAGACTATTTTTAATTAACAAAAATATTAGAAATGAACTTACTAATTAGTAAACAACAACTTTTAAATATATATACTTACAATCTTGGACGACAACTCAGCAGTCTCGCTCTGCGGGAACATATACTCCCTCGTCATTTTTCTTCATGCGGCCCAGCATAAATTTTTGCACCCTACTTGCATCGTCAACATCATCAATAACTGACTGAGTGTCGTCTTCATTAGTTTTCGTCAGTAAGCCCTCGCTCTTCCACTTCTCCAACCGCCCCGTGTATCCAGCTCGCCCCATAAAGTGCTTGTAGATATTCTTCGCCCGGTTACGTCTCGCTTGTTCTTGACGTAACTGTTACAAAACTTGTATATTTGTAAGTTATACATAATAAAAAAATATTTGTTAAATTTTATTCCTTAAATAATTAAGAAAGAATAATGTAAAAGTACCTTAAACTCTTCAGTCTGGCGATGGTCGTAGAATATCTTCCAGTCCTCCTCCGTGATCATACCATCATACACTACCCACGGCGGTGACCTCTTGGAGCCCGGTTTGGTAATCCAGCCATCTACCAACCGATGCTTGAACTGTCGTAGTGATGTCGCTAGAAGTGATTCAATCTTCGTCCGAAGTTCATCCGCGACTTTGTACTTCTTCTGCACCATCTGCCACATGATGTCTTTGTCTGCCTTTTCTTGATCTTTCAATCCTTATTAATTGAGCAATAGGATTTTACCATCAATCCCAAGTAGGTAGCAAACTGCTGCTTCGACCCACCACGATGTCGGAGGTACTTGTCCTAGATCAAATCGATGGGAGAATCTTTCTTCTCCTTCAACCCACGGATCGGTCCACGTCCCTTCCGAGGGTTCTGCGAAGTAGATGCAGCTGGTGGTTCTTCAGTAGATGCAGCTGGTGGTTCTTCAGTAGGGACGTCATCCTCAATATCATCCAACCCCAACAGTAAGTCCTCTTCGACTCTATCGTCAGGATCCATAATCTGAAAAATAATCAACAATTAACAAGGTTAATACGAACATCTACTGAATCAAATATTGAAACATGACAAAAATGAAATATATAATATTGTCAACCAAACTTACAAAATAACATTTCATCGTTCAATCCACAATCCTTCATTGTGGTCGGACCTTCGATATTCAAAATTAGTTACATTATCTACCTCCATCGGCAACCGAATAGGTACATCTATTTCATCTTCACAGTCGTATTCATCCTCATCAACAATATTATCAATCCCAACTATCGATCTTTTACTCTGCATTACAATAGACCATCTGGGATTAGACTGATCACGACAGTAGAATACATGTTTTGCCTTTGATGCAACAATAAAGGGTTCATCAGTAGGAGCCACTGTCGTTAAATCAACTAGCTTCATACCATGATCCTCCTCACGATATCCCTGTTTGTTGTCCACCCATTTGCAACGAAATACGCAAGTTTCATAACTAGTGTAATTCAAGACCCAAATATCCTCAATAACACCATAATATTCGTTCTTCAGTGTATTACGACTTGTTCCTGTGAAAATGTCTTGTGAAGCGATAAGATGCACACCACTGTTCTTGTTTATTGATTTATAATCTTGACGTGCAGTGTAAAAAGAAAATCCATTTACATCATATCCTTCATACGACAATACATCGAGATTTGGACCAAGTGCCAACAACTGGATCATTTCATCCATGTTCCTTGAATCTTCACACAACACCTTCTGTCTGAACCACTTAACAAATGTTGCATTCTGCTCTTTTTTAAATTTGGCATTACTCATCGTTGGGTGTTTTGTTTTTAGGTACGCTAGGTGTGCATCGAAATACGGTTCAACAACTTCTAAATGATTCAACACAACCAGATGTGCCTTGTTCAATGTATCAATATCAACTCTGTATAATTTTTTCCCCAGGTGCCAACCCCTTTAAGCCTACCATCATGTCTTGCTTTCGGTAATCCAATAACATCAACACCGTGTAAGTAGTGAGTGCAGAAGTCAACTACCTCCTCTGTTACTGTCCCTTCAATTATGCTTCCCTCTGGACGCCGACGGTTTTTCATTTTCTTTTTCAGTATACCCATATATCTCTCAAACGGATACATGTATCGAAGGTATAACGGACCACAATGTTTGATCTCTCTAACAAGATGAACAAGTAGATGCACCATAATATCAAAAACCGAAGGAGGAAAATACATTTCCAACTGACACATGGTGATCACAAGGTCATTCTGTAGTTTATCCAGCGTCTCCACATCAAGCACTTTACACGAATTCCTTTGAAGAAAACACATAAATTTGTAATAGTTTTCCTGACATCAGCTGGAAGGATTCCACGGAGAGCAACCGGAAGTAAGTGCTGCATCATCACATGATAGTCGTGAGACTTCATCCCTACCAATTTAAGATCAGACATTGATACCAAACTTGATATGTTCGATGAGTAACCGAATGGCATTTTAATATGACGAAGAGAACTACAAAAACTTATTTTCTCTTCTTTGGATAATGTATGACAAGCGGGAGGCAAGAATGCTCTTTTCCCTCTTTGTTGTGGCGCGAGTTCTTCTCGTATACCCAATTCAACCAGATCTTTTCTACCCTTTAAATGGTCTTTTGTCTTTCCTTTCACGTTTAGTAGTGTCGCAGATACACTTTCACCAATGTTTTTCTCCACGTGCATAGCATCAATGCAATGTCTCACCTCTAAATGTTGCCAATATTCAAGTTCCCAAATATTGATTTTTTTCTTCCAGATGCTCTTTTCAGTGGCTTTAATTGGTGGACCGAAGTTGTTCACAACATTCTTCAACTGATTGTAAGTCTCAGCAGCAGATAGTGGTGGTCGAGCGACTGCATGATCCGTTTTTCCATCAAACTCTTTTGTCATCTTACGGTATTTGTGCCCTTTAGGGAGAAATTTCTGATGGCCCATGTACACATTTTTTCCACTGTGTTTTAACCGTATACTGCAAGTTCTATCTCCACATATAGGGCACGCTAGAGCTCCTTTAATTGTGTATCCCGAGAGGTTACCGTATTTAGGGAAATCATTGATCGTACAAAACAACATAGCCCGGAGCGTGAAGTTTTCCATACCATATGAATCATACACCGTTGCACCTTCATTCCATAGCAATTTTAAATCGTCAATAAGTGGTTGCAAAACACATCAATTTTGTTTCCCGGTTGTTTTGACCCGATATCAACAGAGAGAGGAGAATATGTCTGGGTTTCATACACAACCATGGCGGCAGATTGTATATTGTCAATAAAACAGGCCAAGTACTATGTATACTGCTCAAAGTGCCATAAGGGTTCATCCCATCAGTGCATAAACCAAGTCTTAAGTTCCTTGGGTCTGTACCGAATTGAGGGTATATTCTGTCAATGTTTCTCCATTGTGGTGAATCGGCTGGATGTCTCAATTTACCATCATCCTTTCTATGGGTAGCATGCCATCGGAGGTTCTCAGCATCTTTCTGAACTGCAAACAAACGTTTGAATCGGGGAATTATCGGTAGATACCACAACACCTTCGCAGGAGAGCCCACTTTAGTGCTTATGTGGTTTCTGTCACCCTTTTTTACATAGCGTGATTCCCCACATTCAGAGCAATGGTCATCCAACTCATTCTCCTTCCAATACAACATACACCCATTTGGACAAGCATGTATTTTTTTATATTCCATACCCATCGGACACATTAACTTCTTTGCCTCATAAGTTGTTGTGGGTATCACATTGTCCTTTGGTAGTACATCCTTCAGCAGTTGTAAAAGATCTGTAAAAACTGACATCACTCCATCCATGTCTCGCCTTCAGATTGAATAGTTTTAGGACAATGCTCAATTTGTTTTGTGTTTGCGTTTCACATCCACTGTACAACGGTTCCTTTGATGCTTGCATCAGATTTTCGAATGATTGGGTTTGTTGGAAAAATGTTGTTCAACATCTTCCATCATTGCATTAAGTCCTCCTGATCATCTGAATCACTACCTAGTGAATCATCTTGAGTATCCCTAAAATCATGTGAAGCATCCATTTCTGATTGTTCTGCAACGACATTATCAGCACATTCAAACACTTGTACTGAATGTTGACCATGCAGTATTGTTATGGCTTCATAATCATCTGTAAACCCTCTGTGAATCAGATGATCCTTAATCTTGTCCACACCTCGGTATTTGAAGTCGTTCTTGCAATCGACACAAGGACATCGAATATATCCCTTATCCCTTGTTTAAGATTGTCAACAAGGACTTTGCAAAATTTATTGACCCCTTCTAGGTACTTGATGTCCAATCTGTCACTGTACATCACTGCGCTCCATCTCCTTTTTCAACACACCAGATGTCGTGAACTCGTTCCATTGATCTCCTCTTTTTTTATTTACAGATTTAACAACCTAAACATATCCAATCACCTTCGATCTCACCTAGGAACAAGTTAATAATATACAGTAGTTCAGTGATAATTTCGGCAGCATTACCCTACAGTTCTCCTAGTGTAGATATATATATGAATTGTTTCAATTCACATATATATATATATATATATATGTACACTAGAAGAACACTACGGTAATGCTGCTGAAATTATCACTGAACTACGTATTGTATATTATTAACTCATTCACAACCTAGATGGTGAGATCAAAGGTCATTGGACAGTCCCAACAGGGACTATCTAAGACATACCTCTATCAGGTAAATCTCAGACAGGTAATTCTATGTTTGAATTGATTTTCCATTGTTTTAATAGAAAAACAAAAATAAATTGAAACGTTTTAAATACCAACCTAATGAGTACTAGATGGTCAGCTAGCGCGAACAACACAGAAGAAGGAGAAGTAGGCAAATGCTCTTGTGCGTAGTATATGACACATATTCAATGAAATAATAATAAGGTTAAAATTCTGGAAAAATTGGCATGACCTTTACGTATTTTAGGTACTCCACACTTTTTTATATATGCAAATCCAAACACAATAACAACATTCTCAGCAAAACGCACACAATAGACATCATCAGAATGGGAAGCATGCATATTATATTTATGTCAAGCAGCTGCAGTTTATAGTGGATCACTCAAATTAGTAAGCATGCCACTAAAAATATAGATCGAACTTCCAGAATCATAATTAATTCGAGTATTATACCAGTTCAATCTGTTTGCTCCCCTCGCATCTTCAGTCTGATTCTGGTCGAGCTCGAAGCAACCTGGAAATCGCCAGTTCAAGAAAATAGTTAGCGTAATGAGGAGGTAATAACTACAGAAAAATGTAGCTTTAGATATATTAAAAAATAATCAATTGGAATGTTTTGGTTTAGGTCAAGATAATTAATCAATTGAATCTAAAATAATTAAGTTTTAGTTCACAAGAGAAGGAAATTAATTGCTAGCGCTATGCCAGAATACTATCGTGGGTTCAGATCAGGCAAGCCGGTGGCAGAGGTTGACGTGCATGGCAGCAGTTAGGGCGACAACCGGTCTCGTCAGAAATTCAAGACTGTGACTTCAATCAAGAAATGATAAGTTCATCTTAAAGTTATTAAAAAATCAAAAATGGTATTGTGCAAGAGAAGAAAAATTAAAACTATGAGTAATTCTATGTTTGAATTGATTTTCCATTGTTTAATAGAAAAACAAGAATAAATTTGATACATTAAAATACCAACCTGATGAGTACTGATGGTCAGCTGGCGGGAGGTAGAGGAAGAAGAGAACGGGTAGTAAACACCTAATGATATTATGATAAGGTTATAATTAAAAAAAACATGAATAATGAACAAACGAATAAATTTTGAACAAACCATATTGTTGAATCATTCTTAAAATACTAACCTAGTGAGTAGTGATGGTCAACTCGGAAATGGGATGGAAGAGGAATTTTTCAACCGTAGTAATACCTATCCAATAAAATAAGAATAAGGTTTAATTCTGGAAAAAATTGGGCATGACCTTTGCGTATTGCTAGAGACTCCACACTTTTTTTAAGCAGAAACAAACACAATAGCAGCATCAGATCAAGGTTCAAGTGATTCCCAAATGTTGACTAGTACACTCCATATATCCAGTAATCCAAATTTACATAGAACTCTATCGTCATACTTTCGCTCAAACAACCTGGAATGTCCAGAAACCTTATTTCAGATTCGAAACCTTAAACTTTAATTTGAACCATAATTCGGTTTTAGTGTTGCTAATTAGCATAAACCGCATCATGATAAAAAAATATAATCAAACTACATACATTGTTTGACTTTGTCAACTTCCATAATTTAAGAATTAGTAAACACTCACCCGAAAACACTAAATCCATAATCGACCAACCACAACCAATTTTCCAAAATCATCAAAACCACAGAAGTAATCTTCCACAATAATCACAAGATTTTCCTATGGTAATCATAGCAAATGTGCTGAAATAAATTGTATCCCTATCTGCAAGAAATAAATTGCATCCCTATCTGGCGAACAACAATACATGCCTCTTTTCATTCTCTAATTTGCAGCACTAACTGTCGAACAAGAACATTGAATTTCCAAAATTTGCACCCCTAAATGACGAACAAGAACATACATGCTCGTGCCTGTATTCATTCTAATTGCAACCCTAACTGTCTAACAAGAACATACATGCTCGCGCCTGTATTCATTCTAATCGCAACCTTAACTGTCGAACAAGAACATACTGCATTTGGAGATTATGTAAATTATACAACCCAACTGGCAAACAATACCTGCGGTGGCTACCGTGGTAAGCAGAGACGGAGAAGCTGGGACGGAGATAAATGTCGACGGAGAAGCTGGGCACGGCTTGTCGATGGCGACGGAGAAGCTGGGACGACGAGACCGTCGGAGCTAGGCGTGGCTTCACCGGAGGCGGCGTTGGTGCGGCGCGCTTCAGCACCAGAGGGGCAGCTTCGGGAGGACGCGCGACAAGACGAGGGGCGGAGGCGGTGGAGCGAGCTGGGGTCTGTGAGCAGGGCGACGGCGGAAGGGGGGCAAAACGGCGGGGGGGGTGTGAGTCGTCGACGGGAGAGGAGAGGAGTCGGGCGGAATCGCACAGGAGAGTCGGGAAGAAGAAGAAAATGAGGCTTCGGGTTTTAATATTTCAATGACTTTAAACAACGGTTAATACACAAATCGTCGTTTTAAACCAATGACACGAGAGAAATAAACGACGGTTCTTAGGTAAACCGTGGTTTTTAAGTGTTGGCGCAATACTTTAAACGACGGTTCAATAGTAACCGTGGTTTATGTTGCTTATATCGACGGGTGTTGTAACGGGAACCGTCATTTATCATCTATAGCGTCGAACTTTAAACCACGGTTTCTATTGGAACCGTCATTTATATTGAGCCAAGCAACATAAATGACGGTTCTATAATAACCGTGGTTTATACACTTTAAACGACGGTTTCATTATTAACCGTGGTTTAAAGTCCGTCATTTAAAATCTTTTTTCTACTAGTGTAATGAGTAGTGGACGGAGTTCCACAAGTATTGTAGCCTTAAAAGAAATAGCACGAATGATTGAGAGTAGTTGACGAATGGAGTTCATGAGTAGTGTATTCATAGGTAACCATTGGAAGCAAATAGGAGATGACTGAATTTTATAAGTATTGTATTTCTTAGTTAGATTAATTGTAATGGATGGAAGTAATGGATGTGAGTAGTGAAGGTGGATGAAATGAGCACTTAGGTATTGAATCTCGGAGAAATAAATTTGGAAGTAGAGTGAGGATGATTGATGGACTGAATTCCATCCTTTGGAGATGTATGAATTTATAATTATGACTAGGAAGAGTAAAAAGATAGAAAATGAAAATAATTGAATTACTTGTTATTTGAAACTGATGTGTGAAGTCGAACTTGATCCTGATCAGATCAAGGGAAACCGAACACAAATTGGGGTGGAAAGATAGTTCAACACTGATGCTGATCACATCAGGGTCGAATGATTCTTGAAGCTCCCCTCAAGTGGTCACAAAAATCACACATAGGTTAGAAGTAATGAAAATAAATTGGAATTTGGAGTTATGTGTTTTAGAGAATTTCTAAGTAGTAGTTGCGAAAGAATTTTTCTTAGCCTGGAGATGAAGGATTTGTTAGAAGCTTATACCGGAGGACGGTGTTAGTAATCATATTGTATTATTCCAAGGGCAACGGGACATAGAAGAGTCCTGTGTCTAGAAGACCTGAGTGCCTGCGGGATTGTAATGTGTATTGCATTGCTTTGGGGATAGCTTTGCACTGTATGTATGTATAAACCTTGTAATGTGGAACCAGATGGTTGATAGTAATGCGGATTAGAGTAATTCTTGTACATTTGCATGGTATGGTATGTAGAGACCTTGAGTAATGGATTTTGGAATTAGTAAGGAGGAAGAATGTATGACTTTCGGCATTAGACAAGTAGGAATGAGTAATATAGTAATCCTATACCTCGAACAACTTTGGACAAAGTTCTTAAGGGGGTAGATTGAAGTACCCCGAACTTAAATATAGCGATTAATATTATTATAATACGTATTTAAGGGCCTAATAACGCTTAAGTAATGTGGAAAGGAAAAATAAATCCAAACGAAATAAAGAAACGCTTAAAAAGTGAAAAACGCTAAACAAGTGTTAAATAACCATAGGAGGTATGAGACCTTGGTTAGCGTATTATATGGATTCTAAAGGCTTAATAAGGCCTAAATAATATATGGGAACAACTCTCGAAGAAAACGGATCCAAATAATGCATTAAACGCTAATAGAGCTTTAGTGCACATTTTTCGAGAAAACCCAAAAACGTGATTTTAAGTGGTCAAACGAACCCGTAAAAATTATAAATCGCTAAATAACGATAATTAAGCATTAATGGAAGCTTAATAACCATTAAAATTAATTAGACGAGAAAATTCCGGAAAACGGGTTTCGGTAAGTGAATAGTGTAAAAACTAGAACTTGTGAGGTGTTAAGTGTAAATAAGCAAAACTAACTCTCCCATTTGTAAATAAAAATCATAGGCTTAAATGTGTGTATGTGGGCACGTTTTTTGTCAGCCCTCACACCCTCTCCAATTCCTTATTAGCTAAAAGACAAAAAGAATAAGAAAAAAAAAGTAACAAAAGTACAAAAACTACTTACTCTTCTCTCTCTTCCCATTCTCTACTCTCTCATGTACTCCTCCCCCTCCATCCTGATTTCTTCTTCTTCCTCCCAGCACCTATGGCGATTTTACTCCCCACCATTTAGCTCTCTCTTCTTCCTCATTTTGAAGGCACAAACAAGCTCCAAAAATTATAAAAATTGTACCATTGAACTCCCCTCACATAGGAGATTAATTCTCTCTGTAATACTCCGTATTTTTTTTTTCAGATTTCATGACATAACAATGTTATTAATTTAAGTTATGCTATGTGTGCTTTGTTTAGTAGAGGGGACGTCGGAGGCATTGAATTAAAAGACGGGGGCAAGGAGGTCTTTCCCCTCTCTTTTTTTTGGTAAGACTTATTAAGGAAGATAAGTCTTTTATTTTGAATTTACAATTCACGATCTATTCTGAAGACCGCGCTCTTTCTCTCGACAGTTTCTACGTTCTTCCTCTCTTCTCCCCTTGTGTGCTTGGTGAATTCGGGTGAGAATTGTTGCTGCTTCTGTCAGATTTCTGCGTCTTTTTCTGCTACTGCTGTACGGGTTTCCTCTACGTGTTCAGGTTGGTGAATTTGTGAGTTCGGTAATCGTTTTGTTGCTGATTCGGAGGGTGCAGTTTTTCTGATTTTGGGCTGTTTGTTGGCTGAATTTGTGTCGTTTGGTGCATCTCCGCTGCTGCGTTCTGTTCGTTGAGTTGCTGATAACGTTGGGCTGAATCAACGCTTTGAATTCAAGTAAGTGGGGGATGGAATCGGGGTTGTTTGCTCACCCTCGGGGATTGCTTTTGATTCTGTTTTCGGATCTGTTTTGGTGTGTTGCTTGTGTGATTTCTTCTCGTTTTGCGGTGTTAATCGATTGGCTAAACCCCCGAGGGAACTAATTTACAATTCGGATCATTTGTGTGACTTTGGTGTTGGATTTTGTTTTTTTTCTGCGCGTTTGTGCGCTCTGGAATTCATCTCTGTTGCGTCGTCCGAACTTCCGTCCGAATGTGGAAGTTCGGACAGTGCTATAGCGTGTTTTTTATTTTTCGGGATTTTGAAGTGTCCGAACATCGGTCCGGACATGTAAGTTCGGACTCGATGCGAGGACAGTTTTTGGAAATGAGTTTCGTCATGTGTCCGAACTTGCAGGGTCAGACGCAAGTTCGGACACGAGGTTGCTCTGGCTTCCTTTCAACGACCTACGTCCGAACTTAACGTCCGGATGTAAGTTCGGACATCGACGTTTTCTCAACCTCTGATTCTCGGCCTCTGTCCGAACTTGCAGGGTCGGACGCAAGTTCGGACATGCCACTCTTTTGAGCATAACTTCTCTGTTTTAGCTCCGTTTTGGGTTCCGTTTGCGGGGTTGGATTCCCCTATCTGTGTACAAGCTTCTTATGCTGTTTTATATGCATTTCCATGCACTTAGATCTGTTTTGTGAGATTTTGGTTTTGGGACCTAGTTACTTTGCTTCTGAGCTTGGATAGTCGGGTCGGGCTGTCCCGTAGCATGCTGCGCAGAATTCCTTCTGTTTATACTCCTTAGGGTCTCCCTTAGGATGTTATTTGACCGATGGGTCTGTTAGCTGTCCTACGGCTTCTGTTGTGGGATCTTCGGATCCATAGACATTATGTGGTCCTCTGTTGTGTTAGCTGGTTACTAGTGTCCCACTCTTCTGTATCTGTTCTGAAAGTCTGACTATGGTTTGAAGTGATGTCTGCTCTGCTTCTGTTTTGCGTTTCCTTTCTGACGGTTTTAATGACTTCGCCTTCTCCTCTGTTTACAAGTATCTGCTGCTTCTGTTTTGAGTAGGCTTCCTTGAGGAATTCTTCTGCTTGCTGGGCTGTTTAGCTCACCCCTTCTCTTTGCTGCAGATTGAGCTTGTGGGATCTTCTCTCTTGTCCCCTTCTGGAGCTTCGTTTACTTTATGCTTCTTTAGACATTGTTTACTATGCGCGTTGGACGCTTTAAAGCTTTTGTGTAGCCTCCGGGCCTTCCGTTGTATTTGGTTATAAGTATTAGGATCTTGTAAACTCTTTTGGTATCTATACAAGTTCGTTATTTAGTTTTGGGGATTGTTTTTCTTAGAGCCTTGCGACGTTAGGTAGTAGACGTGCGGCGTGTAACGGCCCTAACTCCTAGGCCGTTTTGGGGTCGTTACATTTAGTGGTATCAGAGCCAGGTTGCTTGTTCTTTGGTGTTTGTGGGGTTTTGTCTGCATGCGTGGGTGTCTGAAAGGTCTGCTATTTGATGCTTGATGGTTTCTGATCAATCTTGGTGTTTGTATCTTCAGTATGCCTCCCCGACGTGCAGACGTGGTGAAGCTTCAGGCAATGCTCCTCAGGAGGACATTGCAGAGATTGTGCAGCAGGTGGTGACTCAGGTGCTGGGACCGTAGGGACCACTGCTGGTCAGGCGATAGGAGCCGGTAACGTGGGGGGCAGCAATGTGAAGGCGCTTCAGGAGTTCCTGAAGCTGAAGCCGCCTTCTTTTGATGCTAGTGGCGACCCACAGAGGCGAGCCACTGGATCACTGCGATTGAGGATTTGCTGAGGGTCATGGGATGTGAGGAGGATCAGAAGGTTGGATTCGCTACTTTCATGTTTCAGTCTGAGGCGAAGGAGTGGTGGAAGACAGTTGAAGGGAGTACCCCAACCCATGGACATGGGAGCAGTTCAAAGGCTGCTTCATTAGCAGTTCTATCCCGATGTCTTCAGGGATCAGAAGATAGTTGAGTATGGGAGGCTTCGTCACACGAAGGAGATGTCAGTGGATGAATACGTGCGTAGTTTATATCCTTTCTAAGTTTGTGCCTGAGCCGGATGATAACCGGAAGGCTAGGAAGTTTGAGGCTGGTTTGAGGGGTGATATTCGAGCTGCTGTGGCACCTTTTCGCCACAAGACCTTCAGGGATGTGGCTGATATGGCGTTGGTAGTGGAGTCTGAGCTGCAGGCTAGGCAGCGGTATGAGAAGAAGGACCAGAGGCCCGATAAGGGAAAAGACCAGAAGAGGAAGGGTCGTGTGGAGGAGCCCGTGAGGCGTGAGTAGCCTTCCTTCTCAGAAGAAGAAGTATAGAGAGACCGGGGTTTCTTCTTCATCAGCATCTCCTACTGTGGAGAAGTGTGCTGAGTGTGATCGTTTCCACCCAGGACGGGAGTGCTACAGGAAGTCCGGGGTGGTGCTTCAAGTGTGGTTCGCTAGACCATCGCATTGCCCAGTGTCCACAGGCTAGAGGTGGAGGTAGCAGTGGTGGTTCTGAGAGTCGTGGTGCTGGTCAGGGTCCGGGCAGAAGGCTGACAGAAGAAGTCCCAGACCCAGGCACGTGTTTATGCGCTACAGCTGGTGAGCGTGACCGTGGCTCAGACAGAGTAGTGTCAGGTATACCTTCTGATCTCTCTCAGCCAGTTTTTCTGTTTGGTTGATTCATGGATAGCTACCCACTCCTTGTGTCTGCTGATTTTGTGGGTAGTCTCGGGTTGTCTGCTGTGTGCCCTGTGATGTGGATCTGTGTATTTCTAGCCCGTTGAGTGGCGTGCCTGCTTGTGTGCTTAGTTTCTGTATGCAAGTCTAGTCCAGTAGTGATCATGGATAGGACCTTACCTGCTAATTTGATACATATGAGTATATCCTGCTTCGATGTGATTTTGGGCATGGACTGGCTTGCAGAGCACCATGCCCATATAGATTGTGCAGCTAGGAAGGTTGTGTTTGATAGACCGTGAGACCCGTTTTGCTTTGTGGGGAAACTCCAGTCCATGTGCTCCTGTGTTGGTGTCTGCTATGCAGGTAGTCCGTTCCTTGAGGAAGGGCTGCTAGGGTTTTCTCTGTTTTGTACCTAAGGTTAAGGAGGGATCCCAGTTGGAGGATATCCCCATTGTGTGTAGTTTCCAGAGGTGTTCCAGGACGATGTGCCAGGGCTGCCACCCGATCGTGAGGTGGAGTTTTCTATCGAGTTAGCGCCAGGGACTCAGCCTATCTCTAAGGCTCCCTATCGCATGAGTCCGGCAGAGCTTAAGGAGCTGAAGGTGCAGCTGCAGGATCTTCTGGATAAGGGTTTTATCCGCCCTAGTGTGTCTCCATGGGGCACCGGTGTTGTTTGTGAAGAAGAAGGATGGCTCCTTCAGATTGTGTATCGACTATAGGGAATTGAATAAGGTTACCATCAAGAACCGGTATCCTCTTCCCCGCATTGATGACCTCTTCGACCAGTTAGCGGGAGCGACAGTCTTCTCGAAGATCGATTTGCGTTCTGGGTATCATCAGCTGAAGATTAAGGCCGAGGATGTGCCTAAGTCTGCATTTAGGACCCGGTATGGGCATTACGAGTTCTTGGTCATGCCTTTTGGTTTGACCAATGCCCCGTCGTTCTTCATGGATATGATGAACAGAGTTTTCAAACCTTTCTTGGATTCTTTCGTAGTTGTTTTTATTGACGATATCTTGGTGTACTCCAAGAGTGCTGAGGAGCATGAGGAGCATCTGAGGATGGTTCTGCAGACGTTGAAGGAGAAGGAGTTGTATGCCAAGTTGAAGAAGTGTGAGTTCTGGTTGGATAGAGTTGTGTTCCTTGGCCACGTGGTTTCGAAGGATGGCATTTCAGTGGACCCAGAGAAGATTAAGGCGGTTATGGAGTGGGCGAAGCCCACTAGTGTGTCTGAGGTGCGCAGTTTTCTAGGATTGGCTGGGTACTATAGGAAGTTTGTGGAGGGTTTCTAAGATCGTATCCCCCTTGACTCGTCTTCTTAGGAAGGATGTCAAGTTTGATTGGAGTGAGGCGTGTCAGGAGAGTTTCCAGGAGCTGAAGAAGAGGTTGACTTCGGCTCCGATTTTGACGTTGCCTTCTGGGACAGATGGCTTTGAGGTGTTCTGTGACGCTTCCCACAGAGGGCTGGGTTGTGTTCTGATGCAGCAGGGAAAGGTGGTAGCATATGGGTCACGCCAGTTGAAGCCGTATGAGAAGAATTATCCTACCCACGATTTGGAGTTAGCTGCTGTGGTCTTCGCCTTGAAGATCTGGCGGCACTATTTGTATGGGGTGACATGTAAGGTCTACACGGATCACAAGAGTCTCAAATATCTGTTCACGCAGAAGGAATTGAATTTGAGACAGCGGCGTTGGTTGGAGCTTCTGCACGATTACGACCTGGAGATCCTCTACCATCCGGGTAGAGCGAATGTGGTGGCAGATGCCTTGAGCCGTAGGGGTGCTCCTGGGCTTGCTTGTTCTTTGTCAGGAGTTCAGAGGTCTGCTATTGAGCTTCAGCGTATGGGGATTTGGGGTCACAGTGATTGCTTCTATTCAGGTCCAGTCTACACTGATTGAGCGGATTAGAGATGGTCAGAAGTCTGATGCTGAGTTGTGTAAGGTCAGGGAGAAGTTGTCAGATGGTCAGGAGTCAGAGTTCTCTGTGTCCAGCGATGACTGCCTACGCTTTAGAGGCAGAGTTTGTGTGCCTAGTGGAGGCGACCTTAGGCGAGAGATTATGCAGGAGGCTCATGGAGCTCCTTATTCGGTACACCCAGGAGGGGTGAAGATGTACCGGGACCTCAGAGAGTCTTTCTGGTGGGCGAATATGAAGAGGGAGATTTCTGATTTTGTGGCTCGTTGCCAAACCTGTCAGCAGGTGAAGGCTGAGCATCAGCGGCCTGCGGGTCTTCTGCAGCCCCTTCCCATTCCTGAGTGGAAGTGGGAGAGCGTTGGTATGGACTTTATTGTGGGGCTTCCTAGGACATCTTCTGGGTACGATGCGCTGTGGGTGATTGTGGACCGGTTGACGAAGTCAGCCCATTTCTTGCCGGTGAGGAAGACTTTCAGCCTTGAGCGCCTGGCTCGGTGTATGTTGATGAGATTGTGAGGTTGCACGGTGTGCCGGCGACGATCGTTTCGGACAGAGATCCGAGATTTGTATCTCGCTTCTGGCGGAGCCTGCATAAGGCGTTGGGGACGAACTTGGCCTTCAGTTCAGCATATCATCCTCAGACCGATGGGCAGACAGAGACGAATCAGATTTTGGAGGATATGTTGAGAGCTTGTGTTTGATTTTGGAGGGAGCTGGGATCAGCATGTGACATTGATTGAGTTCGCCTACAATAATAGCTTCCAATCGAGTATTGGGATGGCCCCATTTGAGGCGCTGTATAGATCTCCCATTTGTTGGGATGATCTGCGAGAGGGCGATTGTGGGCCCTGAGTTGGTGCAGGGAGCTGTGGACAAGGTCAAGACTATCAGGGAGTCTGTTGGTTGCCCAGAGCCGGCAGAAGAGTTATGCAGATCAGAGAGGCGCCGTCCGCTTGAGTTTCAGGTTGGGGACCACGTGTATGAAGATTTCTCCAGTTCGGGGTGTTCGTTTTGGTAAGCGAGGCAAGCTGAGTCCTCGGTTCGTAGGGCCTTTTGAGGTGCTGAGAAGGTTGGGCCGGTGGCTTACAGATTGGCATTGCCACCAGCTCTAGCAGGGGTGCATGATGTGTTTCATGTGTCGATGCTCAGGAAGTATCTGCACGATCCTTCGCATGTGATTGACTATGGTCAGCTCGACTCCGAGATGATTTCACTTATGAGGTGCTCCGGTTTGTATTTTAGCACGGGATGTTCGTCGGCTTCGTAGCAAGACACTGCCTATGGTTAAGGTGCAGTGGTCTGATCAGTCCGAGCGTGAGGCGACGTGGGAACTCGAGGAAGAGCTGCGTGCCAAGTTCCCTTCCCTCTTCGAGCAGTGAGGTATGTTGAATTTCGAGGACGAAATTCCTTTTAAGGGGGGAGTGATGTAATACTCCGTATTTTCGTTTTTCAGATTTCATGACATAACAATGTTATTATTTAAGTTATGCTATGTGTGCTTTGTTTAGTAGAGGGGACGTCGGAGGCATTGAATTAAAAGACGGGGGCAAGGAGGTCTTTCCCCTCTCTTTTATTTTGGTAAGACTTATTAAGGAAGATAAGTCTTTTATTTTGCATTTACAATTCACGATCTATTCTGAAGACCGCGCTCTTTCTCTCGACAGTTTCTACGTTCTTCCTCTCTCTCTCTCTCTCCCCCGTGTGCTTGGTGAATTCTGGTGAGAATTGTTGCTGCTTCTGTCAGATTTCTGCGTCGATTTCTGCTGCTGCTGTACGGGTTTCCTCTGCGTGTTCAGGTTGGTGAATTTGTGAGTTCGGTAATCGTTTTGTTGCTGATTCGGAGGGTGCAGTTTTTCTGATTTTTGGGCTGTTTGTTGGCTGAATTTAGTGTCGTTTGGTGCATCTCCGCTGCTGTGTTCTGTTCGTTGAGTTGCTGATAACGTTGGGCTGAATCAACGCTTCGAATTCAAGTAAGTGGGGGATGGAATCGGGGTTGTTTGCTCACCCTCGGGGATTGCTTTTGATTTCTGTTTTCGGATCTGTTTTGGTGTGTTGCTTGTGTGATTTCTTCTCGTTTTGCGTTGTTAATCGATTGGCTAAACCCCCGAGGGAACTGATTTACAATTCGGATCATTTGTGTGAGTTTGGTGTTGGATTTTGTTGTTTTTCTGCGCGTCTGTGCGCTCTGGAATTCGTCTCTGTTGCGCCGTCCGAACTTCCGTCCGAATGTGGAAGTTCGGACAGTGCTATAGCGCGTTTTTATTTTTCGGGATTTTGAAGTGTCCGAACATCGGTCCGGACATGTAAGTTCGGACTCGATGCGAGGACAGTTTTTGGAAATGAGTTTCGTCATGTGTCCGAACTTGCAGGGTCAGACGCAAATTCGGACACGAGGTTTGCTCTGGCTTCTACCTTTCGACCTACGTCCGAACTTAGACGTCCGGACGTAAGTTCGGACATCGACGTTTTCTCAACCTCTGATTCTCGGCCTCTGTCCGAACTTGCAGGGTCGGACGCAAGTTCGGACATACCACTGTTTTGAGCATAACTTCTCTGTTTTAGCTCCGTTTTGGGTTCCGTTTGCGGGGTTGGATTCCCCTATCTGTGTACAAGCTTCTTATGCTGTTTATATGCATTTCCATGCACTTAAGATCTGTTTTGTGAGCTTTTGGTTTTGGGACCTAGTTACTTTGCTTCTGAGCCTTGGATAGTCGGGTCGGGCTGTCCCGTAGCATGCTGCCAGGAATTCCTTCTGTTTATACTCCTTAGGGTCTCCCTTAGGACGTTATTTGACCGACGGGTCTGTTAGCTGTCTCTACGGCTTCTGTTGTGGGATCTTCGGATCCATAGGACATTATGTGAGTCCTTCTGTTGTGTTAGCTGGTTACTAGTGTCCCACTCTTCTGTATCTGTTCTGAAAGTCCGACTATGATTTGAAGTGATGTCTGCTCTGCTTCTGTTTTGCGTTTCCTTTCTGACGGTTTATAATGACTCCGCCTTCTCCTCTGTTTACAAGTTATTCTGCTGCTTCTGTTTTGAGTAGGCTTCCTTGAGGAAGTCTTCTGCTTGCTGGGCTGTTTAGCTCACCCCTTCTCTTTGCTGCAGATTGAGCTCGTGGGATCTTCTCTCTTGTCCCCTTCTGGAGCTTCGTTTACTTTATGCTTCTTTAGACTTTGTTTACTATGCGCGTTGGACGCTTTAAAGCTTTTGTGTAGCCTCCGGGCCTTCCGTTGTATTTGGTTATTAAGTATTTGGATCTTGTAAACTCTTTTGGTATTTATACAAGTTCGTTATTTAGTTTTGGGGATTGTTTTGCTTAGAGCCTTGCGACGTTAGGTAGTAGACTCGCGGCGTGTAACGGCCCTAACTCCTAGGCCGGTTTTGGGGTCGTTACACTCTCTCTTCAAAAATCGAAAACCTTACATTTCATCTCCATGGGTATGACTCATTTGAAGGTTTGAAACCACCATTGGAAGCTCCTTTACCATATAAGAATTTCTTGAATTGAGCTCCCTTATTCCTTGTTGTTCAGCCGGTTTTGGGTCTACCCTTGGGCTGGAAAAATTTGCTCTCTTGCTAGTCAAGAACTCCACCCATTAATTGAAAGGTAATGCTCTCTTAAAACCCTAAATTATATACTCCCAAGTTCTAGGTAAATAAGGGTTAGTTTTGAAGTAGAGTTATTGTGTATTGATGGGTTGTAGCATTGCCTATTTAGTGAGCCAAGAACAAGAACAAGAGAAAAGAAAGAGGAATGAAGAAAAGAAGAGAAGGAAAGAAAAGAAATAAAACTAGCAAGACAAGGTAATTGTGCTTACCTTGAACTAGTTTGGTAAAGTGTGATGTAACAGTTTTTAAGCATTTGAAATGAGTAATGTATATGGTAATGAGTAATAAATATGTTGTAGTATAATGAGGAAAGGTAATGTAACAGTTTTGAAGTTTTTAAATGATGTTTAAAAGCTTGGGAAAACCATGGGTAATGTATGTGTATGTGCAGGAAAAATATTATGTTGTAGTGTGTATAATGATGTGTGAATCGATATGAAGATTGGGAATGATGTTTTAGCTGAAATGGTATGTGGGCAAAGTGAGAATTTTAGGGGAAACTCTGCCCAAATTTGTATGGAAATTAGAGGACTTAGATGTGTAAGGAGAGGGAACAACCTAGACAATAACTAGGTGCGTTTTGGTAGTAGTTGTAAGTGATTAACCATGTTGTAACAGATTTTGAATGGAGCTAGATAATGGGGAGAACTTGAGTGGAAGGTAATGCAATTAGGATGCTAGGAATGGTATTGATAGAGGGAGTATTGAATGGTAGAAGTGGGAACAAAAATCTGTAGCAAAACAGTGTATTAGTACCTTGACTTTTAGGAAGAAAATTGGTGTGCATAACCTTGGAAATGAATGAAGAACTTGAGTATAGTTATTGCAAATGGTTATAAAGGATTTGGAATGGTTATTAAGTGAGTTGGTAGGAGGTAGGAAACTAGCAAGAGAAAGTTGCACTAGTGTGCAAAGTGCAAAATGTAAGAATTGATGTTTGTGAATTTGAGCAAGAATTGGAGTAAGGGTTTAACCAAAGATTTGGAGAGGTTCAGTGCATGTTATAAGGTGTTTAAACATGTAGGAAACATGTGGCAAGATTGTGGAATAAGTGGGAAAAGATTGGGGTGAATTTGGAGTCCAAAATGAGTATAAAAACACTTTTAAAAACAGGGTCTGTTGTGGACCGCCCCTATGGACCGCCCCTGTGGGGAGGTCCAGTCAAATTCTGCTGGACGGATTCGTTTCTATCTCGGACCGCCCCTAGGGACCACCCCTGTGGGGAGGTCCAGACTAGAGAGCAAAAAAAAAATTGTTTTAAGGCTTCTAAACATGAGGGATTGATTGGTAATGGTTTTAGAAGTTGTTAAGGCCTTCTTTGGTGACTTTTTAAGGTCCTAAGAAGTGTAAACAAGTTTGAGAAGTAATTAAGAAAGTTGTAAGTTTAAGAACATTAAGTTAAACCGAAACAATGGGATAACGGGGTAAGTGTAGGAGTAGTAATTATATATGTATTGTAATACATAGTATTAATTGAACCATTTGGCATGTAGTCATTGGTTCGAGACTAGGACTCGAGGAACAAGTAAGGACTAAGGAACAAGGAGACACCGCTAGAGTAAATTACGGTAAAAGGTATGATTTCTTCATGTCCTGTATCCTAATCCGGTTACCCCGATTTGTGTGCTTATTTGATCACCTAAATAAGATAAATGCATGAATCGGACTATATTGCACTTACTTGTGCTTGATTTATGTGTTCTTGATATTTATTGTCTTGAACACTAGTTAGTATAATTCATGAAATATATGGATGAAGATGAAGTGTATTTGTAACTTGTAGTGTACTTGTGGATTGTATTGTATTTCGTATGAATGTATATATGAGCAATGTATTGTATTATTGTGGCCTGGATGTGTGACTTCTACTAATTCCTAACTACCTAACTTCTAACGTAAGTAATAAGTAAATTGGAATGAGTAGAAGTCCGATATAGCTTTCGGCCACGCGTGAGGATGAGGAGACACAAGAGGTTGGATCCGATTCCTGGTTCTTAAACTGGTCCATGGCCCAAACCCCTTAAATGGGTAGCATCCTGGATTGGTGAACCAAGTAAATCCCGGTGGTGGGACGGAGTAGTCCCCGGGCCGGAGGTCCCGACGGCTTAACATGAGTAAGAGTAAGTAAGTAAGTATGTAAAGTATGAGTATGTATGTGTAAGTATGGTGTAACGAGTAAAAGAGTAATCTCCACCCGATTAACCCGGGTGGACAAAAAGGAGCTAACAAGTATGGTGTATTGTGCATGTATTGCATATGTATTGTATATGTATTGTGTATTGTGGGTTTCGGGAAAGGTAAGTATGTATCTGTTGGCTTGTATGGTTTACCTTGTATGTATTGAAGTGTATGTATGTATTCCTTGCGTAAAGTAGTGTAGTATTATGCATGAAGGCATGTATGCATGTATGTATGAATAAAATGAACTGCATGTATTCGACCAAGCGGTCGGCGTACCATCACTAGTACGCGGGGTATGCGGTTATCATATTCAGCGAAAGCTGACCCCCTAGGGGGAACGTTTTTAGTGTGCAGGTACCCGAAGGGGATATGGTCAAGGTAAGAGACCGGTGGCTACACTTGGATAGTTAGAAGTAGAATGTAGAAGCATACTAAGTGGTACACCCCTTGTACGTTGAAAGCAAGTAGTTTGTGAGGAATGGGTAGTGGTTAGACTCTTAATGAGTATCTATGAAATTGAAAGAGGTGTTGTATTGGTATAAAGATCTTAGTAAACTCGGTGTATTATATTGTATTGAACTTATGGAATATTGTAATGAATGGGAAGTCCTAGTATTCGATTTGGTAATTGGAGTATGTATTGTAAGTGTGAAGTACTCGGATATTTCGGTCCATCAGACCGATGTGTATGTAAGTAGTAGTAGTAGTAGTAGTAGTCTTGTTAGTCACGAGGATGGCTAACGACATTGTATCACCCACCGTTGAGTATGTAAGTATCCGCTGCGTGAGTCTGGATTGTATAAGGAGATTGGACTGTAATGACAGTATTGGCGGTAGGGGTGTTACATTAAGACTTGTGCAAATTTTTGTAAACAAAGGAAGAATAATGCTTTATGAAAGCCTAAGTCTGAGCTTGAGGAAAATAAAAGGAGGTTGTGTATTGGAGGTGTTGGGGAACAATAATGTTTTGGAAGTGTTGGTGGTGTTGTGAGAAAGCATTTTGGTTAGTTTAAGTTTAGGCATGAAACTACCATTTGGAAACTTAAGGAAAATATTACAAGTGTTAAGAGATTTTGTAAGAAAATGAGTAACAAGTTTAGATGTGGAATTGGGCAAGTTTAAGATGTTGTTTTGGTATTAGAATTTTCCTAAGATCATGTGTGAACTTTGGGTAAACCATGGATGAAGAGAGCAAGTGTAACTACTTATAATATTGCAAATGGTAAAAATCTGTAGCTGGTCCGGGACTTAAGTCTAGGGTAAAGTCCCGGACCACACTAAATAAGGGCCGAGAGTTGCTTCAGCACTATGGTCCGGGACTTGAGTCTAGTATAAAGTCCCGACCACCCCATTAAATCCATCGAGAGTTAGGCAAAGACATGGTCCGGGACTTAGGTTCTGTACAAGGACCGGACCAATGTCAAAAACCACCTGAGAGTTAGAATATGAGTTGGTCCGGGACCTAAGGTAAGGACCAAGTCCGGACCACTCTAAAAATGGAGTTTAAGCTTGGAAAATGTGGGGAAATGATGGGGATGGTTAGGTATGGTTGTTATAAAGTTATTTAGGACATGTTTGGTGGGTATAATGGCTACTGAGTGGGTGAACAAATATAAGAGATAACGAGAAACGATGCACTTAACAGTTCAAGTTAAAACTATAAGGACTTAGTGAATATTAATGGGTAAACATTGGTGTTTAAGAAGGTTAAGTATGTTTGGTTGTGTAACACCCCTACCGCTAATACTGTCATTACCGTCCAATCTCCTTATACAATCCGGATTCGCGCAGCGGATACTTACATACTCAACGGTGGGTGATACACTGCCGTTAGTCACCCACGTGACTAACAAGGCTACTACTACTACATACAGCATCGGTCTGATGGACCGGAATCCCGAGTACTACACATCTACAAACATACTCCATTTAACAATCAAATACTACAATGCTCCATTCAACATTTTACTCCTTCACAATACCATACAATACAATATACATAACCGAGTTTACTAGGTTCCAAATACAAATACAATACTCCTTCCAAGTTCATCTATACCCATCAAGAGTCTACAACTACCCATTCCTCACAACTACATACAAGGCTCCAAGCCTTTTACGATTCTCTACTAACTACAATTCATTCTAGCTATCCAAGTATAGTCGCTGGTCTCTTACCGTGATCATGTCTGCTTCCGGTACCTGCACACTAAAAATGTTCCCCCTAGGGGGTCAGCTTACGCTGAATATGATAACCGCATACCCCGCGTACTAGTGAGGGTACGCCGACCACTTGGTCGAATACATGCGATTGATTTCACTCAAACATACATGCATACATGCTCTTATACATAATATTACAATATTTTACAAGACATACATACATACACACAGTACCATACACACAAGGAAGACAATACAAGTCAACCGAATTCCTACTTACCTTCTTCCGGGCTACACATACACGATACATACATAGTACTTACGCAATACATACACAATAATCCATACTTGTTAGCTTCATTGGTCCACCCGGGTTAATCGGGTGGAGATTACTCTTTTACTCGTTCCACAATACTTACGCATACATACTCATACTCATACATACTTACTTACTCAAGTCAAGTCGTCGGGACCTCCAGCCCGGGGAACTACTCGGTCCTACCACCGGGATTTACTTGGTTCACCAATCCATGATGCTACCCATTTAAGGGATTTGGGCCGTGGACCAGTTTAAGAACCAGGAATCGGATCCAACCTCTTGTGTCTCCTCATCCTCACGCGTGGCCGAAGCTATATCGGACTTCTACTCATTCCAATTTACTTAGTACTTTTGTTAGGAGTTAGGTGGTTAGGAATTAGTAGAAGTCATTCACTCAAGCCACATACACAAATACATTGCTCAATACACATTCATACGAAATACAATACAATACTTAAGTATAATACAAGTTTCGAATACAGTTCATCATCATTCATATGATTCATGAATTATACAAACTATTGTTCAAGACAAATATCAAGAACAATCTAAACAAGCATAAGTAAGTGCAATATAGTCCGATTCATGCATTTATCTTATTAGGTGATCAAATAAGCACACAAATCGGGGTAACCAGATTAGGATACAGGGCATGAAGAAATCATACCTTTTTACCGGAATTTACTTTACCGGGTGCTCCCTTGTTCCTTTGGTTACCTCTTGTTCCTTGATTCTTATCCACGAACCAATGACTACATGTCAAATGATTCAATTAATACCAAGCATTACAATGCACACATTACTACTACTCCCGTACTTACCCCGTTGTCCCGTTGTTTCAGTTTAACTTAATGTTCATATACTTACTACTCTCTTATTTAATTCCCCAACTTGTTTATACTTTTAATGGCCCTTAAACATCATTAATTAAGTACTAATTATCTTATACTAACGTTACCATTCACCTCTTACCTTAAAAGCCATTTAATAAGCTTAATTCTACAATTTTTGGTTGGTCCGGGACCTTGTCCGGGTCTTAAGTCCCGGACCAACACTTGGTCGCAATCCTCGGCCTGATTTCAACTATGGTCCGGGACCTTATACTTAAGGTAAGTCCCGGACCCAGGCTTTTGAAAACTCTCGAATGGAATTCTTGTACTGGTCCGGGTCTTCATATCCAAGGTAAGTCCCGGACCTTAAGTTCACAAAACTATCGGCATGTTTAATTAGGGTGGTCCGGGTCCTTGCACTGGACTTAAGTCCCGGACCACCACATGAGTCCTACTCTCGGCATGATTTTATACACTGGTCCGGGACTTGGTCCTGGACTAAGGTCCCGGACCCTGCTAAACTTTTACAGATTTTAAGTTCCTCTTAATCTGTTACAAACCAAACTTTGCCTAATTAATTCCCCATTGTTCCTATACTTAATCCTACATGTTTAAGCACCTAATTAAGTCTCTTAACATGCTCAAATCCATTTCTAGCCCATTACTCCTTTTCATACCAGTTCACACACATATTTCTATATTCTCATTCCAGCACTTACACTATTTCTCCAAATGGTGTTTGCTACAGATTTTGGTTCTTATTTCCTCCATACCTAGTTCCCTCTCCTAATGCCAATTTACCATCCCAATCCATTTCCAAACAACTACAATACCTATACCCAAGTCCAACACTCTTTTCATCAATCCTTACACACTAATTCTTCCTAACTTCTCCAATGCATCTTTGCTACAGATTTTACACTCCTTGTTTCTCACACTACAACTACCATTCCATAATTACCAAACATCTCTATTAACTCCAATACACACCTTGGTTCTCCCATTCACCAAGTCATCCTTAAATGCACATATTCCTACCAATATTTTGCCATAGTTTACCTACAATTTTAACTTTTCCACATACACACTTTTTCATCAAATTCATTCCTAATCTAGCCACACCCTTACAAGGGTCCTACCAGCAGCCAATACCATACCAATTCATCAATACTTCCTCAATCCACAATACTAATACACATATACAATACACTTGGCTCTAAGGCCTATAATTCACATACTAATTCACAAACACCCAAAATTCCAATACTACAATACCAATACAATATTTTGGGTTCGTTAAATTGGTTTACCCATTCCCATTACTCTAATGCATTAAATTCACCATTCAAGAAAGAGCTCTTACCTTAAGCTCTTATTTCCTCTTTTCTTTTCCACTTCTTCTCTTCTCTCTTTCTTGTCCAAATCGGCCATATGGGGAATGGAGTTGCCAAACTCCATTCCCATCATCCAAGCACACAAAACCATTGCAATTAATATACTAACCCTTATATTAATGCTAGTTCATTGAAATGTTTAAAGCAAGATTTCTAGGGCTTACCTTTGGAGTGTCTTAGGAGGGTTTTTTGCCCTTGGTTCAAGAAGGAGAATCCACCACCATTGCAAGGTGAAATTGATGCTCAAAGGATAGAGAGAAAACAAAGCATTAAAATGGGCAAAAATCGGCTAACCAAGGAAGGTGAAGAAAACTTGAACTTTTCATGGAGATTTTTACCTTAATGGAGATAGGGGTCCAAGCTACCCATTGGTGCTATTTTCCCTTTGAATGGGGAAAACCCATGGAAATGAACTTCCTCATTTTTGGATTTTGAAAAGAGAGAAGTGTAGAGGATGATGAGGGGATTACAAATATGTAATTATTTTTGTGATTGGAGCTCAAATAGAGGTAGAGCATGGGAGAGAAGTGAGAGTTGCCATTGTTGTTGTTAGGGGAGCTCAAAATCGCCCAATCCAGAAGAGAGAGGAGGGAGAAATTGGTGAGGAGGAAGGAGAGAGATGAGAGAGTAGAGAAATGAGTGAGGTGAGAGTAAGTGGGGTACTTTTCCCCTTTTTACTTTTTGCCTTTGTCTCTTAATTAACTAGCTAGTATGTGAGTGTGTGTGTGTGAGGGCTTTTTAACTTACTAAAACCGGCCCCCTTACTGTTATACTAGCTGGAGCGTTTTTTGTCTTTTATAGAAAACGCTCGTTATTTTACCCGGTTTCGGTACTATTCACTAACCGGGCCCGTTTCCGAAATTTTTCTCGTTTAATTATTTTTATTGACTATTAAGCTTACATAAATGCTTAATAATTGTTATTTAATGATTTATAATTTTTATGGGTTTGTTTGACCACTTAAAATCACATTTTTGGGTTTTCTCGAAAAACGTGCGCTAAAGCTCTATTAGCGTTTTAATACATTATTTGGATCCGTTTTCTTCGGGAGTTGTTCCCATATATTAATTTAGGCCTTAACAAGGCTTTAGAATCCATATAACATGCAAACCGAGGTCTCATACCTCCTATGGTTACTTAACACTTATTTAGCATTTTACGCTTTTTAAGCGTCTATTTATTTCTTTTGGATTTATTTTTCCTTACCAATATTTCTTAAGCATTATTAGGCTCTTAAATCCGGATTAGAATGGTTTTAATCACTATATTTAAGGTCGGGGTATTTCAGGTTGAGTTGAGCTAATTAATAACCTAAAACTGAATGAATGTTTTAGGACTTGTGAATTGGGACTTGGAAGGAGATTAAACAAACAACCGCCGACGGTGAACGGTATGGTTTTCTTGTGACCTGCTTGGTAACGAGGTGTCCCTCAGCTTGTGTGATATTTGTTTATGTGTGCCGACTAAACAAGATAAAGCATGCAACCGGTTTTATTGCACTTATTGTGTGTGTGTGTTTGATTTACACTAACACACGAGACTTGAGATTAGTTACTAACAAAGTTTAGTACACGTTGGAATGAGATGAGGAATTACACTTCTAAAAATAGTTGGTTAATACCCGTGAAGGTTTAACTAACACTTGGTTTATAAGATTTTCACTAACTGGAACTTAAGGGGAGTGAGAAATCCGGGACTGACTCCGGTCATGCATGTTAAGGAAAGGGGGTCGGTATCTGAATCAGATCCGGCTTCCACTTAAGGACTTGTCTTCGGACTTGTTGCCTAGGGTCGAATGTCGGCTCAGCTACCGTGGATTTCAGTCCAAGGTAGGAGGCAGATTAAGATGGTGCGGTAGGATCACCTAAATCCTAAATTTTAAGATAAGTTGTTTATTCAACCAATGGAGTTAATAGCTCAATGGCTAGGGTTGCTTTTGGCCCGATAAAAATAAACATTGAGATAAGATACAACCATTTCTATTTAAAGAACGGTTTGTATTCTAAGACTGAGATAAGGATTAAGATTGAGGTAAGTTAAGATGGAATAAGGTTAAGGGGAATTGGAACTTGAGGAGTTGACTGATTAACTCACCTGTTAAGGAAACGCTTTTAAGTCGTTCATTGTGTGTGAACTATGCTTGTTCGTTTGTGGATTGTTGTTTTATTGCACTTCTTATTATGATTGTGTATCTAATCAACTCCATGTTATCGATAATTAGTCTTCGTAGCCCCGCTAGCTTGGGGGCCATAAGAGAATGGTACCAGCAAAGGTGCTGGCCCCCTCGGGGGCTGTTGTTTACATTTTGCAGGTAAGCGTCCCATGAAGACTCATCTTGAGAGTAGGGGCGGTTAGACTTAGACTGGGTTTATTTTTAAGCACGGGTTGCGCATGTGCACCCGTCTGTTAATATTTAAACTTGTGAAGAATTATGTTGGTACTTGAGATACTTATAAACTCGGTTGGTATGTATATTTTGGATTAGCGGTTGTAAATGTCTAAAGTTCGGTATATATTGTTGTTCAGACCGTGGCAAGGTCCTGGTGTTGGTTTAATTCCGCTGCGACGTTTATGTTTATGCTGTTAAGTTTGCGATAACCACGATTGGCTTAGGACGGGGTGTTATAGTTTATGAATTCTAAGCTTGTCTATATTCAATTTGGGGATTTGCTTAAGTATTGTCAATGTGTTAATTTGGTTGGTTTAACGTTGCCGATTAGTTTGACATTATTGTGAGTTTCCATGGATAGGTTTGTGGAAGTAGAAATCTAAACCATAGGGACTAAATCAATGTACTCAAATCATAATGGTTTTGAGATTAAACTACCTTGCAACTTAGGGGAACTTGTGCCAATGTTATTGATTGACTAGGTAGTCGAATGAGTCATAGATTTCGAACTCAATTGGTTACGATTAGCAGACTAAGGTATGGTTATTAAATATTTAAGTGTTCCCATTGTTTAGCTATAAGTTAATGATTTGAAAATTGGTAGTGAAGGGGGAAACTATCCATCCCGGGGTACACCTAGTTTAGTTTTATCGTTTTCTTTTTTTTGGTCTACCACCCGGTTCACCCTATTGGACTACATTTGGATCGGGGATCAGCTCTGGGTGGATAGATTCTAGTCCCCTCCCAATAGCTGTTGCGGGGGATCAAACCGTGGTTCTCTCTACCAAGTTCAACCCCAATCACCACTGAACCAACGGGGTATTGGTTCGTTTTCTTTATTTCTTTGATTATCAACCCAAACAACAAAACCCCCAAAACAATTTACATTATCACACTTTTGTTTATATTTATGTACTTTCACTAAACATGTAATTAATTAGATAGTTGCGAAATATTTGTGAGTATGACCTTATTGAACTACAACGATTGGACTTACTGCCCATAGTTTATGGAATATATTCGTATATATTTTGCACAACAGGCTCCCCACAAAGTATAATACAAACTAATATTGGGGGAGCTAGCTTGATATTTAATTAGTCAACTACAAGGGCAATATTGTGGGACTGCTATGGCACTCGTAATGGTGATTTCTATGCTAATTTCAGAGACAATGTCAAAATCAATTTGAAGCCTAGGCGGATACGCTTGTTTTTGGTCATCCAACTAGTCAAGAAAGTTGTGTTTTGTTAGATTTGAGTATTTAAGTAACTTAAACTACTCTGTTAGACTTGAGCTGCTCTGTTAGTTACCTTAGTTTTGTAAGCAGTGGGGTTTAGTCACGGCGTTAGTCTCTTGACCGTTTGGTCAATAGGCATTATTAAATAGTTGTTTGATTGAAGAATAGTTAGTGAGTCGGGTAGACAAGTTTGTGTTCTCTCTAAGAGTTGAGTTCTCTGTAAGCCTTCCATGTTAGGTATTCTTCTTCTTCTCTGTAAAAGCTTCCTCGCTTGCTCGGTTTACAGTAATACAAGAGGTTTTTATAGTCTTTCATGGTATCAGAGCACGGTCATAGGACCGAGCTCCTATTTCTTTTGTCTACATATCTTCGCCGGCTCATTCAACTGCATCTCAATTTCTTCCGCTTGTACCAAGTATTCCGGTACCGTTCTTCCTCGTCTTTCTTGTCGCCTGCACAAGATTGATTAGCACTAGGTATTGTTTTTTCTTGGTCGATCTTTCTTCCCTGATTCTTCCCCCTCTTGCGGCATCATCATTGACCTCCATCCCTTTCTTGAGTTGCCTCGACAAGAAGACGCTATATCGTAACTCACCATCACCGGGTCCTGATTTCTCGCCCACTGACTACTCTGCGCCGACAAAGAATGAATCAATACAAGCGAATCCAGAAGACCCCGAGGTGGAGAAAATGAAGGGAACCCAGATGGGCAGACTAGCAACGCTGCTACTGCAGCGATTGATGTCGGTGATGATTTATACCTTTCCAGTTCAGACAACCCCGGTTTTGCTATCGCCACAAAATTCGATGGAGGGCCAGGTTTCTCCCGGTGGAAACACCAAGTCGAGATATCCCTAGCTTCCAAGAACAAGCTAGGGTTTGTTTTGGGAACAACCGAGAAACCTACCGACTCCACTGTCCGAGCCGAAGCATGGACCCGTTGCGACAGTATGGTTCGGTCTTGGATCCTTATGAGCCTTGAAAGAAAGGTCGCCACACAGTTTTATTTCGATCGCCTGCAATCAGACTATGGGAAGATCTCTGTGCCCGCTACGATCAAGTTGATGCGACCAGAATGTTCGAACTTGAAAGGCGCCTTGCTTCAACATCCCAAAGTAATGAGACCATTGGCGATTATTTTGCGAAATTGAGGGGGGTCTGGGACGAAATTGAAGCAACCACCGCACTTCCAACTTGCGCTTGTTCGACCGACAAAGGATTCAAGGAGTATATTAGATCGCAGCGGCTAATAAAATTTCTTATGGGGCTGAGTGACAGATACGCAAGTGCGAGGGAAAATATATTGATGATAAATCTCCTCCCGTCAATAGAGCAGGCCTTCTCGATTCTGATCCAGCAAGAGAGACAGAAGACAGTGACAGCAAGTAAGGGTATAGAAGTCGAAGCTCCTACTGCCTTCTCAGCGACCCACGGAAGAAGAGGCTATGGTCGCGGTCAATCTGGAGGAAGGAAATCTGGTCTCCAATGTTCGCATTGTCACAAACCAGGGCACACTGAAGATAAGTGTTTTCAGAAACACGGGTTCCCTCCTGGGTGGCGAACCAACAGAGACAAGAATCACCAAGCAAATGGCAGTGGTGGAGAAAAGGAAGAACACTGTAAAGATCCATTCCAAGGAGTTCTCACCACGGAGCAAATCAATGGTCTACTAAACTACATCAGCAAGTCTGAAGTCAAGGGAAAGGAATCAAGTGCTTCTGAATCCAATTGCAGGTTCACAGGTATGACACTTTTACCGTTTGAAACTGAGATAGCTAGAGATAATTATCATTTGACTGGTGGAGTTTATAGGAAATTTCTGCCTAATACTGATGCGGGCAGCAAACCTATAATTGCCTGTGATAATTATTTCTGCTCAGGTGTGAATAAATGTGGGTCAACTGATATTTCTGATAACTTAACTTGTAGTAACTTGCCCACTGCTGATATACCCAGAAATTCTGCCTTCAATCAAAATGTTTGCACTGATTATCTGTGTCTGGGTGCGAATAAATATAGGAATGATGATGCTATTGATCAGAACCATTCTGTCTATGTTAATTGTTTACCTGAGACTTGTGATTATGTTTCTCCTTATAACTACAAGATAAGTTTAACTTGCGATGATGGTGTGACATGTAATGCCTTTGATAAGCACACGCATCAAGGTAAAAATTGGATTATTGATAGTGGAGCATCCGACCACATGTGTGGGGATCTTGGCATGTTTCATGAAATTGTCTTTCTTAAGAATAACCACTGGGTAGGGATGCCTGATGGCATCCACAGGTAGTAAAGCTGATTAGTAAAATTAGAATAAACAGTTTTATAACTCTTCACGATGTGCTTTATGTTCCTGATTTCAAATTTGGCCTTATATCTATCAATAAGTGTGTGACCAGATGCAAGGCAGGTTTTATTTTGATTCAAAACATTATTTTTATCAGGCTTATGACAGCAGTCAAGAAGTGAAGATTGGAAGTGCCCAAAGGGGCCTTTATCTGCTTGATATCTTCTGTGATCAGAAGAGGAAAAATAGTTTTAGTTCAAATGTGGATAAGAACACTTCTGTCAAAAGTGTGAGTGAACTAGATTTGTGGAATCATAGGGTTGGTCACTTACCAAAGGAGAAACTATCAGGACTAGGTCTTATTAGGGAGAAAAGCATGCTAAATGAATTTGTTTGCGAGTCATGTAATAGAGCAAAAAGTCATAGGGTCCCCTTTCCGACCAGTTCAATAAAACGAAAGATATATTCGAGTTGATTCATATTGACTTGTGGGGGCCGTACAATCTTGAAACCCACGATGGTTTCACCTACTTTCTTACTATTGTTGATGACAAAAGTCGAGTTACATGGACTCATTTATGCAAAACTAAGTCTGATTGCTTTCCTCTTATAATTGGTTTTATTCAATGGTTGAAAAACAGTTTGACAAGAATGTGAAATGTGTTAGAACAGATAACGCATATGAACTTGGTAGCTCAAATGTTGGGGCTGAATATTTTAGACTCGAGGGCATTAGACACCAAACTACTTGCTCTTACTCACCGCAGCAAAATGGTGTTGCTGAGTGGAAGCATAGACACATCCTAGAAACAGCCCGGGCTATTATGTTTTATTCCTGTTTGCCCAGAAAATTTTGGGGGGAAAGCATCCTTACCGCCACCTACCTTATCAATAGGATGCCTCTTGTTAGCTTAGACAAGAAGTCCTCGTTTGAGATTATTTATGGAGATAAACCTGATTATTCTGTTCTGAAGGGATTTGGTTGTCTTTGTTTTGCTAATAACAATAAAAATCTTCATGATAAATTCATGTCCAGATCAGTAAAATGTGTGTTCCTGGGATATGGGCAGAACAAAAAGGGGTATAAACTGTATGATTTAGACAAAGATAGAGTCATTTATAATCGGGATTTTATTTTTCATGAAAGGGTGTATCCTTTTAGGCAAAACTCGGGAAGAATGAGAAACATGATCAGACAACTGCAGACAGGGAAGGTAATGTATTGGAAATGATTTTCTTTCACTGATTGATACTAATGTCATTGAGACAAGTCTAAGACAGGAAGGCCAAAGGAGATACAGCCCCAGTGATGAGGAAGAGATGGTCCAAGAAGAGAGACATGAGGATCAAGATACTGGTGCAGAACAAGCAGCTGACACGGACAATGATAGTCCAAGGGAAACAGATGCAGAAGCTGCAGAACAAGAGGAATCTACTGCACTTAGAAGGTCAGAAAGGACAAGGCATGCTCCGAGATATCTCAGAGATTATGATCTTGGGTCTTCAGCCATCAAGAAAGATAAGTTTACTTCCAATAACTCTCTTGACTGTTTTTCACAAATTTTAAATGATAGAATTACTAGCTGCTGTATTGCTGACTCGAGTAATGAGAACTTGGAATCTGCTGAAAAATAGTATAGTTGGAGCCTGTTTTACTCCCCATACTTTAGGAATTATTTTGGGTAGTGCTTCTGGTCAATATTTCTTGCATGCTACGGTTAATAGAGAAATTGAGCCTAACTGTTTTAGTGAAGCTAAAAAGGATGAGAGATGGAGAATAGCGATGAAAGAGGAATTCCTTGCATTAGAAAGAAACCACACATGGGACTTAGTGGATCTTCCGGATGGAGTGAAACAGGTTAAGTGTAAGTGGGTCTATAAAATTAAATATAGGAGTGATGGCGGTGTTGAGAGGTTTAAGGCCAGATTCGTTGCTAAGGGTTACACACAAAAGTATGGAATTGATTACTTGGAGACTATTTCCCCGGTGATCAAGTTCACCACAATTAAGGCCTTGATTATCGTTGCAACTAAAAGGAGGTGGTTAGTAAGCCAACTTGACATTAATAATACATTTTTGCATGGGGATCTTGAGGAGAATGTTTACATGGAGCTTCCTGAAGGTTATAGGACATAACAGTTAGGGAAGGTTGTAAATTAAGAAAGTCACTCTATGGCCTGAAACAGGCCTCTAGGCAATGGTATCACAAGTTAAGTGTTTTCCTTAAGTCTTTGGGTTTTGTACAGTCTCTTAATGATTATTCTTTGTTTACAAGGTCAGAATCAGATCTGGTTTGTCATCTAGTAGTATATTTAGATGACATTCTTATTACCGGAAATGACCATGTTCTCATTAAAACTGTTAAGGAAAGATTGAACAGGCAGTTTAAAATTAAGGATCTAGGGAGACTTAGTCTCTTTTTGGGAATGCAATTCATTCATAAAACTGATGGTGTTGTTTTATTGCAAATGAAATATTGCCAAGATTTGTTGAGAGAGTTTGTTCTGTCTGGTAAAAAGAAGGCTTGCAGTCCTTTGGATACTTATAGCAAACTTAGGAAGGAAGAGGGCAAACTCCTGGCTGACCCCTTTATATACAGGAAATTAGTTGGTAAAATCAGTTATCTCTCGCATAGTAGGCCTGATCTCTATTTTGCAATTCAAGTTTTAAGTCAGTTTTTGAGTTCTCCCACTGATGTTCATTACAATGCAGCACTTCACACCCTAAGCTATATCAGCGGCACTCTGAATTATGGCCTATTATTCAATTGTAAAGACGATTACTCACTGGTTGCTTTTTGTGACTCCGATTGGGCAGGTTGCCTGAATACGAGACGATCCATTAGTGGGTACTTTATTCACCTAGGCGGTAGTCCTCTCTCGTGGAAGTCAAAGAAGCGGGCTACCGTGGCTTTGTCCTCAGCTGAAGCAGAGTATCGTGTCATGAGGAGCGTGACAGCTGAACTCAGTTGGATCACGAGAGTTCTGCATGAACTTGGGGTGGACATCGTGCTACCAGTTCCAGTGAAATCAGATAGCCAAGCAGCGATTTATATCGCAAGGAATCTTGCTGCATGAGAGGACGAAGCACATCGAGCTGGATATTCACTTCGTCAGGCAGAAATTACAAGAAGGAATGATTAAAGTAGAATTTGTTGGCTCAAAGGAGCAAGTAGCTGACGTGTTGACTAAGGTCCTACCAGGGAAGGCCTATCCACAGCAGGTGAAGAGAATGGGTCTGGTGCTGGGTGCAGAATAGCAAGCTCCTCACAGTAGTTTGTTTCTGGTTTCTGTTTGGTTGCAAATCTTATAAGCTGAAACCTTCTAAGATTTGAAGGGGGTGTTAGATTTGAGTATTTAAGTAACTTAAACTGCTCTGTTAGACTTGAGTTGCTCTGTTAGTTACCTTAGTTTTGTAAGCAGTGGGGTTTAGTCACGGCGTTAGTCTCTTGACCGTTTGGTCAATAGGCATTATTAAATAGTTGTTAGATTGAAGAATAGTTAGTGAGTCGGGTAGACAAGTTTGTGTTCTCTCTGAGAGTTGAGTTCTCTGTAAGCCTTCCACGTTAGGTATTCTTCTTCTTCTCTGTAAAAGCTTCCTCGCTTTCTCGGTTTACAGTAATACAAGAGGTTTTTATAGTCTTTCATCGATGGTTAGCTTGAAAATTGATAATTTTTTTTTAGTTGAGTTTTGCTGAAAAAGTTTGATGATTATCTCAATTCTCACAAACCGTCTAACTTAAAATTTGACGTTGACCCGAATATCATATATTGTAATGCCCTATACCCATTGTATTCATTTTGTAATCATTATGACATTGATTAATGAAGAGGTCTGCACAATAATTAACAAACAATTACCAGTTACTAGTTACCAATTATGTAACAGGAATTAACAAACAGTAACTAGTTATCAATTATCAATTAGGAGATAACATTATCACAACAAATAATATAATCAAGCACAGTGCATAGCAGATAAGAAGAACCCGCCCAACATGCACACAGTGGTGTATGCCCAATATATTAATATGTTGTATGGTACTAGACTTGATCTTAGCAAAAGACCGAAAAAGGTATGAATATGTTGCATCGTATATGAAAACTCAAATCGAAAAGAGTTTTGAGGTAAAAGTGAATTATAGATAAAGTATTAATTCAATGGATAGTTAATATGTACAATATATAGAAAAAAGTTAATGGTAACTGAATTCAAAAATTGTAAGACACAGTTGAGTGGTACTTGAAATAAAAAATTTAAGATTAGCACACGCGGTACTATGCAATGTATAATGGGCTTGTTTAATAGACGTGTCCAGCGTAGCGTTTCTCATTGCGTCTCCTTTATTTCTTTGCAACGCGCATTTGGAAAACCCTAGCGTCTTCAATCACATCTCCTTTCTCATGCGTTTCTAGATTCGCTGTTGTGTTTATGAATTCCTCTCTCCCTTATATCTTCATGCGTATTCCCTTTATCTTCATTGTTGGCTTCAAGATGAGTCAACAACCATCTTCACTTTTGTTCAGCGCATCTTCACTGTTTGAGTAGACTATGCTTTGCTTTCTCTGAGATTCGTTTATCCTTATCTCGTCGTTGTACCTCATCACGTACGTCTTTGAATTTGTTTGACATTTGCAGATCCACGTTGGTGATGTTGTGTGTTGTCCCGATTCTGCATCTACTCTATTTGGGTTCGCTATAAAAGGTAAGCTTCCAAACCCTAACCATGTCCCTTATTTTCTTCTCTCTGTCTTCACCATGGCTTTACGTTGTCGCGTTTTGAAGTGTTATTTAGGCTTTGTTATCTTAGTACATACAACACCTTCGAATCTTTTCAAAACCTTATCTTCGCTTCCTATCTTAGAAATGAACAACAGATTTGGCTTTGCATGTTTTGATTTTACCTGCTCTTCTTTCTCCCCACCAATGAATCCTTTGTAACACCCCCATTCGCAAAGACACAACACTCACCGGACAGTCACAGCGGAAGACTTCCCGATTAACTCTCAAATGGGTGCTACAACCACAACCACTCCCTAGTGGTTGCTAAGGCTAAACTTCCAACTCTCAAACATATTACATATTCTTAGCTTCAAAGAGAAAGCATTGTCCTTACCTAGTTTTAATTAAACATAGAGTCATAATAGTTCAACTTAAGCAATATTAAGTTACAACACTGACAACCTTCAACTTAGTCCAAAATGACAACTACCAAATTCAAAACAAACCATAGTTCAACCAAATGGCTTAGAGGGCTAATTAACACACACGAGCCCTCTTAAGTCCCTTAAATATCCTGCGCACCTCCTCTACCGGTAACACCCTCATTCTAGCTTGGGTGCGCAGTTTATAGTAACACAGTGCATGAAAAAGAGGCTTCCTAACAACTATAACACGGACGCCCATTCTTAAGGAAAAACTACGCACTAAATAAACATAGAGGAAGTGGCAATGAATCAGCTCCACTTCTGAGTAGGGTGCCAGCCATATACCTGTCTTACTCTGCAACCATAAATCCAAACACAAACAAGGAAGGGGTTGCAGTTGCAAATCAGCAAATTGAGTAACTTCCACCACAACTCGTAAAATACATTTTATCTTTATAAAACGTCAATAATACACATTCATAACAGCAAGGTTATCAACTTATCAAATTCATACAGCTATGATAGCCACTCATCACAAACACAACAATTCCACCCAACTTGCAGTATTTCGTCACCTGCATTTACATTTAATCCAAGGCATGTAGTTAACCAACTAGAAACATAAATAGACACCATATACCACAAAATCAACTTTATCAGTAGGTAATACAGTAGGTATCCAGTTCCACCACATAACAAATACTTTCGAACAACCTCACACAACCACTGGACCTCGGGCAAGCCCTTGGAACAAATAATCATAACCACTGGACCTCGGGAGAAAACCCCTCGGACCAAATCTCACCTCACTCTATGTCCTTAAGTGTGCACACCCTCTAAAGGTCAGCAGCCCCTAGAGTAGATCATAGTAGCTTAGCTCCAATAAATTGGTAGGAGCGGTAAAATAATTTCCAATACATTAGTAGGGCATCACAAAACTCCAATACATTGGTAGGAGTAATCCATGGATAACATTGCCAACTTGGCCAACACATTCCTCACTTCCAGAACCATAATCCACAGTTTTAATACAACGAATAAGGTCAGTATAAACAGCCACAACAATAATTGCACATAAGCCTCAAAACAGTAAATATAATTCCACAGTAAACATTTTGTGCGTTTGAACGCCTAAACATTTTCACCAATTTTTGGCTTCACCAAGTGGTCATCCAACCTTATATAATCAGTATGAATATCCATGTTCACCAAACACAAGTCATAACCACACCCAAAGATAGAAAAACCAGCCATACTGAAATCAGTACAATCACAGTGATCAAAAATCCACAGTAATGCTTATCGTGCGCCCATGTGCGTCTAAGTGTTATTACTTATTTTTAGTTGAACCCAATGGTCATATAACATCTTATGGTCAGTATAAGACCCCATGTTCATTAAAACACCAGAAACCAAATCAAACAAGAACTTTCCCAACCAACTCATCAAAACAGTTCACAAGGTCATTTTTACCGATAATTACTTACGGCAGGTTTTTCTCTATTTAACTCACCTGGTTAACTAGCCATCTTTCCTTATCTTTATAAACACTAAATATGTGTCAATATCCCATTTTTAGCCCCTCCAATTCATCACTTAAGGTTCTGTATACATAACACAACAATTCGACAAAAACAGTTTCTGCATGACTATAAATTCCACAGTAACCAGTATTGTCTTGAACATCTTCCAACATTAAGTCATCTTGTGCGGCTACTTGGATAATTGCTCAACCCAATTTATTTAGCTATTATAGGTTCTGTATATCCTAGAAAATAACACAACTAACTCATAAAAAACAAATTTCCTCACATGGTTACTAAAACACAACTTACAACTAAGTGTACATTTGCTTGTACAACTAGCTTTGTCTTACAATTTTGTCTAGAAAACCTATCACCAATGACAACCACTTCGACCTGAACATATATCCAACAAAATAACCTCATTTACTCAGCAACCCAATCTAGAAAGCACCACAAAAGCTCAACATACAGCAGCAACAAAAATCGGTTGCCACATGCGACCTTAACACACACTCCATTGTCACATTTCATTTGCTCTTAACTTATCACCTGCATAAGCCACGAATTTTCCAAGTAATGTAGGAGGTTTTAACCTCTAATAACCATCCATAATACATCTCAAAAGTTACAGAAACATCACATGCAAAATCAGCTCATAACAACAACCGAAATCACAAGAGAATATTTTTCAGTTTTGAACACTGTTGTACATGAAAGTTACCTGAGTTCCTCTAGCCATAACTAGTTAGTTTTTGTTAGGAATCCTACAGATACTTGACCTCTCCTTCTCCTTCTAACACTTCCAGCTATTGGACTCTAACTCCCCTTCCTATGCTGGCGCATGCAACACCAAACAGCAGC